>JARJDS010041785.1:1288992-2488992 GCA_030264155.1 Atheta pasadenae
TATTTTTTATTTTATTAGAAAGGTTTATTTGATGTCTGTTTCTTTCATTTAGCAACTGAAATTCAAAATATTCAAATTGGTGATGGAGATATTCCACATAACATTGAAATACCAATTTATATGATATTTCCACGATTATTTACATGCCCAACTTTAATCAAAGTTAATTTTAAAATAGGTACTTATGCATAATGTTCATAATAATAATGAATTTCAATAATCCATGATATTTATTTCAGAATTTGAAATAAACATTGTTATTGTATTCCAAGACGACCACCTTGTAACTGAAAACTTTCCAATACTTTTAACCAGAGAACAATGAATTTTAAGAAAATAATGAATGAAAATTTAAAGCTACAAGTAACTAATACATAAATTAATTAATATAAATTATATTTTATACACAATTAAATGTCTTTCTGTTGGTACTAAAGAAGTTTTTGACATATAAGGTATGTAACCAATTTAACTTGTATTTAACTTTTTTGTTGATTCTTCAATTGTTTTTCTTTTCTTAACATTTAAAGTTGTTTTGTTGCGGGAAATAACGAAAAAAAATAAAATATCGAGATAATTGTTTTAAAATATTACAAGAAACAATGGTTTATAATGCAAAGATATTAGGTGTTAAAATCTAAAACGTTGATTTACAATAAGATTTTATAATTTGTATTATTTTTATTCGATGTTTTGCTTCATTTTAACATTAGTTACATAAATTTTACTAGTGTGAATAGAATATTTTTCATTTTTTTTGTACAAATAATCTATTTCTACTACAAAAAAAAATGATTTTGTTGGTTATGTTGATATTGAGTTCGTACAGAAATAGTAGGATTGTACATTTCTTATTATTTACTATAATCTAGAAAGTAATCTTTTATCAAATGGAATCCCAAACAGATTGGGGGTGTCACTAACCACAGTTATTGAGTATGTATTAAGGTAATATTTGACTTTATTGCATAATTTATTTTTAAAAAATTACTTAAAACAAAAAAATGATAAATTTATCGAATGAAAATATTATTTTTGTTCATTATTTTGTGATTTTTATAATGATATGTTGCACAAGTTATAAATCTAGGACATAATTTTCCACAATCAAATTTTCGATTATTGAGGTTGTGATGCTTAATTTTAACCGCAAATGGAAGAAAACGCTACAAGGATAATGCCATTTATATAATCATCTAATGATTGCATAACTTATTTGAACATTGAAACCACAAGTTTATATTTATTGATTTATAAAATACATATTTAATTAATATTTAATAAGTAGACACATGACACATTTGTTCAGTTGTTTTGTAAATCAAGACAACAGTCAATATTTTTTTTGCTTTGGTAAAGTGTTTATATCTATCATGATAATAAGCTCTTTTAATTGTAGTATTAAAGTGTTGATCAGCAACCTAGGCAACAATAACCTTAAAATTTTCCTCTAGATTTATTTGTTAGTTAGATTGCCGGTCGTTAAAATAAAACTTAACCTCATTCCAACATCCAGCGCCATTTTATCAGACTGTTCAAAGGCCACTCTTCCATTTCCTCTTAAATCCTTTGGTCCCACCCATTCAAATTCACTCCAATAAACAATATTTAGCAAAAAATATTTCCCAACATCTAAATTGTACAATAATAAAGTAAATTCCTACCTATAACTATAAAACTTAATATTCTTTATGGAGGGAATATCAGATCCCACAACTTGACTCAATTTGACTAGTTTACAGTCATGTGGTTATTGTTAACTTAATGTCAATTGTCTATAAACAAGAAATTATTGACTAGTTTTGAAGTTTCAAAAATATCATCATGAGCTTCTTCCCTATTTATCAAAAATTATGCTTTTCCCATAATCACTAATCAACTATTTAGATCTTTGCCAGTCTCGAGCAGTGTTTGCGACGTGAGCCGTTCGATTTCGTTCAGAAGAACCTGAGTATCATTGTCAATTTCCGTAGCAGGAGGACTGTGATTTAACGAATTATGAACACTATCCCATTCCAACGAGTTGGCCGACGAAATACGTGACCATGATTCACTATTACACGCGCGCGCTGTGTTGCGCGTGCTTGATTCACTGCAGTTGTCATCGTCGAATGCTGTCCATGAACTTCCAGATGTTTCAGGTACCACAGATGATTGGATTATTTCGTGCTCCCATTCCAGGTCTAAAGAACTTGCTGGTGTTGATACTGCCGTTTTTGCCAACAATGCTCTTGCATCCAATGATTGTAGAGGGATATCATTGCTGTGATATGAACTAAAGATCATTTTTTAATATGTAAAGTGTTTAAGGTCAAATAATAAAAAATCTTAAACTAATTGTAATACCAAGTGATTATTGAAAATGTATTAAGGTGGAGTGGAGTAAAACCGCCCCAAATATTGTATAGTTTACATTGAGCTTATGTATTTTCTATTCATTTCACTAATTCCTAAAAAATTCCTATTTTTAGGTAGGACACGGTTTATTCTTTAAGTTGCCCAAAGTTGGATTAAAAATATCTTCTGAAACTTATGATTTTCTTAATAATTTTAATAATTTAACAAAAGTGCTGCGAGGAGGGGACTTGCCCCGGGTCGGGACAAAAATGCCCTAACCTATTTAAAAATGATTGAATATTATATTTTTATATAATGATTCAAATATAGAATTTTTATTAACAATATAATAACATAAATCATAATTTGCATTTTTATTTTTTCGAACCCTTATTGCAGTCCCCACAAATCCACTAGATGCATTGGATCCAAGCTTTTACATTGGGGTAATACAAAAATCACAAAACTATAAAAGAACTGATATAGTTTATTATTGCAAACTAAACTATATCTTGTGAAAATCAAAAATAATCACATAGAGTTATTGCTAAAATAATCGTTTTAGAATACATTACTCAATCTTTGCTTTGTAAGTCAACACACCATGAGTTTTGTCTAACGATTTAAACGAGTAATTCACAGTGGCATGTATACTGTAAATTACTACCTATCTATTTTGATCATTAAATACTAATTAAAAGCATATTTCTACCATATTGTAGGTGCAGTTGAAAGCATACTCTAATAAATAAAACTAGTCTGGATTTGCCCCATTCCACCTTACCTAACAAACAAAATGGTGAATTTACCTTGTGCTAGGTAGTTGTTGGGATTCACTAAGCCTATTGTAGTATGAAATGTGTGGATTCAGCATGTCATCGACTAATTCCAATACTGGTTTCTGAAACTTTAAATTTACAATCATATAATCATTGCTTTACAACAAATCATAACATTATGAATAAATAATAGTAATTACCTGTAGTCCTTTCTTTGATTTCCGTCTATGAAACCATTTATCAAAGAAACCTCTGAAAATAACAAAATTGGTTTTTAAGATAATGCAGTTTTCTACAACACAAACAAACAAACAAATGACTCACCTAGACTTCTTGTATGGAAAAGTATTCTAAAATAAACCAAAACAATTGAAAATCAAAGAAATTAGAATAATTTTGTAAGTACTAACCTCATCAATGAGAAAATTGAAGTCCACCGAATTACTGCTGCGGCAGGACGATTTGGGTAAGCATCGCCCAAAACAACTTCCCATGTTTTTAGCAGTCCCTTTGGGACAACAATTTCCTCCAGCTCCATGGGGTCTTGAGTTTAAACATTTGAGTGGTTGTAACTTGGGGAAGCAGTGATTAATCCCGCACCTTTATTGACTCACGCATTACCACTAGTCATTTTTATCTTGGTATTCATTAAGAGCATGCAATACAGTCGATCGACACAAGGAACTTTAATTTATACAAGCGATACACAACTCCGCGATTCATGACGTAGAGCAGTGTACAGCTGTTTATCGAACAAAAAAATACTACGCTTCCAGTAGCGTAGGAGGGCGCTGTTCACAGGACACAAAGGAAACAACCCGATGTACTTCTAGGATTGTAACAAATTAAATTGTATTCTTTATTTAAACAAAATCGTCGATTTAATATTAATTGATGATTAATATTACAAATTCAAATTATTTTATAATGTGTCTTCATTTGTGTCAATAAAATGTTTAAAAACTCAAAACTTTTGCAAATTAACCTTAAAACATTTATTTCTTAATACTAAAGCATTTAGTGTAGTAAACATTACTAATCACAATTATTTATCTAAGGGATTCTTCTTAATATAACTAAATCCATGATACTCAACACTTTCATAAATGATTTTCCTGTTATTTCGACAATCTGGACCACATTTTAAACTGGAGCACTTTTTACAAGGAAAGAAACATCCTGGACATGCTGTATCTAAACAGTCACATAAACTTATACCAGAAGCTACATGACAACCATTTGCATCATAACTATTAACAGATTGTGTTTTAGGTTTTACATTTGATTTAAGTTTTCGCTCAAGTTTTCTCTTCTCTCTATTACTAGTATCTGGATTGAAGTTTTCCATTAGTTTGTCTTTAGTTGCTAAAGCTGCTAATCGTTTTGGTTGTCCATGTCTAGTAGTTAATTCTGGTGCAAGAGCAGGTGGTGTACTTGTTGTTGATTTTTTGGCAAACCTTGTAGGAGCTCTTTGTTTATTTGAATCACTTTTGGTGTTTGTTGCAGATGCAGGATTCTTTTCACTGCCCGCTTCATTGGTATTTTGTATTGTTTGTGGCATTTTTATCTGAATGATTTATATTGTTTTTATTTTCAATTGTTGGAATTAAACAAACTGTTCAAATCAGTTCAGATCCAGATGATCGGCAAAACAATTCCACTAATTTTGAGGTTATATTCAAAGCTTTTGATGATTTCAGAAAGAAGGGGCATGATGAGTAGGGGGATCAAAAGTTAAGTCTTTACACTCTTTACAGTTTACACGATATATTTGGATAAGAATATCACATAAACTAATTTATTAAAGGAATGTATTGTTTTATAAAATTTGTTATAGAAGCATCAGCAATATTTGTATAAATCCCTGGATACTTAGAATTCGCGCAGCCTTTACCAGCCGATACAATTCCAACTAAACTTTGCGTTGTGGTTAATGGTCCTCCAGAATCCCCCTGGCAAGTATCTTTCCCAGGGCTAGCTGCGCATATCATAGTACGAGTAATAGTTTGCGTATACGCTTTCTGGCAATTAGTCCTTCCTACGATATTGAGTTCTACCTGTCTCAACTGTGTGGTTGATTCATGAGCACCATAAAAGAAAGTACCCCATCCACTAGCCCATACATCTGTTCCAGCTCTAGGTTCAACTTTAGTTAAAGGAATAACTTCCCCAGTTGTAATTTCTGTGTTTACTTGAATCAACGCAGCGTCATTATCCAGAGTTGTAAAGTTAAACTTTGGGTGAACAATTATCTGGACACCTTGTAAAAGTTGCCCTCCACTTTGCGAATCAGCTGATCCTACTCTAATAGTGAGTGTATCTAAGTTTAATTTTGGAGTACAATGGGCAGCGGTTAATATCCACGTTTTGTCGATGATGCTACCACCACAATAAACATGATTATTGATCAGAAGAACAGCTTGGTAGGGTGCTTCTGATATAGGAATTTCATTTCCTCCTACTATCCTACCTTCTGGCAATTCATCTTCTTCACTTGTATCTTGTCCTTAAATTTTTTGTGGGGTTAGAATAAATTATGATTACATTTTTTAATATTTACCATTTACGAATAGAAAAACTGTAAAATAAAAAAACTGTTTAAAGAACTGCATGTTATCTGTTTAACATGTGAGCAAAAACAATACAAATTAAGTTTATAGTATTTCTTCTTTATTAAATTTATAATAGCACAATGATAAACTATGTGCAATTTTCATAAACTAAATAAGTAAATATTAACAAATCAACAAAACAAACAGATAACTGCTATGTATATATATTTATTGAGCAATTGTGAAGTTATGACCTCTGTATTGACATCATTAGCTACATTGGATTATAGAACGTAATATTTGGAGGTTAACACCAAAAGATTATGATACGAAATCTGGTTATATGCTTTCTATTTGACATATTGCCTAATAAAATTTGTAATAGAACTATCAGCAATATTAGTATACACTCCTGGATAAGAAGGTTGTGCGCAACCAATACTCCAAGAGACAATTCCGACTAAATTGCTTCCCCAACTTAATGGTCCCCCAGAGTCGCCCTGACATGTTCCTGCACCAGGACGACCAGCACAAATCATTCTATCGGTAATACTTTGTTGCCCAAAAGTCAACTTACATTGATCCCTAGCTACAATTCCAATCTCCACTTGTTTTAAACTCCTTGACAGTGGAGTACCATTTCCTTGACTACCCCAACCACTAACCAAAACACGAGTATTAGCAACAGGTTCAGTAGTAGTTAAAGCAATTATGGATCCAGTTGTAATCTTAGTTTTAAGTTGAAGCAGTGCAGCGTCATGATCTAGAGATGTAGAATTATATTTAGGATGGATAATTAGTTTAACAGCTTGCAGGACTTGTCCTCCGTTTTGATAATCAGCAGAACCAACCCTAATTCGAAGGGTATTTAAGTCTATTTCAGGTGAGCAATGAGCAGCAGTTAGGATCCATGAATCAGAGATAATGATGCCACCACAAAAAAGTTGGTTGTTAATGAGTAAAGCAGCCTGATAAGGTGCTTTGGTTATTGGTATATCGTTACCTCCTACTATTAGGGTATTGGCTTCTATACATTTAGTTTTTAAGGTTATGGTAACGCAGAGAAGCAATATTTTTATATAGCACTGCATTTTCTTGATTAAACAATGACTTCTGATCTAGTAATGATCTTTTGGTATGGCTATTTTGTATAACAAAACCTTAATGTCAACTGTTAAAAAATTATAACGGAATAATAAAATAAAAACATACTACTTTTATTAATTAAATAAATAAAGATAAGAAACATTTATTTCTACATACAGTTTTTATATATGAACAAAGTAAATTATTATCATACTTTGTAACGAACAAACCAAGATACAAGGTAAACTTGCATTGTTGCGATAAATCCATGAAATTACTTGTCTCACTATGATTTGTCGGTGGCAACTAATTTTTATTCATTGCGTGTTTTACAACAAAAACAATGGAAAAAACAAAAGGAAACAAAACAGAGCCACCTAGGATAAACAGAGCTACAAACTATGAATAATAAAAAAAGTTGAAAAAAATATTAGAGGTTAAACCAGTAATTGAAAAAAATATTTCAAGATCAGGATGGTATATTTAATATGATTTAACATAATTGGAACCAAAATGGTATCCTATTTAACATATTTCTTAATAAAATTGGTAATAGAAGCATCAGCAATATTTGTATAAACTCCTGGATATTTTGGAAGGGCGCAACCAACTCCCCAAGACACAATACCAACCAAACTCTTTGCAGTATTTAATGGTCCACCAGAATCTCCTTGACAAGTATCTTTACCAGGTCTACCAGCACATATCATTCTATTAGTAATAGCGTTTGGTCCATATGCTGTTTTACAAGTACTTCTTGCCACAATATCTATCTCCACTTGTCTTAATTTGTTTGACACTGCACCTCCTGATTGTTGACTACCCCAACCACTAGTCAACACATCAGTACCAGCTGCGGGTTCCGAACTGGTTATGGAAATAATTGTACCTGCTTGAACTTTAGTTTTAAGTGCAATTAAAGCAGCATCTTGATCGTGAGTTGTAGTATTATATTTAGGGTGGACAATTATTTGCGTAGCTTGTAGTAGTTGACCACCACTTTGATAATCCGCTGAGCCCACACGGACACGAAGTGTGTTTACGCTTAATCCTGGAGTACAATGGGCAGCAGTTAAGATCCATTTTTGGGCTATAATGGTTCCACCACAAAAGAGTTGATTGTTAACTAACAATGCAGCTTGGTATGGTGCTTTTGTTATGGGGATTTCTTCTCCTCCTACTACCAATATATTAACGTCACCGTCGTCCTGTGCATTTAAATCTTAAAATGAAAAAAAAAACAGGGTTACATTTAGAAAAATTACTTGATAAATATAAATTTTAGGTTAATGTTCAATATATTTACCTTTTATGCTTGTAATAGCAAGTAGAAGAAATATTTTCATAAAGAACAACATTTTATCAAGTTAAGCATTGACTTCTGGTTCAGTTTTGAATTGGATTCAAGAAAGCTATTGTTTTAAATAAAGTGAAAATATTGACATACCATCCATGTTAAAACATTAGCACATAACCTTAAAGTGTTTGCTCTTCAGTAAAACAATAATAAAACGAATGCAATTGTTATAAATTGAACAAACATTTAGATAAAGAGAATGAAACATTTCTCAATTTAATTGAGATATAATTGAATAAAGCAAATACTATCTGTTGATCATGTGGTGTGGTCATCAGCAACAATTGTCTTGAATGTACACGTAACACCAAAAGTAAGGTTATATTCTTTTATTTAAAAGCACAACAGCAGTCTATGTTATTGGACATACTTATTAATAAAATTTAAAATAGAAACATCAGCAATATTTGTATAAACCATAGCAAATCTTTGATCGGCGCATGCAATCCCCCAGGAAGCAATGCCTACCAAACTACTACCCTCAATCCTTAACGGTCCGCCAATATCTCCTTGACAATTATCCCCACCCGGCCGAGTAGCACAAATCATTCTGTTAGTAACAACATTTGGCTCATATACCGCCCTACACTTTGCTCTGGATACAATCTCAATCTCCACCTGTCTTAACTGATTCGAAAGCGCAACACCTAAAAACTGGCTCCCCCATCCACTACTTAACACATCAGTTCCACCTGTTGGTTCAACACTCGCCAAAGAAATGCTTCGTCCAGCTGTAATTTTTTCTGTAACTCTAATCAACCCCACATCTTGATCTCGATTTGTGGAGTTATACTTTGGATGAGTTATAAATTGACTAGCTTGAAGAAGTTGGCCACCTTGTGATAAGTCAGCAGAACCCACTCTGATTCGGAGTAAGTTGAGGTTTAGACCCTCGCTACAATACGCGGCTGTTAAGATCCATCTGTTAGAGATTATGCTACCAGCGCAGAAGACGTGATTATTGAAGAGTAACGCAGCTTGATGAAGGGCTTTGGATATAGGAATTTGGTCGTTGGATGCATTGGGAAAGTGGATTGGATTAGCTGCTGTGCTTAAGGTCGGCGTTGTAATAGGAGTTACAGTTGTTTCAAATCCAAGTGCATATCCGTCTTGAAAACAAATAAAAAAGTTGTAGTTTTATTATTTTTATAAAATGTTGTATATATTTACCCTTTATGGTTGTGGTTAATAATAAAAGAAAAGTTTTTGCAAAAAACTGCATTTTGGAGGTTAAATGTTGACTCTTGTGGTTATATTAAACTAATATAAACTTTTTCTTTTAATTTATATCAAATTGTGTGGAAAAAACTATTTGCAAGCCATACAACAATACAACATAACCTCAAAGCATTTATTGTGCCTTGAAGTCATAATAAATGATGTGTAATTGCAATAAACAATTATAAATAAAAATTGTAATCTTACTCAAGAAAATTGTGTAATGTGTTTATAAACCAGAGTTTTGTCAATGTTTTCACTAATTAGTATTTTATATTTAGTCACACCACACAACAGCTGATAACATAACCTGTCAGCGCCAACACGCATGTATGTTAGCAGCACCGTCGCGTCGCTCAGGTCATGCGTGTCGCTATTACCTTGTCCAATCAGAAACGCTTAATACCCTTTTTACTGCATAGACAAGATCCACTGTACAAAACAATTGAAAAAAATAAAATCTCGTAACCTGATTTATTTCATAAAATGAAATATGCAATATAATATGACAAAACTAACATGATATTGAACTAATCTAATAGACTCAAATACATTTAGTTTGAAATCAATCATTTTCACATTAAAACAAAATTGCATAACAACTCTCAAGGTGGTTTTGGTTTATTCCTCTTTTTTGCCTTTGTTCCATCGTTTCTTAATCCATTTGGGTACCCATCGTTTCATCTCATCCTGCAGCTGTCGGAACACAGCAATAAGTAAAAATGGAATCGCCAACAACTCGTTGCTAAACCGAAACACCCAAAATACAACGGCAAACATTGCCAAATCCGTAATGTAATCCATTGTATTTCTGACTTTAACTTGTGCAATGGCCTTCAGTTTATCATCGCTTGGCAATACGCTTCTTTCAAACGGAGCTTCACTAGGCTCAGTGGTTGTGGACGTTTGAGTCATAATCTCACACATTTTTGGCTTGCGTAAGTACATCGGAGCTGGCGACGAGGATTTTCTATCTGATCGTGATTTAGATGCAGACCGACTTTGTGGGCGCATTGATGAGCTTGATCGGGAAGGTCCACGAGCTTGGGAACTAGATCGAGAAGCAGGACGAGCCTGTGATGTTGATCTTGAAGGTGTTTTACTAGTGCTTCGTTGTCTAGACGTTGACCTTGTAGGTTTTTCTGGTAATGCTGCCCTTGTGTTTTCGTTTGTCATACGAGGCGGTGTTTTAGATGTTGCAACACTTCGTTTTGCGAACCTAGTTTCTTCACGACCTCTTGATCTCGGTTGTTGTTGAATTTGTGTTTCTTCAATTTTATTCTTTGGCATTTCACTTGGTTTAGGTTTTTGTGATACATTTGCATCTGTAACTTTTGGTGGAATTTGTACAACTGGTGAAGACTTTGGATAAACATCGTCTCGTTTTTTGACTGCTGCAAAAGCAGATTTCGAAGAAGATTCTTTCTCCATCTCTAATTCCATTTGTTTTTGCTTTTCTATTAATTTCTTTTTTTCTTCAGCGAGTTTAGCTTTTTCTGATGTAGCTACAATAATCGGAGGATCAAACAACTTTGTCGGCGGAGGTGGTGGTGTTGGTTCCTCTTCTTCTTCATCGCTATAATGTAACCTAGCTTGCATCTGCGCTTGCTTCCTAAGCGCAGCACGCACTGGATTTTCTTCAACACCTCTCACACTTTTTTGGGCTTGAGTACGAACAAGTTCACCGTAATGTGCAATCACACTCTTCGATTCCTCAGCTTCTTTTTCATGCAGAATAGGTTGCGATATAACAATACCAGCTGCAGTAAGTCCCGCCCCAGCAATAGCACTTGTATTTTTTTCTTCATGCTGAACCGGTTGGTCTTTAGCTTGTTGATCTTTAATACGCTGAATATCCAAATAATCATCTATCAAAGAATTAGACCTGGACCTAGGTGTATCCATTTCTGATCCAGATGTAGGGGGACTTAACTCACCATCTTTTTTCTTTAAAATCGGCTTGGGTACAAAATTAGGTTCTGGTAACTTAGCTGGTTTTGTCAATATTTCAAACGGAGCTTCAAACTTAGTTCTCTGACTCATTTGTGGATGATATGTTTCATCTTCTTCTTCAGGAGATATTTCTCGAACCTTAATTTCAGCTCGTATACTTTCGTTATCGGACAATTCTTCTTCAGATAAACTTTCTGTGTAGTCTTCGTCTTCCCATACTTCTTCTTCAACAACACTAATCTTTTTCTTTGGCACCGTTGCTTTTTTATCCGCTAATTTAGCACGAATACGTTCAAATTCTTCTTCTTCTTTTTCTTCAGATGTTGATCGCTGACGGTTTTGCATACTGGATTTACGGTCTTCTACACTTTTACTTAAAAGTCCACTACCAAATATATCGGTTAAGTCTCCCGATCTTCGTAGACTATGACGTTTTTGTGTGTTTAATATACTTTGGGGTATGGTACCACCAGCTGACAATCGTCGACGTAAAGAATGTTTACGTTCAAGATTGGTTATGTCTTGTTCGTCAGGATTATTAATTTGTATTTTTGGTATTAGACTGGATTTGCGTAAATCGCCACCTTGCTTTTCCATTCTTCGTTGAATAGCTTCTTCTTCAGCTATTGCTTCGTTATAAAAACGAACCATTGCTCGTTCCTGCAAAAGTTCAGTAGAACTTGCAGAGTATTTGATTTGATCAAATAGAGGTATGGGATCAACACCTAATTCAGGTGCTGATAGTGATAATGGAGGAGGAATTGAACCCCAAGCTTCAAATGGATGTATGGATGTACTATCGCCATCTATAAACAGAACATAGAAATCAATACTATTGCCATTTTATTTTCTTATACTTTAGCTATACTAACTAACCTTTAGCTTCTTCCGGGTACAAAACCATCATAAATTCCGTACTTCCACCTAAATTTTCGCTATTATCTCTTGATAAAGGTTTCCTTAAATTTGCGGGTTTATCTTTAACAAATTTATGTGCATCTTCTTTCTGCACATAATGACTAGGACTCGGTGATCTTTCTTTTAACGTCCCACGAGTTGGTGTTGATCTTTGTGAACTTACACTCTCATCATTCATTGGAAGTGTGTTGAGTTGCATAGTTGGTAATGTAGCAGCTTTGTTATTTTGTTGCATTGGTTTAACTTCAGCAACCACTGGAGTTGTTTGAGGATCTGATCTTGCGACTTTATAATCTGGTGTACCGTAACTTAAATCTTTATACATCGATTCCCTATCAAAAATACTCCGGTCCAAAGTGACAGTTTTACGTTCCGCAACTGGAGAAAACTCTGGTGTTTTAGTTGGACTAGCAACTCTGCTTCGTACTGGCCTAGGTGGTGAACTAACATACTCATCATCATCTTCAGGCCTTGAGGATGATTGTGATCTTCCCTTTTTACGTTTAGCAGCAACCGGTACTAAATCATCAATAATATCTCTAGGAGCACTTCTTCCACGTCCACCTTGTGGTTCTAACATACCTCGTTTAGGGTCTGGAATGAAAACCAAATCAGTTTCCGGACTTGGTTCACTAACTCCAAACGGACTTTCAGCTTTAACACGAAACTTATATTCGCTGCCTTCAATTAAATCTCCCAATATCGTCGATAATTGTTTGGTTGTTGCTGCTTTCAACCAAACATTCCACCCTAAACGATAATATTCCACAATATAATTTCCAATTTTACAACCACCATCATCTTGTGGTGTGTTCCAAGATAAAGTAACTGATCGTCCGAGAGACATAACTACTTTAGCACTCGCTGGTGGTGACGGTTTATCCGTAACAGTAACCAAAAATGACACAACATCAGTGCCTAGTTTATTCGCGGCTCTGATCTGATATTCTCCTCGATCGCTTCGTAATACTTCGCTAATTTTCAAAGTCGATGAATTACCATCATTTTCGATTTCGTATCGTTCGCGTTCGTTAATTGCTTCGCCATTGTGCGACCAAAACACCAAAGGTCTTGGTAAACCTGCCACGGACACTTTCAAACGTACCAGTTCTCCAATTTCAAACAATAAACCATCTTCATATTGTCTAGGAAGTCGTATACACGGCGGTGCTTCTAAAGTAAGTTTTGCTCTCGTTGAAGCATGACCAGCTTTATTCGTTGCAGTGCATTTAATTTCGCCTTCATCGCTCAAAGCGCTTTGATGAATCGTCAAAACACTTCGATCGTTTTCAGTAAGAATCCTCGTTCTCCGACTGCTAAATATTTCAAACCCATCTTTAAACCAACAAATCTTTGGTGTTGGTTGTCCAACAAAATTACTCACAAATTCGACTTTATCATTTTCAAGCGCGACAGTATTTTGTAACTCTTTCGTAAATTTCGGCGCAACAATAGCATTACGTTGGTGTGTTACAGTTAAAGGGTCCGACAATTCACTGGGGTCAGAAAGTCCAACTAGATTTTCGGTGAAGACTCGAAACTGATATCTCCATCCTGGTTCCAAACCACTTAATGTTAATTCACATTCTGTAACTCGTGTTGGCGCAGCTTTTACCCAATGTGGTGAACCATGACGACGGTGTTCTATAAGATATCCAGTTAGTTTTGTTCCGCCTGCATTCGTTGCAGGTTTCCAACGAATTGTTAGAACATCGGGCGTTCCATCTTCGTCAGCCACCAGGTATGGTTTACCTGGTGGGCTGGGGCGTTCTGAAAGTTTTACAAAACTTTTTAATTGAAACAAAACAAACAACAAAAAACAGTAAATCAATAAGAAAATGGAATTTGATTTAAGAAAAATTGAGTGAGTGAATCCCTGGCCTGATAAATGTGAACAAAACGACAGAAATAACTAGAACTACTCGTAGCTAGGCGGATGCATGTGAAAAATGCTAATAATATGAAGTTAGAGATCATCAATTGTACGTTGCGTTTCCGCCGTCAACGTCAATGTTCCAAGTTATGTAATGTTTTAATTAAATCCAAATAATGTACTTGTACATACCTGCCCCTTTTAATAACAGATATTTTTTATTTCTTTCTCGAGAATGGGTTTTTCCAGGTGTGTTCCCCATCTCATACTGATCGACGATGGCTGAAACCGTCTGTCCCAGTCCGTGCTAAATTTAGTATGCAGACGCGAGAAACTTAAAACAAGCAAGCAGCAAGCTTTTTCGGAACTGCAATTTAGGCAACACAGATAGAAGCTCAAATCTGAGAAAACTCTACGAAGAAAAATGAATTTGAATATTACACTTTAAATATTCCATAGTTATACTTACAAGGCAAACATTTTTTAATTCTGTTATATAGTTTATAAAAATCTACAAAATATTAACCTAAAACAATTTACAATTAGTCTCTATAATTTTACATTTTTATACTGGCCACAACACCTTGTATTTCATATTAATTCAAATTCTACTAATTTTTAAGTTTAAACATTTCTCCAACACAGAGGATTAAACACTGAGACATTTTCTTTAGAAACTAAGCTTTACAAAGTCCTTGCTAAAAATGTGTAATCTTGATAAAACATGAAACGTATGTTTGGTTGCATATATTACACTCTAAGAGGCAAGCAATTTATTTTAAAATGGGGGTTGTTCAGCGTTTTTGCGTTGGCGTGTTTTTTCTTGTCAGGGTCCACGGTCGGACAAAGAGTTCCTGTAATTATTGAAACAATAATATACCAACATTTTTTCATGATTATATAGTAGAACTGCTTTAGAGGTACGAACAATTTTTACGATATATTGATTTTTACGCAAATGACGCACTCCTAAAATAAAAAATTAAACATTTGCCTAAAAAATTGTCATAATTTGTTGTCATTAATTGTTAATAATAAATGAACTATGCAATCTATAGCAAAAATCTTACGTGTTTTTAAAGTCAATGTTTATTGCAGGATATATTCGTAGTCCAGTCATTTTAGTATTTTCACCTCGAAATTTGAGGTACCCAGCTGAAATTTTGTAAATACTTGTATATTGATCCCCTAAATGTTGTCTGAAAACCTATGTACTGTAGGGTGTGTGCAACTATTATATTTTGAGGTCGAAAGTTGCAAGAAATCGTTTTTTGCTCTTTTCTGCGATTATCTCAGTTCCTATGGGTTTTTTGCTATTTGTAGTTATTATCATTATTGTAGAATATTACATTCTCTACACATTTTGTTTAGAAGAAATTTTTATAAAGTGAACCGTTTTCGAGATAGAGGACTTATAAGCAAGCGGCCACAGCACCACTGTTTTCTTCTATTTTAACCTTTTCTTGGTTATTTGGTGTACGTGACTAGACCCCAGATATGGGGTAGGGCCTTGCGAAACAATTTCTTAGAGCCAATCATGACAATTTTACCACCAGCAAAAAACCCATAGGAAACGAGATAATTACAAAAAAAATGTAAAAAAACAATTCCTGCGACTTTCAACCTTAAAATTTAATACTCGCACACACCCCACAATATGTAGGTTTTGTGACAACATTTAGGGTGTCAATATACAAGTATTTACAAAATTTCAGCTGGGTACCTCAAATTCCGAGATTCCTACCTAATTTAAGCTAAAATGACTGGACTATCGAAATTTAAAGGCATTCCGTTGAAAATTGTCCGGCCAATTTAAAAAAAAACAGTAAAAAGATACCTAAACGCGTTTAAAATTGTAATTCCTTTTTTAATCCATATACATGGGGCTGTGGTATAATCAATAATGGAACCTTTTAAAATTAATAGATAGTTACTAATGAAACGGCATAATTTTTAAGACTGTAAAGTACGGTTTAAACAACAAAAAAAAAGATTTGATTTTATGAAAATTCAAGAGTGGTCTAACCCTTTAATTAAAAACTTTACAGGCTTTAAGAGGGAAAACTATTTACAAATTTATCATCCTTGGCAGCCAAGATACAATAATAAAACCTCGCAGTCGTGATGAGTTTGTAAAAACATTCTAACAGCAGCACGTTTTCTGAATAAAAAAATTAATGACCAAACAATAGTCGTTAATTAATTGTTAATGTAAGTAAAAATTTAAAGTGGAAATCAACGTAATTCTACCTTTTGCTTAAAATAATAACAACCACTTATACTATGCTAATTCATCTACAATCATTATAGTCGTTGTTGATATTGAATGGAAACAGAATATCATCTACGGTGTGCAATTCCATCGTTTCTAATAACAATAATAATGATTGTCAACGACGTAAGCAGACTAGCCACTATAAAAGAACACGCCAACTTGATTACATTTCAAATTCCTACAACAGGTCTATTAAAGCAGTGCTAAACAACATATAAAAAGTAAGTCCAACTTTTTCACAAATCAAAAAAATCAATAATAATTATTGTATTTTAAAGATGCTCAAAGCAATTCTCCTAATTGGTTTCGCCATGGGGGCAATGTCAGCCCCCAGAAACCACGAAGCTGAGAATCGTGCCCAGTTAATGATGGAATTTAAAGATTTTATTGTTGCCTTACCAATGCAAAAAATGTACGCGACTTTGTTGGATCATTTAAATAACGATTTGGAAATGCAAGCCGCGTTAAAGTACGTGCAAGGCAAAGAATTTAAAGGATCTGTAAAAGCGCTGATGTCTCGTCCTTCAGTTAAAGAATTAAGGATGAAATACATGGAAGCAGGATTGGACTTAGAGCGGTACGAGAAGATGATGAATGATATTATGGGAGGTATGTTGTTTGATGTTTCTGAGGATACGGAGAAAAGTTTCGGTGCTTATTTAGCCGACGTTGATAAGTTAATGCCGTATGAGAAATTGATGGAAATCATGGCTAAGAAATTAGAAGACAGTCCTGTGTTTATTAAGTTTTGGAAAGCAATCACTAGCGATGAGATGCATTTATTGTTTGAGAAAACAATGCACTCACCTGAGTTTAAACACGTCGCTCAGGACTTAGAAGATATGGATGTAGCAGTTTATCAGATTCTGGAAGTTCTCTTCGAGATTTTTGGCTGGAAAAAAGAACCACAACCAAATAGCTTTTAGTCTGTTTTCTGTGAGATTAGAAAAGTAATAAACGCAAAAGTAATATTAGTATAAAAAAATAAAATTTTCCTTTACCAATTAGATTGTATTCGTTTTTTTTTTCAATTAGAACTCCTTAGTTGTTTTTAATCAAATACTTGAACAAATTGAACATAAAATTATTATGTTTCTTGAAGTTAGGTTAATACATTCTGACAAAACGATTTACACATCTTCAGTTCTATAAAGGTGTTGAAAAAGGACAGACGGTTGACCCTCGCTTATCATCACTTATAAGAGGGTGATCTATTTTTAGATTTCGTCTCCCCTTGCAGACATGAAACAACACCAAAACCTTCAGTCACAAAAACATTTTGTAATAGACACATTGTCTTAATAAAAAAACATAACCTAACATTTTAAGTTAAAGGAAATTATAAAGTGGAAGTCTACGTAATTCTATCTTTTGTTTAAATAAAAATAATAAGTTATAACATACACAATCATTAATTATCGGCGTTGTTGATTACAGTGAACAATCCCAACGAATCTAATAGTAATAATAATAATAATTTATTAACGTCATAATCAAACTGGATTTTATGGATAGGCAATATATAATAACAATGAAACAATTTATCATTAAGTTGCACTGTTGCTACGCCTAGAAGGGTTCATAATGGTTTATAATGTGGACGTATGACGACTGACTCTAAATGCAAACAAAAAATTACTAAAAACTTCGACGGCTGAGTAAATAATTAAACAACTTCCAGCCAAGGTTAATTAATATTAATAATCAAAACATCGAAGTAATAATACTAACCAATTATACGAGTATGCCTTGTTACCAGGTAAGTGCAAGGTTCAAGTTCAAGGCAATTTTACACCAAAATTTGAATGAAAATAAAACAATCATGTATTGGTAAAAACGATTTGTGTGTATGGATGACAAACAAAATGCGCGTGTACGTGTGGAGGCCGTGCTACTTTCTCTCGGTGTCGAGGACCAATTGAGGCTGCACATACTGCAGGTACGGGTATATGATCGGTGCCACAGTACCGTTGGAATCATCGCCGTAGGGCTTGGCCGAGGTGGGGTACCATCACCATCTCTTCACACATTCATGCACACGTTGGATTTCAACATTTCAAAAATTATAACAAAACAAATAATTCGGATAGATTTTAATTTAATAAAATAAATTACAATCACAATGAGTGATAAGTAACGATGATAGAATCTGTACCACATGACAAAACTCATTGAAGCGTGAACATTTACTTCTGCGTTTTACAGTTGAGTAGGCGATGATGAGGAAGGCAAGAGGCGCGCCTGTGACACACTCTGCGGCCGATACGTGATCACCAGGTACCCAACTGACTCGCCGGCAGTATCACGATGGTACCACACGTGGCGGATGGTAACCCGTGCAAACGCGTTTCTAATTTAAGTTGAATACTTGACAAACTTAACAAAACAAACATGTCAAAGTTTTGTTTGTCGCAAATCATTGAAATAAAAAATTGCGCGTGCGCGACTGAGTCTAATTGAAGTCATTAAGTATTTATAGTTTGTTTTGCTGTAATTTTGGAGTAATAAACAATAAGGTAATGAGTGTAATAAATATAATAACGTAAATTTATAAATAGCAACAGCAAATTGATAATTATAATTGTACAAAACTGGTATGTAATTTGTTTAATTATAATTTTTAGTTGTTTTAGACCATGGATGATCAAATTATTTCTAATTTACAAACACATATTGTTTGTGTTCCTGGCGGACGTGATAAGGAGGAACATTGCGTGATAAGCATTCATGTTCCACAACAATGTAATAATTTAAATATCTCCTCAACGATCAAGTACATAATTAGCATTTTTAGGTTAGTTTTGCATGTTTTTCACAATTTAACGTTTTACATTTTTAAACTGATGCGTTTGTGTTTTGAATGACTTACGACAGATGCATTTCACGTTCAATTCGTTCGCTGAATTGCTCCGCTTACGTTTGCTTTAGGTATTTTCGTAACGGTAACTCGCGTTTTTTTCCAAACAAGTTTCATTGCGTACTTACACGCAGAGTATTTATATTCTACCAATACAAAATTACAAAACACTAAACAATAACCAAAAAAACACGAAGAAACAAAAACAACAACAAAAAAGTTAGGTTATTTTGTGGTATAACCTAACTTTTACAGTTAATGTATTCCAACGCGTCGAAAGGCAAATGTTAACTTTAGTTTCTTAAGCAGCATGTGGTTTAAAGTAATGTAAACGATAATTGATGTTAATTTTCAGTAACGAAACCACACGGCGTGGGTTTACTGTTATATTAGATGCTCGAAAGTGTCCTTGGAGGGTTGCGAGATCATGTATTCGACAAGTGAATGCCACATTTCCAACGAACGGAGAATTGGCGCAATTTATCGTTCTGAGACCGGATGCGTTCTGGGACAAACAGCGCGTAGAAAGTTGTAGGAGCTCACAAAAAGATGGACAGGTACAAAATGCTTTTACCGATAAATTTATTACCAGTTCTTTAACTCTTCAAGCGGAAGTAGAAGTAATTTATTATTTATTGTAAGCTTATCGAAAACTATCCATAAACTTATATTACCTCAATTTACGTAATGGAAATTGAAAATAATAATAGTTATCCGTTGATACATCTTAGACGTTAAAACTTAAATCTTAGTACATTTACAGTTACCAACTGGTTTATCAAGTAGGCTGTTTCAAGGAACTGGCATAAATTATTCAAACATTAAATGTTTTTTTGTTAGTATTGAACATTGTGCAAACACTCAACAGATTTTGTATTTTATTTTATAATAACGTTAAATAACGTCAAATAACATAGCAGAACATGTTAATCACCTAAACAAAACTGTTTTGTGGTGTTTTATTACGTGATGTTATGTATGTTTCAGGTGATATTTGTTCCATTAGCACGACTCTTTAAGTATGTCGAGCGAACGCAGCTTCCTATCGAGTTGGGCGGAAATTTCATATTCAATGCGAATCAATGGTTTGAAAATAGAATGGTAAGTTAACAATTGTGTTATTGTTGATATAATTCATGCATTTTCTCTGCCCGCACACTTTTGTGTAGGCCTAGGCCAAACCTAACAATTTGATGACACATAACTGATCACTGTGACTTTAAGGCCACTTTAGAGACCTCAAATAAAGATTTTTTTGATTTTTTAATCAGTTGATTATTTTAGCGGAATAGAGTTTTATTTGATTAAGTAACTATCAGGGATGTTAATTCAAAAACAGTTTTAGGTACTAGAGTATTGCAAGTGACAACAATGAATTTTATTTCGAAAAAAACGTGTGTAACATGTAGCCCCACACGGGGAATTTTATACACTATCAGGGGTAATATATATATATATATATTTGTTGTAACATTTTACCCCTGATAGTGTATGAAATTCCCGGTGTGGGGTTACGTGTGTAACATGTATATATATAGATTAAAAACAATCACCGTTTAAATAAATATATTATATATATAACAAAAAATATTGTTTGACATTAACAAAAAATAATAAATAAAGGCTTTTAAAAAAAATAAACAGATCCTAGAAGCTAATACAGTTTATTTACTGTAGTCTGAATGATTGCTATCACAGTTCAAACCTATGTAGGATAAAATACTTTTCTTAACACATCTTAAGTGTGATCATTGCTTGTACATTGATAATGGCAAATCACAACCTGCCCCGACGCCAAATTTGACTGTTTAATGTTAAATAGTATCAACGCAAATAAATGTATCCTTAAAAACGTAAATTCTTAGAATATGGAAAGGATCAGAGCACAATTATATATAACAATACACAAATTGCTGCGTTGAAAAATAGAATTCGTAAGCTAAAGTTACAGAAAAACAAAAAAATTACTATCCTGCTATTTTGACCGCAACATACACTGGTTCCTTTAGCTTTAGCGCTACTAGCTCGCGCCAATTTGTTTAGTCAAAATTGTCCCTGTTACTACTTACCCCCTTCACACCCAACTCCAGTCTCTCCTACTACAAAATAAAACAAAATAATTTTAACGTGATGTTATTATACATGTTAGAGGGTAAATAAAATAACTTTTTAGAAGTATGTTTTGTAATGGCGTTGTTTATTTGTCAGGATCCAGGGCCAAACAAATTGTTAATAAACTAATATATTTTTTATTATTTTATGTTAAAACTGCTGTAGAATTACGTAGGATTTCTGCGTTATTTTTATTTTTGTCCAAATGGCGCACTTCTAAAATAAAAAGGGAGACATTTTTTAAATAAATTGTCATATAATTGTTAATAATAAATTAACAATGCAATATATCGACAAAAACGTACTTCCAACAACAATTTACATTCTAATGCCTGCTCCACACTCTCGGCGAGCAAATTTGGTAAGCTTGCTCGTCAAAACAGCACGAGGCGAAGAACTGGCGTCTTCACTCTTGCCTTGCTCCGCCTTGCTACTTCGCGAGAGTGTGGAGCAGGCATAAGACATATTAAAAATTGGTAATTAGTTAATGCCTGCTCCACACTCTCGCGAAGTAGCACCAAGTTGGCCGAGTAACGAGAGTGAGGAGGCGAACTTCGGCTCGCCTCGTGCGATATTTATTCGCCTCGTGCGACTTGGCTCTGGAGGCGGTTTTTTGTCCCGAGTCAAAGAAAACGAGGCTTGGTGTCACTCATGGTACTGAGGTACTCGCGAGAGTGAAGACGCCAGCTCTTCGCCTCGTGCTATTTTGACAAGCAAGCTTATCGAATTTGCTCGCCGAGAGTGTGGAGCAGGCATCAAGTTTCAACGCTCGCTTTAATCCTATAACAGGTACTTTGGTAAAATCAACAATTGAACCGTTTAAAATTAATTTTTTTCTATTCATCAAACGGTATAATATTTTTATGACTCTAATGTATTGTTTAAGTATAAAAATTATTGATTTTATAAAAATTCTTTTAATGTGTTCTTATTTGTAATTTTGTTATTTTTCTATTTAGAAAGTTGAAGAATTCTACGAAGAGGCTGAAAAATGTTCGAAAGACTTAATGGAGTTACAGGAAAACATTTCAAATATTTACACGCTCAAGGCTAGTCAAATACAAAACAATCATCAACTTGTTGTTGAACGTCTGGAGGTTTTAAAAATAGTCTCAAACAATTGCATTGACAAAGGTAACATAACAATGAAACATAACCTTTTTTATTGATCAATAACACAATAAACATAACCTATGTTTTTTTATAAATGTTTAGGTAGTAAATTAATTGAAAAAATTGAATACGATAATAGAAATCGTAAATTTGAATCAGAATCCGAATCAATGTCCACACCACAAGATATTGCTGATACTATAGATAAATTGGAGGATATGGTTGGATCAATGAGGAAACAATTGATTAACTTGGATAACCTCAAAAAATCAATGCGGAAAAGTTTTGCGAATACTAAAGATTTATTGTTTTTGGAAGAAGGCGTTCATTATGTTGTAAATTGGATACTGGGACCTGCGGAAGATATGTTTAAACGCAACTTGAAAGTTGGTTATGATTTATCTTCAGCTGAAGAATTGCGACGCATGCATGAAAGAATCGAATTAGAATGTTGGAATGCTTATGGTGCGTACGCAGAATTGTTGTTTAAGATCGAGTCGTTTGCCAATGAAACAATGCTTACACAACAACAAAAAGATTTGATTAGTCAAAAAGATTTTATGGATTTTGTTTGTCGAAGTTTTGCAAATCGTTTGGAGCGACGACGTAATATTTTAATTACATCTTTACGATTTTTTCGTTTAGTGTCGGAGTACTTCGATAAAACAGGAGATGTGTTTGATGCTGTTGTGGTGAAGCATGAAATTAGTAATTTTGCTACAGCTGATGTGCAGTTGAAGAAACTTTATGAATGTCAACGTGCATTAGGTAATTAACAATAATTAAAAAGCATTTTGTTTTTTTGTTTGCAAGGTGTATATGTTAATTTATGGATTGATTTGTAGATGTCGTTGAACGAGAATTATTTAAAGAAGGTGAGAAGCTTTCTGATATGTTATCAATGCCTGTAAAAGACGCATTTGGTCGGGAAATCCTCGCTAACTATTCGGATGATATTGGTAATATTCGAGATATAATGGATGCGACAACAGCAAGAAAAAACATTCTTAGCGACAGTGTGGAATTACAAAAATTAACATTGGAACAAATCACTATTATTCATCAATTTGAGTCTGATGCATTTCAAGCAATTCAATGGTTAGATGAATTATTCCATGGGTTGTTAAAGTATCATGGGCATGTTGGTTGTACAGTCTTCGAAATTCAAGCGCAGAAAATTGATCATCAAACGTATTTGGAAACAGCTAGAGTAATAAATTGGTGGTGTTTTTGTGTTTCAAGATTTACTTCTAAGTTTTATGTTTTAGTGCTCGTTTAATTATGGCATGCAATTAATTCAGGCAGCGGCTGCTTTACGTGACTCGTGCAAATTGCCTCAAACAGACAATCAAGATGTAATGCAGAGTTTAAATCAAGCTTGGGATAAATTTTTAAAAATTAGTCAGGAACAAATGACTCGCCTTCGTGTCTGTGCGGTTTTTCATCGGTCAGTTGAAGAACAATGCAATCAAATGCGAAATTTACGAGAAGCTATTGCAACAATTAGTCTAGTCGAAGCTAGTAAACGAGCGAATAGAATTAAACATTATTGTGCTTTGAGAGAACGTTTATTGGTTGATGTTGGTCGTATGGTACGATTGGGTAGATTGTTACGAAGCAGACTCAAGGAAGCTTTATATAGCATTGATCGGTGAGTTATAAAAAAAATTTGGCAACTTGTTTGCGCATAAAAATGTCGAATGTCGAATACACTTGGTTATAAATCACATAACCAACAGTCGTTAGGTTATTCTTATTTTTATTTTTATTGTGTTTGAATCAAATAGTCGGACTAGTCTCAGTTGCTCACTTGTCGGAAGCAAGACGAACTAACAGAAGCGAATAGAGTCTATTTTGAGGAACCGTTTTTATTACTGGAAATACATAAGTGCGGTTGACAGTATTTTCACTTAGTATCTCTCGAAATCTCTCGAAAACTGGCCGAAAGTACAGTTCCAAACTTAAATATTGAATGTTGTTGAATTAAGTCGAGTCCGCGGCCGCTGAGTGAGTGGAAGGGGTTTAAGCTTAGGAAAGTTCAGTGGTGGACCAACAGGCAACAGTTCAACATCCTAATACCGGGTGAGGAAATTTTCACGTTGAGAAAAATTTATGTTGATTTAAAACCCAAATCGTAGCGATTTAACAGTACATTACAAAACACGCTGTTTTCGTAATTGTGAATAATCAATTGAAAATTGCATTTTAGCTTTGTGATTGAATTCTAGCTATTAAATACAAACTGAAACGTTTTAGGCGCGCACACGTTTTTGGTGACTATTTATAGATTTTGTTAACACGACGTATGTTTTTGCTTCGAACGTAACTACAAAAGTACTTGTTTATTCGGATATGTAATCATTGACAACCCACGAGTTTCTAAAATTAAACTTCATATTAAATTATTACTAACATAACCTTACAAATTATAATTTAGGTTAAGAATTGAAGGATTTAATATTTACCAATTACATTATGTCTTTTGTTTATTGCTTATTGCAAAAATAACTTCTGAATCTTGTTTTGCTTTTGTTTGTTTCTTTTTGTTTCGTGTAATTTATTCAACGTTTGACTGGAACTGGCACGTTTTTATTTTTAGAATGTCTGAAAGCGTTTCGGACTTGGAGAAAATCGAAATCACTGAGCCGACTGACAATGAAACGGCAATGGAAGCAATTGGTGAAAAACTGGTTGAAATAACGGATTTGGCTGAAGAACTCGACCAAACTTTGAAGAGCGCTCAACAAGATGCCGTGATTTCTTCGTCTGCAACTTCTCTACCAATACCAATCGGTAGAAATTATAGTCAGGTGTGTATTAATACCATATATTGATAAAACGTTTTCAGCAGTAATGAGTGTGGTTGGAAAATACTTATCTTTTACATTTTGAATTTTGAATTTTTTTGGTATGTTTGGATGTTTTTTGAAACCATGTCGAAATTTACTAAATAAAAAAATCTTCAAATATTATAAGGAAAACATTTATTTATGGAACAATATCATACAACAAGAACAACACAGTAAAATGTAGAGGAATGAAATGATGATAAATGAGGCTGTGACTATGTACAGATGAAGTAGAACCTACTTAGTGCCCATGATGCTCTTCATGTCCATGATAGTTGGTAGCTGCGTGAGCGTATTGATGGCTGTTGGAATGTCCATGACCATGTCCGCCGTGATGACCAGCGTCGTGGATAGCGTGTCCTTCATATTTGACGTTGTAGTGAATACCATGACCATCAGACTCGTATTCGACAATACGCTTCCTACCATCGGGTTGTTGCAAACTGTACGATCCCTTGGTCTTCTTGCCGTCACGGTGCTCCCATTGGTCATGGACATCGTGATGCTTGGGATCATGTACACCATAATGGTAGTTGTAATGGGGATGAGCTTGATAGTCTACGTATTCTTCTAAGTGATGATGGCCATGATCACCATGTTGGGCACTAACCACAACCAAGATGGCAACGAAGACGAACTGTTTACAAAGAAATGATTGTTTTGTTAGTTAACACTTTAAATATCAAGCTGCACTTTCTTGTAGTCTTTGTTGAAGTCTTGTGTACTTACAATTGATACGTTCATATTGTACTAGTTGTCAATTGCAGTGATAGAACTGAACTGATAATTCGAAGACAAATTCGCGTATTTAAACAAACTCCCCCCTGTGAAAGGCGTGCATTTGTTTGTAATTGTCCTGCATACATTGCACACCTATCAAACAAACCACTTACTTCGTTGATTAATACAGTTTCGAATGAAAGCTTCATACATATTTGTTATTGCTGCGTGGTTTTGCATTTCCTGACCTGCTCTCGCCACTTCGTATCAAAGTAAAACTAGTTCATTTCAATTTCCTTATATTAAATAATTTTACTCCAATTAGGAAAGTAACAGACGTCTAGTTGTAGTTGTTGCATTTGTGCGCCATGCTAATTTTAATGCATAATAAACGTCGCGCTACGGGCGTTCGGCAATCGGCATGCGCAAAAATTCGAATTGAAATTTGTAGTACGTGCTAATCGGAGTCAATAAACTGAAAAGTTGCAATTGCAATCTGGCGACGCTGGCGTTGCACGAGTAAAAGTATTCATAATTAATCCATTACTCGCTTACAGTCGTATCGAAAGTAAAACGCGATCGCATTACCACGCACACTTTTACACACATCTTAATTAGTTTAATCTCACAAATGATCTCGCAAACCAACAAAATCAATAAAACCACATGGATTGTACCTAATAACTCAAGACAATTACCAACAATCTCATTGCAAAACCGTAACCTATAAAATTGTAACATTACAGGATAATTACGGCTCGTTATCGCCGAGAAACATCAAAAGCGATGATGGTAAATCCGATGATGAATTCCTCACCGCTTCCGATTGTACACTGCACCATTCGCGCTCATCGTCGTACAATACTGCGTCCGATTCTGAACATCTATCGCAATGGTGGGACTACGGCAAAGACGATATGCATGATGACATTGCAAAGGAAAAGATGGTTTTGGCCGTGGGTTTACCCGAATTGCCATTGGCGCATACCGTACTGAAACCATCGCCGGATGTACCACGTGGTAAAATTGCACGTGAAGTCACCGAAACGACGCATATCAAAGTACAACATACGCATGCGTTTGATGTTAAGTCCTTTGTTTTGACATCGGAAACAGTAAGGAATACAAGAGATGTTCGAACTGGTGATGTTAGTGTGCAACAGGCTGTTACGAAAACCTGTGATGCACAGCCGAAGAACGATGAAGATGAAAGTCAATTGCAGTTTGTGAAGAAGCTTCAAGAGGTGAGTCCTGAGGTGCCATGGAATTATAGCGTTACTAAACATGTTTTGAAAAGTTGTGTTTGATTGTTTTATAGTTTTTTTTGCTTTGATTTTGTTTATTATGTTTATCTTGTTTATTATGTTATAGTTTTTGTTTTTTTGTAATTTTTTATTGATTAACAATTTATTATGCAACACATACACTCTGTGTTTTCTCCAAGTCATTTGCATATGTTATGCAAACTGCTTTACGGACAGTTACTTGTTGGTCTGCTGATTTTTATTGTAATTGTGATCAACCCACGTCTAGAAATGTGGATGCGGATTAGACTTCCGCTTTTCTTGTACTTTTAACTTCACAACAACAAACAAGTAAGTATGTTTTACAAATCTTAGCATTGGTATTAATTATGATTTATAGTTTGGAAATTTTCGCACTTAGGTATGTGTAGTGATGGTGAACGTTTTCTTACACTTGAGAATACGAAATCAAGTTATTAATATTTAGATTTATTTAATTACAATTGAATTGAGAGAGAGTTTAGGATTATTTAAAGCTGTAAACTTTGTGCGAGCGCTACAGATGATTATTGACAGTTGCAGTCGAGGTTACCGAGCTGTTGGTTACCGAGCGTTGATTGGTTGAATCATTACCACTACTCAGCTCTAAGAAAGAATTAGATTTTCAAACGCTTACAGATTCTTATATTGTGTCTTATATTGTATTAGGAATACTATGTCGTGATTATGAACAATTAATATTAGAATTTAAATTCATTACGTTGTTACGCCGCTGAACAACCAAGCGAAACAAACAAAATGTGACAGTTGTTGCAACTCTTGCACGAACAACAACTATTTGTAATGCAGGCATACAACGAATTACATATTTAGAGTATTCTGTAGTACCAACACTAATTGCTTCAGTCATTTCCGTCACATGTCAACTTGAAATCGATTTGAATATTTTTAAAATCAAATTTACGCTCAATTACGTTTATTTATTGCTAACTCAGTAAGTAACAACTTTTTCATTTAAAAATTAATCATATAAAACATTTGGTTTCATAAATTATTATTATCAAACGTTAAAATGATTTAGAAAGATTTTAATTCCTTTATTTTAAAATAGCAGTATGAATCGACACTAATTGATTTTGTTTTAACCTATAAATAATTGATTCTACAATTTTATAGAATTACTAGTTATGTATTATTAATAAAAAAATTGGAAAAGAAAAATAATTGCAAAAGTAACAATTAGGAACATTAGTTTATCCTTTACTCTTATTAAAACTATGTTTGAGATTTTATGTAAAATGGTGGAGTTATAACCTTAAAATGGTGGTTTAGCAGTTTAATCAACTCAAAAATGGTTTGTTACACTAAAACCTCACATATTTCCAATATAACTTAAATTTACAACTTCCAAAGTAATAATTATGTACATTAGTTTATCTTTTACTTATATTAAAACTTGGGCTTAGATTAAATGATAAAAGGCGGAGTTTTAACCTCAAAATGGTGGTTTATTAATGTTATCAGCACAAAAGTAAATTGTTACACTAAAACCTATAATAATTCCATATATAACTTAAATTTACAATTTCAAATGTCACAATTATATACATTAGTTTATACTCTACTCCTATTAAACATTTGAGAGAAATTAAATTCAAAATGTTGGAATTATAACCGCAAAATGGTAGATCCGCAGTTTTATAAAAATCCTATTGTTTGCTTGTATTTATTCATTCATATTTTCAATTACAACAAACTTTTATTAATTTAAATAAGTCAATTTGTTGTAACAGTTAATAATATATCTTTATATTAAAATTTGTTAAGATTGCAGGCAAAATAGCGGAGTTATAACCATAAATAACAAATAATTTCCAAAAATTCATAACCTAACACAACATGGAATTAATTATTATACTTTTGTAGGGACATTTATTACCATGTAAATTTCTCGTCGTACTTACAATCCTCTATTTTCTTCACTGAGTCTTCTGTTACCTCCTGGGTCAATCAACCGTCCCATAAAACGCCCATTAAACCCAAACAAAAATAGAAAATACCAACAATTCTACAAATCTGCTCATTACTTAACAACACGTCACACATAAACCAATATTTCTAAAACACTGCCATTGTTTTTCACATAACCCTCATTCTTCACAGAATCATAATCCACAAATCACAAAATGCATAATGTTAACCGAAAAAGGCATCACACAATCAGCTTGTAACCTAATACTCCGAACCAAGTTTACTCAGATGCGTAGGTTTTACATGCAATACCTTGATAAGACATAACCTCACAAACCGTAACATAACCTGACTAAACAAAATAAAACCAATTACGAATTGTATTGTTCAGTATTTTGATTTAAACGATTAAATAATTATTTTAATCACCCATTCATCGTATACTCAATTAATTTTATTGTTCAATAAAAAAGAAACCAGTTACCATCAACATATGGCTGGTGCGAGTATGATACTTATAAGTAGAGAAACGCAACTAACCTTGTACGTTTTTAAACATTCCATACAATTTGTCTATTTATGGCGAGGCGATCTATTCGCCCAGATTAAAGCATGTCAAAAGCCAACTCAGCGTCAGTTAAGAAAACTGGCAGTTTCAGAAGCATTGATTTTATTTGGGCCAAAGTGGAGTTATAGCACATTGGAAAAGCTAAAAATAATTTCATTCGTCAGTGGTTAATGTACGCAACACTCGGCGCATGTAAAAATCCTGTTTATTCGCGTAGAAAATTGTAAAAATTACGCCAAAACGTAAAAGTTACTTAACGACGTCAAACCAGTTGTATAAAAAAAAATTAATTGCCAAAATCCGATTGGATAATGACATTATTAATGTTTCAAACTGTACAGATTGTATAACGTAACAAAACCGAAATTTACATAGAATCCTGTTGTTTACTCATTCAACGGCGTTCGAACTCAAACTCAACGAAGTAAAAAGCTCCAAGCCGGTTGCTTGCACATATTAACGCTTCTCTCCTTCTGAGTTCGGTTTGGTAGTGTTCTACTTCATTCCACCGTTTTATAGTGCACCGTAAATCTGGAGGCCCGCCCGTGGTCATCGTGGCGGTGCGAAGAGCTCGCGGACTCGCGACTCACGAACTTGATCAGTGTGTTTCGCGGCATCTCCACACGCGCGGCTTGTTGCTTCTCGTCTCCTCGTCACGAACTCGCATCACGTAAAACAAAAGCGCAAACTCGCGGCCAACTCATTAAAACTGTTCGTAACAAACAAACAAACAAAACCAAAAAAAAACAAAACAAAAAGTTCCCCTATATTAGGTATCATTGACATGTTGGTGTAATCAATTGTTTCGTACAAATTATGGAAAACGTGAACGACAAGGAGGCCGTTGCTGGCCTGTCGGCAATGAAGAAAACAACAACGATTAGCACAATCGCTGTCCAGAGTGGCCGGACGAGATTAGTTATCGCCTTGTTACATGTATGTTTTTATTGTTTCTGTGTGTGCATAACCGACTCATTATTTGATCATCGTTGTCATTGTTTTTCTTTATATTTTACTTGATTAGTTGACATTTAAATTGTGGTTTTATAAGAGCAGAATTTTGTAAGTGCATGTGCTAGTACAGAGAAGTAGCGCGACGCGCCTCTCTCTTTTGAATACACGTCAGGATTTATTTTTAGAGCGCGGGATATAAACACAAAATACGCTCGGTGAAATTTTCTCTTGTATGTAATTGCGAACGCAAGATGCATGCAAACTATTAATACAGTATGCAGAATTTATGTGGAATTCATATAGAAATGAGTGCATTTATCAATCATATTTATTGTGAAATTGTTTATATGCTTTGAATAAAAAAATTCAGTTGAGTTTGACTTGGTTTAAGTTATGTTGGGTGTAGAGGAGTCACGTGCGCTTGCGCTGATATTGAATTTCGATGCTTTGCAGTGCTTTGCAGTCAATTACTCCCAGTCACTGATTTATTTTTAACTCTTTAACACGAAATATGTACATTACAACTGGCAGAACTGTACGTTATGCTGTACATCACAATTTGTAATGTTTTACAGCAAATACATAGGCGAAACTTTATATTTTAACGCATTGGTGTGAATGCCAAGTATTAGCAAACTGATTGGTTATAACTCCGCCCATTTGTGTGTTAGCACACTTACATTTGTTTTAAAATGGCTGAACATTTTGAGGTTATATCCTTACAATTATGTTTTCATAGTTTAAGCATCTTAAATAATATTTTATTACATTTTAACAATAAATATTAAACCGCATGAACAATATGAATGGATTTTGATAACATAATATTACGAAATATGTTATCTTCTGTTTGTATTAAAATTTTGGTGACGATTGTATTCAAAATGGCGGAGTTACAGGCATAAAACGGGGTTGAGTCGTTCACACAATAGTAACAACACATAAATACTCCATTCACTTTAACCTTAAATATTAATGTTTACCGCTAATATAAAAAAAAATTAAAACAATATTTTTATTATTCACTTTATCCTCTATTCTCAATACAAATTTGCCTAAGAACGCTTTGAATATGGTGGTGTTGTAGCCATAAAATGGTCACGGCACCGTAGAAAAAATTTTAACATTATACAAATCTTTTTTACACTTTTGCCTTCAATATTGGGGCTTTCATTTCATAATGGCAAATTTCAAGACAAAAAGTACATAAAGTAGTTTATTGTCTATTTTTAATAGAAATTTGGTTATGATTTCATTAAAAATGGCTGAGTTATATTCATAAAATGACGTTAAAGCACTGAAATAATAGAAGCAACATATAAATATTTATTTTCTTTTTGATCACTATTATTGCTGCTTATAATTAATATCTTCAAATTTTAAGAAGACATTATTCAATTAAATAGCTTATTCACTATTCTCAAAGCAAATTTAGTTATAATTGCTTTTAAAATTGGAAAACTGAATGAATTGAATCAAAACAAAAATCTTTTTTGCACTTTGACCTTAAATATTGAAGTTTGTAGTTTATATCAACAAATTTCAAGACAAGAAGTACATAAAATAGTTTATTTTTTAATATTATTAAAAATTTTGTTAAGGTTATATTCAAAATGGCGGAGTTATATCCATAAAATAGCGTTACAACACAAAAAGAACAGTAACAAAACGCAAATATTTTTTAGTCGTTTACCTTAAATATTGATAAATTTTAAGACAAGAAGTACATAAAATAGTTTATTTTCTATTCTTAATAAAAATTTTGTTATGGTTGCATTCAAATGGCGGAGTTATAGCCCTAAAATAGTATCGAAACGATACTCTTTACACTTTAGTCTCAAATATCGTAACTATAGCATATTTCCAAGATTTTTTAAAACAAAATTTTAATGAAATAGCATATCCTCTATTCTATAGTTATGATTGTATTTAAAATGGTGGAATCGTAGCTATAAAACGGTGTTGAAACGTTAAAAACAACAGAAAGAAAATCGGCGTTTTTACTTAACACTTTACTCTCAAATATCGAAACTTATAACTTATTTCCATCAAGTTTTAAAACACAATTTTAATGGAAAAACTTATCCTCTATTTTATTCAAAAATTAGGTTAAGATTACATAGACATTTTTGGAGTTATAGCCATAATACGGTGTTAAAACGGTGATACTAGACGAAAATACACTCAATACATTAACCTTAAATATTGAAGCTTATAACCTATATCTACAAATTTTTAATTCACATTTATATCAAATATATTAACCCCTATTATCAAAAAAACTTTTCTTCAGGTTGCTATAAAAATGTAGAAGATTTAAGTTCGAATAACCAATTTACTTCTTTATTTTTTACAAAAACTAACATAACTTCAATTTGAAAATATACTAACTATATCATTACTTTAAAGTTACTCATCTTTTACAAAATTTATTTCACAAACATTAAATACTAAACTTAATTTTATTTCACACGACACAATTAGCATCCTTTCATGTTTTATCGTCAACACCATAACTATTTATTTAAATATGAAGTCTTATAAACGGACTAAAAACTAGGTTAAATCTATAAGAAAGCATTAGATCTTGCGTTTCATGTCGAATGACCGATTGTTTGTAATGTATAAGCTCGCAACGAAAATAGCATCTATTTGCGGAACCATCTGTTTATATAAAACCGAAAATATTGTAAACAGTTTTCGCTTTCTGGCATCTGTTAGGACAACAAGGTGCAACAAGTAATAAAATCTATTAATTGCTTGTGTAATACAAGGCGATGATGAAAGAAACCAATCCAAGTTCAATTAACTGGTTTCAAAGCAAAAAAAATTATTACAAACGCATGGCGCACTTGTTTCTTTGAAACGTAGAGGAACTAACGGAAAAGAAATTTACGCCTACAGGACTCAAACCAATCACGACCATTTGAGATCCTACACGTTGTAATGAAATACATTATTAATGAATGAATGAATATAGTAAGAAATCACAACAAGATACTCGACAAAACATCGCAGTGTACTATGAAACTCATTGATGTTTGTTGTTCGAATAGACACAATTTTTCTTTCAATGAGTTTTGTAATTTATTTAAATTATGTGCGCGCATTACCCACGTTATGATTTAATCAAAACTGGTTTTAAAATAAAAAATAACTATAATTAATTTAGTACATATTCATTATTTTAATTTATTTAATTATATATTTTTTTGATTTTATTAATTTTTTTTCTATGCTTGTATAACCTAAAACAAAATATTTTGAGGTTAAATTTAGATAATTTTCTTATTTTTTTGGGTTATTTTCGTGTACTTTTTCGAGGGCGTTGAATGCTTCGCGACTATTTATGCAATTGCACTTAAATGCCGGGTGCAAAACCCATTTGGCAAGTTCAGAACGTTCAGAACGTTTCGTAATAAAAATATTTGCGAACCAAACAAATTTTTGGTAAATTTTCAAATGATTTCACGGCGTTTTGCGAACAAAGAATACCTTGTAACGTGATTTTATTTATAGATTTTGCGTTTTCAAACCAATTTTACGATGTGCTAATAACTTATTTGCTTAATAAATAACAAAATACAATAAACAAACAAGGTGTGAGTTTTTTTTGCATAAATGGCGTTGAAAATGTTTCTAACCACATTTTAACGACATCCATTGATTGCAAGATTTTAGTTAGTTATGCTTTTCTACAATAGAGGGCGGTTTGTTTGTTTATTTTACAATTGACATTGATCTATATAAACAAAATTTCTGGGTTGGAACACTCTAAACTTCTCAATATATTAAGTGAAACCTGAAGGACACTTGGAAAGACTCCAAAAATTAATTGTGGCCAACACCTGACATTGCACTTTTGTTGTTGATGAGTAAACAGCATCCATCTAATATAAATTAGATATATATATAATTTTTTTATGAAATAACTAGACATGTTTCCCTGTTTTAAATTATTTGCCTTTTCACAATTTATAACTTTGTTTGCGACAAGATAACAGCTGTCAGCTGTCAAAACATATGATGTTATTTGATCATAAATCTAACCTATAAGTTGTATCTGATAAGGGTTGTTTTGTTTTGTAGTGTGGTGAATGGTTACAATTAAAAATATTGGAAGTAACACCGGAATTAACGGCCCTTGGCGATACTTTGGAGGAAGCTATTCAATTACAACAAGCACACAATGCAGTACTACACCAAATTCAGGTTTGTGACTGTAAATTTTTTTTGTATAGAAAAATTATTTAAACCATTTTTGTAGAACAAACAAAGCCCTGTGGAGGAGCTGTTGCGACAAGCCGATCAACTTATTTCAACCCAAAAACCACGCGCTGAAGTTTACGCCGCTATGGCAGAGTCATTAGGAAGAGCTTGGAATGATATCAATGGACATTTGGAAAATAGAAAAATCCTATTAGATTTAAACGTTCAATACCATACAAGAGCTAAAGAGTTTTTTGATTCAATGAATGCTTTGGAAGCAGCGTGTTCAGATACATTGGTTCCTATCGAAATCGAATCAGTAAAAACTTTGTTGAACAATATTCACGATCTCAGGCGCACCGTGCTTGAATCGTTAATGGCTGCCATGCAAGCGGGTAATATGATTTTAGGGAATTTGAAAGAACTTGAAGCCGAAGGCACACTCGACTCTCGCCCCGATCGAATTCGAATTTCTGCAAAGAAAGGTAACAACTAAATTCCATAAAAATTAATTTGATAAATTTTATTGGTTACGTTTTGGTTGTGTGTGTTTTAGCACTAACACAAGTCCAAGAATGGATGGAAAAATTACACTACCGAAGACAAGCTTTAGAACAAATCTTCACACAAAGAAAAATCCAATTAGAACAATGTTTGGCCCTAGCAATGTTAGCTGTTGATTTACGTGAATTGCAAGATATCATCCATCAACGTAAGGATACTTTACTTGCAAATGATCAACTAGGTGATTCTATATCAAGCGCTGAAGTATTGATGCACGAAATGGAGAAATTAATCGCTGAAGGTCATACGCTTCAAGATAAAGCTTTGAAAATAACAAAAACAACTGAACATCTTTTGCAATCCGGTTGTTTAGCTGGGGAACAAGCCAAAATGAGTGCTTATGATGTATTGTCTTCTACGTCTGATTATTTGAACGAATTGCAACATCGTGAAGCGTTGTTTGAAAAAGTTATTCGGTTTTATAGAGCTGCTCAAACGGTAATATATACATAATTCATAATTTACGCACATTTGAGCAGAAAATGTTTTGTTTTAGGCTTTCAGTCAGTTGGATCTGTTAGACATGCAATTGAAGAACAATGAACTGCCGACCACTTCTCCGCAATTAGCTCAGTTGCATGAGCGCAGTATACACAGCGTAGAGGAAGTTACTGCTGGTGTTATATCGGATGGTTATGCGCTTATAGCAGACATTGGTTCTGACATGAACGCATCTGGCGTTCGTAATGTGTTGGAAGAACTCGAACGAAGAAAAATTTACTTTGATGGTGTTTGCGTTGCGCATAAAGAAGAGAATAAGAAAATTGCCAGGGCACTTACAAATTTCTTTGAAAGGCAGGACGAGTTGTCCGATTGGTTGGTACAAGTTGCTGAAACATTTTTACGGGAACATTGCGATATGGGAAGATGTTTAGCTGATGCGCGGGATTTCTTGGGCTTACATAATCAACTACTAACTGATTTGCAAGTAGGTTATCAAAATAAGTCACGTGGTTACGTGTCATAACTCCGTAACCAACTATACATTAATTAATTGAGCTTCTTTTGTTTTTTTACTTTGATCTAGACGAAAGGAAACGAAATTAATACTTTGCTACTAACCCTCCCACCCATTCTTGAATTCTTGGATGATCATCAACGTCTCCAGGTCGAAATGAAAGTTGAAGCTTTACATGAACGTTGGTTAAATTTAAAGAATATTCTGGAAGCTCGATTAGATTGGGCTGTGTTGTATGTTAAGTTCCACGCCGATGCCGATAAAGTGGAAAACGAAATGAATGCTATCGACCAAATCATAACCGAAACCAGGGATTTAAGCGAAGAAGACGAACGAGCAATCGAAAATCGTATTCAGGAATTAATGCCGCTTTATCAGTCCGCTAAGTATACTGGCATTACATTCATCGAAGAAGCTAAAAAGGTACGGAAACTTAGGCTAAACTTATTGCAAGTAAATGTCATTGCCAAGTTTGTGATCGCGTAAAGAAATAAAATGACAATGCGTGCTATTTTTACTATAGGTGACCGAGCCTCATTTGAACATTCAAGGCGCATGCAACTGCGTTGAGTCGGTCCTGGACAGGCTTGGCGGCAGGCAGATCACGCTCCAGCGCAATTGGCAAACGGTTTACACAAGAAGCGTTGAACGGCGTGAAGTTGAGGTGCTTATTAAAGAAAATATGGAGCAAAGCACTAAGGTATTTCAATTAAAAACAATAAATAGTAATAGGAATCAATTTTTTAATTTTATTTAAATTTTAGTCAATTAACTGGATGTCTAAGATTGACACTAAACTATATCCGATTATTACAACGAATGAAACAGATCCGAAAATAGTTGCTCAACATATTGAAAATAAACTTAATGATGTTCTCACACAAATCAGGCAAGCGGAAAGCGAAGTTGAACAACGTATGCAGATGGCTGAGAATATTATTTTGAAATCTCCGAATGAACAAACTCAACAAATTAAAGAAAAGTTAACGGAAATGAAGCACAATTTACGGTTGGTTTGTACTGATTACCAAACTTTATTACAAATGATGGTTTCGTACTTTAACAATATCGATCGAATAGATTTAACAGTTACTGATTATTTTGCGAGTTTTAAAGATGGGAAATCATTAGGTTCATATCCCCATATTGATGTTTTATTGCGAGAATTTGAGAATCGAAAACAAAGCATACAGAATCAATTTATAATAGCTCAACGCGAGAAGGGATCAATTATAGATAAAATTAATAATCAAGAACCCAAAGAAGTTGCTCAACAAGATATTGAGAAGCTTCATTATTTACTGCAAATCCGCGAAGATGAATTCAATCACTCCTATAAAGAAACCAAAGATAATATTGAAGCACAGAAGAAAATCGATGTGTTTGAAAATGATTTGCAACAAATTAACGCGACATTAGATGAACTTAATAGGAAATTAGATGTTGTCAAAGGTCAATATGGACAGTCGTTACCAGCAGCTGAAGAAACTTCACGATCTTTTGTTTATTTCGAACAAACCGTACAGTTATTAGAACCGAAAATTAGAGAATTTATTGAAACTGGTCGGAATTTGTTGGTTAATCAAGATGCGAGTCAAAAAATACAGGAACAGATTAATAGTTTGCAACAGAGGTGGGATTTATTGAAGAAACGTATTGGAGAAATGCGTCAACTCATTAATTTGAGTATACAGTACTTTACTTTAATTGATAGTGCGAATAATTGGTTCCAAGAAGGTAACACCCTGTTGACTTCCATTGCTACTAGATCTACATTGGTTAAGAAACCAGAAGATGCTCAGGTTTTACTTAATGAAATTGAGTTGTTCTTGAAACCAGAAGAATGCAAGCAGAGTCAACGGATTGAAGAAATTTGTAAACTTGCGGCGAAGTTGTTTAGTGATGAGTTGAGTCAAGATCAACCACATCAAAGTGTCCAAATGGTGGAGTCATTTAAGACTATTACTAATGAATTGAATAGTTTATGGACTACGATTAAAAATATTGAAACTCAGTCAGTTACCATTGAAGAAATACCAGTGGAAGTTGATGTTGAAGTTGTGGAGTCTCCAACTTTAGAACCACCAGTATTTACATCGCCATTAAATGATCAACTTATTGAAGAAGGGACTACGTTTACTTTTGTGTGTCGCGTTACTGGACATCCCGTACCTGTTGTAACTTGGCATAAGGATGGTATTTCTATACAAAACAATCCGGATTATCAAACTTTATTCGATCAAGGTTTATGTTCATTAACTATTGATGAAACCTTTAATGAAGACTCCGCTCGTTATACATGCCGAGCTATTAATGCTGCAGGAACTGCTGAAACTGAAGCGCATTTGACAGTTAAAGAACATTTACCTGAAGAACAGTTAATTGCTCCGCATTTTATTAAAGAATTGCAACCTGCTTTAGTAAATGAAAACGAACCTTTTGAATTTGTGTGTAAACTTGAAGGTAATCCATTGCCTACGGTGCAGTGGTACAAAAATTTAAATTGCATTGATAATTCTTCGTATTACTCAATCACTTACAACAACGGTGAGGCAAGATTGCTTATAAGCCAAGTACATTTGGATGATAAAGCGGATTACACATGCAAAGCTTATAATGAAGTTGGCATTGCACAATCGACTGCAAACTTAAATGTAGCTTGTGAGTATGAAAACAACAACGACGCGAATGTTATGTGTACACATGAATATAATAGAGTCTTTTATTTTTTTATTTTTGCCTAGCATTGGAACCAACGAGAATGCCAGCGTTTGTCACACCGCTCTCAAATATTATGGCTAGAGCTGGACAGAAGATAAAATTGGAGTGTGAAGTTACAGGTCTCCCGCCTCCCAAGTTAAATTGGTCAAAAGACGGAAAACCACTAACAGAGACACACGAACTTAAAGTAAGTCTTCTCTTGTCCATTGCAGTTTAACTGCATTATTTTATTACTTATTTAATATTCAAGTGATATTTTCGTGATATTTCGGCAATGTGGTTTATAAATAGTTTAATCTAAAAATGTACGACATATTTTCTTTAATTTCGTTTGGCAACTATACAAAATCTCTGGTTTCGTATTCAATTTGTATCGCAACTATCAATATTCAATTTCACCAAAGCAACAAGACAGCAGAAATTATAGTTTTTTTAAGATCTAAAAATAATTTGGTAATTTTCAGCTCCATTTCGACGGATCCAAGGCGACACTTATTATCCACGAAGCGTTTCCGAAAGATGCTGGAACATATACAGCCACAGCTTCGAATTTAGTTGGTGAAATATCAAGTGTTTCGTCCATCACCGTAAAAGGACGTTTACCACCGGAAACTTCGGATTCTGAACTCGCTAGTGACATGGAACCAATCAAACCGTCAATACAAGTGCCGTTGAAGGATGTTTCAATTAACGAAGGCAACCGAGTGCGTTTAGATTGTGTGATTGTGGGCCAACCGGAGCCTGAAGTTATTTGGTATCATGATGCTAGGCCAGTACAAGAATCATCCGATTTTCAATTGTTGTTCCAAGGTGATAGGTGTTCTTTAGTTATAAAGGAAGCCTTACTTGAAGATGCTGGTGAATATAAAGTTGTGGCGTTGAATTCGGCCGGTGAAGCGTCGAGCAAAGCTGCGTTAATCGTGACACCGAATGCAGATAAAGTAAAAGCGTCCGACGAAAAGTTAGAAAATGTTGGAAGCGCGCCAAAGTTCAGTAAACTTCTGTCCGACATTCTGGTGTCCGAAAACGATACAGTTATTTTGGAAGCGACTGTTTCTGGAGATCCTAAACCTGAGATCAAATGGTTGCTAAACAATGCAGCGATCGATGCCGACCAGCATATAAATATCACCCAGGATGATAATGGTAACTTAAAACTACGAATTGAACATGTCAAACCTGAAGATCGTGGGGTTTATACTGTCAAAGCGTCGAATCATGCTGGCGAAGCTAAATGCTTTGCACAATTGATTGTGAAAACTTTAAGAGCGCATGAAACTGCTAAAGTTCATGAAGAGGCTAAGATTAGACCTACATTTAAAGAATTGTTTACCAACAAATCAGTTGTGGAAGGTGGTAGCATTAAATTTGAATGCATTGTTAGTGGTAAGCCAACACCCAAGGTTCGTTGGTTGTTTAATGACACGCCAGTTACGGGTAAATTTTTGATATCAACATCTGGAAATAGAGAAGTTTTATCTATTAATGAAGTCACTAAAGATCACATTGGTAAAGTCACGTGTGTTGCGGAAAACGAAGCAGGTTCAGCTACTTGTTCCGCTAATTTGGAAATTAAACCACCGCAAGATGTTGCTTTGATTCAAGAATCTGGTGTGTCAATGTTTATGGAGCCGGGCGTTACCATGAAGCGAGAAGTTAATATTCAATCATCTTCGTCGACAACAAGTAAAATTATTTCTTCAACAACTGGAATGCCTCCACATGTTGAAGAGCACAAATATTCTAGTCAGGATGAGAAATATTTCAAGCAGATTAATCAAAACGCACCCGTAGTTAAAGAAAGTAGTAAAAAAGAAGAGTACCATAAAGTTGGAGACCAAGATGCAGTTACCCATGAAAAGATATCAACAGTTGATATTGTCCCTGCTATTCAACCAGCATTGCAACCTTCGTTATCAAAAACTATGTTTAAATCACGACCACCTAAATTCGTTACACCGGTTATTGGAAAAATTGTTGATCAAGATGCTAATGTTGTGTTGGAAGGTATTTTGGACGCTACACCAACACCTGAAGTTACTTGGACTAAAAATGGTTCAGATTTAAAGAGCGGTAACAATGTTACTGTTACTTTTGCGCATAATTGTGCTCGTGTTGAATTGACCAATGTCAACATTAATGACGCAGGGAGATATACTTGTACAGCTGTTAACGAAGCTGGTAAAGCTATAAGTACAGCTGATTTAGTTGTTAAAAGTAAGTCAGAACTTTGGCTAATAATATTGTAGTAGAAACTAAAATCTGTTTGTTTTTCTATTATAGAAACCATCTTTCCACCCGTTTTTGGAAGAAGATTACAAGCTCAGGTTATTTCTAAAGGACAGCGTGCAATTTTAGAAATAGAAATTGCTGGTACACCAGATCCAGAGATAACTTGGTATAAAGATGGTAAACTAATCAACACAGGAGCTGGAAGTGACTATAAGCTGATTGCTCAAGGACATTGTCAACGCATTATTATCGATAAAGGTACCGTATTCATTGACTAGTCTTGACATATTATCTAACTTGTAATTTTGGTAAACGCAGCTGAAGCTAAACATACCGGAAAATATATGGTATGTGCTGTCAATCCTGGAGGAGAAGCTCAAAGCATTGCAGATATTGCTGTATTTGATCCAACTCCCGATACAATGGTAGAAGTTGTCAAAACGGTTGTGTATGAAGATGTGCGCAAACATGAAACGATGGTAAGTTATTTTTTAGGTTACATACATTATTTTAAGGTTATATTGGGTTATATATTTTATTAACGATCATTTTGCACTTTTTAAAAGTCATCGGATGCGGGTGCGAACATTCAACAATCAACGGATCAATCCATTGTCCAAAAACCTATTCCTGTCACTGAAACATTTAAATCCCCTCCTGAAACTATCGAATCTTTAACTACCGAAGTATCCCGGCATGTTGAGGACACTATTACTCATGATACTAAGACTTTTACACTTGAACGTACTACACCTGTACCAACAATTGATATGCCTAAACGCGTCGAACACAAAGATTATGTTGAATCTGTTGAGTTTGTTGAACCCCAACCACAAATTGATGAAGGTATCCAAACTGGTTCGATTTCTAAACAACAATCACTGAATTATTTTGTAAATAAAATCAAAGGGGTTGAAGAATTTACCCCTGCACCTAAAGAAATTATTAAACCGACCCAAATCAAGCAAGAAGTTTACACTAAGTTTGAAGAGTTGGCTGAGAATAAAATGTCCGGATCTTATGTTGAACCTGTGGTGCCACCTGTGGTGATTGCGGCATCTCCTAGTATGCCACAAGAAACTCTATATTCTTCGTATTCTTCCAACCAGTCTAATATCTACGATGAGTTTAATTTAACTCCAGAACCACCGCCAGAAATTTGTTACACTACCAAACCTGAGTCTGTTAAATTACATGAAGATGTTACCGATAGGGTTAAAAAGATTGAAAAATTACAACGCGAAATACCGGAAAGTGGTATTCCTTTAGGTGCTGTTAAAATATTCCCCGATGTTCAACCTTTCAAACAAACCACACACGAAGAATCTAAATCTTTCAGTCAGTCTTCGTATAAATCTACTTCTTCGGAGAATGCCATGTATTACAAAGCAGAAGCTATTGGTCCAATACTCAAACCAATGTCACCGATTCCTCCAATGCAATTTGAGACACTACCTGATTTTAAAGATTTGCAATCTTATGAGAAATCTGAATATTTTAAATCAGTATCGAGCGGTATAAGTGAACCAAGCCCACAAGCAATTGCTATGGAGAAAGCTTGGGCTCATAAGAAAACTGATACTGTTCATAAGGCTTGGCCACCAGCGCAGCCTGAACTACCTAAAGTTGCTCCCACCTGGTCTAATCAAACTACGGAAAAAACGGTTACTCCTTCGTCGTTTGAAGCAACAACTATAAAGGAAAGTACAACTCCAACAACGCATTCTTACGTGAAGGAAACAACTTCTTCTTCTACTTTTAATGATTTACCACCTGCGCTTGATGTTCCTCATTATGTAGCACACGTGTCGCATTCTTCCAGAAGCAAAGAAATTCATCAAGAGTCTAGTTTTGTTAAACAACAAGAATATAAATTTGAACAAAACAAGAATTTGCAACATACTACTAAAAGTACTACTTGGCAACCACCACCATTGGAAATTTTACCTGTTAGACCAATTTCTGTGCAAGATATTACTGATGAGTTGGTTTTGGAACCTGGCACACCTCCAGAAATTGTTTACGCACCACCGCCAGTCACTCCAGTGCAACAACCTAGAGTTGTAGCTCCTAAACCCGTGCCTGTTGCACCAGTTGTGATCCCAGTTGTTTGTCAAGTCAAACCTGTCAAACCAGCACCTCTAAAAGTTATGCAACCAACAAAACCAGTAACGCCTAAACCAGTAGTGCAACCTGTGGTTACTTTTGAAAAATTTAAAGAACTCGAACCGTTTCCTTTCAAACCCGAACCGGAGAGACCTAGGGCGCCTCGAATGGAGGTAGCTACACCTTCTAAATTTATTAAGGGGAAGTTCACTGATAGTGACTATGAAAGTGATTTTGATTCTGTGAGGATCCCAGCTAAATGGAGGCCTCAATCTAGGGAAACTGAAGATATTATTTATAGACCGGTTGCTGCACCAAGACCTGTATTCCCTGTTAGGGCTAGGTCTTGTGAGAAAAGTCCAATTGCACCTTCACAATTTGAACAACCACGACAAATCGTAATTTCGCCAAGACCTGAAATCAATTTGGTTCCACAAGTCAAACAAGTCAAGCAAACTAGTTTCAATCAGTTTAAGAAAACAGAAATGCACGAAACTAAGTCTACTAATGTACCAATGGTTATTAAACAGGGATCACCTCCTGAGTATGCTTATGCTGAGCCGAAAGCTCAACCACAGTCACCGAAAATTAAGCGTAAAGTTGTAACAGATGGTTATCAAGCTGATACGGAGGAATCATTTAGGCAAACCATGAAATTCGAACAAAAACACGAACAGAAATCTAGTTATAGTAGTAATGTGTCTCACCATGAACAAATTGTGTCTGCCCCTTCTAAAACTCCTGTTGTCACTAAATTCACACCTCATAAGAAACACATTTCAACAAGTGCGTCGTCGAAAAAGGTTCGGCTGTGTATATAGTTGTTCAATTTTAATATCGTGTGATGTTTTTGCAATTTAACCCTAAATGCTTTTGTATTTTTTCGATATGTGGTTTATATTTTAGGTTATATAATGTTATGTTTTACTATTTAGAAGTTGGTATCAACGCCAATTGTGAGTGTTTCAACAAGTGAGAAACTGGAACCCTTCCCGTTCAAACCAGATCCGCCAGCGCAACAACGCGCTAAGGTTCCACCGCCACCTAGTCCCTCTAAATTCGTGAAAGGCGAATTTAAAGAAAGCGATTATGAAAGTGATTACGATGTCAGGTCTTCTTTCAAATTCAAACCAGTGCGTCCTGTATTAACGCCCACTTTGAAACCTCAACGTAGCGAGCGTTTACCGACGCCACCATCAGAGTTTGAGAATCCCAGCCATGTCGAAATGCCTGCCAAACCAAAGTTTGAGCCCATTGAGAAACACAAGAAGAGTGTTAAATTAGAAGAAATTATTAAACCTATACCAAAACCTAAACCAACTAATAAATATGTTGTTAAACCTCCGGTTACTGACGTTGTCATTGCGGCTCCTATTATACAAGAAAAGATTATTATTCTGCAACCTGGTACTCCGCCGGAGTTAGTTTACACACCAGGACCCAAAACTACGCAATATTACCGATCGACCACGAGCGCACCTTACCATAACGCGGTTCAAACTGAAACTTCTAATATTATGAATTTTAATGAATCGACCGAAAATAGTCAAAGAACTGTTAGTTTGCAACAAACAACGAAAGTTATTAAGTTTGGTGAAAGCTCCAAGAAATCAGTCACGCCTGTACCTAGTAAATTCATTCCTGGAGATTTTAGGGAAAGCGATTACGAAAGTGAGGTAGATTCGGCAAGAATTAAGTCAAAATGGACACCAGGAGGTATGCCTGGAGAGTCTTGTTATCGACGTGTTAAAGCACCGACTTTCGTACGTGCTTCAAGCGTACCATCATCAAGAGACCACGTTAAAACTCCAATGGAGTTTGATACTCAACCACCGTTTGTTCCACAACATAGCGCTGTTCAGGTTAATAACATCCGGGAAGTATCACAGAACATAACCAAACAAGCTGCTAGTAAAATAGCTTCGGAACATATGAATAACATGACTCAAACTTTTAAATCGAAAGCGCAACGCTTTGCGTCTGAAATTATGGATGATGTGAATAAGACCAACACGAAGAAACCGATTTTACGTTCTAAGGATGATTCCGATGCGCAGGTTTACCGTGAAGAGTCCAGAGCTGCCCAATATGGTAAGTTAAAAAAATAACCAAAAACAAAATATTATTAACAAAAATAAACTAATGGGTAAAACTAAATCTTAGGAACCAAACACGTAGATCCTAACACTGGGTTAATATACTTTAAGTATGACTTTGGTTATGAGTTTGGTATAGTTTTACCTGGTGAAGGTAAACCCGGGGAGCTTCCAATGCCTAAAAAAACTGTTATCCAACCACCACAACGCTCCGAATCTATTGAAATGCCGGTTTACCACGAAACTAGTAAACCGGAAGCCGTCACACCTCAGTTCCAACCGAAAAAATTTACATCGAATAAAAATGTTAAATGGGAACCGACTTCTGAGAGTGAAATGTCCGAATGCGAAACTGACCGAATTAAGAAACCGTGTTGGGAGCAAAGTTCTTGCAGTCCCATTTCGATTTCTCCTAGTTTACCGAGCACTTCACCTGCTTTTAATACTTTTCAAGGTATAAGGGATTATTAATTGTATTATAATGTACTTAATCGTAGTTTTTAATTTAATGTTATTGTGTTTTAAAAGGCGAACAACAAAATGGAAACGTTAATTCACAATCTCAAGCAAAGAGGGCGCCAGTTTTTATTACGGTTAGTAAATAAATATAACCTAAATGTTTTTGTTTGGTTAGGTTAAGTTAATAATTTGATTTTTGTTGAAATATTTAACAGCCCTTGCGAGATATAGCAGCGGTTTGTGGGCAAATCGCTCGTTTCGAATGCATTGTTCAATCTGATCCCCCACCCACGGTTTTGTGGTCGAAAAATTCACGATTAATCGAAAATTCTCAAGATTACCAGATCTATTTTAGAAATGGTGTCTGTCGACTTACTATACCGAAAACGTATCCAGGTAAAATTTTATTTATAAAATTTATTTTGATTTATGGATGATGGTATGATAAATCTTGTAATAAATTTTGTAGAGGATGCTGGTACGTACTCTTGTACTGCAACGAATCAAACAGGAGCTGTGTCTACGACTGCCACATTACAAGTACCAGGTGAGAGACGATCTTCCTATATTTAAATTGGTGATGGTCCAAATACTGGTCTTGAATTACATCTAATTATTTACTCGTGTTTTGTTCATTAATTACAAATATTTATTGAATTTAGATCTATTATATATATTTATTGCTCTATATAGATATTTATGTTTTTCGGTTGTTGGTTATTGATTGTAAAATTTAACTTAACGAATATTTATTAATTAACCATGTAAAATATTTAGAAATTGCAATTGTTGTCTATTACTTGTACTTGGCTTTGTATGTAATTATTTATTGTCGTGGATATATTAAAGTTTTCTTTTGGTGAAGGACTATTTTTAATTTGTTAAAATGTACTCAACATTTTTATATCTTTTACTTTACTTTACATTTTTTTGGTTTAAGAATTGCACATGTTGTATATGATCCTCGATCCTAACATCCTAACACATCCTAACAATTGTTAAACACACAGTATTAATGAATTAATCAAATAAACAAACTATTAAGAAACTAAACATTTGACTTATTTTGAGTGGGTTCACTTTCGCAATTCAAAGCTGAGTTGTTTTTATTTTTGTAACAATGGCATTCGTAATGTTTGAAGAGCTATTTTTACGTAAATTTTGGCGAGGAAAACGGAAAACATGCGTTCGGTGTGAGTCGATACCAAGGAATTATAGACGTGATTTCAGGGCAAATATTCGGGAGAGTTTAAAATACGCAAGATATTATTCCGTATGCAATGGAGCGTGGTTCAACCACAGCCAATATGATTCATTTTATTCTATTATTTTAGAAGGTTTTTTTTCTAGAATATTTTAAAATAATAAATGTTTTAGTTTTTTTTTTGTTTTTTATTAGTTTTAATACTTGTATGTGGTGAAAACAAGGACATTCTCAAGGTTTTGAGTTTTAACCTTTAAATTAACGATTTATGTTAGTAAGATAGACATTCAGTAAGCAAAAGCTTTAAATTACATTTTCTTTGATGTTATGTCAAGTGATTGCAATTTGAAACTTGTTGCAAGATTTTAGTTTTGAATTATACACGATTCATATTTACCTTTATGGCTGTGTGATAATTGCAACATTTACAAAAATAACACAATTTATAATTTATAGCAAAAATCAGCTGTTAATCTGCTCATGCATTTAAGGAGTTAGGTCGCACTAGAATTTTTAGAGGATTTAAGCGGGAATAAAAACTTTATACTCATTTAGCTGCAAATATATTTTTTAGGTTAACTTGAAATTATAAATATTTCTTTGAATTTACATTATCTTGGGAAGTAGTAATTGACAATAGACAATAGACAACATTTTACGTACATTTTGACTTTTTATTTTAGAAGTGCGCCATTTTGTCAACAATCAATATATCGCAGAAATCCTACATTTTTCTTCAGCAGTTATAATATGGAATCATAAAGAATGTTTGGATAATTAAAGAAGTTGTTTGTCCGATCTTGACAAAAAAACACGTTTCCAAATGTATTATCGTTTTATTTGGTAATATTTCTGAAAAATAACTGAAGATTATCAAAATTTATGTTCTTTTAATATTTGGTTGTGTTTTTAAGATAACAAACAAGTTTTAGTTTATGATCCGATATCAGATTAAAATTTTAGGCTGTATCTAACGTCGTTTCGATAGAACAAGTGAAAAATGTCATGAATTATATTTGGTTAACGCTATTGAAACACGAAACGTGTTGCTAGATTTTTATTGGAAAACAAATGATTCATGTACAATTCGTTTCAAAGCAATTATAGAGTTGGCTATGAAACAAAAATTATTCATGAATTACTAATAGTACTAATATTTATATTAAGTACAAGTTTCAGTGTGATTAGTGTTTTGATTTGTAAAATATTTTGCGTTTTATCAAGTAATATAATTAAAATTTTGGATATTTTAAATTAAACTTAAATAAAACAAACTTTATTAATGATAAAATCTATCAGTTTCAGGTGAAAATATAGGAATATCTTGCAACAACAACTAATAATACTGTTATATTCAACATGACGTGGTTGTTAACCTTAAAATTTACTTCAATTGTTAAAGAAATACCAAAATCTTGGTTACTTAATTACATTTTCTAAATTTAAAATTATATTTTCGAGGTTACACCTTAAAACCACAACTCAATATTGAGTCTTACTATTAAAATATTATGATATCTTGTTAGAAAACACAGTTAAATTCACATTGAAGTAAAAAATTAAGAAAAAAGTCAAATATTAAAGCAATTATTAGACATAACCTATAATTTTAGAATTGATGTATTAGAAAGCTAACAAGTTTGCACTAGTTAGACATTTCTTAGATACTGAAAGCATCCAAATTAAATTTTAGCGTTATAATTAAAATGTTCAGCTTCATACCGAAATTTATGTGAGTATAATGAGACAAACAACATTTGTTACAATTTGTTACGCTTTATAAATTTCGATTTTATTAGTTTTTTAAATCATACGAAAGAATGTTTTACGTTTTACTAAAAATTTTTACTCCACATAACCAAACTTTTTGACTTGTTTCGGATTTAACCTAAAATATTTGATACAATTACACGCAGACAAAAACATAACCTAATACTATAAAACTTTGTTATTATAAGTAAAATGTATGAATTTCTGAGTTATTCCTTGCTATTCAGCCATAAAATATTCGGTAAACATCCGAATTATAATGTGTCGCAATAATTTCAGTTTTTAACGTTTCACATTAGTCGCACCGAAGCGTCAACTTTAACATTCAGCGTTCACGCAAATTCAACTTTACTTTGGCTGCATATAGAACGCTTTTCCCACTTCTAATGTCTACTTGTATGCCCGATATAATAAAAATTGACCAAATAGTTGTCTAAAAATAAACGCTGTAAGAGTTATTTTTGTACTTTCAACTTTGAGTGAAATTCAAGTAATCATTTGAAATATCACATATTATCACACTAAAAAATTATGTTTTTTCTCTTCAGGTTAAATTTAAAAAAAAGTAACAAACTTAACAAAAATTTAACTTTAAAATAAAATCTTTGAGGTATTAGGAAATAGAATTTAAAAAAATTGAATAATAAACATAAAAACAAAAACAAATCTAGATATTTTGTTATATTTTGTTTCTTTTTTGTTTTGTAAATAAGGAGTACCTTCACACATGTACGGAACATACCGTCAATTTACAATTGGTCTACCCGAATATACCAAACCACCCTTTGGTGAAGATCCATCATCAACAAAAGCAACCGTTTATTATGTGGGTAAGTTAGACACACTGTAAAGTCTTCGTAAAAATAATCTATAAACTGTAATATTTGGGATATTGGTAATATAATAATCTGTAAGTTGTAAATTGTAATTGTAAATAATCAATTAATGCCCCCCAACAATTTCTAACCGTACGACATTTTTCTGAAACTTGAGTAAGTGAGTATGAGTCAAAAATCGAAGCTTTGCGCCGAAATGCATCATCCCAGAGCTTCGGTGAGCAATAATATAATCTTATGTGGTATCATGTGAAAGATCCCCAAAATAGAACACTCGGCATTACTCGGGCGCGGGGCCCCACCTTCGAACACGCTGCTCGCTGCAGGAGAGCTTCATTCTTCGCTCACAATTTGCAAACGACCGACGTCTTGGTATTCTATCTATCGGGGATGATGACTTGACTTCTGCTAACTGAAGCCGTGGATGGCATTACAAGAAGACGAAATATTTACCAAAAAAATATATTTATCGAAACGTCGTGAATTACTTACAAACTGCTAGTTACTAAGTTCGACGACAGATTTAACTTTATCGTGCTTTTGTTTTTCTTCTGCAAGAAGTGTTTTTTTAATAATAGTTGTGCTTCATATATTTTGATATCGACTGTGAAATTTAAGTGCTGACACAATGAATAGGCAACAACAAATTTCGAAGACTCAACAGAGTCAAATGTCTCAGCAGCAAACCACTCAGCATTCGCAGCAAATGTCGCAGGTTTCGCAACAAATGACCCAGCAAAGGGTTAGTTCCGAACAGCATGTCACCAGACAAGTTATGAGCCATCAAACAGGTTAGCAAGTTTTTCCAAGCCAGTGTTTGTCTCATTGATCTCATACTCATTGATTCAATCAAAAATCATCAATTGTTTTCGTTAGTTTAGTTTAGTTGCATGGATTAACAACGCAATGTTAAGGGATGGTTTACTAAAGCATTACATTTTTGGTAATTTATTACTGGCTATTTTAATTTGCCAAAAAGATTAACAATTGTAGGTGGATTTGGAGTTTTTGGTTTTTGGGAGAGACTTAATGCCAAAACATTCAAATTATCTGTTAAAAATATTTGTTATTCAGGCAATTTGCCAAAAATGTAGAGGAGGCTGATATATGTTGCACTGTACCAAAAATAACGTTGTGATACATTCAACAATCTTCCAGAATCTTAATTCTTAAATAATTGACACACATAATTTTTTTGTGTAATTTTGTAATTCTGCTGTACATTTTTGCATTTTTTGTTGTTTGTTTTGGATGTAAAAATTCTAAAGTCCAAACTTTACACTGTGTATATATTTGTTGGGTTTGTGGACAAATGTGAATCAATAAATCAAGAAAAAGTTAATAATTCAAATATTTTCCGCTTCGTTTGAAAAGTTTCGTTAGTTTATATAAGCGAAACTGTGTGGTAGCAAATTTCCATTGGCCGACTAAAGATAGTTGCTCCAAAAATGGATAGCTGTAACGCGATGCCGCGATAAAAATAGATGCTCGTTGCTTTGCGCAGCGTTGACTTAAATCAGCTCCAACACACATACACATCGTGTTTCTAATTAACAATCTATTTTCACGGATTAATGCAATTTCTTTTTTACTCTGCAGTCCAGGGCGGTTACACACAACAAACTGGAATGCAACAGCTGACCGGTTTTGGCCCAAACGCATCACCGCCAGTATTTGAAAAAATCTTTAGCAATGCGCGCTTTGCGCAAGGCGGCAATGCGTGTTTCGATGGCAAGGTGACTGGAAAACCGCAACCGACTGTGTCGTGGACACGCAACGGTGCACCCCTCACAGATTCGAACAAATATCGACTCTCCTACAACAACCAGACAGGAGAGATTGTTTTACAAATCAATAGTATTGGTCCTGGCGACGAAGGCGAGTACGTATGCACTGCCAGGAATCAATATGGCGAAGCCATTTGTTCAGTTTATATTTCGCCGGAAGGAATGCAAATGCCCCAGATGCGACAGATCAGACAAACGCAACAATCCCAACAAACAACCTCATACACAAATGGACATATCGTTGAAGAGTTTAAGATTGATACTTTTGAGTATAGAATCTTGCGAGAAGTTTCATTCAGAGAGTCTATTACTCGTCGTGTGTCGAATGAAAGGGATGTACAAATGTCAACTGTTGTTGAACGATCGCTTGGACCTCCAGCGCCTCCGCAAATCTCCCAAAAGCCTCGTAATTCAAAGTTACTTGAAGGCTCGGACGCTGTATTTTCGGCGAAGGTTTCAGCAAATCCTAGGCCTAGATTGACATGGTTTAAAAATGGCCAGCGTTTGGTCGATTCGGAAAAATACGAAACGTCCTTTTCGAATAATCAAGCTGTTTTACGTGTGAAAAGAGTCTGCGCTGAAGATTCTGGCCATTATAGCTTGCTTGCAGAGAATCCTCAAGGATGTGTTATTAACTCCGCTTTCTTAGCCGTTGAACCAGTTAGTACCCAAGAGGGGCTGATTCATGAATCGCAATTTAAATCTCAACAAATGGAAACGATCGAAACCACTGATGCTTCTAAAACGCTTGCGCCTCAATTTGTTCGTGTTTGTGGTGATCGGGATGTGACCGAGGGTAAAATGACTCGTTTCGATTGCCGGGTTACAGGCAGACCATACCCGGAAGTAACCTGGTACATTAATGGACATCAAATAACTGATGACTTTAACCATAAAATTCTTGTAAACGAATCTGGTAATCACGCTTTGATGATTACCAATGTCAGCCGTAATGATTCAGGTGTAGTCACTTGTGTTGCTCGTAACAAAAGCGGAGAAATTAATTTCCAATGTAATCTGAATGTCATTGAGAAGGAACAAGTTGTTGCACCGAAATTTGTTGAAAGATTTACTACTGCAAATGTGAAGGAAGGAGAACCTGTGGTCCTTAACGCTAGGGCTGTCGGTACTCCAACACCACGCATCACTTGGCAGAAGGACGGTGTTCCTCTGGCTAACAGTCCAAATGTTCGTATCTCTATTGACGGTGGTGCTACTCAATTGGATATCCCTTGCCCCAAAGCATCGGATGCAGCTTGGTATCAATGTACCGCACAGAATGTGGCTGGCTCCACCGCCACCAGAGCGAGACTGTTCATTGAAACCCCGCAAGGACAAACACCCGAACCAAGACGTCTTCATTTACCTCGACCTACTAAAATAATCGAACCAGAGTAATATTTTACTAACATAATTTAAAAAAAAACAAAGTTTAACTGTTTCAATTCTTGTTTTGTTTAGACTCGCTCCAGGCCCCGAAGTGATTTATTTGAAACATGTAGAACCATCCAGACCCTATGCAGCTATGCCTGAACAAGATAGGGTTTATCCCCCACCACAATTCATCATCCCGCTTCAAAATGTTATGCAGGTTGAAGGTGGTAAACTTCACTTTGAGGCCCGTATTGAACCAGTTGGTGACCCAACTATGCATGTTGAATGGTTCCTCAACGGAAAACCTTTACCAGCTAGTAAGTTTTGCAATAATCTACCAGGTTTAGACCCCAATTATCCTGAATTAACTCCAAAATTTAATTTAAAGGTTCTAGAGCTACTTATGTCTTCCGCTTTGGTTTTATCGCTTTGGATTTGTTAAGTATCATAATGCAAGACAGCGGAGAATACGTGTGCAGAGTGACCAGTGCTACTGGATCTGTTGAATCCAGAGCGATGTTGAGCATCCAATCTAAATCTTCCATTGAACGTTCAAGTCAGCATCCTACAAGTCTACAGCAAATTCAACAACTTGAAGATTATTCCAAATATCAACGTCAGGATAGCTTGGATGAGAAGACTTCCCAAAAACCGCACTTCATCCGCCCACTCCAAGATTTGGGTGATTTGCAGGAAGGTCGTAATGCTCACTTTGAAGCTCAACTTACTCCTGTAAGTGATCCTACGATGAAAGTGGAGTGGTACAAGGATGGCCGACCGATTACAGCCAGCTCACGAATCACTACAATCTTCAACTTCGGTTACGTCTCCCTAAACATTATGCACTTACGTGCCGAAGATGCCGGTTCGTACACTGTCAGAGCTGTTAATCATTTAGGTGAAGCTATCAGCACCTCAACAATCCGCGTATTTTCTCGCTCTACCGTCACTGGGGATTTAGGTATCCCTGAACAACAGAGACACATTGAACAAATTGAACAGCTCGAAGCATACCAACAATCTCAACATCAGAAATACGTTCAAGAAACTCCTGAATGTTTACAAGCTCCTGAGTTTAAGACTCCAATTAAAGATCAATTGAGTATCAGGGAAGGTGGTTTTGCTCACTTTGAAGCTCGTTTGGAGCCTGTTGGTGACTCAACTCTGAAAGTTGAATGGTTACGTGATGGACGTCCAGTTGAAGCTAGCTCAAGAATCACCAGTTTCTTTAACTTTGGTTATGTTGCTTTGACTATCAAGGACGTTACAGTTCATGATGTTGGTACCTATACCTGCCATGCTTATAACTCTAAAGGACAAGCTAATACTGTTGCTCAATTGAGTGTTGTTAGTAAGCAGGATATTCTAGTCGATTCTCAACACCCAGGAGGTTTGGAAAAGATCCAGTACCTTGAAGATTCTAGTCGTTATCAACGTATGGAACGTGAGGAGGTTATGGTTAAACAAAAACCACGCTTCCTTGGACCATTGAAGGGAACTAATAAGATTGTAGAAGGACAACGCGCTCATTTTGAAGCACGCGTTGAACCACAAAATGATTTGACAATGAAGATCGAATGGTACTTTAACGGAAAACCTATTCAATCAGCTAATAGGATTCAAACCTACCACGACTTTGGTTATGTTGCTTTGGATATTCAAAGCGTTCGATCTGAAGATGCTGGTACTTACACTGTAGTTGCCAGGAATGCTATGGGTGAAGAACAATTAAGTGCTTCGATGATTGTTGAAAGTAAGGAATATTATTATAAATAAGTTACAATACAAAATTGTAAATTTTTTTTATTATTTACAGCTCGTTCTTCAATTGATACCAGAAGCATGCATCGTGGTACCTTTGAAAAAACTCAACATCTTGAAGATTCTAAATTCATTGAACCTCAATACCAAATCGAAGAAATCTCAAAATCCAAACCCATTTTTGTTCAACCACTTTCTGACCCTAGACCAGTAACAGAAGGTCGTAATATTCACGTTGAATGTCGTTTGGAACCAATGGGTGACCCTACAATGCGTGTAGAATGGTTCTGTAATGGCAGACCCATTACAGTTGGCTCCCGCTTCAGGACCTACAACGATTTTGGTTTTATTGCTTTAGATATCATTCAAGCTAACGCTTCCGACTCTGGCGAATACACCGTGAGGGCTACTAATCATTTGGGATCAGCTCACACCTCAGCTGTAGTTCGTATCATTGGTCGTTCAGATGTCATTACTGATACTCAACACGAACAATCCCTGGAACAAATCCAACTATTAGAAGGACGTGCTTCTAAACAACTAACTGAAGAAGTAACTGTCTTCCAAGCACCTCAATTTACAAGACCTTTGCATAACATCGAAACCATTGAAGGTACAAACGTACACATGGAATGCCGTCTTCAACCTGTTGGTGATCCAACAATGAGAGTTGATTGGTTCTGTAACGGTAAACCAATCCGAGTTGGACATAGATTCCGCCCAGCTTATGACTTTGATTACGTCGCTTTAGACCTTTTAAGTGTTTATCCGGTTGATTCTGGTGTTTATACCTGCCAAGCTAGAAACCAACTCGGAGAAGCTGTAACTTCTTGCTCTGTTAAAGTAATCGCTAAGAAGGATTTGATGCTTGAAAGTCAACATCCAGGTGGCATGGAAAAGATTCAATATTTGGAAGATTCATCCAGATACAAGCGGACTGAATACATGGATGAGGTGATTAACGTGAAGCCAAGGTTTATTGCTAAACCTAAAAATTGTGAAGGAATGCAAGAAGGTCAACATGCTCATTTTGAATGTAAGGTCGAACCTGTAACAGATCCTAACCTTAAAATTGAATGGTACAAAAACGGTAGGCCAATCATCATTGGACACAGATTCCGTCCAATCCATGACTTTGGTTATGTTGCTTTGGATATTATTGATTTGATCGCTGAAGATTCAGGCACTTACACTTGCCGCGCGGTTAACTTAGTAGGCTCTGATGAAACTAATTGTGTTCTGAATTGTCGCAGTAGCAGACAAATCATAACCTACACTCAGAACCAACAAGGTTTACAGCAAATCCAGAACCTTGAAGACAGATCACGTTATTCTCGTCATGAAGAATCCGAAGAGATCACTACCCAAGCTCCTATTTTCACTACATCATTGAAAAATGTAGAGATCAAGGAAGGACAACGCGCTCATTTCGAATGCCGTCTTATTCCTGTTTCTGATGCTACAATGCGTGTTGAGTGGTTCCACAATAACCGTCCTGTCAAATCAGGATCTCGATTCTCTGAAACTAACAACTTTGGTTTTGTAGCTTTGGATATATTGTATTGTTACCCAGAAGATTCTGGTACTTACACTTGTCGTGCTACTAATGCTCTTGGTGAAGCTGTAACATCCGCCATGTGCAATGTACACTCAAAGAAAACTATTTACAACGAAACGGTTCATGAAGGAGCAATGGAACGTATCAGACAACTGGATGATTCTTCCCGTTATAGCAGGCAGAGTGTTCAAGAAGAAGTCGTAACTCAAGCTCCTGTGTTCACCTTACCAATCAGAAATGTCAATGTAGCGGAAAATCAAGCCGCACACTTTGAAGCAAGGTTGATCCCTGTTGGTGATCCTAAACTTCGTGTGGAATGGCACAGAAACGGTGTACCAATTCAAGCTTCAAATCGTGTTACCACAATGCACGATTTTGGTTATGTTGCACTAAACATGAAATACGTTAATCCAGAAGATTCTGGTACTTATACCTGCCGTGCTATTAATGAATTAGGTGAAGCAGTAACATCTGCTACCCTTGCTGTTCAATCTAAAGCTTCATTGGAGTTGCAAACTCAACATGAAGGTGCAATGCAAAAACTTCGTCAACTTGAAGATTCTACTAAATATCAACGCCGTGAAGAAGAAGATATTATTGTAACACAAGCACCTAGATTTGTTACCCAACTTAATGGACCTAAACAATTATTTGAAGGTCAAAGCGCTCATTACGAATGCAGGATTGAACCTTATCCAGACCCAGATTTGAGGGTCGAATGGTACCATAACGGTAAAGCTTTGAGCACTGGTCATCGTTTCCGTACGGCTTACGACTTTGGCTTTGCTAGCCTTGACGTCCTCAGCTGTTACGCTGAAGATAGCGGTGAATACACTTGCAGAGTCATCAATCGTTTAGGACAAGCACAATCATCGGTTGTTACAACAGTTAAATCTAAAGCGGGTATCATTCGTGAAACTCAACACGAAGGTGCTTTGCAGAAGATCCAATATCTTGAGGATGATTCACGTTACAAACGTTCCAGCGCTGAAGATACGGTTATCTTTGAAAAGCCACAATTTGGTCGTGGGTTGAAAAATATTGAAAAACTTCCAGAAGGTCGCAGTGCTCACTTAGAAGCAACTTTAACTCCTGTTAATGATCCAACCATGGTGGTTGAATGGTTCTGTAATGGACGTCCTATCCAAACTGGTCATAGATTTAAAACCACCTACGATTTTGGTTATGTTGCTCTTGATATCTTGTACGCATACGCTGAAGATTCTGGTACTTACATGTGCCGTGCCAGAAACGCAGCTGGTGAAGCTGTGACTACTTCATCAATTACAGTTGCTGCTAAATCTGGTTTAGATCTGGAAACAATGGACGAAGACCGTTTGAAGAAGATTCGTGACCTTGAAAATTACACCAGGCCTAAACGTGAAGAAATGGAACCTGAAGCTCAACGTCCAGTATTCCTCACCCCCTTGATAAGTTTGGATAACTTAAAGGAAGCAGAACACGCTCATTTAGAATGCCGAGTTGAACCTATCAACGATCCTAACCTTAAAATCGAATGGTTTGTTAACGGCGTTAAATTGCGAGCTGGGCATAGATTCAGAACAACTCATGACTTTGGTTATGTTGCTCTGGATATTCTGTATGCATACAGCGAAGATTCTGGAACTTATATGTGCAAAGCTACTAATTTGATTGGAGAAGCTGTTAACACCTGTACCATCAAAGTGGGAAGTCGTAAGAGTATTTTGTTGGATACTCATCACCCAGAGGGTTTGGAAAAGATCAGAGAATTGGAAGCGCAGGGCCATCCAGCTCGTTTGGAAGTGGAAGATCCTTTGCCATTCCCCCCACGTTTTATTACTCAGTTACGTGGAACACCAGAAGTCGTTGAGGGTAGGACTGCTCACTTTGAAGCTCAAATTGAACCAATCCACGACCCTAATCTGCGTATTGAATTCTATCATAATGGTAAACCTTTGCCAAGCGCATCACGTTTCCATATTACTTTCGATTTTGGTTATGTTGCTTTGGATATTAGTCATGTTGTACCTGAAGACGCCGGGGAATACTCTGTCAAGGCTATTAACAATTTAGGTGAATGCGTTTCTTCAGCTAGTATGAAAGTTATTACTGAAGGAAATATTATCCGTGAATCCCAAAGACCTGAAGGTTTGGATAAGATCCGCCAATTGGAGGAACACGTTCCTTACAAGAGGCCTGAACATGAAGATTATATTACCAGGCAGAGACCAGTGTTTACTCAACCCTTGCAAAACATTGATTTTATCCAGGAAGCTGAAACAGCTCACTTCGAATGCCGCTTGATCCCTGTTGGGGATCCTACTTTAAAGGTTGAATGGTTCCGCAATGAAAAACCTTTGGAAGATAGTTCTCGCATTAGCAAGATGCATGACTTTGGATTTGTATCCCTTGACATCGCTCACATTCGCGATGAAGATGAAGGTGTATACATGTGTAGAGCATCAAACCCGCTTGGAGAAGCTGTCACGACTGCATCTATGAAGATTAGAAGTAAGTTTTAATATTTTTAATTTGTAATGATCATGATAATTATTTTGTTTTTTTATCCAAAGCCAAAGCCAGCATCCAATTGGAGACTCAACATCCCGAAGGAATGCGTAAAATCCAACAACTTGAACAACCGCATGCACCACGCCGTGAAGAAGCCGAACGTGTGTTTGAGAAACCAATCTTTACTCAAGTCCTAACCGGACCATCCGAATTATGGGAAGGACAAAACGCTCACTTTGAAGCTCGCGTTGTACCAGTAGGCGATCCAAACTTACGCTTTGAATGGTACGTCAATGGTGTTGAACTTAAACTAGGATCTAGGATCCGCGTTACCCACGATTTCGGTTTCGTTACCTTGGATATCATGTCCACGGTTCGTGAAGATTCTGGTGTATATATGTGCAAAGCTATTAACAAAGCAGGCGAAGCTGTGTCTTCTATTTCAATGAAAGTGAAACCAAGATCAAGCATTCACGGAGAACCATTACAACCTGACGCCTGGCAAAAGATTCAATTGAAGGAAGCTGAAATGAATAAAGTGCCTGAAATGTTTGTGGATACACATCCTCAACAAGCTCCGGTATTTACGACTCATTTACAAAACTTTGATAAGTTGCAAGAAGGCCAACACGTTTATTTGGAAGCCCAAGTTGAACCAAGGGCTGATCCTAATTTGAAAGTAGAATGGTTTAAGAACGGTATTACTTTAACAACGGGTACTCGTTTGAGGAGCACTTTTGACTTTGGGTTGGTCACCCTCTCCATCAATGGTGTACGCGCTGATGACTCTGCGATTTACACTTGCAAAGCTACTAATTTGATTGGTGAAGCTGTATCGACTTGCACATTGAAAATTGAAGATAAACATTGGTTATTGGGTCAAACTTTACATCCAGATGCTATTCCTAAATTGGAAGCTTTAGAAGCACCCAAGGAAGGAGCTCCAGAACAGGCGGAACCTTCATATGAAACCCCAATCTTCATAACTCATTTGAATAATGTGGTTTGTACCGAAAGTGAAAATGTCCACTTTGAATGTAATGTTGAACCATCTAAAGATCCGACAATGAAAATTGAATGGTTCGTTAACGGTAAACCATTACCAACTGGAGCTAGGTATAAGTCCACCTATGACTTTGGTTATTGTGCTTTGGACCTCAACCATTCATACGAAGAAGATTCCGGAATTTACACATGCAAAGCAACAAACAGCAAAGGAACCGCTTCTACTTCAGGTTCTTTGCGATGCACCGGTAAGCAAAGTATTTATTTACAAACTCAACATCCACAAGGCCCAGCTGGGTTAGAAGCTGTACAAGAGGTTGACGATGCTGTAGCTGGTAAATTACAACGACAAACTTCAGGACCTGAAAAAGAATTTGGTAAACCCATCTGGACAATTCCGCTTAACCCAGAATTTAGAATTAATGAAGGCAAACCTTTACATCTGGAAGGTACAGTTGAACCTAAAGAAGATCCTAACCTTAAAATTGAATGGTACTTTAACGGAAAATTACTTGATCATGCTTCTCGTTTTAAACTTACAAGTGACTTTGGTTTTGTTACTCTTGACTTGACTGATGTTTACGAACGTGATCAGGGTATTTACACCTGCAAAGCTTTCAACAAAGCTGGGGAAGCTTTTACTTCCACAACTGTTTACTGCGCTACTAAGGCCGGTCTAATTGAAAGGACTCAACATCCTAAAGGTCAAGAAGGTCTGGAAAAGATCCAAGATCTCGAAGATGCTCTCAACAGGCCAGATAGCCGTATGCCAGACTCTGAAGAAGGTCATGCTCCAGTATTTACATCAGAATTTACTGAGCTCCTTGACCTTAGTGAAGGAGAAATCGCTCACTTTGAAGCTGGACTTACTCCAATTGGTGACCAGACAATGAAAGTTGAATGGTTCTATAACGGTAAGGTTATTGATGCCAGCCATAGATTCAGAACTGTCCATGCTTTCGGTATGGTAGTTCTAGAAGTTTTGGGAACTAAAATCGAAGATTCCGGCACCTACACCTGCGTTGCTACTAATGCTTGGGGTAAAGCTGAACAAAGTGTAAGGTTAGAATGCGTTGATAAATCCAAGGGACAACCACCTAAGTTTACCACTCACATTCAAGACATTGTGGGTCTTAAGGATGGCAAACCAGCTCACTTTGAATGTACTTTGATTCCTGTAAATGACCCAAAACTTAAGGTAGAATGGTACCATAATGGTAAACCCATGAGACATTCTACACGTATCAAGACCGTCTCTGACTTTGGTTTTGTTTTAATGGATATCAGTCGTACAGAAAACCACGATTCTGGTGAATATGTCTGCAGAGCTTGGAACGATTACGGTGAAGATTTTACCAAAGCAACTATCAACGCGTATGACAGATCTGGAGTGTTTACTGAAAGCTTGCAACCTGACTCATTGGCTAAGATCAGAGAACTGGAAAGCTTCCACGGTCAACAGGTTCAAAAATCTGCTTCGTTTGTCACTGAAGCTCCTAAGTTTGTTACACAAATTTCAAGCATTAGTAAATTAGTTGAAGGCCAAAGTGCTCACTTTGAAGCCAGATTAACACCGGTTACAGATCCTGATTTAGTTGTTGAGTGGTATTACAATGACAAGAAATTACCACATGGGCATAGGTACAGGACCTTCCACGATTTCGGAATTGTTATTTTGGATATTTTGTATTGTTATGAAGAAAATTCTGGTACTTACAAATGTCGTGCTTATAACAAGTATGGGGAAGATACCACAGAAGCCACTTTGACTTGCTCGTCCAAGGCTAACCTTATTTTGGACTCTCAATTACCTAGGGTAAGTGTAATCAATTAAAAATGAAACAAATTGCTAATTCTTTTAATTAATTTAAAGGGAATGGAAGGAGGTTTGGATAAAATCCAAGACTTGGAAGATTCTATGATTCGTACCAGGGATGACAAAACATCTGAAGAGTTCGGAAAAGCTCCTGTATTCACAGTACCATTATCAAACATCGATAATTTACGAGAAGGTGAAAGTTCTCACTTTGAAGCTCGTTTGACACCAACTGATGATCCTAAACTAAAAGTTGAATGGTTCTGGAATGGTCGCCCGTTAAAAACAGGCTCCCGCTTCCGCACCTTCTGTGACTTTGGTTTTGTAATCTTAGAAATCTCTCCGGTATACCCTGAAGATTCGGGTGAATATTCATGCAGAGCTTTTAACGATTATGGTGAAGCTGTTACAACTGCTTCAATGAAAGTCCAAGGCAAACGTAGTATCATCCTGGAATCGCAATTACCTCAAGGTATGGAAGGTACCATCAACAAAATTGCTGAACTTGAAGGTTTGGGTGCAATCCCCGGACCGATGACTCCTGATGATGATACAGGCAAACCACCAGAATTCGTAACCTCACCAACTGATTTAACTTTATCCGAAAATGGTTTAGCTCACTTTGAATGCAGATTGATCCCTGTGAATGATCCTAGTATGAGGGTTGAGTGGTTCCACAACGGAAAAGCTTTATGGGCTGGTTCCAGAATTAAAACAATCAACGACTTTGGTTTTGTTATTTTGGAAGTTGCTGGTGTTTACCAACGTGATTCAGGTTTATACACTTGCAAAGCTACTAACAAACATGGAGAAGCTTCTGTTTCTTGTAAGTTACAAGTCAGGGGCCGACAGGGTATCATTATGGAGCCTCAACTTCCAAGTAATTTCCGCACTGGTACTGAGAGCATTCAAAAATTGGAAGAACAATTGTACAAGAGGGAAGAAAGAGTTACTGAAGATGAAAAACCTGATCCACCTAGGTTTACAGTGGAAATTAAAGATAATGTTGATGTACCTGAAGGTGCACCACTTCACTTTGACTGCAGGGTTGAACCTGTTAATGATCCTACAATGCGTATTGATTGGTTCCATAATGGCAGACCATTTGCAACTGGTTCCAGAGTGCATCAAATCAATGATTTTGGATTTATTTCTTTGGATATCGATTACTCCTACACCCGCGATGCTGGTGAATACATCTGCAGAGCTACCAATAAATGGGGAACTGCTACCACCAAAGCTACCATTACCACAACATCTAAACGTAATATAGATTTTGAATCGCAATTACCAGCTGGTATGAGTTCCGAAAAATTGAAAGAACTAGAACGTGGAAAGGTTTCCGAACCATTGAAAGAAGATGAACCAATGGGTCCTCCTAAGTTTATCACACAGATCGAATCTTGTACTGTCGAAGAATCCGAATCTGTTCGGTTTGAATGTCGTGTTGAACCTAAAGAAGATCCAAAACTTAAAATCGAATGGTTCCGAAACGGTAAACCTTTACCATCTGGTCATCGTTACCGCACTGTGTATGACATGGGTTTTGTATCTTTGGATATTCTCTACGTTTATTCTGAAGATTCTGGTGAATATGTCTGCAGAGCTTATAATGATTTCGGTGAAGATTTCACTAAAGCAAGCATGACATGCAAACGTTTGCCAAATATTATCTTACAAAACCAGGTACCGAAGGGCATGAAGAAATCTGAAACTCTAATGCAGATGGAAGCAGCTATCAAGAAGTACACCTCCGAAATTCATCTAACTGAAGACGATCTTTACGATGCTGATAAAAAGCAACCGCCAAGATTTGTCACGCAAATACAGGATCAGACAACATTGGTAGAAATGCAATCTACTAAATTTGAATGTCAATTGGCACCTGTGGGTGATCCAAACATGAAAGTAGAATGGTTCTTCAATGGAAAACCGTTATCACATAGTAAGTACCTTAAAAATTGACCAAAAAAATTATAATTAAATAGGTGAAACACAAAGACTGTTAATGTAATTTAAATTACAGAAAATCGGTTCACTCCCATCTACGATTTTGGATACGTTGCCATGAATTTTGGTTGGGTATATCCTGAAGATAGCGGTGAATACTTATGCCGTGCTACTAACCTATACGGAATGGACGAAACCAGAGCCATTATTAAGACCGCAGGAAAGCCTGGTATTATTTATGAATCACAATTGCCCAAAGGAATGAAATCTATTGAAAAGATTCGTGAAATGGAAGCAGCCTGGCAGATGTAAGTCTATCAATTTAAAAGCATAACCTCAAAAATATTAACCTCAAAATTTTATTATAAGCTAATTTTGTTAAATTGTTTTTCAGTGCACCTGAAGAAGGTGAAGAAGAAATTAAATCAAAATCAGCTCCAGTGTTTGTCAGTAAACCAGAACCATGCACAGTTGAAGAAGGCGAATGGGCACGTTTCTGTTGTCGTGTTACTGGTCATCCTCGCCCTAGAGTAATGTGGTTAGTCAATGGTCATACTTGCGTTAATGGATCAAGATATCGCTTAACTTACGACGGCATGTATCATATGGATATCCCTAAAACTCGTCAATACGATACCGGAAAGGTTGAAGTAATCGCCAGGAGTTCTGTAGGTGAAGCAATGGCTGAAACTCAATTGAATGTAATCCCCAGACACGATGATTACAGAAAAGTACTGAAAAACTCACCGAGACGTAAGTATACTACTCTCTCAATCACTCTACTACAGCACTATTATTCAGAGTACTTTTCACAAGCGCTAAACACAAAATCTAATGGAAGCCCTTTGAATAGTAGAGTAGAAAAAAATCAGCGCTGATACTTTACACAATGCACTGCAACAACTTGATATGCTCACTAATAAAATCCTTCACACAAAAGAAACCTTTGTTCCTTTTCCTAAAATCACGAAGCTTAGGGGCCTTCTATCATGGGTAGATTACTAGAGTATTTAATTCGTCTGCAATTCTGAACAAAAAAATCAAAGGTCAGGTATGAGTTACCTACTTTTGCATGCCTTTTCGTGCATTTTGTGTATCGTATTGTATCGTCATTTGATTTACGAAAGTGCAGCAGCAGTCGAAACATGCTACTTATCGTAAATTTCATTTATTGTTGTCTATGTTAGTTTTTTTTATTTGTGTTGTTAATGAATCAAATAATATCTTTGCATTTAATGCCGTAGCGTGGTACGATTTAGAATTATCGTCATATCAAAAGGAACGTCAAGATACTGAATTGGAAAAGTTCTTTGAAGAACGCAATGTGACCATGAAAGAGGGTGGCAAGTCGTATGACATTAATATCAAACCCAAAGACTTTAAGGGAACTGAAGCTGAATGGCAATTGATGGTCAGATCTAAGAAAGGAGAAGACTATTACAACAAATTACAAGAATTGGATAATACACAAGTTACCAAAGAGTTTAAATTGAGAGAAGGAAACCATCAATTTGCTATTCCTGGTGAGAAGATTGTAACTGGTACAATGGCTAAGGGAATGGCTGCAAAATACCAAGAAAGCTTGTAAGTTTTTTTATCTCCCCTTTTGCTGTGTAAGTTAATTTTTTCAATGTTCTTTTTTTATTCTTAGGGAACAACAACCTACTGGTCGTAAGCAAGGTAATATTCCTTATTTACCTAAATTCAAGAAGGAAACTCGCGAAGAAATTGAATTAAGAAAAACGCAAAAGGGTAAGGAAATGAGAGGTCAATCTGAAGTTGATTACCAGACACGTCAAGCTGGTTCACCACCAGGCCCAACTGAGTCTGGAGTCCACGGACGTGAAATCCACGTGACCAAGCAAAAACAAACACAGAAAGAAACTCAAGGAGATCTTGAAATTACACGCAACATAACCTCAACTGAAACAACTGATGTTGAACACAAAGCTAAAACAACTGAACGTGTGGTTCAGGAACAAGTCTTGCCATCTAATCCGCCATTCTTTACTAAAAAGATTCAACCCTGTCGTGCATTCGAAAATGAATCGGCTAAATTTGAAGTTGAGTTTGATGGTGATCCATTACCAACCATCACTTGGTACAGGGAAGACTTCCCAATTAAGAGCTCACCAGATCTAAGAGTATTCACCATGAGTACTAAATCTATCCTACAAATCCGTCAGGTCTTCTTAGAAGATTCAGCTGTATTTAGTGTAGTAGCCGAAAACCGTGGTGGTACAGCTAAATGCAGTGCTAATTTAGTAGTTATGGAAAGAAGAAGATCTGGACGTGGTGGTGTCGTACCACCTAGTTTCTTAACAACAGCCCAAAGCTGCACTTCTCAAACCGGTCAACTTGTACGCTTTGATTGCAGAATCAACGGCACTAAACCAATGGACGTTTATTGGTTGAAAAACGGAAAGAAAATTGTACCAGACATCAGATACAAAACTTTAGAAGAAGATGAAGTGTACACTTTGTTGATTATTGAAGTTGTGCAAGAAGATTCAGCTAAATACGAATGCGTAGCAATCAATAACGCTGGTGAAGCTCGTTGTGAAGCAGAATGTGTTATCCAAGCTGCTAGCAAACCAACCAAACCAGAAAGTCAATCATCACCTGGTACCGAAAAGGCTCCAACTTTAATGGAACCACTTAAAGATCAAACAATTCGCGAAGGACAATCTGTTGCGTTCAAATGCGTGATTTCTGGTAAACCAACTCCGCAGATCAAATGGCAGAAGGGAGATAAAGTTATTAAACCATCAAAGTACTTCCAAATGATTAAAGATGGAGATGTTTGTACTTTAAGGATTTCCGAAGCTTTCCCTGAAGACGAGGGTATTTACAAATGCGTTGCTACAAGTCCTGCGGGAACTATCAGTACCCAAGCTAATTTGAAGGTCTTAGCTCCTGAAAGTCAGGACGTTTTGACTAAATTAACTCCAATGAAGGACGTTATTGTTCCTGAAGGAAGTCCAGCACAGTTTAAAACTACAGTTTCGGCTGGAAAACCAAAGCCTACTATTCAATGGTTGAGGGATGGATTTTTGATTCCCGAATCTCCAGATTTTCAGGTAATTACATTGCAATCACAAATTAAAATAAATTATAATTAATATTAATACATTTTTATTTTGTATCAGATGATCCATGAAGGCAACAACGCTGTTTTGTTAATTTCCTCAACATACGAAGAGGATTCCGGCACCTTTACCTGTCGTGCAACCAATTCGGCTGGCGTTGTGGAGCAGTCTGCTAAACTAATCGTCAAAAGTAAGAAATAATCTATACCTATATTTATTTATCTTTGATTTTCCAAAATTTATTTCACCCCAATAATCCTAAATTGTAATCAATAATCAATTGAGAGTCTTGTCTGCTAATCGGTGTGACGGTCAAATATGTTTTAACCAAATCACTGGATTCTGGGTTTTAATTATAAACAAACAAAAAACAACAACACAACAAAACAAATAATGGTTATGCAATAACTTAATCAATAATTAATTAATCATTCGGTGGATGATGGTCAGGTTGTAATTAAGTTCCAGGTGATTTGTTAATTAATGTATTCAAAAGGATTGAATTTAGCTTTTTTCGCCCAAGTTGTGCTTTATATCATAATTTATAATGATTGTTATATATTGTATAGTTATAGTGCATTATTTACAATAAATTGCAATATCATAACACAATCCTGAGTTTCACCTCTATTTGAATCGTAAAAAAACAACAAACAAGTGCAAATTATACATGAATACAATTCTAAATTTAACTTCACATTATCGTTAAATGGAAATTGTATAAAAAAAATTGTATACATGGATAAATATTGTGCGTCCAATAAATCAAGTTTCAATGCCATGAAATGCACAAACCTCGCAGCTTACTTTAGTCGTTGGAAAGTGAGTTCTATTTTCAACATAAAGATTCAGATTATGTCTATGAGTTGGGATAATATATTTCGGGCCGTGTGCACCAAAGAACTATTTTAAACTTTGCGTGGATTACGTTACACTCTAAATTAGGAGCTTCGAGAGAGTAGTCCAAAACATAGTGCTACCTTTGCCAGATTTTCTTGATTGCACCTTACCCGTTTCAAAATACAAACCGCGAAATTTTGATTTCGTGCTCATTTGTTCCGCACTGCCAAGAAGTTTCAAATGATAGATTGTAGGTTCATTAGTAATGAAATGAATCACAGATTAGTCAACACAAAAAAACACAAGGTTGCCTAAAAATAGTCAACCTTGTTTATTCTTTATCATTTTTTTTCAAAGTCTCAGCTTGTAATCTTAAATTCTAAACTTAAAACTTAACTTTTTAAAGTTTTTCAGTTTTAAATGCTACAGAGTTAAATTTTTAGAAATTATTTACAAATAAACTTAAATTATATTACAAACTTATAAACTTATTATACTTGCACTTGTAAAAGTTATAAATAAATCAATTAAAACTAAAATATCTTAAATTAATTATTACACTGTCCCATTGCGTTGTTTACGATCACAAGTTATCACTTATTATCACTTGTTATAAATAATGATAAAAGGCACAACTTTGTTTCAATTGTTTTTGATTTTTTTGTTTCTTTTAGGTCCAAATAAAGCCGCGCAAACTTTATTTGTTTATTATTTACAATAAAACTTGCGCGGCTTTAGTTTTAACTTATCTTTAAATGTTTCAACACTTTTTTTATTTTGTAAACTACTTAAACCACAAAACACTAAACTTTCGTATCGGAGCACCCGCGCCTGGTACGTGCGAGTAAGTGAGTATAGAAATTTACGGTCTCGATGTCTCTCGGTGGCGGCGTGCCGTGTCGTTCAAAAAGGTAGGAGGGAGAAATACGCGTCGTCAATCACTCTCCTGCCTCCTTCGGCGTGGATTACGCATAGCAGATGCGTAAAAATCGGCGTATAACCCGTATTGTTTCTATTATGAATCATAAACGCCTATAAATACACAGTAATACAACTTTAAATAGAATCGGTTACCTACGCGACGGACTCTTCATAGAATTCAAATTTAGAATTTACTTACATGCAACGTTTTTACCGTTCCAGAACGCCCTGGCAAAGTTTATCGAACTCCCGTGTCTGATCAAAAACCTGACCAAGCGGGGGGTTTGAAGAAAGACTTTACTGGTTTTGGGGTAAAGAGTACAGAAGAAGATTTAACATTAACTAAATTCGGTGGTGGTCAAAATGTACCAACTGATGCGGAAATTTTACCTATGGGTGATGAGACTTTGCCGTGGAGACGTAGGAAGTCATCAAGTGCGATTAAAACGACTCAGGCTGAGCCAAGAGCGGTTCCTTGGACTGAACAACAGGTGGCTTTGAAGAAAACTCAAAGAGTTCAGAAAGAATTAGCTAAAGAAAGTTTAGAACAGGTTCAGTTGAAGCATGCGCAGATTGAACGAAAAGAAATTAGACGTGAATCAATTGAAAATGTTGAACTTAAACCCTGGCAGTTACAAAAACAAACGCAGATTATTAAAGATTCGCAGAGTACCACGACTAGACAAGATATTAGTGATAGTACTTTGTTGAATATTGATGAACGTGAACAGATTACTAAAGAATCGCAGGAAATTGAAACTCGTGGTTGGAGAAAACAGCGTAAAACAGATGAAAGTAAATTGGTCACTAGGGACTTGGAGGATAGTACTTTAATGAGTTTGGATGAAGATGAAGATATTTTGTCAAAACAAAAGTCACAAATTAAAAAACCCGAAGATTCTACTCGCGATTGGCGTAAACCTAGACAACCTATACAAACGGTTGAAGATACTACTTTGTTGAGTGTGGATGAGAAGGAAACTACAAAACAACAAGAAACTTTAGAAACTAGAGGTTGGCGTACTCCAAAGTCGGTCAAACCAGAAACAACTACAACTACAACTCAGTCAGTGGAGGATACTAACATTCTAAAAATAGACGAAAAGGAAACCACTGAACAAACTGATCTTCAAACTAAAGGCTGGAGAAAACCAAGACGTCCATCTGATACTAAACCTAAAGAAATCCAACCGAAAGAAGAAGTTGTACCTTGGAATAAACAAGAAATTAAATTGAGGAAATCTTCTATAACTAAGAAAGATATTCAAAAAGAAAAACTTGAAGATGTTCAGTTGAAACCCTTAAGACGAGATTCTAAAACTCTTCAGCAGACGACAGTTGAAAGTACAATTGTTAAACAGGACAAACAAGATGTTTTAATTGTACAAGACAAACCTATACAGAAATCTCAGTACCAAACTATTGAAGATTCTACTGTAATGAAAGTTGATGAGAAGGAAACGATTAAACAGGATGAAACTATTGAAGTTAAAGGTTGGCGTACTAAAAAACAACAAGAAATTAAAAAAGAAGAAATTGTTACAAAACCATTCGAAACTGTGGAGGATTCATCTATTTTAAAGGTAGATGAAAACGAAACCATTAAACAAAAAGATACTTTAGAAGAGAGGGGTTGGCGTAGACCCAAAAAGCAACCGGATGAAGTGGTTCAGATTCCATCAGCAACTCAACCTTATAAAACAGTTGAGGATTCTAATATTCTAAAATTAGATGAAAGCGAAGTTGTTAAACAAGATGAGACTTTACAGGAAAAAGGATGGAGAAAACCACGAAAACCAGAACCTGAGGTTGTTAAACCTGATGTTGTTAAACCTGATGAAGTGAAACCTGAGGAAGTAAAACCTGAGGAAAATAAAGTTCCTAGTCAACCTAAACGTCCAGTTGATGTTAAACCTAAAGTAAAACCCGAACCCAAAGAAGAACCAGTTCCTTGGAATAAACAAGAAATCAAATTACGAAAATCTTCATTAACGAAACGAGATATTACTAAAGATAAATTGGAAGATGTACAATTGAAACCAGTACGTCGTGATTCAAGCACTGTGCAGGAAACTGTACAAAAAGAAGAAATTATTGAAACCGTACAGAAGGTTGAAGATAAAGTTGAAGAAATTGTTGAACAAACGGTGGAAAGTAAAGATTGGCGTAAACCTAAAAAGATTGAAGTTAAACCTGAAGAACAACCACAGAAACCGGAAGAAGTTAGTAAAATTGTAGAACAAGTTCAGAAAGTTGAAGAACCGACTGAGACTAGAGGTTGGAGACGACCGAAACCACAAAAAGTTGAGGAGGTTAAACCTGAAGTAGTATCAGAACCAGTAGTTGAAGAGAAACAACCTGAAGCACGGTCTTGGAGACGTGGCAAGCCATTAGAGGTGAAACCAGAAATAATTAAACCTGTTGAAGTTATTAAACGGCCAGAACCGGAAATGGAACCAGAGCAACCTAAAGTTGAAGATAAAACTTACATTGTTGAAGAAACTGTGGAAGAAGTAGAAGATGTAGTTGTACTTAAAGTAGATGATGAGAAGAAACCTGAGAAACCTAAACCTAAAAGACCGATGCAGCCAGAAGAAGTTGAAAAGTTTGAAGAAGTTAAACTTAAACCAACTCGTCGTCCACAAAAACCAGAGATAGTTGATGTTCCTGAACAGGTACAATTAAAACCGGTACCTAAAATGAAAACAATTGAGAAACAAGAAGTAACACCTGAAGAAATTATTGAAAAACCAATTAAGGTGGAACCGTTTAAAATACCTGAACGTGAACAACCTGTGATTGAACCAATGCCCGAATTTGAACCTGAAGTTAAACCAGAAAAACCTAAAGAACCAGAGAAAGCTGTACCCTGGCAACGGGGACCAAAAGCAAAACCTGTTTTCGAGGAAGAAAAACCAAACAAAATTATTATTGGTAAAGGCAAGATCCCAATGGAAGAAGAAGTTAAGGAAGAGGTGAAACTAAAACCCATTCCTAAACCGCAAAAACCAGTTGAAGAAGAAAAACCTGTCAAAGATAAAATACAACGTAAACCTGTAAAAGAGTTCGAGGAACCTGAACCTGAACAGATACAATTGAAACCATTCAAGAGGGAAGAACCTGTTCCTAGAGTAGTTGAAGAACTTAAAAAAGAAGAAGTTATAAAAACTCCTGAAGAATCTATCCAAGAACAAGAGAAAACTACACCTTCGTGGCGAAGACAACCAAAACCGAAGGTAGAAGAAGTTCTAGAAGAAAAAACTTGGCCTACTGGAAAACGAAGACCCAAATCTCCTGAAAAAGAAGAAGAAATCAAACTTAAACCAATTTCTAAACCCGCGGAACAACCTAAAGAAGATAAACCAGAAGATTCCTTTAAGAAACCTGTGAAACCTATCCCAACTTCTGAAGGACCAGAAGATGATTCTATTAAATTCCAACCAACATCCTGGAGGAAGCCAAGACCTCAAAAAGAAGAACCTAAACCACAAGAACAAAAACCGGAATTGATACCAACCAAATTAGAAGATGTCCAGGTCTCTAAACCTGTGGAAGTTGAAGATACTCTTCAATCCGAAACTAAAATCACTTTAGTAGAAAAGAAAGACGTAAAGAAAACAGTTGAACATAAAGTTATTGAAGAACCTAAGGAAGAAGTGCAAACTGCTTTCCAAAAAGAAACGAAAACCAGTATTGTGTCCAAGAAAATACAAAAAACAAAACACCAAGTTGTTCAAGATAATGATCAAGGACCAATACCTGAAATTGAATTGGTATCACAAAAGCGCGTGTCTGAAGTAACGGATAAAGTTGCCGAAGAAAACGTGCAAGATGAAGTGGTTGTTACTGAAATTAACAAAGCGGTTAGAAAAAGTGTTAAGGAAACTATGGTTTCTGAGGTTGGAATCACAATTGAAAAACCTAAAGCTCCCAAATTTGTCCAGAGAGTAGAACCAATTGCAGCAGAAAAGAACAAACCGGCTCGACTTGTTTGTAAAATAGAAGGATCACCGTTTCCTAATGTGGAGTGGTACAAAAATGACAAACTGCTTGAATCTAGTCAACGAGTATTTGTCCGCGTCACGGAAAATACGGTCGTGCTTGAATTTTCACGCGTTGAGCCAAATGATGTTGCTATTTATTCCTGCAAAGCTACCAATCTTGCTGGAGTAGCCACATCAACTGCCAATTTAATAATCTTAGGTATTACAATTGTTTTTATGCATAGCGTGGTTATTTTTAGAATTAAACTTAAATATTAACTGTGTGGGTTTGTGTTTTATACTAAAATTATGAGGTAGAGGACTAAAATTGGGTTTTCTTTAAGCTCTATAACACCTTCAGCCTGGTATCAGTTTAAAATTTTATTTCTATTCAAAAAAATTGAATACGCCTAAGAAAGAAGTTGAAGATGTTGATAACGGTTAAGGAAGATATGGTACCTTCATTTCTTTAGGTTTTACTCTACCTATATTTCTAATTTTTTCATTTCTTTGTTTGTTTTTTGATATTTTTTGAATGAAAATTATTTAGAACTTGAAAAATTAATCCATTTTCTTTAAAATAGAAAAAGAAGAAAGTGGAATTGCACCTAGATTCACCAAACCTCTGAAGCCAAAAATTGTCGAACAAGGTGAAACTGCAAAGCTGGAATGTGCTGTTGTTGGTAAACCAACACCTAACATTAAGTGGTTCAACGCTAGTCAAGAAATCAAACCCGACAAAAAGACCAAAATCACTTACAACACTCAAACTGGTGTGACAACTTTAGAAATGTTGGAACCTTTATCTGAGGAAGCAATTATAAGCTGCATTGCTGATAACAAATTTGGTAAAGCTGAATGCCGAACTAATATTGTACCATTCAAAGCTGTGCAGGTGTCCCAACCCGTTGTTTTAATCGCTCCCAGAATAACCAAACCAGTAGAAGCCGTTGTGAGCAAACCTGGTAAAGACTTAGTCCTTGAAGTGGAGTTTGATGGCTCCCCAGAACTAGAAGCCAAATGGGTACGTAACAACAAAGTTCTACAACAAAGTTCAAGTTACAAAATTACAACAAAAGATAAAAAATCGGAATTAGTAATCTCGAAAGACGCCCCTCAAAAGACGGGTAAATACGAAGTGAGGATCACTAACAAAAAAGGTGAAACACGATCCGGAGGTTCGGTAACTATAACTGAAGATGAAGAAATTTTGAATTCACAAGCACCTAGATTCATTAAACCAATATATCCACAAATTGTAACACCTGGAGAAGTTGTTGTAATTGAAGCAAATGTAGAAGCCTCACCAACAGCTACGTTCCAATGGTATCAAGGATCTTTCCCGATTCAATCAGCGCCTGATATTCGTATTTCAACAGTTGAAAATCGATCAATATTAGTTATTAATGATGTCGATAGTGATTTGGCTGGTTTGATAACTTGTAGAGCTGAAAACGCTGCGGGTTCAGTGTCTTGTACAGCTACTTTGGATGTAGTTGAAGAAATGGATTGGCAAGTAACGCAAGAGATTGAATATCCTCGATTTGTACAACAGATTACTCCCCAGCGAGTAATGGATGGTGAAAAAGTACAATTCTCATGCGTTGTGTCTGGTAAACCAACACCTAAAGTTACATGGTACCATAATAACCAAGAAGTACAACAGGCTAAAGATGTGGTTATTTTACAAGATTCCGAGGGCGTATGCAGTCTGGCTATTTCGGAAGTATTTCCGGAAAATGCTGGCGAATATTCCTGTGAAGCACATAACAAAGTTGGTAAAGCTGTTTGCAAATCATCATTAATAGTTGAAGGTAATCTAATTAAGAATAAAAATTCCTTATGGAAATATTAAAAATAAATGTATGATTTGGTATTTTAGCTTACGAATATTGCGCAGACTCCGAAATAGGACTCATGACTGGTCCATCTGAATCCGAAGAAGATCTAATTGCAGATAAAGTAATAAACATCCTAAACTTTTAGTAATTAAACAGTAAATATTAAAATGTGTTTGCTTGCAGACATTAAGCGATTTAGATGTTCTATCTGATGATGAATGCGCTCCAAAAATAATCAAAAAACTACCAGAAGTTATCTCAACAAAAGATGGTACCATCACCCGGCTAGAAGTGAAAGCTGTTGGTAAGCCAATGCCTAAAGGTAAATGGTTGAAACAAAACGAAGAGATCAAACCATCCAATGAGTTTATAATCGAAAATTACGAAGATGGTACGTCAGTTCTGACTATATCCGAAGTATACCCTGATGATACAGGTGACATCGTATTTGAAGCCCAGAATGAGTTGGGAGTAGCGGTAACCTCCACACAATTAATGGTTGAAGGCGTTGAAGGTGATTTACAAGTTCCGATTAATTTAATAATGTTGTTTCTATTTTTCAGGTTAAAGATAAATCATTATCCTTATCCTTATATTACTAAACACACACAAAATATCAAAAACCAAAATTAATTATCGAAATTTTACCAAACAAAGACTAATTTATTTGTTTATATCTAGAAATTATTGGAACGAAACTGTACCGCAAACCGGAATGGGTAACTCACATGGAAGAACTTCAAGCTGCTTTGAAAGGTAACGAAGAATCACGAAGCAGTTGCATGTCAATTTTACCGAGTGATATATCTTTAGACAGCTTGGAAGCTCCGTCTAGTACAGATAAATTAAAGCAAACGCTTTCTTTTGATGTTGTAAACGTACCCACTGACCCGTTTTATTTAAATTGTTCTTCAGCATCAGATTCTAATTCAATTAATTCTGACCGATCAATAACATCAGTTTGTAGTGATCCTTTCCCTAAAAGTAAAAAAAGTAGTTTTGTTAAATCCGCCATGGATGATTATTTAAACTCACACAGACATTCTATAAGTTCTGTAATGGAATTGTTGAGTCATGTACCACCAATAACTCCAGAACCTGTAGAACCTGTGGAAACTACATTAGAAATAGACCAAGATTATAGTTACGATATTGAAAAACCACGTCGATACTCACATGATATGAATTACTTTACTCTCTCACCAATTGAAGAGTACAGTGAACCATCAACTGAAGGTACCACAGATGGCGCTAGTAATATGCAATCTTTGTCAGTGTCGTGTGATCCAATACCTTCTGATGTAGAATATTTATTATTAGACAAATACGATACTTTCCCGCGCTCCAAACCAAAACGAAGCGTTGGCATGCAATCTAATTCGATGTATCCGTTTGAGCCACGTGAGTTAGACCCAAGTGCTTTTAATCAATTACACACTGTTGATAGTCAAGAAGAACTCCAAGAGTTTTTATTACTAGAAAGTGCTTGCGTGTCTAATTCACGAGGACGTGGATTAGCTTCTGCGTTTGATAATAACTGACACAGAGTGTTGCTTGACTTACTTGATTGTTTTTGTTTGTGTTTTGTTTGTTTTGTTTGTTTGGATTGTGTTTTGCTTGTGATAATTTTAGTAATAAACTGTACAAACATTTCATTTGTTTTTATTTTATTTGTGTACAACCACAGCCGCCCATAGCGTTCCAACATTTGTGCAAGAAATCACAAACGTACATGCTTCAGAAGAAGAAGATGTTGTTTTTGAATGTATATTTTCTGGAACTCCACAACCAGGTATGATTTATATGACTATAAGTCCAGTGAGTAATTTATATTTTTGATAAATAAATTTTGTAATTAGATATTATTTGGTACCATGACGATAAAATTGTTCGAAACACCGAACGAGTTAAGATTCGCATTGAAGACTCAAGAACTTTATGCACAATTAAAGATGTTACTATTGAAGATGTGGGTACCTACGTTTGTAAAGCTGTTAGTGATATTGGTTTAGCTGTTACCAAAGCTAAACTCAACGTGGCGGAAATTTCCGAGGAACAAAAGCAAGAAATTCGCATCAAGAAGGCTAAGCAGAAGGTAGAAAAAGTTAAGAAAGAAAAAGTACGCATTGAGAAAACACGTGAAGTACGTAGACGCCAGCGTGGTTCTGTAACTAGTGAAGAAATCAAACATATCGAAACTAAAGAAGTTGTCGCTGTTGAAGAAGCTGAAGATATTAAGGAACAACCTAAACCTAAGAGTAAAGCAGTACCAATTATTCCTGTGTTACAACCGGTGTCAACTGAGGCAACTGCTGCTTGTAAGAAAATCGATGATGCTGAAGAAACTACTGAAGAATTCTCACAAACAGCAACTACGATTATTTCTACAAAGGAATCATTATCTATATCTGAAGTCCACACTGACACTGACCTGGGTGAATTAGATAAACAAAAACCAAAGTCGCGCACAGCTAAACCCAAAACATCAGAAAGCGTTAGTGAAGAAGTTGTTGTCACTGAAGTAAATCTGGAAGAAGTCATCAAACGCGTTGAAGAAATCATTGTTAAGGAAGAAATCCGTATGGCAAAAGAAGTCAACGAAGTTTTGGATTACATCCGCGTTAAAGAATTTGGACCTGGTGAAAACCCATTGAGGGAACTAGCTGAAATCGGTTATTTAGTGCGTAATGGAATTACAGTTAAAGAAGTGACTGTTTTGTACAATGAAGATAAATTCCCATACCTTAAAACACCAGAATCCCAATCAGCAATGGTTAATGTGGTCGAACGTAAGGGATATGGACCGTTGATTTCGGAAGTTCTTACAGAAGAGACAACAGTTGATGAGAAGGTTATGGCTGCTACGGTTGGATTCAGAGCTTTTATGAAGATGGTTGAACTTAAGTATGCTACGGTAGAAGAAGTTATTACTTTGTTTAAGCCTGAAGATTTCATCACTCACGCCTGGGAAATTACGGAAGTTTTAGAAGAAAGTACTAAAACCGGTGCGACTGAAACTGCACAGTTTGCTGAAAGAATTCAAGTTTTGACTGGTAAGCATTGCTGTTTATTGTTTGTTTGTTTTGTCTACGCTTGTTGATATGTCGAGAAAACAAAACAAAACGACATTTATATCGCTAGTTTTACTAAAAACAATCGAAGTATCAATGTAGGCTGTGGAAACTTCAAATATTTGAAACTCACAGCCACTTTGATTTGTTTTTGTTGTAACTTTTTACACAACAGATATCGCTTGACATGCTTCTAAAACTGAAAGCTTGCGCATTTGTGAGGGGCAGAGTTCTTAAATAAAAGTGTTAATATTACAGGAAAGAAGAAAGTTAAAAAATTACGTTTTAAGAATGAAGACGAGATTGTCGGTAAGCATAAATCATATTTGAGTGTGAAATATAAACAAAAGAGTGCTGTAAATAAATTTTCATGGCAATGTAGATGCTTTAAGAACTTCATAACAAAATCAATCAAATGATAAACTGCTTCTTTAATCTAAACTGGCAAATCATATGCAAATAAATCAACTCTGCATGGCTTAGATAAAACGCATCATTATCTCATAGGTGAGTACTAACCTCAATTGATCATCAGATGTAAATACACATTGTAAATATTCCATGCGCCAAAACAACATATCTGATCTTTACTTGTATATATTTATTCTATGCATTATTCTCACCGCCCCCTCAAAAAAACAAGTCACTATTGACCTAATGCTTTACACTGAAAAGCCTAATACACTATAAATCTCTATAAATGTTTATATTTTACCGCCGCTGTATATTCGCCTTCTTTACACTTTTGAGTAGTTTAGATAATTGTTAAATCAGTTATTTAGCACAATTCCAAAACCGGTACACTTTCACAGAAACCCTTGAAGAGGAGACTGAGACTGAGCACAAGGCCATCAAACAGGCCGAGCACATCACACATATTAACGATGGTGTACAAATCACAGAACTGCCCGACGACACTCCTACACAAGAAACAACAGACTCCAAACAAACAATCTCTGTTGACATTGTTGACAAGGATACAAAACAAAACGATATTGAACGCACTAAAATTATCAAAAAAACTAAGAAAATAAAGAGTAAGTCAAGTCCAAAAAGTAAAGATTCGGATGAAATTGTTGAAGAAGAAGTTGAAGTCATTAGAGAAATGACTGGTAAAAAACAAATGCGGAAACCTAGTTCTGCTGAAATGGAAGAAGACCAAGTGGATGAAGACGAACTCAAACCCTTGAAAACATTTGCACCAAAAACTGAAAAACAAGTACTTCTAGATCAATCTAGGATTATATCCGAAACTGTTTCAACCGGACAAATTACACAGATACAAACTGGGGAGAGCGATAAAGTGAAAGCTATTGTAGATGTTTTGCCTTACACTGCAATTACTAAAGAGGAAACTCAAGCTTCAGAGTCAGAGCAACACGGTCAACATATTCCTAATATTAGTACAAACGCTATCAAATCTATAGATACTTTAGAAACTTATCAAACTACGGAAATTAATGCTGTAAACACATCTGGGGAGTTCGATAAAACTTTCAAACCAGCTAGTGTTAATGCAACACCTAATATTGTAACTAATACTTCGATAAACGTATCTGAAATTAAAACTAACGACTATCCTAAAGAATATCAATCAACCCAACAGAAAACTGACACGGCTAATGTAACGGTACTAATGCAAGAAGCGACACATGTGTCTGAAATAGAAATTTCACAAAAAGAAATTGATTTTGAGAAAACACCTTCTTTTAAAAGTTATCAAGCATCACCAAATTATGAATTAAAAGAAAGTATAGGAATTGAACAAGTACAACAAGGGGATAAGGAATCTGATTTAAGTTTAACGAATCCATTAGCAGCAAAACCTAAAGTTGACTTCACTGAAATCCAATCATTGATTGTTGAAGAAATTGTCTCCGAAACGAAACCTGGTAAACATATGCCAGAAGCTTTTGTGGCTACAGAAGTAGCCAATAAAAACATTATACCTCAAAAAGAACTAACAACTTTAGAAGTGCACGCTCCTGAATTACCAGGTGCTTTTGAACCTGGCAAAGCAGCCCCTGGGCAGACATCTTCTGTATCATTTGAATTAGATTCAAGCGTTACAGTTAGTGAAACTCGGACTCAAGAAAATGAGATACATTTTGAAGGTGCACCAGAACCAATTAAATCAACAGCTACCGCAGGCTTTGAATTAATCGAAGGTTTAATATCAAGCACTACAGATTCTCAAATGCCATCTAAAGATATTGAGACAAAACCTGTTGATAAAGAACAAGCAAATATAGAGTTTGTTCCTAGAGAATCAATTGTTTCACAAAGTCATACTTTGTGTGAAACTGATCAAGTTTTTGTCAAAGGTGAATTACCTGAACAAAAAACTGGAGAGTCTTCTATAACTTGTTTAGAGATTAGTGAACAATCGTCGTTGATTGTTCAAGAAAAAGAAGGTGATATGCCTCAAGATAAAGTTCCTGCTTCTGCTCAAGCTAGCAAAACTGTTTCACAAGTTGAAGGTGTAACCACAACTCAAATTCAAACTGGTGATTTACCAATTGAGTTTAGTGATAAATTTGTTTGCCAAACTCAATTGGCTACACCAAATGTAACAACTATTGAAGCTAAACAAATTACAATTACACAATCGGAAGATAAAGAATCTTTGTATCAAAAAGAATCTTTGAAAGGTGAAACTGGTGTTTCTAGTTTGAGTGGAACTAACACAGAACTTTTGGTGCATGAACAACCTTTAATGGAAAAAGAACATGATTTACAGAGTTTTGAATTGCCGGAAAGTAATAAAGGAAAATCAGGTACTACACACTTTTTATCGACTGGTATTGCTGAAGTTACAATTCCGGAAAACTTAGTAGGTAACTTAGATCACTTGGTAAATAAAACTGATACAGCTAGATTTGTACAAGATTTTAATGAAAGTATTATTACTACTTCTGAGAGTGTCAATGAAACATTTGATATATTAAAAGATGATGTTACTAACAAACAAAAAGCTATTGTTGATATTTTACCATCAGAAACTGTTAGTGTACAAGAAACTGAGGTACATGACAAGGAAGGTGATTATTTAGTTGCGGAAGTTACAGATTTAATTCAACCAGAACAACAGCTAGAAGGAAGACCCATAGCTGTAAAGACAATTGTAGAATCTTCCGATGTACCAGAAAACTTTGAAAAACAAAAAATTGATGATGTTAAAGCATCAACAGGTCATTTTGTACATTCACATGTTCAAGTAACACAATTCCAAGCTGTTGAAAAAGAAACAAATAAAGAAGCTGTAGTATTGCCTGATCAACAATTAGCTAATATTAATATTGAAGATTCCAAGGTATCAATGGCTGTTACTCAGATTCATTCGAATGAAAAAGAATCGGAATTTGTTGTACCAACAAAACCATTAACTGCACAAGCGTTAACTAATGTATCCATAACTGAAGCTTATGTACAAGAAAATCAAGAATTTGTAACACATGCTGATAATATTGAAGAACCTGAAGTGCAAACAGGTAAAGCTAAAAAGAATGCAACACCTAATCAAGAATTGATTGTAACCGAATCAAATGCTACTGAAGTACATAAGTTGTTAGACCAAGAAATATTCCCTGATAAAAAGTCGGCTACTGTTAATATTTTACCAGGTTCTGAGTTAGTAGTAACGGAAGTTATAACTCATGAGAAGGAGGATGTGGTTAAAGTATGTGAACAGAACAAAAAACAAGCTGATACTAGTTTTACGGAACAAAATGTTGCACAAACCGAAGAAGTGATTTCTAATACGCAAGTTGGTGATTTTTGTAAACCAGAGATTAAAACTGATACTGCTAATAAGCAGCAGGATACTGAGTTTTATTTAGTACAAACTGCTGCGGTTATAAGAGAAAAAGAAGGTGATTTGAGTGTTGATAAACCTAATACTAAACAGAGTAACGTTAACTATGAATTAGGGGAGAGTTTAATGATAACGCAAACTGAACCGTTGGAAAATGAAAATGTGTTGGTTGAGCAGGATAAACCGAAGACGGAAGTTAGTACTACAAATATTGAGGTACATAGTGTTGCTACTAAAGCTCAAGTGTTGACTCAGGACACTACAAGTAAAATCGAAACTGATACTCGCGAAGAACTAAAAGCTAATGTTACACAATCGCTGCTTGAAAGTATATCTCAAATGGAATCATTGGTTCAAGAAAAGGAAGGTGTTTTTGTAAAACCGGAAGTTGAATCAAAATCACCGTTAACTAATATTGAGTTAGGTGAAGGAGTTGGTATCACTTCAGTTGTAATCTGTGAGCAAGAAAAAAGTTTGGTGAATTTTGAATTGCCAGACTCTCAGAATGCAGAACGGGATATTATTACTCCTTTGATTGCAGAGTCACAGATTACAAATGTGTTGGATACTTTTAATAAATTAGAAGAAACAAAACCGGTTCAAGATGTTGCTTTGTTAGGTCATACTGAGCTTACCAGTTTGGTACAGACAACTGTGATGGGGATTGATCGGGAAACTGACTTCTCCGATGTGGCACCAGTTGGCAAAACAGCTAATGTTAATGTTGACGAACAAATTACTGTAGGTATTAGTGAAGTTTTAACCTCAGAAAAAGAAGATCAATTGCAACTTAAAGTAAAACCTGAAGAAGTTACAGCCAAACCAGAATTTACTCATAAAATGGTTGCGGAAAGTCAACTGACAGTTGCTCAAGGATCTACTGGTGTTCATGTTACAGAGAAACCTAACTTAACTCAAGCAACTAATGAACCAATTGCTTTAGAAAGTATCATACAAACTGAGTTGATTGTATCAGAAAAAGAAAAATATTTTGAAAAAAAACAACTTAAATCAGAACAAGGAAATTTAGATTTTGTACCGGAAACAACTGTAATGATTACAGAAATAACTTCAGGAGATAAAGAGCTTGAATATGAACAACCAATACAACCAGTTTTACAAACCGCGACTAAAGAACAAGATAACTTTGATAGCGTACAAATTACGGAAGTAAATACAAATGATTTAGTTGATGATTTAACACAAAAATTGCCAGGTCAAACTCAAGCAGAGTTAACGATTTCTGGTTTACCTATAGCAACACAACAACAGGCTTGTATAAACGAGCAAGAACAAGAACATAAATTAGATGACATACAAAAATCAACGGCAGAAATTGGCATTAATCAAATATTAAGTGTAAATGTTGAAACAGTTACCATATCAGAGCAGGAATCTGATTTGGCTGTAAAAGAAAAACCAGAAATGAAAACTACAACGACAGTACTTACAGATTTGGTACAAGTGGCACAAAATAGGGAGACAATATCAAACTATCACTTAAACACACTTGAAGACACTGTAACAGCGCCAACTACAGCTCACAAAGAAATTGTACCCTTCGTTACACCCACACAGTCAGAAACAATTGTCAATGAAGTTGAATTAATTTTACAACCGAGCGAAAAGCATCCCTCGCATACAGCCGAAGTCTTGTTAGACAACAAGGAATCCGTAATCATAGACAATATTGTTACAGCAGAAAAAGAGGAAGTCTACGAACAGATACAAACTGTCGAACATAAACGCGCCAATGTTAATATTGATATTCATGAGCTTGTGAGTCAACAAGAAAAAGTTGTTACTGCAGATTCGGTGGATACTTTAAAGATAAAACCAACTGTTACGGAACATATTGAGCCTACGCAAGAGTTGTATTCGAGTGTTACTGTTACTGAAAAGGTTTTGGAAGATAAAGAACAAAGTTTTGAAGGGAAATTCAAACCGGAGTTAAGCGAAGCACAAATTGCTTTGGAACAGGGTAAATGTGTACAGGTTACAAGTGAAGTTACTTTAGATACTAAAGAAGGAGTTTTGGAACAAGCAGTTGTTCCTGATAATAAGAAAGCGTCCACTTCTGTTGAGGCCTTAGAAATTGCAGAAAAGATTGAAGTACAACCTTCGGGTTCTATAACAGAAGGAATCAAAAATATTTTGAAGAGTGCTAAAGATACTGCTAATGTTAACATTGTTTCGTTGGAGAGTATTATAAGTTCCCAACCTGTCATACAAGAATCAGAATTTGAGTTAACTACTTCTGGAAAGTATGATACCAAAAAAGCGGACTATGTTTCGGATAGCTTGAAGGGCGTTGAAATATCTGAAATTATCGTTAACGAAAACGAAGTACCTTTTGAAGGCTCTCCTAAACCAATTACCAATACAGCTTTGGTTGACATTACAGAAAAAACTAATTTACAAACAACTATAACCACACCTAGTGATACTTTAGGAATGTTAGAAACACAAGAGCCTGGTAAAGTTGTCGCACAGAAATCTCAGACTGAACATTTATCATTAATCCAAACACAACCATTAGCTATTGACAAAGAACAAGACTTTAATACTTTAGAATCTGTCACAAAGAAAGCTATTAAAACTATTGGGGAAGTTGAAGGGTTAACTATTTCAGAAGTTTTAACTTCTGGGGTTGAGGAAGACTTGAAAACTTTAAAACCAGACACGGAAAAAGCTACAACTGAAATTGATACAATGAAAGCTATAGAACACACACAAAACCGTGCATTGGAAACTTTCCATCAACTTAATATTAATGAACAAAATACAACATCAGCGAATGTTATGATTGACAGCTGTGAAAGTGTGATAGCCAGGGAACTTATAATCCACGAGCAGGAAAAAGAATTTACGAAAAAACCATCGTTTGATGTTACCAAAGCTACTACTATTTTCGAAGAGAATAAACAAGTTAACGTTAGTGAAGTACTATCGGAAGAAAAAATTGGTGATGTAACAGATAAAATGTACGATATGAAAAAAGCGATACCAGGGTATACTGAACATGAATCTGTTGTGCAGACAGAAGTTACCACACAATCTAATATAGGGGATTTAAGTCTATTGAAACATGACAAAGATACTGCACAGGTGGTGCAAGATTCGTTTAAAGAAAGTATTGTTATGTCAGAGAAATTAGTTCAGGAGAAGGAGGCTGATTTCGTTCCTTCTGAGGTTGCGACTAAATCAGCTGAATCTATTTTGGAACCTTTGCAACATATTCACATATCTGAAACGACGACGCATGGTAAAGAAGGAGAATATTTTGGAAAACCTACGTTTATTAGTGCTAATGCGAATGTTGATGTTAATGTTCAGGAAGTTGTGGTTAAGAAGGAAACGATTGCTAGTGATAGTTTTAAACAAATGATAACGGAAAAGCCTGATATGGTTCAGGCTAATAAGTCACAGTCTGTGTTGGAATCTATTTCTGTGACTAGTACTAACATATCTGAGAAGGAAGATGAGTTTGTTAAGGGTAGTATTCCTAATTTAGTAAAAGCAGATGTCAGTCAGCAACAGACTCATCCTTTGAATATTACTGAAGTTTATTCTGAAGAAGTAAGTGATAAATACCAACCAGGATCGGTGATTTCTGACGTTGCTACAAAGGTTTTCACAGAAAATAAATATTTAGAACAATCTGAGACTATGAGCATGTCTGCTATTCAAGATATCGTTAGTAAAGATTTAGCGAAAACTGGTAAAGCTCTTCAAAAACAATCTACATTTGATGGGTTGACTACATCCATTGTTTCAACAATAGAAACCGAAACAATGCTTCCAACTGAAGAGAGAACACCACAAGTTGTAAAGGTGAATCTGGATACACAGGAAACAGTACAAGTAACACAAATACAACCGCATGAAAGTGAAGGCAGTGAAATAATTATTAGAAAAGCTGATGAGAATATCGTACAACAAAGTCTTGTTGAGCGACAGGTGGCTGTACAAGAACAAGTCGAGTCAATTCAAGCTCCTAGTAAACTCGTGGAAAGGCAGCAGGCGCCTGAAAAGGCTAATACAACTACATTAGAACAACACAGTTTAGTAATCACATGCGTAGACTCAACGGGTAGTCTAGATTCGTTAAGTCCGTTTGAAGAAAATCAAAAACAAGCTGTAAAGGTATTAGTCGCCGATAAATCTGCGGGCATTGTAATACATGAAGTACAACTAAACGAACACGAGGGTGAGTATTGGCACACTATTCCCTATATATTTGTAAGCTTAGGTCTAGGGGTAGATTTAAGAACAGCACATTACAATCGGGTCGCGATACAATTGCACACAACAAATGCACACTTTGTACAGGCACGATACAAACGACTGCAGTCCACTTACAATAATGATACTTACAGGTGAATTGGATGACTTTGCATTACACACAACACGTCCAAAAATTACACAGACCTCAATGAATACCCAAACAGCGCTAGAACAAATGGCAGATGTTAGAACTGCTGACATTGACACACAAGACACTAAAGAAGAATTCATCACTACATTCAAAACGTTACCTGGTACAGACACAACTACTACAACTAAAACAAAACGAACAATTGTTAAACGAAAGAAAGGTGTTAGACACGAGGGAGATGTTTTTATTGATGAGGAATTAGAGACGAATGTTCAACAAGAGACTTCGGGTGTTGTAATTGAAGAAATGGCAGAGGATGAAACTGAGGACGTTGGTAAGGTTGTTATAGAAGAGATGCCGGAGCATATTTTGATTAAGGAGATTGTTAAGGATGGCAAGGTTGAAAAACAGGTAGTTAAAAAACGAGTTATTAAAAAGCGTAAGGGTGGTAAACAAGAAACGACGGAAATTGTAACTATTGAGGAAGAAGGTAAGGCACCGAAAACTACGGTTACTGTTGAAGAACTTCCAGAAGAAGAGGTTCTATATTTAGAAAAGCCTGACTTTAGGAAACCAGAATATATTGAAGAAATGCCGGAACAGGTTCAGGTAACTGAGGTTGTTACTAGGGATGGAACATCTAAAAAGAAGATTGTTAAGAAGAGGGTTATCAAAAAACGTAAGGGTGATAAACAAGAAACTACTGAAATTGTTACTGTTGAGGAAGAAGGCAAGAAACCGGAAACAACTGTTACGGTTAAAGAGCTTCCTGAAGAAAATGTTTACTTCTTAGAAGGACCAGAATTTAAGAAACCTGAATATATTGAAGAGATGCCAGAACAGGTAAAAGTTACTGAGGTGGTTAGTAGAGATGGTACAACTAAAAAACAGGTAGTTAAAAAGCGGGTTATTAAAAAAAGGAAGGGAGGTAAACAAGAAACGACGGAAATTGTTACTGTTGAAGAAGAAGGTAAAGCTCCTGAAACTACTGTTACTGTACAAGAATTACCAGAAGAGGAGGTTCACTTCTTAGAAAGACCTGAGTTTAAAAAGACAGAATATGTTGAAGAAATGCCTGAGCAAGTTCAGGTAACTGAGATTGTTTCCAGGGATGGATCAAGCAAGAAGAAAATTGTTAAAAAGAGGGTAATTAAGAAACGTAAGGGTGATAAGCAAGAAACTACTGAGATTGTTACTGTTGAAGAGGAAGGTAAAAAACCTGAAACAACCGTTACGGTTCAAGAGCTCCCAGAAGAATATGTAGAAGAAATGCCTGAACAAGTGCAAGTAACCGAAATGGTTAGTAGAGATGGAACAACCAAAAAGAAAGTTGTTAAGAAACGTGTAATTAAAAAACGTACAGGTGGCAAACAGGAAACTACCGAAATTGTTACTGTTGAAGAAGATGGTAAGAAACCAGAAACAACTGTTACTGTACAAGAACTTCCAGAAGAAGAAGTCCATTTCCTAGAAAAACCAGAGTTCAAAAAGCCGGAATACATTGAGGAAATGCCAGAACAGGTAAAAGTTACAGAAGTAATTAGTAGAGATGGTACAACTACAAAGCAAGTTGTTAAAAAACGTGTTATTAAAAAACGTAAAGGTGGTAAACAGGAAACAACTGAGATTATAACTGTCGAAGAAGAAGGTAAAGCACCTGAAACTACTGTTACTGTACAAGAACTACCAGAAGAAGAGGTTCGCTTCTTAGAAATACCAGAATTCAAAAAGCCAGAATATATTGAAGAACTGCCTGAACAAGTTCAGGTAACTGAGATTGTTTCGAGGGATGGAACAAGCAAGAAGAAAATTGTTAAAAAACGAGTTATTAAAAAACGTAAAGGTGACAAACAAGAAACTACCGAAATTGTTACTGTTGAAGAAGAAGGTAAGAAACCGGAAACAACAGTTACTGTGCAGGAGCTGCCGGAAGAAGTAGTTCACTACTTGGAAAGACCAGAATTCAAAAAACCAGAATACATTGAAGAAATGCCTGAACAAGTAAAAGTCACAGAAATTGTTACCCATGATGGAACAACCACAAAGCAAGTTGTGAAGAAACGCGTCATCAAAAAGCGAAAAGGAGGCAAACAAGAAACAACGGAGATTGTTACTGTTGAAGAAGAAGGTAAAGCGCCCGAAACTACAGTAACTATTCGAGAACTTCCAGAAGAAGAAGTTCACTACTTGGAAAGACCAGAGTTTAGAAAAACAGATTACGTGGAAGAAATGCCTGAACAGGTCCAAGTCACAGAAGTTGTTTCCAGGGATGGAACAAGCAAGAAGAAAGTCATAAAGAAACGAGTAATTAAAAAACGTAAAGGCGACAAACAAGAAACAACTGAAATTGTAACTGTCGAAGAGGAAGGTAAAAAACCGGAAACAACTGTTACTGTACAGGAACTTCCGGAAGAAGAAGTACACATCTTGGAAAGACCTGAATTCAAGAAGCCTGAGTACATTGAGGAAATGCCAGAACAAGTAAAAATTACAGAAGTGGTTGCAAGAGATGGTACCACTAAAAAGCAGGTTGTTAAAAAACGAGTTATTAAAAAACGAAAGGGAGGTAAACAAGAAACGACGGAAATTGTGACTGTAGAAGAAGAAGGCAAACAACCGGAAACTACTGTTACAGTCCAAGAACTTCCAGAAGAAGAAGTGCATTACTTGGAAAAACCAGAATTTAAAACACCAGAATACATTGAAGAAATGCCTGAACAGGTTCAAGTCACAGAAGTTGTTTCCAGAGATGGAACAAGCAAGAAGAAAGTCATAAAGAAACGCGTAATTAAAAAACGTAAAGGCGACAAACAAGAAACAACTGAAATTGTAACTGTCGAAGAGGAAGGTAAAAAACCGGAAACAACAGTAACTATTCAAGAGCTTCCGGAAGAAGAAATTCGCTTCTTGGAAAAACCGGAATTTAAGAAACCAGAATATATTGAAGAGTTACCAGAGCACGTTCAAGTTACTGAAATTGTTTCAAGAGATGGAACCACAAAGAAACAAGTAGTTAAAAAACGAGTAATCAAAAAACGTAAGGGAGGTAAACAGGAAACAACAGAGATTGTTACAGTTGAAGAAGAAGGTAAGAAACCGGAAACAACGGTTACGGTTCAAGAACTTCCCGAAGAAGAAGTACACTTCTTAGAAAAACCAGAATTCAAAACAGCAGAATATATAGAAGAAATGCCCGAACAAGTTCAAATCACGGAAGTGGTTTCCAGGGATGGAACAAGCAAGAAAAAGGTTGTTAAAAAACGTGTAATTAAAAAACGTAAAGGTGACAAAGGAGAAACTACTGAAATAGTTACTGTTGAAGAAGAAGGTAAACAGCCGGAAACTACAGTTAATGTTCAAGAACTTACAGAAGAGGAAATTCAATTCTTAGAAAGACCAGAGTTTAAAAAGCCAGAATATATTGAAGAAATGCCGGAACAAGTACAAGTTACTGAAGTTGTGTCCAGGGATGGAACAACCAAGCAGAAAGTTGTTAAAAAACGAGTGATCAAAAAACGGAAGGGTGGTAAACAAGAAACAACTGAGATTGTTACTGTTGAGGAAGAAGGAAAAATGCCGGAAACAACTGTTACAGTTCAAGAGCGTCCAGAAGAAGAAGTTCATTTCTTAGAAAGACCTGAGTACAAAACACCAGAGTATGTCGAAGAAATGCCAGAACAAATTCATATCACGGAAATGGTTTCCGGGGATGGAACAAGCAAGAAGAAGGTTGTTAAGAAACGTGTAATTAAGAAACGCAAAGGTGAAAAGCAAGAAACAACTGAGATTGTCACAGTTGAAGAAGAAGGTAAAAAACCGGAAACTACAGTTACTGTACAAGAACTTCCAGAAGAAGAAATTCAATTCTTAGAAAGACCAGAGTTTAAAAAACCAGAATATATTGAAGAAATGCCGGAACAGGTACAAGTTACTGAAGTTGTGTCCAGAGATGGAACTACCAAAAAGAAGGTTGTTAAAAAACGTGTAATTAAAAAACGCAAAGAAGGTAAACAAGAAACAACTGAGATAGTTACTGTTGAGGAGGAAGGAAAGACGCCGGAAACAACTGTTACTATTCACGAACTTCCCGAAGAAGAAGTTCTTTTCTTAGAAAGACCTGACTTCAAAACACCAGAGTATGTCGAGGAAATGCCAGAACAAGTGCAAGTTACCGAAGTTGTGTCCAGAGATGGAACAACCAAACAGAAAATTGTTAAAAAACGAGTTATCAAAAAGCGCAAGGGCGGCAAACAGGAAACAACTGAAATAGTAACTGTTGAGGAAGAAGGCAAGAAGCCGGAAACAACTGTTACTATTCAAGAGCTTCCAGAGGAACAGATTGAGTTTAAACCAGAATATATTGAAGAATTGCCAGAGCATGTTCAAGTTACTGAAGTTGTTTCCAGAGATGGAACTACAAAAAAACAAGTAGTAAAGAAACGCGTCATTAAAAAGCGCAAAGGTGGCAAACAAGAAACCACTGAAATAGTTACTGTTGAAGAAGAAGGTAAAAAACCGGAAACTACAGTTACAGTTCAAGAACTTCCGGATGAAGAAGTTCTTTTCCAAAAAGGACCGGAATTCAAAAAACCTGAATATGTTGAAGAAATGCCAGAACAGATACAAGTTACGGAAGTTGTTACTAGAGATGGAACAACTAAAAAACAAGTTGTTAAGAAACGCGTCATTAAAAAGCGCAGGGGTGGTAAACAAGAAACTACTGAAATAATTACTGTAGAAGAGGAAGGTAAAAAACCAGAAACAACAGTTACTGTTCAAGAATTGCCAGAGGAAGAAATACGCTTCCAAGAAAAGCCAGAATTTAAACAACCAGAATACATTGAAGAAATGCCTGAACACGTTCAAGTAACTGAGATTGAAACAAGAGATGGGACAACCAAAAAGAAAGTTGTGAAGAAGCGTGTTATTAAAAAACGTACAGGTGGAAAACAAGAAACTACCGAAATTGTTACTGTTGAAGAGGATGGAAAGAAACCTGAAGTTACTGTTACTGTACAAGAACTTCCAGAAGAAGAAGTTTATTTCTTAGAAAAACCGGAATTTAAAAAACCTGACTATGTTGAAGAAATGCCAGAACAGGTACAAATCACAGAAGTGGTTTCTAGAGATGGATCTACAAAGAAACAAGTAGTTAAAAAACGTGTAATTAAAAAACGTAAAGGTGGTAAACAAGAAACTACTGAGATTGTAACTGTTGAAGAAGAAGGAAAACAACCAGAAACAACCGTTACAGTCCAAGAACTTCCGGAGGAAGAGGTTCCATTCTTGGAAAAACCGGTTTATATTGAAGAAATGCCTGAACAAGTACAAGTTACTGAAGTCGTAACAAGAGATGGAACAACTAAGAAGCAAGTTGTTAAAAAGCGCGTTATTAAAAAGAGAAGGGGCGGTAAACAGGAAACAACTGAGATTGTAACTGTAGAAGAAGATGGCAAGAAACCTGAAACAACCGTCACAGTGCAAGAATTACCAGAAGAAGATGTTCACTTCTTAGAAAGGCCAGAATTCAAAAAACCTGATTATGTAGAAGAAATGCCTGAACAAGTTCAAGTAACGGAAGTGGTAACTAAAGATGGAACAACTAAAAAGAAAGTTGTGAAGAAACGTGTCATTAAAAAACGTACTGGTGGTAAGCAAGAAACTACAGAAATTGTTACCGTTGAGGAAGAAGGCAAAAAACCTAAAACTACAGTTACTGTCCAAGAACTTCCGGAAGAAGAAGTTCATTTCTTAGAAAGACCAGAGTTCAAGCAACCAGAATATGTAGAAGAAATGCCTGAACAAGTTCGGGTAACTGAAGTTGTTTCTACGGACGGTACAACTACAAAGCAAGTAGTTAAGAAACGAGTCATCAAAAAACGAAAAGGTGGCAAACAAGAAACAACCGAAATTGTAACTGTTGAAGAAGAAGGTAAAAAACCGGAAACAACAGTCACTATAAAAGAACTACCGGAAGATGAAATTACCTTTTTGGAAAGACCAGAATTCAAAAAACCAGAATACATTGAAGAAATGCCGGAACAAGTCCAAGTTACAGAAGTCATTTCTAGGGATGGAACCAGCAAAAAGAAAGTGGTGAAAAAGCGTGTAATCAAGAAACGTGCAGGTGGCAAACAAGAAAACACGGAAATTGTTACTGTAGAAGAAGAAGGTAAGAAACCGGAAACTACAGTCACTGTTCAAGAACTTCCGGAGGAAGAAGTTCATTTCTTGGAAAGACCTGAGTTCAAGAAACCTGGGTATATTGAAGAAATGCCTGAACAAGTCCAAGTTACAGAAGTTGTTTCAAGGGATGGAACCAGCAAAAAGAAAGTTGTGAAAAAGCGTGTAATAAAGAAACGTACTGGTGGCAAACAAGAAACTACAGAAATTGTTACTGTAGAAGAAGAAGGCAAGAAACCGGAAACCACAGTTACGGTTCAGGAACTTCCAGAGGATGAAGTTCACTTCTTGGAAAGACCTGAGTTTAAGAAACCTGAATACATTGAAGAAATGCCGGAACAAGTCCAAGTTACAGAAGTTGTTTCCAGGGATGGAACCAGTAAAAAGAAAGTGGTGAAAAAGCGTGTAATCAAGAAACGTACTGGTAGCAAACAAGAAACTACAGAAATTGTTACTGTAGAAGAAGAAGGCAAGAAACCGGAAACCACAGTTACGGTTCAGGAACTTCCAGAAGATGAAGTTCACTTCATGGAAAGACCTGAATTTAAGAAACCTGAATACATTGAAGAAATGCCGGAACAAGTCCAAGTTACAGAAGTTGTTTCGAGGGATGGAACCAGTAAAAAGAAAGTGGTGAAAAAGCGTGTAATCAAGAAACGTACTGGTGGCAAACAAGAAACTACAGAAATTGTTACTGTAGAAGAAGATGGCAAGGAACCGGAAACCACAGTTACGGTTCAGGAACTTCCGGAAGATGAAGTTCACTTCTTGGAAAGACCTGAATTTAGGAAACCTGAATACATTGAAGAAATGCCGGAACAAGTCCAAGTTACAGAAGTTGTTTCGAGGGATGGAACCAGCAAAAAGAAAGTGGTGAAAAAGCGTGTAATCAAGAAACGTACTGGTGGCAAACAAGAAACTACAGAAATTGTTACTGTAGAAGAAGATGGCAAGGAACCGGAAACCACAGTTACGGTTCAGGAACTTCCGGAAGATGAAGTTCACTTCTTGGAAAGACCTGAATTTAGGAAACCTGAATACATTGAAGAAATGCCGGAACAAGTCCAAGTTACAGAAGTTGTTTCGAGGGATGGAACCAGCAAAAAGAAAGTGGTGAAAAAGCGTGTAATCAAGAAACGTACTGGTGGCAAACAAGAAACTACAGAAATTGTTACTGTAGAAGAAGATGGCAAGGAACCGGAAACCACAGTTACGGTTCAGGAACTTCCGGAAGATGAAGTTCACTTCTTGGAAAGACCTGAATTTAGGAAACCTGAATACATTGAAGAAATGCCGGAACAAGTCCAAGTTACAGAAGTTGTTTCGAGGGATGGAACCAGCAAAAAGAAAGTGGTGAAAAAGCGTGTAATCAAGAAACGTACTGGTGGCAAACAAGAAACTACAGAAATTGTTACTGTAGAAGAAGATGGCAAGGAACCGGAAACCACAGTTACGGTTCAGGAACTTCCGGAAGATGAAGTTCACTTCTTGGAAAGACCTGAATTTAGGAAACCTGAATACATTGAAGAAATGCCGGAACAAGTCCAAGTTACAGAAGTTGTTTCGAGGGATGGAACCAGCAAAAAGAAAGTGGTGAAAAAGCGTGTAATCAAGAAACGTACTGGTGGCAAACAAGAAACTACAGAAATTGTTACTGTAGAAGAAGATGGCAAGGAACCGGAAACCACAGTTACGGTTCAGGAACTTCCGGAAGATGAAGTTCACTTCTTGGAAAGACCTGAATTTAGGAAACCTGAATACATTGAAGAAATGCCGGAACAAGTCCAAGTTACAGAAGTTGTTTCGAGGGATGGAACCAGCAAAAAGAAAGTGGTGAAAAAGCGTGTAATCAAGAAACGTACTGGTGGCAAACAAGAAACTACAGAAATTGTTACTGTAGAAGAAGATGGCAAGGAACCGGAAACCACAGTTACGGTTCAGGAACTTCCGGAAGATGAAGTTCACTTCTTGGAAAGACCTGAATTTAGGAAACCTGAATACATTGAAGAAATGCCGGAACAAGTCCAAGTTACAGAAGTTGTTTCGAGGGATGGAACCAGCAAAAAGAAAGTGGTGAAAAAGCGTGTAATCAAGAAACGTACTGGTGGCAAACAAGAAACTACAGAAATTGTTACTGTAGAAGAAGATGGCAAGGAACCGGAAACCACAGTTACGGTTCAGGAACTTCCGGAAGATGAAGTTCACTTCTTGGAAAGACCTGAATTTAGGAAACCTGAATACATTGAAGAAATGCCGGAACAAGTCCAAGTTACAGAAGTTGTTTCGAGGGATGGAACCAGCAAAAAGAAAGTGGTGAAAAAGCGTGTAATCAAGAAACGTACTGGTGGCAAACAAGAAACTACAGAAATTGTTACTGTAGAAGAAGATGGCAAGGAACCGGAAACCACAGTTACGGTTCAGGAACTTCCGGAAGATGAAGTTCACTTCTTGGAAAGACCTGAATTTAGGAAACCTGAATACATTGAAGAAATGCCGGAACAAGTCCAAGTTACAGAAGTTGTTTCGAGGGATGGAACCAGCAAAAAGAAAGTGGTGAAAAAGCGTGTAATCAAGAAACGTACTGGTGGCAAACAAGAAACTACAGAAATTGTTACTGTAGAAGAAGATGGCAAGGAACCGGAAACCACAGTTACGGTTCAGGAACTTCCGGAAGATGAAGTTCACTTCTTGGAAAGACCTGAATTTAGGAAACCTGAATACATTGAAGAAATGCCGGAACAAGTCCAAGTTACAGAAGTTGTTTCGAGGGATGGAACCAGCAAAAAGAAAGTGGTGAAAAAGCGTGTAATCAAGAAACGTACTGGTGGCAAACAAGAAACTACAGAAATTGTTACTGTAGAAGAAGATGGCAAGGAACCGGAAACCACAGTTACGGTTCAGGAACTTCCGGAAGATGAAGTTCACTTCTTGGAAAGACCTGAATTTAGGAAACCTGAATACATTGAAGAAATGCCGGAACAAGTCCAAGTTACAGAAGTTGTTTCGAGGGATGGAACCAGCAAAAAGAAAGTGGTGAAAAAGCGTGTAATCAAGAAACGTACTGGTGGCAAACAAGAAACTACAGAAATTGTTACTGTAGAAGAAGATGGCAAGGAACCGGAAACCACAGTTACGGTTCAGGAACTTCCGGAAGATGAAGTTCACTTCTTGGAAAGACCTGAATTTAGGAAACCTGAATACATTGAAGAAATGCCGGAACAAGTCCAAGTTACAGAAGTTGTTTCGAGGGATGGAACCAGCAAAAAGAAAGTGGTGAAAAAGCGTGTAATCAAGAAACGTACTGGTGGCAAACAAGAAACTACAGAAATTGTTACTGTAGAAGAAGATGGCAAGGAACCGGAAACCACAGTTACGGTTCAGGAACTTCCGGAAGATGAAGTTCACTTCTTGGAAAGACCTGAATTTAGGAAACCTGAATACATTGAAGAAATGCCGGAACAAGTCCAAGTTACAGAAGTTGTTTCGAGGGATGGAACCAGCAAAAAGAAAGTGGTGAAAAAGCGTGTAATCAAGAAACGTACTGGTGGCAAACAAGAAACTACAGAAATTGTTACTGTAGAAGAAGATGGCAAGGAACCGGAAACCACAGTTACGGTTCAGGAACTTCCGGAAGATGAAGTTCACTTCTTGGAAAGACCTGAATTTAGGAAACCTGAATACATTGAAGAAATGCCGGAACAAGTCCAAGTTACAGAAGTTGTTTCGAGGGATGGAACCAGCAAAAAGAAAGTGGTGAAAAAGCGTGTAATCAAGAAACGTACTGGTGGCAAACAAGAAACTACAGAAATTGTTACTGTAGAAGAAGATGGCAAGGAACCGGAAACCACAGTTACGGTTCAGGAACTTCCGGAAGATGAAGTTCACTTCTTGGAAAGACCTGAATTTAGGAAACCTGAATACATTGAAGAAATGCCGGAACAAGTCCAAGTTACAGAAGTTGTTTCGAGGGATGGAACCAGCAAAAAGAAAGTGGTGAAAAAGCGTGTAATCAAGAAACGTACTGGTGGCAAACAAGAAACTACAGAAATTGTTACTGTAGAAGAAGATGGCAAGGAACCGGAAACCACAGTTACGGTTCAGGAACTTCCGGAAGATGAAGTTCACTTCTTGGAAAGACCTGAATTTAGGAAACCTGAATACATTGAAGAAATGCCGGAACAAGTCCAAGTTACAGAAGTTGTTTCGAGGGATGGAACCAGCAAAAAGAAAGTGGTGAAAAAGCGTGTAATCAAGAAACGTACTGGTGGCAAACAAGAAACTACAGAAATTGTTACTGTAGAAGAAGATGGCAAGGAACCGGAAACCACAGTTACGGTTCAGGAACTTCCGGAAGATGAAGTTCACTTCTTGGAAAGACCTGAATTTAGGAAACCTGAATACATTGAAGAAATGCCGGAACAAGTCCAAGTTACAGAAGTTGTTTCGAGGGATGGAACCAGCAAAAAGAAAGTGGTGAAAAAGCGTGTAATCAAGAAACGTACTGGTGGCAAACAAGAAACTACAGAAATTGTTACTGTAGAAGAAGATGGCAAGGAACCGGAAACCACAGTTACGGTTCAGGAACTTCCGGAAGATGAAGTTCACTTCTTGGAAAGACCTGAATTTAGGAAACCTGAATACATTGAAGAAATGCCGGAACAAGTCCAAGTTACAGAAGTTGTTTCGAGGGATGGAACCAGCAAAAAGAAAGTGGTGAAAAAGCGTGTAATCAAGAAACGTACTGGTGGCAAACAAGAAACTACAGAAATTGTTACTGTAGAAGAAGATGGCAAGGAACCGGAAACCACAGTTACGGTTCAGGAACTTCCGGAAGATGAAGTTCACTTCTTGGAAAGACCTGAATTTAGGAAACCTGAATACATTGAAGAAATGCCGGAACAAGTCCAAGTTACAGAAGTTGTTTCGAGGGATGGAACCAGCAAAAAGAAAGTGGTGAAAAAGCGTGTAATCAAGAAACGTACTGGTGGCAAACAAGAAACTACAGAAATTGTTACTGTAGAAGAAGATGGCAAGGAACCGGAAACCACAGTTACGGTTCAGGAACTTCCGGAAGATGAAGTTCACTTCTTGGAAAGACCTGAATTTAGGAAACCTGAATACATTGAAGAAATGCCGGAACAAGTCCAAGTTACAGAAGTTGTTTCGAGGGATGGAACCAGCAAAAAGAAAGTGGTGAAAAAGCGTGTAATCAAGAAACGTACTGGTGGCAAACAAGAAACTACAGAAATTGTTACTGTAGAAGAAGATGGCAAGGAACCGGAAACCACAGTTACGGTTCAGGAACTTCCGGAAGATGAAGTTCACTTCTTGGAAAGACCTGAATTTAGGAAACCTGAATACATTGAAGAAATGCCGGAACAAGTCCAAGTTACAGAAGTTGTTTCGAGGGATGGAACCAGCAAAAAGAAAGTGGTGAAAAAGCGTGTAATCAAGAAACGTACTGGTGGCAAACAAGAAACTACAGAAATTGTTACTGTAGAAGAAGATGGCAAGGAACCGGAAACCACAGTTACGGTTCAGGAACTTCCGGAAGATGAAGTTCACTTCTTGGAAAGACCTGAATTTAGGAAACCTGAATACATTGAAGAAATGCCGGAACAAGTCCAAGTTACAGAAGTTGTTTCGAGGGATGGAACCAGCAAAAAGAAAGTGGTGAAAAAGCGTGTAATCAAGAAACGTACTGGTGGCAAACAAGAAACTACAGAAATTGTTACTGTAGAAGAAGATGGCAAGGAACCGGAAACCACAGTTACGGTTCAGGAACTTCCGGAAGATGAAGTTCACTTCTTGGAAAGACCTGAATTTAGGAAACCTGAATACATTGAAGAAATGCCGGAACAAGTCCAAGTTACAGAAGTTGTTTCGAGGGATGGAACCAGCAAAAAGAAAGTGGTGAAAAAGCGTGTAATCAAGAAACGTACTGGTGGCAAACAAGAAACTACAGAAATTGTTACTGTAGAAGAAGATGGCAAGGAACCGGAAACCACAGTTACGGTTCAGGAACTTCCGGAAGATGAAGTTCACTTCTTGGAAAGACCTGAATTTAGGAAACCTGAATACATTGAAGAAATGCCGGAACAAGTCCAAGTTACAGAAGTTGTTTCGAGGGATGGAACCAGCAAAAAGAAAGTGGTGAAAAAGCGTGTAATCAAGAAACGTACTGGTGGCAAACAAGAAACTACAGAAATTGTTACTGTAGAAGAAGATGGCAAGGAACCGGAAACCACAGTTACGGTTCAGGAACTTCCGGAAGATGAAGTTCACTTCTTGGAAAGACCTGAATTTAGGAAACCTGAATACATTGAAGAAATGCCGGAACAAGTCCAAGTTACAGAAGTTGTTTCGAGGGATGGAACCAGCAAAAAGAAAGTGGTGAAAAAGCGTGTAATCAAGAAACGTACTGGTGGCAAACAAGAAACTACAGAAATTGTTACTGTAGAAGAAGATGGCAAGGAACCGGAAACCACAGTTACGGTTCAGGAACTTCCGGAAGATGAAGTTCACTTCTTGGAAAGACCTGAATTTAGGAAACCTGAATACATTGAAGAAATGCCGGAACAAGTCCAAGTTACAGAAGTTGTTTCGAGGGATGGAACCAGCAAAAAGAAAGTGGTGAAAAAGCGTGTAATCAAGAAACGTACTGGTGGCAAACAAGAAACTACAGAAATTGTTACTGTAGAAGAAGATGGCAAGGAACCGGAAACCACAGTTACGGTTCAGGAACTTCCGGAAGATGAAGTTCACTTCTTGGAAAGACCTGAATTTAGGAAACCTGAATACATTGAAGAAATGCCGGAACAAGTCCAAGTTACAGAAGTTGTTTCGAGGGATGGAACCAGCAAAAAGAAAGTGGTGAAAAAGCGTGTAATCAAGAAACGTACTGGTGGCAAACAAGAAACTACAGAAATTGTTACTGTAGAAGAAGATGGCAAGGAACCGGAAACCACAGTTACGGTTCAGGAACTTCCGGAAGATGAAGTTCACTTCTTGGAAAGACCTGAATTTAGGAAACCTGAATACATTGAAGAAATGCCGGAACAAGTCCAAGTTACAGAAGTTGTTTCGAGGGATGGAACCAGCAAAAAGAAAGTGGTGAAAAAGCGTGTAATCAAGAAACGTACTGGTGGCAAACAAGAAACTACAGAAATTGTTACTGTAGAAGAAGATGGCAAGGAACCGGAAACCACAGTTACGGTTCAGGAACTTCCGGAAGATGAAGTTCACTTCTTGGAAAGACCTGAATTTAGGAAACCTGAATACATTGAAGAAATGCCGGAACAAGTCCAAGTTACAGAAGTTGTTTCGAGGGATGGAACCAGCAAAAAGAAAGTGGTGAAAAAGCGTGTAATCAAGAAACGTACTGGTGGCAAACAAGAAACTACAGAAATTGTTACTGTAGAAGAAGATGGCAAGGAACCGGAAACCACAGTTACGGTTCAGGAACTTCCGGAAGATGAAGTTCACTTCTTGGAAAGACCTGAATTTAGGAAACCTGAATACATTGAAGAAATGCCGGAACAAGTCCAAGTTACAGAAGTTGTTTCGAGGGATGGAACCAGCAAAAAGAAAGTGGTGAAAAAGCGTGTAATCAAGAAACGTACTGGTGGCAAACAAGAAACTACAGAAATTGTTACTGTAGAAGAAGATGGCAAGGAACCGGAAACCACAGTTACGGTTCAGGAACTTCCGGAAGATGAAGTTCACTTCTTGGAAAGACCTGAATTTAGGAAACCTGAATACATTGAAGAAATGCCGGAACAAGTCCAAGTTACAGAAGTTGTTTCGAGGGATGGAACCAGCAAAAAGAAAGTGGTGAAAAAGCGTGTAATCAAGAAACGTACTGGTGGCAAACAAGAAACTACAGAAATTGTTACTGTAGAAGAAGATGGCAAGGAACCGGAAACCACAGTTACGGTTCAGGAACTTCCGGAAGATGAAGTTCACTTCTTGGAAAGACCTGAATTTAGGAAACCTGAATACATTGAAGAAATGCCGGAACAAGTCCAAGTTACAGAAGTTGTTTCGAGGGATGGAACCAGCAAAAAGAAAGTGGTGAAAAAGCGTGTAATCAAGAAACGTACTGGTGGCAAACAAGAAACTACAGAAATTGTTACTGTAGAAGAAGATGGCAAGGAACCGGAAACCACAGTTACGGTTCAGGAACTTCCGGAAGATGAAGTTCACTTCTTGGAAAGACCTGAATTTAGGAAACCTGAATACATTGAAGAAATGCCGGAACAAGTCCAAGTTACAGAAGTTGTTTCGAGGGATGGAACCAGCAAAAAGAAAGTGGTGAAAAAGCGTGTAATCAAGAAACGTACTGGTGGCAAACAAGAAACTACAGAAATTGTTACTGTAGAAGAAGATGGCAAGGAACCGGAAACCACAGTTACGGTTCAGGAACTTCCGGAAGATGAAGTTCACTTCTTGGAAAGACCTGAATTTAGGAAACCTGAATACATTGAAGAAATGCCGGAACAAGTCCAAGTTACAGAAGTTGTTTCGAGGGATGGAACCAGCAAAAAGAAAGTGGTGAAAAAGCGTGTAATCAAGAAACGTACTGGTGGCAAACAAGAAACTACAGAAATTGTTACTGTAGAAGAAGATGGCAAGGAACCGGAAACCACAGTTACGGTTCAGGAACTTCCGGAAGATGAAGTTCACTTCTTGGAAAGACCTGAATTTAGGAAACCTGAATACATTGAAGAAATGCCGGAACAAGTCCAAGTTACAGAAGTTGTTTCGAGGGATGGAACCAGCAAAAAGAAAGTGGTGAAAAAGCGTGTAATCAAGAAACGTACTGGTGGCAAACAAGAAACTACAGAAATTGTTACTGTAGAAGAAGATGGCAAGGAACCGGAAACCACAGTTACGGTTCAGGAACTTCCGGAAGATGAAGTTCACTTCTTGGAAAGACCTGAATTTAGGAAACCTGAATACATTGAAGAAATGCCGGAACAAGTCCAAGTTACAGAAGTTGTTTCGAGGGATGGAACCAGCAAAAAGAAAGTGGTGAAAAAGCGTGTAATCAAGAAACGTACTGGTGGCAAACAAGAAACTACAGAAATTGTTACTGTAGAAGAAGATGGCAAGGAACCGGAAACCACAGTTACGGTTCAGGAACTTCCGGAAGATGAAGTTCACTTCTTGGAAAGACCTGAATTTAGGAAACCTGAATACATTGAAGAAATGCCGGAACAAGTCCAAGTTACAGAAGTTGTTTCGAGGGATGGAACCAGCAAAAAGAAAGTGGTGAAAAAGCGTGTAATCAAGAAACGTACTGGTGGCAAACAAGAAACTACAGAAATTGTTACTGTAGAAGAAGATGGCAAGGAACCGGAAACCACAGTTACGGTTCAGGAACTTCCGGAAGATGAAGTTCACTTCTTGGAAAGACCTGAATTTAGGAAACCTGAATACATTGAAGAAATGCCGGAACAAGTCCAAGTTACAGAAGTTGTTTCGAGGGATGGAACCAGCAAAAAGAAAGTGGTGAAAAAGCGTGTAATCAAGAAACGTACTGGTGGCAAACAAGAAACTACAGAAATTGTTACTGTAGAAGAAGATGGCAAGGAACCGGAAACCACAGTTACGGTTCAGGAACTTCCGGAAGATGAAGTTCACTTCTTGGAAAGACCTGAATTTAGGAAACCTGAATACATTGAAGAAATGCCGGAACAAGTCCAAGTTACAGAAGTTGTTTCGAGGGATGGAACCAGCAAAAAGAAAGTGGTGAAAAAGCGTGTAATCAAGAAACGTACTGGTGGCAAACAAGAAACTACAGAAATTGTTACTGTAGAAGAAGATGGCAAGGAACCGGAAACCACAGTTACGGTTCAGGAACTTCCGGAAGATGAAGTTCACTTCTTGGAAAGACCTGAATTTAGGAAACCTGAATACATTGAAGAAATGCCGGAACAAGTCCAAGTTACAGAAGTTGTTTCGAGGGATGGAACCAGCAAAAAGAAAGTGGTGAAAAAGCGTGTAATCAAGAAACGTACTGGTGGCAAACAAGAAACTACAGAAATTGTTACTGTAGAAGAAGATGGCAAGGAACCGGAAACCACAGTTACGGTTCAGGAACTTCCGGAAGATGAAGTTCACTTCTTGGAAAGACCTGAATTTAGGAAACCTGAATACATTGAAGAAATGCCGGAACAAGTCCAAGTTACAGAAGTTGTTTCGAGGGATGGAACCAGCAAAAAGAAAGTGGTGAAAAAGCGTGTAATCAAGAAACGTACTGGTGGCAAACAAGAAACTACAGAAATTGTTACTGTAGAAGAAGATGGCAAGGAACCGGAAACCACAGTTACGGTTCAGGAACTTCCGGAAGATGAAGTTCACTTCTTGGAAAGACCTGAATTTAGGAAACCTGAATACATTGAAGAAATGCCGGAACAAGTCCAAGTTACAGAAGTTGTTTCGAGGGATGGAACCAGCAAAAAGAAAGTGGTGAAAAAGCGTGTAATCAAGAAACGTACTGGTGGCAAACAAGAAACTACAGAAATTGTTACTGTAGAAGAAGATGGCAAGGAACCGGAAACCACAGTTACGGTTCAGGAACTTCCGGAAGATGAAGTTCACTTCTTGGAAAGACCTGAATTTAGGAAACCTGAATACATTGAAGAAATGCCGGAACAAGTCCAAGTTACAGAAGTTGTTTCGAGGGATGGAACCAGCAAAAAGAAAGTGGTGAAAAAGCGTGTAATCAAGAAACGTACTGGTGGCAAACAAGAAACTACAGAAATTGTTACTGTAGAAGAAGATGGCAAGGAACCGGAAACCACAGTTACGGTTCAGGAACTTCCGGAAGATGAAGTTCACTTCTTGGAAAGACCTGAATTTAGGAAACCTGAATACATTGAAGAAATGCCGGAACAAGTCCAAGTTACAGAAGTTGTTTCGAGGGATGGAACCAGCAAAAAGAAAGTGGTGAAAAAGCGTGTAATCAAGAAACGTACTGGTGGCAAACAAGAAACTACAGAAATTGTTACTGTAGAAGAAGATGGCAAGGAACCGGAAACCACAGTTACGGTTCAGGAACTTCCGGAAGATGAAGTTCACTTCTTGGAAAGACCTGAATTTAGGAAACCTGAATACATTGAAGAAATGCCGGAACAAGTCCAAGTTACAGAAGTTGTTTCGAGGGATGGAACCAGCAAAAAGAAAGTGGTGAAAAAGCGTGTAATCAAGAAACGTACTGGTGGCAAACAAGAAACTACAGAAATTGTTACTGTAGAAGAAGATGGCAAGGAACCGGAAACCACAGTTACGGTTCAGGAACTTCCGGAAGATGAAGTTCACTTCTTGGAAAGACCTGAATTTAGGAAACCTGAATACATTGAAGAAATGCCGGAACAAGTCCAAGTTACAGAAGTTGTTTCGAGGGATGGAACCAGCAAAAAGAAAGTGGTGAAAAAGCGTGTAATCAAGAAACGTACTGGTGGCAAACAAGAAACTACAGAAATTGTTACTGTAGAAGAAGATGGCAAGGAACCGGAAACCACAGTTACGGTTCAGGAACTTCCGGAAGATGAAGTTCACTTCTTGGAAAGACCTGAATTTAGGAAACCTGAATACATTGAAGAAATGCCGGAACAAGTCCAAGTTACAGAAGTTGTTTCGAGGGATGGAACCAGCAAAAAGAAAGTGGTGAAAAAGCGTGTAATCAAGAAACGTACTGGTGGCAAACAAGAAACTACAGAAATTGTTACTGTAGAAGAAGATGGCAAGGAACCGGAAACCACAGTTACGGTTCAGGAACTTCCGGAAGATGAAGTTCACTTCTTGGAAAGACCTGAATTTAGGAAACCTGAATACATTGAAGAAATGCCGGAACAAGTCCAAGTTACAGAAGTTGTTTCGAGGGATGGAACCAGCAAAAAGAAAGTGGTGAAAAAGCGTGTAATCAAGAAACGTACTGGTGGCAAACAAGAAACTACAGAAATTGTTACTGTAGAAGAAGATGGCAAGGAACCGGAAACCACAGTTACGGTTCAGGAACTTCCGGAAGATGAAGTTCACTTCTTGGAAAGACCTGAATTTAGGAAACCTGAATACATTGAAGAAATGCCGGAACAAGTCCAAGTTACAGAAGTTGTTTCGAGGGATGGAACCAGCAAAAAGAAAGTGGTGAAAAAGCGTGTAATCAAGAAACGTACTGGTGGCAAACAAGAAACTACAGAAATTGTTACTGTAGAAGAAGATGGCAAGGAACCGGAAACCACAGTTACGGTTCAGGAACTTCCGGAAGATGAAGTTCACTTCTTGGAAAGACCTGAATTTAGGAAACCTGAATACATTGAAGAAATGCCGGAACAAGTCCAAGTTACAGAAGTTGTTTCGAGGGATGGAACCAGCAAAAAGAAAGTGGTGAAAAAGCGTGTAATCAAGAAACGTACTGGTGGCAAACAAGAAACTACAGAAATTGTTACTGTAGAAGAAGATGGCAAGGAACCGGAAACCACAGTTACGGTTCAGGAACTTCCGGAAGATGAAGTTCACTTCTTGGAAAGACCTGAATTTAGGAAACCTGAATACATTGAAGAAATGCCGGAACAAGTCCAAGTTACAGAAGTTGTTTCGAGGGATGGAACCAGCAAAAAGAAAGTGGTGAAAAAGCGTGTAATCAAGAAACGTACTGGTGGCAAACAAGAAACTACAGAAATTGTTACTGTAGAAGAAGATGGCAAGGAACCGGAAACCACAGTTACGGTTCAGGAACTTCCGGAAGATGAAGTTCACTTCTTGGAAAGACCTGAATTTAGGAAACCTGAATACATTGAAGAAATGCCGGAACAAGTCCAAGTTACAGAAGTTGTTTCGAGGGATGGAACCAGCAAAAAGAAAGTGGTGAAAAAGCGTGTAATCAAGAAACGTACTGGTGGCAAACAAGAAACTACAGAAATTGTTACTGTAGAAGAAGATGGCAAGGAACCGGAAACCACAGTTACGGTTCAGGAACTTCCGGAAGATGAAGTTCACTTCTTGGAAAGACCTGAATTTAGGAAACCTGAATACATTGAAGAAATGCCGGAACAAGTCCAAGTTACAGAAGTTGTTTCGAGGGATGGAACCAGCAAAAAGAAAGTGGTGAAAAAGCGTGTAATCAAGAAACGTACTGGTGGCAAACAAGAAACTACAGAAATTGTTACTGTAGAAGAAGATGGCAAGGAACCGGAAACCACAGTTACGGTTCAGGAACTTCCGGAAGATGAAGTTCACTTCTTGGAAAGACCTGAATTTAGGAAACCTGAATACATTGAAGAAATGCCGGAACAAGTCCAAGTTACAGAAGTTGTTTCGAGGGATGGAACCAGCAAAAAGAAAGTGGTGAAAAAGCGTGTAATCAAGAAACGTACTGGTGGCAAACAAGAAACTACAGAAATTGTTACTGTAGAAGAAGATGGCAAGGAACCGGAAACCACAGTTACGGTTCAGGAACTTCCGGAAGATGAAGTTCACTTCTTGGAAAGACCTGAATTTAGGAAACCTGAATACATTGAAGAAATGCCGGAACAAGTCCAAGTTACAGAAGTTGTTTCGAGGGATGGAACCAGCAAAAAGAAAGTGGTGAAAAAGCGTGTAATCAAGAAACGTACTGGTGGCAAACAAGAAACTACAGAAATTGTTACTGTAGAAGAAGATGGCAAGGAACCGGAAACCACAGTTACGGTTCAGGAACTTCCGGAAGATGAAGTTCACTTCTTGGAAAGACCTGAATTTAGGAAACCTGAATACATTGAAGAAATGCCGGAACAAGTCCAAGTTACAGAAGTTGTTTCGAGGGATGGAACCAGCAAAAAGAAAGTGGTGAAAAAGCGTGTAATCAAGAAACGTACTGGTGGCAAACAAGAAACTACAGAAATTGTTACTGTAGAAGAAGATGGCAAGGAACCGGAAACCACAGTTACGGTTCAGGAACTTCCGGAAGATGAAGTTCACTTCTTGGAAAGACCTGAATTTAGGAAACCTGAATACATTGAAGAAATGCCGGAACAAGTCCAAGTTACAGAAGTTGTTTCGAGGGATGGAACCAGCAAAAAGAAAGTGGTGAAAAAGCGTGTAATCAAGAAACGTACTGGTGGCAAACAAGAAACTACAGAAATTGTTACTGTAGAAGAAGATGGCAAGGAACCGGAAACCACAGTTACGGTTCAGGAACTTCCGGAAGATGAAGTTCACTTCTTGGAAAGACCTGAATTTAGGAAACCTGAATACATTGAAGAAATGCCGGAACAAGTCCAAGTTACAGAAGTTGTTTCGAGGGATGGAACCAGCAAAAAGAAAGTGGTGAAAAAGCGTGTAATCAAGAAACGTACTGGTGGCAAACAAGAAACTACAGAAATTGTTACTGTAGAAGAAGATGGCAAGGAACCGGAAACCACAGTTACGGTTCAGGAACTTCCGGAAGATGAAGTTCACTTCTTGGAAAGACCTGAATTTAGGAAACCTGAATACATTGAAGAAATGCCGGAACAAGTCCAAGTTACAGAAGTTGTTTCGAGGGATGGAACCAGCAAAAAGAAAGTGGTGAAAAAGCGTGTAATCAAGAAACGTACTGGTGGCAAACAAGAAACTACAGAAATTGTTACTGTAGAAGAAGATGGCAAGGAACCGGAAACCACAGTTACGGTTCAGGAACTTCCGGAAGATGAAGTTCACTTCTTGGAAAGACCTGAATTTAGGAAACCTGAATACATTGAAGAAATGCCGGAACAAGTCCAAGTTACAGAAGTTGTTTCGAGGGATGGAACCAGCAAAAAGAAAGTGGTGAAAAAGCGTGTAATCAAGAAACGTACTGGTGGCAAACAAGAAACTACAGAAATTGTTACTGTAGAAGAAGATGGCAAGGAACCGGAAACCACAGTTACGGTTCAGGAACTTCCGGAAGATGAAGTTCACTTCTTGGAAAGACCTGAATTTAGGAAACCTGAATACATTGAAGAAATGCCGGAACAAGTCCAAGTTACAGAAGTTGTTTCGAGGGATGGAACCAGCAAAAAGAAAGTGGTGAAAAAGCGTGTAATCAAGAAACGTACTGGTGGCAAACAAGAAACTACAGAAATTGTTACTGTAGAAGAAGATGGCAAGGAACCGGAAACCACAGTTACGGTTCAGGAACTTCCGGAAGATGAAGTTCACTTCTTGGAAAGACCTGAATTTAGGAAACCTGAATACATTGAAGAAATGCCGGAACAAGTCCAAGTTACAGAAGTTGTTTCGAGGGATGGAACCAGCAAAAAGAAAGTGGTGAAAAAGCGTGTAATCAAGAAACGTACTGGTGGCAAACAAGAAACTACAGAAATTGTTACTGTAGAAGAAGATGGCAAGGAACCGGAAACCACAGTTACGGTTCAGGAACTTCCGGAAGATGAAGTTCACTTCTTGGAAAGACCTGAATTTAGGAAACCTGAATACATTGAAGAAATGCCGGAACAAGTCCAAGTTACAGAAGTTGTTTCGAGGGATGGAACCAGCAAAAAGAAAGTGGTGAAAAAGCGTGTAATCAAGAAACGTACTGGTGGCAAACAAGAAACTACAGAAATTGTTACTGTAGAAGAAGATGGCAAGGAACCGGAAACCACAGTTACGGTTCAGGAACTTCCGGAAGATGAAGTTCACTTCTTGGAAAGACCTGAATTTAGGAAACCTGAATACATTGAAGAAATGCCGGAACAAGTCCAAGTTACAGAAGTTGTTTCGAGGGATGGAACCAGCAAAAAGAAAGTGGTGAAAAAGCGTGTAATCAAGAAACGTACTGGTGGCAAACAAGAAACTACAGAAATTGTTACTGTAGAAGAAGATGGCAAGGAACCGGAAACCACAGTTACGGTTCAGGAACTTCCGGAAGATGAAGTTCACTTCTTGGAAAGACCTGAATTTAGGAAACCTGAATACATTGAAGAAATGCCGGAACAAGTCCAAGTTACAGAAGTTGTTTCGAGGGATGGAACCAGCAAAAAGAAAGTGGTGAAAAAGCGTGTAATCAAGAAACGTACTGGTGGCAAACAAGAAACTACAGAAATTGTTACTGTAGAAGAAGATGGCAAGGAACCGGAAACCACAGTTACGGTTCAGGAACTTCCGGAAGATGAAGTTCACTTCTTGGAAAGACCTGAATTTAGGAAACCTGAATACATTGAAGAAATGCCGGAACAAGTCCAAGTTACAGAAGTTGTTTCGAGGGATGGAACCAGCAAAAAGAAAGTGGTGAAAAAGCGTGTAATCAAGAAACGTACTGGTGGCAAACAAGAAACTACAGAAATTGTTACTGTAGAAGAAGATGGCAAGGAACCGGAAACCACAGTTACGGTTCAGGAACTTCCGGAAGATGAAGTTCACTTCTTGGAAAGACCTGAATTTAGGAAACCTGAATACATTGAAGAAATGCCGGAACAAGTCCAAGTTACAGAAGTTGTTTCGAGGGATGGAACCAGCAAAAAGAAAGTGGTGAAAAAGCGTGTAATCAAGAAACGTACTGGTGGCAAACAAGAAACTACAGAAATTGTTACTGTAGAAGAAGATGGCAAGGAACCGGAAACCACAGTTACGGTTCAGGAACTTCCGGAAGATGAAGTTCACTTCTTGGAAAGACCTGAATTTAGGAAACCTGAATACATTGAAGAAATGCCGGAACAAGTCCAAGTTACAGAAGTTGTTTCGAGGGATGGAACCAGCAAAAAGAAAGTGGTGAAAAAGCGTGTAATCAAGAAACGTACTGGTGGCAAACAAGAAACTACAGAAATTGTTACTGTAGAAGAAGATGGCAAGGAACCGGAAACCACAGTTACGGTTCAGGAACTTCCGGAAGATGAAGTTCACTTCTTGGAAAGACCTGAATTTAGGAAACCTGAATACATTGAAGAAATGCCGGAACAAGTCCAAGTTACAGAAGTTGTTTCGAGGGATGGAACCAGCAAAAAGAAAGTGGTGAAAAAGCGTGTAATCAAGAAACGTACTGGTGGCAAACAAGAAACTACAGAAATTGTTACTGTAGAAGAAGATGGCAAGGAACCGGAAACCACAGTTACGGTTCAGGAACTTCCGGAAGATGAAGTTCACTTCTTGGAAAGACCTGAATTTAGGAAACCTGAATACATTGAAGAAATGCCGGAACAAGTCCAAGTTACAGAAGTTGTTTCGAGGGATGGAACCAGCAAAAAGAAAGTGGTGAAAAAGCGTGTAATCAAGAAACGTACTGGTGGCAAACAAGAAACTACAGAAATTGTTACTGTAGAAGAAGATGGCAAGGAACCGGAAACCACAGTTACGGTTCAGGAACTTCCGGAAGATGAAGTTCACTTCTTGGAAAGACCTGAATTTAGGAAACCTGAATACATTGAAGAAATGCCGGAACAAGTCCAAGTTACAGAAGTTGTTTCGAGGGATGGAACCAGCAAAAAGAAAGTGGTGAAAAAGCGTGTAATCAAGAAACGTACTGGTGGCAAACAAGAAACTACAGAAATTGTTACTGTAGAAGAAGATGGCAAGGAACCGGAAACCACAGTTACGGTTCAGGAACTTCCGGAAGATGAAGTTCACTTCTTGGAAAGACCTGAATTTAGGAAACCTGAATACATTGAAGAAATGCCGGAACAAGTCCAAGTTACAGAAGTTGTTTCGAGGGATGGAACCAGCAAAAAGAAAGTGGTGAAAAAGCGTGTAATCAAGAAACGTACTGGTGGCAAACAAGAAACTACAGAAATTGTTACTGTAGAAGAAGATGGCAAGGAACCGGAAACCACAGTTACGGTTCAGGAACTTCCGGAAGATGAAGTTCACTTCTTGGAAAGACCTGAATTTAGGAAACCTGAATACATTGAAGAAATGCCGGAACAAGTCCAAGTTACAGAAGTTGTTTCGAGGGATGGAACCAGCAAAAAGAAAGTGGTGAAAAAGCGTGTAATCAAGAAACGTACTGGTGGCAAACAAGAAACTACAGAAATTGTTACTGTAGAAGAAGATGGCAAGGAACCGGAAACCACAGTTACGGTTCAGGAACTTCCGGAAGATGAAGTTCACTTCTTGGAAAGACCTGAATTTAGGAAACCTGAATACATTGAAGAAATGCCGGAACAAGTCCAAGTTACAGAAGTTGTTTCGAGGGATGGAACCAGCAAAAAGAAAGTGGTGAAAAAGCGTGTAATCAAGAAACGTACTGGTGGCAAACAAGAAACTACAGAAATTGTTACTGTAGAAGAAGATGGCAAGGAACCGGAAACCACAGTTACGGTTCAGGAACTTCCGGAAGATGAAGTTCACTTCTTGGAAAGACCTGAATTTAGGAAACCTGAATACATTGAAGAAATGCCGGAACAAGTCCAAGTTACAGAAGTTGTTTCGAGGGATGGAACCAGCAAAAAGAAAGTGGTGAAAAAGCGTGTAATCAAGAAACGTACTGGTGGCAAACAAGAAACTACAGAAATTGTTACTGTAGAAGAAGATGGCAAGGAACCGGAAACCACAGTTACGGTTCAGGAACTTCCGGAAGATGAAGTTCACTTCTTGGAAAGACCTGAATTTAGGAAACCTGAATACATTGAAGAAATGCCGGAACAAGTCCAAGTTACAGAAGTTGTTTCGAGGGATGGAACCAGCAAAAAGAAAGTGGTGAAAAAGCGTGTAATCAAGAAACGTACTGGTGGCAAACAAGAAACTACAGAAATTGTTACTGTAGAAGAAGATGGCAAGGAACCGGAAACCACAGTTACGGTTCAGGAACTTCCGGAAGATGAAGTTCACTTCTTGGAAAGACCTGAATTTAGGAAACCTGAATACATTGAAGAAATGCCGGAACAAGTCCAAGTTACAGAAGTTGTTTCGAGGGATGGAACCAGCAAAAAGAAAGTGGTGAAAAAGCGTGTAATCAAGAAACGTACTGGTGGCAAACAAGAAACTACAGAAATTGTTACTGTAGAAGAAGATGGCAAGGAACCGGAAACCACAGTTACGGTTCAGGAACTTCCGGAAGATGAAGTTCACTTCTTGGAAAGACCTGAATTTAGGAAACCTGAATACATTGAAGAAATGCCGGAACAAGTCCAAGTTACAGAAGTTGTTTCGAGGGATGGAACCAGCAAAAAGAAAGTGGTGAAAAAGCGTGTAATCAAGAAACGTACTGGTGGCAAACAAGAAACTACAGAAATTGTTACTGTAGAAGAAGATGGCAAGGAACCGGAAACCACAGTTACGGTTCAGGAACTTCCGGAAGATGAAGTTCACTTCTTGGAAAGACCTGAATTTAGGAAACCTGAATACATTGAAGAAATGCCGGAACAAGTCCAAGTTACAGAAGTTGTTTCGAGGGATGGAACCAGCAAAAAGAAAGTGGTGAAAAAGCGTGTAATCAAGAAACGTACTGGTGGCAAACAAGAAACTACAGAAATTGTTACTGTAGAAGAAGATGGCAAGGAACCGGAAACCACAGTTACGGTTCAGGAACTTCCGGAAGATGAAGTTCACTTCTTGGAAAGACCTGAATTTAGGAAACCTGAATACATTGAAGAAATGCCGGAACAAGTCCAAGTTACAGAAGTTGTTTCGAGGGATGGAACCAGCAAAAAGAAAGTGGTGAAAAAGCGTGTAATCAAGAAACGTACTGGTGGCAAACAAGAAACTACAGAAATTGTTACTGTAGAAGAAGATGGCAAGGAACCGGAAACCACAGTTACGGTTCAGGAACTTCCGGAAGATGAAGTTCACTTCTTGGAAAGACCTGAATTTAGGAAACCTGAATACATTGAAGAAATGCCGGAACAAGTCCAAGTTACAGAAGTTGTTTCGAGGGATGGAACCAGCAAAAAGAAAGTGGTGAAAAAGCGTGTAATCAAGAAACGTACTGGTGGCAAACAAGAAACTACAGAAATTGTTACTGTAGAAGAAGATGGCAAGGAACCGGAAACCACAGTTACGGTTCAGGAACTTCCGGAAGATGAAGTTCACTTCTTGGAAAGACCTGAATTTAGGAAACCTGAATACATTGAAGAAATGCCGGAACAAGTCCAAGTTACAGAAGTTGTTTCGAGGGATGGAACCAGCAAAAAGAAAGTGGTGAAAAAGCGTGTAATCAAGAAACGTACTGGTGGCAAACAAGAAACTACAGAAATTGTTACTGTAGAAGAAGATGGCAAGGAACCGGAAACCACAGTTACGGTTCAGGAACTTCCGGAAGATGAAGTTCACTTCTTGGAAAGACCTGAATTTAGGAAACCTGAATACATTGAAGAAATGCCGGAACAAGTCCAAGTTACAGAAGTTGTTTCGAGGGATGGAACCAGCAAAAAGAAAGTGGTGAAAAAGCGTGTAATCAAGAAACGTACTGGTGGCAAACAAGAAACTACAGAAATTGTTACTGTAGAAGAAGATGGCAAGGAACCGGAAACCACAGTTACGGTTCAGGAACTTCCGGAAGATGAAGTTCACTTCTTGGAAAGACCTGAATTTAGGAAACCTGAATACATTGAAGAAATGCCGGAACAAGTCCAAGTTACAGAAGTTGTTTCGAGGGATGGAACCAGCAAAAAGAAAGTGGTGAAAAAGCGTGTAATCAAGAAACGTACTGGTGGCAAACAAGAAACTACAGAAATTGTTACTGTAGAAGAAGATGGCAAGGAACCGGAAACCACAGTTACGGTTCAGGAACTTCCGGAAGATGAAGTTCACTTCTTGGAAAGACCTGAATTTAGGAAACCTGAATACATTGAAGAAATGCCGGAACAAGTCCAAGTTACAGAAGTTGTTTCGAGGGATGGAACCAGCAAAAAGAAAGTGGTGAAAAAGCGTGTAATCAAGAAACGTACTGGTGGCAAACAAGAAACTACAGAAATTGTTACTGTAGAAGAAGATGGCAAGGAACCGGAAACCACAGTTACGGTTCAGGAACTTCCGGAAGATGAAGTTCACTTCTTGGAAAGACCTGAATTTAGGAAACCTGAATACATTGAAGAAATGCCGGAACAAGTCCAAGTTACAGAAGTTGTTTCGAGGGATGGAACCAGCAAAAAGAAAGTGGTGAAAAAGCGTGTAATCAAGAAACGTACTGGTGGCAAACAAGAAACTACAGAAATTGTTACTGTAGAAGAAGATGGCAAGGAACCGGAAACCACAGTTACGGTTCAGGAACTTCCGGAAGATGAAGTTCACTTCTTGGAAAGACCTGAATTTAGGAAACCTGAATACATTGAAGAAATGCCGGAACAAGTCCAAGTTACAGAAGTTGTTTCGAGGGATGGAACCAGCAAAAAGAAAGTGGTGAAAAAGCGTGTAATCAAGAAACGTACTGGTGGCAAACAAGAAACTACAGAAATTGTTACTGTAGAAGAAGATGGCAAGGAACCGGAAACCACAGTTACGGTTCAGGAACTTCCGGAAGATGAAGTTCACTTCTTGGAAAGACCTGAATTTAGGAAACCTGAATACATTGAAGAAATGCCGGAACAAGTCCAAGTTACAGAAGTTGTTTCGAGGGATGGAACCAGCAAAAAGAAAGTGGTGAAAAAGCGTGTAATCAAGAAACGTACTGGTGGCAAACAAGAAACTACAGAAATTGTTACTGTAGAAGAAGATGGCAAGGAACCGGAAACCACAGTTACGGTTCAGGAACTTCCGGAAGATGAAGTTCACTTCTTGGAAAGACCTGAATTTAGGAAACCTGAATACATTGAAGAAATGCCGGAACAAGTCCAAGTTACAGAAGTTGTTTCGAGGGATGGAACCAGCAAAAAGAAAGTGGTGAAAAAGCGTGTAATCAAGAAACGTACTGGTGGCAAACAAGAAACTACAGAAATTGTTACTGTAGAAGAAGATGGCAAGGAACCGGAAACCACAGTTACGGTTCAGGAACTTCCGGAAGATGAAGTTCACTTCTTGGAAAGACCTGAATTTAGGAAACCTGAATACATTGAAGAAATGCCGGAACAAGTCCAAGTTACAGAAGTTGTTTCGAGGGATGGAACCAGCAAAAAGAAAGTGGTGAAAAAGCGTGTAATCAAGAAACGTACTGGTGGCAAACAAGAAACTACAGAAATTGTTACTGTAGAAGAAGATGGCAAGGAACCGGAAACCACAGTTACGGTTCAGGAACTTCCGGAAGATGAAGTTCACTTCTTGGAAAGACCTGAATTTAGGAAACCTGAATACATTGAAGAAATGCCGGAACAAGTCCAAGTTACAGAAGTTGTTTCGAGGGATGGAACCAGCAAAAAGAAAGTGGTGAAAAAGCGTGTAATCAAGAAACGTACTGGTGGCAAACAAGAAACTACAGAAATTGTTACTGTAGAAGAAGATGGCAAGGAACCGGAAACCACAGTTACGGTTCAGGAACTTCCGGAAGATGAAGTTCACTTCTTGGAAAGACCTGAATTTAGGAAACCTGAATACATTGAAGAAATGCCGGAACAAGTCCAAGTTACAGAAGTTGTTTCGAGGGATGGAACCAGCAAAAAGAAAGTGGTGAAAAAGCGTGTAATCAAGAAACGTACTGGTGGCAAACAAGAAACTACAGAAATTGTTACTGTAGAAGAAGATGGCAAGGAACCGGAAACCACAGTTACGGTTCAGGAACTTCCGGAAGATGAAGTTCACTTCTTGGAAAGACCTGAATTTAGGAAACCTGAATACATTGAAGAAATGCCGGAACAAGTCCAAGTTACAGAAGTTGTTTCGAGGGATGGAACCAGCAAAAAGAAAGTGGTGAAAAAGCGTGTAATCAAGAAACGTACTGGTGGCAAACAAGAAACTACAGAAATTGTTACTGTAGAAGAAGATGGCAAGGAACCGGAAACCACAGTTACGGTTCAGGAACTTCCGGAAGATGAAGTTCACTTCTTGGAAAGACCTGAATTTAGGAAACCTGAATACATTGAAGAAATGCCGGAACAAGTCCAAGTTACAGAAGTTGTTTCGAGGGATGGAACCAGCAAAAAGAAAGTGGTGAAAAAGCGTGTAATCAAGAAACGTACTGGTGGCAAACAAGAAACTACAGAAATTGTTACTGTAGAAGAAGATGGCAAGGAACCGGAAACCACAGTTACGGTTCAGGAACTTCCGGAAGATGAAGTTCACTTCTTGGAAAGACCTGAATTTAGGAAACCTGAATACATTGAAGAAATGCCGGAACAAGTCCAAGTTACAGAAGTTGTTTCGAGGGATGGAACCAGCAAAAAGAAAGTGGTGAAAAAGCGTGTAATCAAGAAACGTACTGGTGGCAAACAAGAAACTACAGAAATTGTTACTGTAGAAGAAGATGGCAAGGAACCGGAAACCACAGTTACGGTTCAGGAACTTCCGGAAGATGAAGTTCACTTCTTGGAAAGACCTGAATTTAGGAAACCTGAATACATTGAAGAAATGCCGGAACAAGTCCAAGTTACAGAAGTTGTTTCGAGGGATGGAACCAGCAAAAAGAAAGTGGTGAAAAAGCGTGTAATCAAGAAACGTACTGGTGGCAAACAAGAAACTACAGAAATTGTTACTGTAGAAGAAGATGGCAAGGAACCGGAAACCACAGTTACGGTTCAGGAACTTCCGGAAGATGAAGTTCACTTCTTGGAAAGACCTGAATTTAGGAAACCTGAATACATTGAAGAAATGCCGGAACAAGTCCAAGTTACAGAAGTTGTTTCGAGGGATGGAACCAGCAAAAAGAAAGTGGTGAAAAAGCGTGTAATCAAGAAACGTACTGGTGGCAAACAAGAAACTACAGAAATTGTTACTGTAGAAGAAGATGGCAAGGAACCGGAAACCACAGTTACGGTTCAGGAACTTCCGGAAGATGAAGTTCACTTCTTGGAAAGACCTGAATTTAGGAAACCTGAATACATTGAAGAAATGCCGGAACAAGTCCAAGTTACAGAAGTTGTTTCGAGGGATGGAACCAGCAAAAAGAAAGTGGTGAAAAAGCGTGTAATCAAGAAACGTACTGGTGGCAAACAAGAAACTACAGAAATTGTTACTGTAGAAGAAGATGGCAAGGAACCGGAAACCACAGTTACGGTTCAGGAACTTCCGGAAGATGAAGTTCACTTCTTGGAAAGACCTGAATTTAGGAAACCTGAATACATTGAAGAAATGCCGGAACAAGTCCAAGTTACAGAAGTTGTTTCGAGGGATGGAACCAGCAAAAAGAAAGTGGTGAAAAAGCGTGTAATCAAGAAACGTACTGGTGGCAAACAAGAAACTACAGAAATTGTTACTGTAGAAGAAGATGGCAAGGAACCGGAAACCACAGTTACGGTTCAGGAACTTCCGGAAGATGAAGTTCACTTCTTGGAAAGACCTGAATTTAGGAAACCTGAATACATTGAAGAAATGCCGGAACAAGTCCAAGTTACAGAAGTTGTTTCGAGGGATGGAACCAGCAAAAAGAAAGTGGTGAAAAAGCGTGTAATCAAGAAACGTACTGGTGGCAAACAAGAAACTACAGAAATTGTTACTGTAGAAGAAGATGGCAAGGAACCGGAAACCACAGTTACGGTTCAGGAACTTCCGGAAGATGAAGTTCACTTCTTGGAAAGACCTGAATTTAGGAAACCTGAATACATTGAAGAAATGCCGGAACAAGTCCAAGTTACAGAAGTTGTTTCGAGGGATGGAACCAGCAAAAAGAAAGTGGTGAAAAAGCGTGTAATCAAGAAACGTACTGGTGGCAAACAAGAAACTACAGAAATTGTTACTGTAGAAGAAGATGGCAAGGAACCGGAAACCACAGTTACGGTTCAGGAACTTCCGGAAGATGAAGTTCACTTCTTGGAAAGACCTGAATTTAGGAAACCTGAATACATTGAAGAAATGCCGGAACAAGTCCAAGTTACAGAAGTTGTTTCGAGGGATGGAACCAGCAAAAAGAAAGTGGTGAAAAAGCGTGTAATCAAGAAACGTACTGGTGGCAAACAAGAAACTACAGAAATTGTTACTGTAGAAGAAGATGGCAAGGAACCGGAAACCACAGTTACGGTTCAGGAACTTCCGGAAGATGAAGTTCACTTCTTGGAAAGACCTGAATTTAGGAAACCTGAATACATTGAAGAAATGCCGGAACAAGTCCAAGTTACAGAAGTTGTTTCGAGGGATGGAACCAGCAAAAAGAAAGTGGTGAAAAAGCGTGTAATCAAGAAACGTACTGGTGGCAAACAAGAAACTACAGAAATTGTTACTGTAGAAGAAGATGGCAAGGAACCGGAAACCACAGTTACGGTTCAGGAACTTCCGGAAGATGAAGTTCACTTCTTGGAAAGACCTGAATTTAGGAAACCTGAATACATTGAAGAAATGCCGGAACAAGTCCAAGTTACAGAAGTTGTTTCGAGGGATGGAACCAGCAAAAAGAAAGTGGTGAAAAAGCGTGTAATCAAGAAACGTACTGGTGGCAAACAAGAAACTACAGAAATTGTTACTGTAGAAGAAGATGGCAAGGAACCGGAAACCACAGTTACGGTTCAGGAACTTCCGGAAGATGAAGTTCACTTCTTGGAAAGACCTGAATTTAGGAAACCTGAATACATTGAAGAAATGCCGGAACAAGTCCAAGTTACAGAAGTTGTTTCGAGGGATGGAACCAGCAAAAAGAAAGTGGTGAAAAAGCGTGTAATCAAGAAACGTACTGGTGGCAAACAAGAAACTACAGAAATTGTTACTGTAGAAGAAGATGGCAAGGAACCGGAAACCACAGTTACGGTTCAGGAACTTCCGGAAGATGAAGTTCACTTCTTGGAAAGACCTGAATTTAGGAAACCTGAATACATTGAAGAAATGCCGGAACAAGTCCAAGTTACAGAAGTTGTTTCGAGGGATGGAACCAGCAAAAAGAAAGTGGTGAAAAAGCGTGTAATCAAGAAACGTACTGGTGGCAAACAAGAAACTACAGAAATTGTTACTGTAGAAGAAGATGGCAAGGAACCGGAAACCACAGTTACGGTTCAGGAACTTCCGGAAGATGAAGTTCACTTCTTGGAAAGACCTGAATTTAGGAAACCTGAATACATTGAAGAAATGCCGGAACAAGTCCAAGTTACAGAAGTTGTTTCGAGGGATGGAACCAGCAAAAAGAAAGTGGTGAAAAAGCGTGTAATCAAGAAACGTACTGGTGGCAAACAAGAAACTACAGAAATTGTTACTGTAGAAGAAGATGGCAAGGAACCGGAAACCACAGTTACGGTTCAGGAACTTCCGGAAGATGAAGTTCACTTCTTGGAAAGACCTGAATTTAGGAAACCTGAATACATTGAAGAAATGCCGGAACAAGTCCAAGTTACAGAAGTTGTTTCGAGGGATGGAACCAGCAAAAAGAAAGTGGTGAAAAAGCGTGTAATCAAGAAACGTACTGGTGGCAAACAAGAAACTACAGAAATTGTTACTGTAGAAGAAGATGGCAAGGAACCGGAAACCACAGTTACGGTTCAGGAACTTCCGGAAGATGAAGTTCACTTCTTGGAAAGACCTGAATTTAGGAAACCTGAATACATTGAAGAAATGCCGGAACAAGTCCAAGTTACAGAAGTTGTTTCGAGGGATGGAACCAGCAAAAAGAAAGTGGTGAAAAAGCGTGTAATCAAGAAACGTACTGGTGGCAAACAAGAAACTACAGAAATTGTTACTGTAGAAGAAGATGGCAAGGAACCGGAAACCACAGTTACGGTTCAGGAACTTCCGGAAGATGAAGTTCACTTCTTGGAAAGACCTGAATTTAGGAAACCTGAATACATTGAAGAAATGCCGGAACAAGTCCAAGTTACAGAAGTTGTTTCGAGGGATGGAACCAGCAAAAAGAAAGTGGTGAAAAAGCGTGTAATCAAGAAACGTACTGGTGGCAAACAAGAAACTACAGAAATTGTTACTGTAGAAGAAGATGGCAAGGAACCGGAAACCACAGTTACGGTTCAGGAACTTCCGGAAGATGAAGTTCACTTCTTGGAAAGACCTGAATTTAGGAAACCTGAATACATTGAAGAAATGCCGGAACAAGTCCAAGTTACAGAAGTTGTTTCGAGGGATGGAACCAGCAAAAAGAAAGTGGTGAAAAAGCGTGTAATCAAGAAACGTACTGGTGGCAAACAAGAAACTACAGAAATTGTTACTGTAGAAGAAGATGGCAAGGAACCGGAAACCACAGTTACGGTTCAGGAACTTCCGGAAGATGAAGTTCACTTCTTGGAAAGACCTGAATTTAGGAAACCTGAATACATTGAAGAAATGCCGGAACAAGTCCAAGTTACAGAAGTTGTTTCGAGGGATGGAACCAGCAAAAAGAAAGTGGTGAAAAAGCGTGTAATCAAGAAACGTACTGGTGGCAAACAAGAAACTACAGAAATTGTTACTGTAGAAGAAGATGGCAAGGAACCGGAAACCACAGTTACGGTTCAGGAACTTCCGGAAGATGAAGTTCACTTCTTGGAAAGACCTGAATTTAGGAAACCTGAATACATTGAAGAAATGCCGGAACAAGTCCAAGTTACAGAAGTTGTTTCGAGGGATGGAACCAGCAAAAAGAAAGTGGTGAAAAAGCGTGTAATCAAGAAACGTACTGGTGGCAAACAAGAAACTACAGAAATTGTTACTGTAGAAGAAGATGGCAAGGAACCGGAAACCACAGTTACGGTTCAGGAACTTCCGGAAGATGAAGTTCACTTCTTGGAAAGACCTGAATTTAGGAAACCTGAATACATTGAAGAAATGCCGGAACAAGTCCAAGTTACAGAAGTTGTTTCGAGGGATGGAACCAGCAAAAAGAAAGTGGTGAAAAAGCGTGTAATCAAGAAACGTACTGGTGGCAAACAAGAAACTACAGAAATTGTTACTGTAGAAGAAGATGGCAAGGAACCGGAAACCACAGTTACGGTTCAGGAACTTCCGGAAGATGAAGTTCACTTCTTGGAAAGACCTGAATTTAGGAAACCTGAATACATTGAAGAAATGCCGGAACAAGTCCAAGTTACAGAAGTTGTTTCGAGGGATGGAACCAGCAAAAAGAAAGTGGTGAAAAAGCGTGTAATCAAGAAACGTACTGGTGGCAAACAAGAAACTACAGAAATTGTTACTGTAGAAGAAGATGGCAAGGAACCGGAAACCACAGTTACGGTTCAGGAACTTCCGGAAGATGAAGTTCACTTCTTGGAAAGACCTGAATTTAGGAAACCTGAATACATTGAAGAAATGCCGGAACAAGTCCAAGTTACAGAAGTTGTTTCGAGGGATGGAACCAGCAAAAAGAAAGTGGTGAAAAAGCGTGTAATCAAGAAACGTACTGGTGGCAAACAAGAAACTACAGAAATTGTTACTGTAGAAGAAGATGGCAAGGAACCGGAAACCACAGTTACGGTTCAGGAACTTCCGGAAGATGAAGTTCACTTCTTGGAAAGACCTGAATTTAGGAAACCTGAATACATTGAAGAAATGCCGGAACAAGTCCAAGTTACAGAAGTTGTTTCGAGGGATGGAACCAGCAAAAAGAAAGTGGTGAAAAAGCGTGTAATCAAGAAACGTACTGGTGGCAAACAAGAAACTACAGAAATTGTTACTGTAGAAGAAGATGGCAAGGAACCGGAAACCACAGTTACGGTTCAGGAACTTCCGGAAGATGAAGTTCACTTCTTGGAAAGACCTGAATTTAGGAAACCTGAATACATTGAAGAAATGCCGGAACAAGTCCAAGTTACAGAAGTTGTTTCGAGGGATGGAACCAGCAAAAAGAAAGTGGTGAAAAAGCGTGTAATCAAGAAACGTACTGGTGGCAAACAAGAAACTACAGAAATTGTTACTGTAGAAGAAGATGGCAAGGAACCGGAAACCACAGTTACGGTTCAGGAACTTCCGGAAGATGAAGTTCACTTCTTGGAAAGACCTGAATTTAGGAAACCTGAATACATTGAAGAAATGCCGGAACAAGTCCAAGTTACAGAAGTTGTTTCGAGGGATGGAACCAGCAAAAAGAAAGTGGTGAAAAAGCGTGTAATCAAGAAACGTACTGGTGGCAAACAAGAAACTACAGAAATTGTTACTGTAGAAGAAGATGGCAAGGAACCGGAAACCACAGTTACGGTTCAGGAACTTCCGGAAGATGAAGTTCACTTCTTGGAAAGACCTGAATTTAGGAAACCTGAATACATTGAAGAAATGCCGGAACAAGTCCAAGTTACAGAAGTTGTTTCGAGGGATGGAACCAGCAAAAAGAAAGTGGTGAAAAAGCGTGTAATCAAGAAACGTACTGGTGGCAAACAAGAAACTACAGAAATTGTTACTGTAGAAGAAGATGGCAAGGAACCGGAAACCACAGTTACGGTTCAGGAACTTCCGGAAGATGAAGTTCACTTCTTGGAAAGACCTGAATTTAGGAAACCTGAATACATTGAAGAAATGCCGGAACAAGTCCAAGTTACAGAAGTTGTTTCGAGGGATGGAACCAGCAAAAAGAAAGTGGTGAAAAAGCGTGTAATCAAGAAACGTACTGGTGGCAAACAAGAAACTACAGAAATTGTTACTGTAGAAGAAGATGGCAAGGAACCGGAAACCACAGTTACGGTTCAGGAACTTCCGGAAGATGAAGTTCACTTCTTGGAAAGACCTGAATTTAGGAAACCTGAATACATTGAAGAAATGCCGGAACAAGTCCAAGTTACAGAAGTTGTTTCGAGGGATGGAACCAGCAAAAAGAAAGTGGTGAAAAAGCGTGTAATCAAGAAACGTACTGGTGGCAAACAAGAAACTACAGAAATTGTTACTGTAGAAGAAGATGGCAAGGAACCGGAAACCACAGTTACGGTTCAGGAACTTCCGGAAGATGAAGTTCACTTCTTGGAAAGACCTGAATTTAGGAAACCTGAATACATTGAAGAAATGCCGGAACAAGTCCAAGTTACAGAAGTTGTTTCGAGGGATGGAACCAGCAAAAAGAAAGTGGTGAAAAAGCGTGTAATCAAGAAACGTACTGGTGGCAAACAAGAAACTACAGAAATTGTTACTGTAGAAGAAGATGGCAAGGAACCGGAAACCACAGTTACGGTTCAGGAACTTCCGGAAGATGAAGTTCACTTCTTGGAAAGACCTGAATTTAGGAAACCTGAATACATTGAAGAAATGCCGGAACAAGTCCAAGTTACAGAAGTTGTTTCGAGGGATGGAACCAGCAAAAAGAAAGTGGTGAAAAAGCGTGTAATCAAGAAACGTACTGGTGGCAAACAAGAAACTACAGAAATTGTTACTGTAGAAGAAGATGGCAAGGAACCGGAAACCACAGTTACGGTTCAGGAACTTCCGGAAGATGAAGTTCACTTCTTGGAAAGACCTGAATTTAGGAAACCTGAATACATTGAAGAAATGCCGGAACAAGTCCAAGTTACAGAAGTTGTTTCGAGGGATGGAACCAGCAAAAAGAAAGTGGTGAAAAAGCGTGTAATCAAGAAACGTACTGGTGGCAAACAAGAAACTACAGAAATTGTTACTGTAGAAGAAGATGGCAAGGAACCGGAAACCACAGTTACGGTTCAGGAACTTCCGGAAGATGAAGTTCACTTCTTGGAAAGACCTGAATTTAGGAAACCTGAATACATTGAAGAAATGCCGGAACAAGTCCAAGTTACAGAAGTTGTTTCGAGGGATGGAACCAGCAAAAAGAAAGTGGTGAAAAAGCGTGTAATCAAGAAACGTACTGGTGGCAAACAAGAAACTACAGAAATTGTTACTGTAGAAGAAGATGGCAAGGAACCGGAAACCACAGTTACGGTTCAGGAACTTCCGGAAGATGAAGTTCACTTCTTGGAAAGACCTGAATTTAGGAAACCTGAATACATTGAAGAAATGCCGGAACAAGTCCAAGTTACAGAAGTTGTTTCGAGGGATGGAACCAGCAAAAAGAAAGTGGTGAAAAAGCGTGTAATCAAGAAACGTACTGGTGGCAAACAAGAAACTACAGAAATTGTTACTGTAGAAGAAGATGGCAAGGAACCGGAAACCACAGTTACGGTTCAGGAACTTCCGGAAGATGAAGTTCACTTCTTGGAAAGACCTGAATTTAGGAAACCTGAATACATTGAAGAAATGCCGGAACAAGTCCAAGTTACAGAAGTTGTTTCGAGGGATGGAACCAGCAAAAAGAAAGTGGTGAAAAAGCGTGTAATCAAGAAACGTACTGGTGGCAAACAAGAAACTACAGAAATTGTTACTGTAGAAGAAGATGGCAAGGAACCGGAAACCACAGTTACGGTTCAGGAACTTCCGGAAGATGAAGTTCACTTCTTGGAAAGACCTGAATTTAGGAAACCTGAATACATTGAAGAAATGCCGGAACAAGTCCAAGTTACAGAAGTTGTTTCGAGGGATGGAACCAGCAAAAAGAAAGTGGTGAAAAAGCGTGTAATCAAGAAACGTACTGGTGGCAAACAAGAAACTACAGAAATTGTTACTGTAGAAGAAGATGGCAAGGAACCGGAAACCACAGTTACGGTTCAGGAACTTCCGGAAGATGAAGTTCACTTCTTGGAAAGACCTGAATTTAGGAAACCTGAATACATTGAAGAAATGCCGGAACAAGTCCAAGTTACAGAAGTTGTTTCGAGGGATGGAACCAGCAAAAAGAAAGTGGTGAAAAAGCGTGTAATCAAGAAACGTACTGGTGGCAAACAAGAAACTACAGAAATTGTTACTGTAGAAGAAGATGGCAAGGAACCGGAAACCACAGTTACGGTTCAGGAACTTCCGGAAGATGAAGTTCACTTCTTGGAAAGACCTGAATTTAGGAAACCTGAATACATTGAAGAAATGCCGGAACAAGTCCAAGTTACAGAAGTTGTTTCGAGGGATGGAACCAGCAAAAAGAAAGTGGTGAAAAAGCGTGTAATCAAGAAACGTACTGGTGGCAAACAAGAAACTACAGAAATTGTTACTGTAGAAGAAGATGGCAAGGAACCGGAAACCACAGTTACGGTTCAGGAACTTCCGGAAGATGAAGTTCACTTCTTGGAAAGACCTGAATTTAGGAAACCTGAATACATTGAAGAAATGCCGGAACAAGTCCAAGTTACAGAAGTTGTTTCGAGGGATGGAACCAGCAAAAAGAAAGTGGTGAAAAAGCGTGTAATCAAGAAACGTACTGGTGGCAAACAAGAAACTACAGAAATTGTTACTGTAGAAGAAGATGGCAAGGAACCGGAAACCACAGTTACGGTTCAGGAACTTCCGGAAGATGAAGTTCACTTCTTGGAAAGACCTGAATTTAGGAAACCTGAATACATTGAAGAAATGCCGGAACAAGTCCAAGTTACAGAAGTTGTTTCGAGGGATGGAACCAGCAAAAAGAAAGTGGTGAAAAAGCGTGTAATCAAGAAACGTACTGGTGGCAAACAAGAAACTACAGAAATTGTTACTGTAGAAGAAGATGGCAAGGAACCGGAAACCACAGTTACGGTTCAGGAACTTCCGGAAGATGAAGTTCACTTCTTGGAAAGACCTGAATTTAGGAAACCTGAATACATTGAAGAAATGCCGGAACAAGTCCAAGTTACAGAAGTTGTTTCGAGGGATGGAACCAGCAAAAAGAAAGTGGTGAAAAAGCGTGTAATCAAGAAACGTACTGGTGGCAAACAAGAAACTACAGAAATTGTTACTGTAGAAGAAGATGGCAAGGAACCGGAAACCACAGTTACGGTTCAGGAACTTCCGGAAGATGAAGTTCACTTCTTGGAAAGACCTGAATTTAGGAAACCTGAATACATTGAAGAAATGCCGGAACAAGTCCAAGTTACAGAAGTTGTTTCGAGGGATGGAACCAGCAAAAAGAAAGTGGTGAAAAAGCGTGTAATCAAGAAACGTACTGGTGGCAAACAAGAAACTACAGAAATTGTTACTGTAGAAGAAGATGGCAAGGAACCGGAAACCACAGTTACGGTTCAGGAACTTCCGGAAGATGAAGTTCACTTCTTGGAAAGACCTGAATTTAGGAAACCTGAATACATTGAAGAAATGCCGGAACAAGTCCAAGTTACAGAAGTTGTTTCGAGGGATGGAACCAGCAAAAAGAAAGTGGTGAAAAAGCGTGTAATCAAGAAACGTACTGGTGGCAAACAAGAAACTACAGAAATTGTTACTGTAGAAGAAGATGGCAAGGAACCGGAAACCACAGTTACGGTTCAGGAACTTCCGGAAGATGAAGTTCACTTCTTGGAAAGACCTGAATTTAGGAAACCTGAATACATTGAAGAAATGCCGGAACAAGTCCAAGTTACAGAAGTTGTTTCGAGGGATGGAACCAGCAAAAAGAAAGTGGTGAAAAAGCGTGTAATCAAGAAACGTACTGGTGGCAAACAAGAAACTACAGAAATTGTTACTGTAGAAGAAGATGGCAAGGAACCGGAAACCACAGTTACGGTTCAGGAACTTCCGGAAGATGAAGTTCACTTCTTGGAAAGACCTGAATTTAGGAAACCTGAATACATTGAAGAAATGCCGGAACAAGTCCAAGTTACAGAAGTTGTTTCGAGGGATGGAACCAGCAAAAAGAAAGTGGTGAAAAAGCGTGTAATCAAGAAACGTACTGGTGGCAAACAAGAAACTACAGAAATTGTTACTGTAGAAGAAGATGGCAAGGAACCGGAAACCACAGTTACGGTTCAGGAACTTCCGGAAGATGAAGTTCACTTCTTGGAAAGACCTGAATTTAGGAAACCTGAATACATTGAAGAAATGCCGGAACAAGTCCAAGTTACAGAAGTTGTTTCGAGGGATGGAACCAGCAAAAAGAAAGTGGTGAAAAAGCGTGTAATCAAGAAACGTACTGGTGGCAAACAAGAAACTACAGAAATTGTTACTGTAGAAGAAGATGGCAAGGAACCGGAAACCACAGTTACGGTTCAGGAACTTCCGGAAGATGAAGTTCACTTCTTGGAAAGACCTGAATTTAGGAAACCTGAATACATTGAAGAAATGCCGGAACAAGTCCAAGTTACAGAAGTTGTTTCGAGGGATGGAACCAGCAAAAAGAAAGTGGTGAAAAAGCGTGTAATCAAGAAACGTACTGGTGGCAAACAAGAAACTACAGAAATTGTTACTGTAGAAGAAGATGGCAAGGAACCGGAAACCACAGTTACGGTTCAGGAACTTCCGGAAGATGAAGTTCACTTCTTGGAAAGACCTGAATTTAGGAAACCTGAATACATTGAAGAAATGCCGGAACAAGTCCAAGTTACAGAAGTTGTTTCGAGGGATGGAACCAGCAAAAAGAAAGTGGTGAAAAAGCGTGTAATCAAGAAACGTACTGGTGGCAAACAAGAAACTACAGAAATTGTTACTGTAGAAGAAGATGGCAAGGAACCGGAAACCACAGTTACGGTTCAGGAACTTCCGGAAGATGAAGTTCACTTCTTGGAAAGACCTGAATTTAGGAAACCTGAATACATTGAAGAAATGCCGGAACAAGTCCAAGTTACAGAAGTTGTTTCGAGGGATGGAACCAGCAAAAAGAAAGTGGTGAAAAAGCGTGTAATCAAGAAACGTACTGGTGGCAAACAAGAAACTACAGAAATTGTTACTGTAGAAGAAGATGGCAAGGAACCGGAAACCACAGTTACGGTTCAGGAACTTCCGGAAGATGAAGTTCACTTCTTGGAAAGACCTGAATTTAGGAAACCTGAATACATTGAAGAAATGCCGGAACAAGTCCAAGTTACAGAAGTTGTTTCGAGGGATGGAACCAGCAAAAAGAAAGTGGTGAAAAAGCGTGTAATCAAGAAACGTACTGGTGGCAAACAAGAAACTACAGAAATTGTTACTGTAGAAGAAGATGGCAAGGAACCGGAAACCACAGTTACGGTTCAGGAACTTCCGGAAGATGAAGTTCACTTCTTGGAAAGACCTGAATTTAGGAAACCTGAATACATTGAAGAAATGCCGGAACAAGTCCAAGTTACAGAAGTTGTTTCGAGGGATGGAACCAGCAAAAAGAAAGTGGTGAAAAAGCGTGTAATCAAGAAACGTACTGGTGGCAAACAAGAAACTACAGAAATTGTTACTGTAGAAGAAGATGGCAAGGAACCGGAAACCACAGTTACGGTTCAGGAACTTCCGGAAGATGAAGTTCACTTCTTGGAAAGACCTGAATTTAGGAAACCTGAATACATTGAAGAAATGCCGGAACAAGTCCAAGTTACAGAAGTTGTTTCGAGGGATGGAACCAGCAAAAAGAAAGTGGTGAAAAAGCGTGTAATCAAGAAACGTACTGGTGGCAAACAAGAAACTACAGAAATTGTTACTGTAGAAGAAGATGGCAAGGAACCGGAAACCACAGTTACGGTTCAGGAACTTCCGGAAGATGAAGTTCACTTCTTGGAAAGACCTGAATTTAGGAAACCTGAATACATTGAAGAAATGCCGGAACAAGTCCAAGTTACAGAAGTTGTTTCGAGGGATGGAACCAGCAAAAAGAAAGTGGTGAAAAAGCGTGTAATCAAGAAACGTACTGGTGGCAAACAAGAAACTACAGAAATTGTTACTGTAGAAGAAGATGGCAAGGAACCGGAAACCACAGTTACGGTTCAGGAACTTCCGGAAGATGAAGTTCACTTCTTGGAAAGACCTGAATTTAGGAAACCTGAATACATTGAAGAAATGCCGGAACAAGTCCAAGTTACAGAAGTTGTTTCGAGGGATGGAACCAGCAAAAAGAAAGTGGTGAAAAAGCGTGTAATCAAGAAACGTACTGGTGGCAAACAAGAAACTACAGAAATTGTTACTGTAGAAGAAGATGGCAAGGAACCGGAAACCACAGTTACGGTTCAGGAACTTCCGGAAGATGAAGTTCACTTCTTGGAAAGACCTGAATTTAGGAAACCTGAATACATTGAAGAAATGCCGGAACAAGTCCAAGTTACAGAAGTTGTTTCGAGGGATGGAACCAGCAAAAAGAAAGTGGTGAAAAAGCGTGTAATCAAGAAACGTACTGGTGGCAAACAAGAAACTACAGAAATTGTTACTGTAGAAGAAGATGGCAAGGAACCGGAAACCACAGTTACGGTTCAGGAACTTCCGGAAGATGAAGTTCACTTCTTGGAAAGACCTGAATTTAGGAAACCTGAATACATTGAAGAAATGCCGGAACAAGTCCAAGTTACAGAAGTTGTTTCGAGGGATGGAACCAGCAAAAAGAAAGTGGTGAAAAAGCGTGTAATCAAGAAACGTACTGGTGGCAAACAAGAAACTACAGAAATTGTTACTGTAGAAGAAGATGGCAAGGAACCGGAAACCACAGTTACGGTTCAGGAACTTCCGGAAGATGAAGTTCACTTCTTGGAAAGACCTGAATTTAGGAAACCTGAATACATTGAAGAAATGCCGGAACAAGTCCAAGTTACAGAAGTTGTTTCGAGGGATGGAACCAGCAAAAAGAAAGTGGTGAAAAAGCGTGTAATCAAGAAACGTACTGGTGGCAAACAAGAAACTACAGAAATTGTTACTGTAGAAGAAGATGGCAAGGAACCGGAAACCACAGTTACGGTTCAGGAACTTCCGGAAGATGAAGTTCACTTCTTGGAAAGACCTGAATTTAGGAAACCTGAATACATTGAAGAAATGCCGGAACAAGTCCAAGTTACAGAAGTTGTTTCGAGGGATGGAACCAGCAAAAAGAAAGTGGTGAAAAAGCGTGTAATCAAGAAACGTACTGGTGGCAAACAAGAAACTACAGAAATTGTTACTGTAGAAGAAGATGGCAAGGAACCGGAAACCACAGTTACGGTTCAGGAACTTCCGGAAGATGAAGTTCACTTCTTGGAAAGACCTGAATTTAGGAAACCTGAATACATTGAAGAAATGCCGGAACAAGTCCAAGTTACAGAAGTTGTTTCGAGGGATGGAACCAGCAAAAAGAAAGTGGTGAAAAAGCGTGTAATCAAGAAACGTACTGGTGGCAAACAAGAAACTACAGAAATTGTTACTGTAGAAGAAGATGGCAAGGAACCGGAAACCACAGTTACGGTTCAGGAACTTCCGGAAGATGAAGTTCACTTCTTGGAAAGACCTGAATTTAGGAAACCTGAATACATTGAAGAAATGCCGGAACAAGTCCAAGTTACAGAAGTTGTTTCGAGGGATGGAACCAGCAAAAAGAAAGTGGTGAAAAAGCGTGTAATCAAGAAACGTACTGGTGGCAAACAAGAAACTACAGAAATTGTTACTGTAGAAGAAGATGGCAAGGAACCGGAAACCACAGTTACGGTTCAGGAACTTCCGGAAGATGAAGTTCACTTCTTGGAAAGACCTGAATTTAGGAAACCTGAATACATTGAAGAAATGCCGGAACAAGTCCAAGTTACAGAAGTTGTTTCGAGGGATGGAACCAGCAAAAAGAAAGTGGTGAAAAAGCGTGTAATCAAGAAACGTACTGGTGGCAAACAAGAAACTACAGAAATTGTTACTGTAGAAGAAGATGGCAAGGAACCGGAAACCACAGTTACGGTTCAGGAACTTCCGGAAGATGAAGTTCACTTCTTGGAAAGACCTGAATTTAGGAAACCTGAATACATTGAAGAAATGCCGGAACAAGTCCAAGTTACAGAAGTTGTTTCGAGGGATGGAACCAGCAAAAAGAAAGTGGTGAAAAAGCGTGTAATCAAGAAACGTACTGGTGGCAAACAAGAAACTACAGAAATTGTTACTGTAGAAGAAGATGGCAAGGAACCGGAAACCACAGTTACGGTTCAGGAACTTCCGGAAGATGAAGTTCACTTCTTGGAAAGACCTGAATTTAGGAAACCTGAATACATTGAAGAAATGCCGGAACAAGTCCAAGTTACAGAAGTTGTTTCGAGGGATGGAACCAGCAAAAAGAAAGTGGTGAAAAAGCGTGTAATCAAGAAACGTACTGGTGGCAAACAAGAAACTACAGAAATTGTTACTGTAGAAGAAGATGGCAAGGAACCGGAAACCACAGTTACGGTTCAGGAACTTCCGGAAGATGAAGTTCACTTCTTGGAAAGACCTGAATTTAGGAAACCTGAATACATTGAAGAAATGCCGGAACAAGTCCAAGTTACAGAAGTTGTTTCGAGGGATGGAACCAGCAAAAAGAAAGTGGTGAAAAAGCGTGTAATCAAGAAACGTACTGGTGGCAAACAAGAAACTACAGAAATTGTTACTGTAGAAGAAGATGGCAAGGAACCGGAAACCACAGTTACGGTTCAGGAACTTCCGGAAGATGAAGTTCACTTCTTGGAAAGACCTGAATTTAGGAAACCTGAATACATTGAAGAAATGCCGGAACAAGTCCAAGTTACAGAAGTTGTTTCGAGGGATGGAACCAGCAAAAAGAAAGTGGTGAAAAAGCGTGTAATCAAGAAACGTACTGGTGGCAAACAAGAAACTACAGAAATTGTTACTGTAGAAGAAGATGGCAAGGAACCGGAAACCACAGTTACGGTTCAGGAACTTCCGGAAGATGAAGTTCACTTCTTGGAAAGACCTGAATTTAGGAAACCTGAATACATTGAAGAAATGCCGGAACAAGTCCAAGTTACAGAAGTTGTTTCGAGGGATGGAACCAGCAAAAAGAAAGTGGTGAAAAAGCGTGTAATCAAGAAACGTACTGGTGGCAAACAAGAAACTACAGAAATTGTTACTGTAGAAGAAGATGGCAAGGAACCGGAAACCACAGTTACGGTTCAGGAACTTCCGGAAGATGAAGTTCACTTCTTGGAAAGACCTGAATTTAGGAAACCTGAATACATTGAAGAAATGCCGGAACAAGTCCAAGTTACAGAAGTTGTTTCGAGGGATGGAACCAGCAAAAAGAAAGTGGTGAAAAAGCGTGTAATCAAGAAACGTACTGGTGGCAAACAAGAAACTACAGAAATTGTTACTGTAGAAGAAGATGGCAAGGAACCGGAAACCACAGTTACGGTTCAGGAACTTCCGGAAGATGAAGTTCACTTCTTGGAAAGACCTGAATTTAGGAAACCTGAATACATTGAAGAAATGCCGGAACAAGTCCAAGTTACAGAAGTTGTTTCGAGGGATGGAACCAGCAAAAAGAAAGTGGTGAAAAAGCGTGTAATCAAGAAACGTACTGGTGGCAAACAAGAAACTACAGAAATTGTTACTGTAGAAGAAGATGGCAAGGAACCGGAAACCACAGTTACGGTTCAGGAACTTCCGGAAGATGAAGTTCACTTCTTGGAAAGACCTGAATTTAGGAAACCTGAATACATTGAAGAAATGCCGGAACAAGTCCAAGTTACAGAAGTTGTTTCGAGGGATGGAACCAGCAAAAAGAAAGTGGTGAAAAAGCGTGTAATCAAGAAACGTACTGGTGGCAAACAAGAAACTACAGAAATTGTTACTGTAGAAGAAGATGGCAAGGAACCGGAAACCACAGTTACGGTTCAGGAACTTCCGGAAGATGAAGTTCACTTCTTGGAAAGACCTGAATTTAGGAAACCTGAATACATTGAAGAAATGCCGGAACAAGTCCAAGTTACAGAAGTTGTTTCGAGGGATGGAACCAGCAAAAAGAAAGTGGTGAAAAAGCGTGTAATCAAGAAACGTACTGGTGGCAAACAAGAAACTACAGAAATTGTTACTGTAGAAGAAGATGGCAAGGAACCGGAAACCACAGTTACGGTTCAGGAACTTCCGGAAGATGAAGTTCACTTCTTGGAAAGACCTGAATTTAGGAAACCTGAATACATTGAAGAAATGCCGGAACAAGTCCAAGTTACAGAAGTTGTTTCGAGGGATGGAACCAGCAAAAAGAAAGTGGTGAAAAAGCGTGTAATCAAGAAACGTACTGGTGGCAAACAAGAAACTACAGAAATTGTTACTGTAGAAGAAGATGGCAAGGAACCGGAAACCACAGTTACGGTTCAGGAACTTCCGGAAGATGAAGTTCACTTCTTGGAAAGACCTGAATTTAGGAAACCTGAATACATTGAAGAAATGCCGGAACAAGTCCAAGTTACAGAAGTTGTTTCGAGGGATGGAACCAGCAAAAAGAAAGTGGTGAAAAAGCGTGTAATCAAGAAACGTACTGGTGGCAAACAAGAAACTACAGAAATTGTTACTGTAGAAGAAGATGGCAAGGAACCGGAAACCACAGTTACGGTTCAGGAACTTCCGGAAGATGAAGTTCACTTCTTGGAAAGACCTGAATTTAGGAAACCTGAATACATTGAAGAAATGCCGGAACAAGTCCAAGTTACAGAAGTTGTTTCGAGGGATGGAACCAGCAAAAAGAAAGTGGTGAAAAAGCGTGTAATCAAGAAACGTACTGGTGGCAAACAAGAAACTACAGAAATTGTTACTGTAGAAGAAGATGGCAAGGAACCGGAAACCACAGTTACGGTTCAGGAACTTCCGGAAGATGAAGTTCACTTCTTGGAAAGACCTGAATTTAGGAAACCTGAATACATTGAAGAAATGCCGGAACAAGTCCAAGTTACAGAAGTTGTTTCGAGGGATGGAACCAGCAAAAAGAAAGTGGTGAAAAAGCGTGTAATCAAGAAACGTACTGGTGGCAAACAAGAAACTACAGAAATTGTTACTGTAGAAGAAGATGGCAAGGAACCGGAAACCACAGTTACGGTTCAGGAACTTCCGGAAGATGAAGTTCACTTCTTGGAAAGACCTGAATTTAGGAAACCTGAATACATTGAAGAAATGCCGGAACAAGTCCAAGTTACAGAAGTTGTTTCGAGGGATGGAACCAGCAAAAAGAAAGTGGTGAAAAAGCGTGTAATCAAGAAACGTACTGGTGGCAAACAAGAAACTACAGAAATTGTTACTGTAGAAGAAGATGGCAAGGAACCGGAAACCACAGTTACGGTTCAGGAACTTCCGGAAGATGAAGTTCACTTCTTGGAAAGACCTGAATTTAGGAAACCTGAATACATTGAAGAAATGCCGGAACAAGTCCAAGTTACAGAAGTTGTTTCGAGGGATGGAACCAGCAAAAAGAAAGTGGTGAAAAAGCGTGTAATCAAGAAACGTACTGGTGGCAAACAAGAAACTACAGAAATTGTTACTGTAGAAGAAGATGGCAAGGAACCGGAAACCACAGTTACGGTTCAGGAACTTCCGGAAGATGAAGTTCACTTCTTGGAAAGACCTGAATTTAGGAAACCTGAATACATTGAAGAAATGCCGGAACAAGTCCAAGTTACAGAAGTTGTTTCGAGGGATGGAACCAGCAAAAAGAAAGTGGTGAAAAAGCGTGTAATCAAGAAACGTACTGGTGGCAAACAAGAAACTACAGAAATTGTTACTGTAGAAGAAGATGGCAAGGAACCGGAAACCACAGTTACGGTTCAGGAACTTCCGGAAGATGAAGTTCACTTCTTGGAAAGACCTGAATTTAGGAAACCTGAATACATTGAAGAAATGCCGGAACAAGTCCAAGTTACAGAAGTTGTTTCGAGGGATGGAACCAGCAAAAAGAAAGTGGTGAAAAAGCGTGTAATCAAGAAACGTACTGGTGGCAAACAAGAAACTACAGAAATTGTTACTGTAGAAGAAGATGGCAAGGAACCGGAAACCACAGTTACGGTTCAGGAACTTCCGGAAGATGAAGTTCACTTCTTGGAAAGACCTGAATTTAGGAAACCTGAATACATTGAAGAAATGCCGGAACAAGTCCAAGTTACAGAAGTTGTTTCGAGGGATGGAACCAGCAAAAAGAAAGTGGTGAAAAAGCGTGTAATCAAGAAACGTACTGGTGGCAAACAAGAAACTACAGAAATTGTTACTGTAGAAGAAGATGGCAAGGAACCGGAAACCACAGTTACGGTTCAGGAACTTCCGGAAGATGAAGTTCACTTCTTGGAAAGACCTGAATTTAGGAAACCTGAATACATTGAAGAAATGCCGGAACAAGTCCAAGTTACAGAAGTTGTTTCGAGGGATGGAACCAGCAAAAAGAAAGTGGTGAAAAAGCGTGTAATCAAGAAACGTACTGGTGGCAAACAAGAAACTACAGAAATTGTTACTGTAGAAGAAGATGGCAAGGAACCGGAAACCACAGTTACGGTTCAGGAACTTCCGGAAGATGAAGTTCACTTCTTGGAAAGACCTGAATTTAGGAAACCTGAATACATTGAAGAAATGCCGGAACAAGTCCAAGTTACAGAAGTTGTTTCGAGGGATGGAACCAGCAAAAAGAAAGTGGTGAAAAAGCGTGTAATCAAGAAACGTACTGGTGGCAAACAAGAAACTACAGAAATTGTTACTGTAGAAGAAGATGGCAAGGAACCGGAAACCACAGTTACGGTTCAGGAACTTCCGGAAGATGAAGTTCACTTCTTGGAAAGACCTGAATTTAGGAAACCTGAATACATTGAAGAAATGCCGGAACAAGTCCAAGTTACAGAAGTTGTTTCGAGGGATGGAACCAGCAAAAAGAAAGTGGTGAAAAAGCGTGTAATCAAGAAACGTACTGGTGGCAAACAAGAAACTACAGAAATTGTTACTGTAGAAGAAGATGGCAAGGAACCGGAAACCACAGTTACGGTTCAGGAACTTCCGGAAGATGAAGTTCACTTCTTGGAAAGACCTGAATTTAGGAAACCTGAATACATTGAAGAAATGCCGGAACAAGTCCAAGTTACAGAAGTTGTTTCGAGGGATGGAACCAGCAAAAAGAAAGTGGTGAAAAAGCGTGTAATCAAGAAACGTACTGGTGGCAAACAAGAAACTACAGAAATTGTTACTGTAGAAGAAGATGGCAAGGAACCGGAAACCACAGTTACGGTTCAGGAACTTCCGGAAGATGAAGTTCACTTCTTGGAAAGACCTGAATTTAGGAAACCTGAATACATTGAAGAAATGCCGGAACAAGTCCAAGTTACAGAAGTTGTTTCGAGGGATGGAACCAGCAAAAAGAAAGTGGTGAAAAAGCGTGTAATCAAGAAACGTACTGGTGGCAAACAAGAAACTACAGAAATTGTTACTGTAGAAGAAGATGGCAAGGAACCGGAAACCACAGTTACGGTTCAGGAACTTCCGGAAGATGAAGTTCACTTCTTGGAAAGACCTGAATTTAGGAAACCTGAATACATTGAAGAAATGCCGGAACAAGTCCAAGTTACAGAAGTTGTTTCGAGGGATGGAACCAGCAAAAAGAAAGTGGTGAAAAAGCGTGTAATCAAGAAACGTACTGGTGGCAAACAAGAAACTACAGAAATTGTTACTGTAGAAGAAGATGGCAAGGAACCGGAAACCACAGTTACGGTTCAGGAACTTCCGGAAGATGAAGTTCACTTCTTGGAAAGACCTGAATTTAGGAAACCTGAATACATTGAAGAAATGCCGGAACAAGTCCAAGTTACAGAAGTTGTTTCGAGGGATGGAACCAGCAAAAAGAAAGTGGTGAAAAAGCGTGTAATCAAGAAACGTACTGGTGGCAAACAAGAAACTACAGAAATTGTTACTGTAGAAGAAGATGGCAAGGAACCGGAAACCACAGTTACGGTTCAGGAACTTCCGGAAGATGAAGTTCACTTCTTGGAAAGACCTGAATTTAGGAAACCTGAATACATTGAAGAAATGCCGGAACAAGTCCAAGTTACAGAAGTTGTTTCGAGGGATGGAACCAGCAAAAAGAAAGTGGTGAAAAAGCGTGTAATCAAGAAACGTACTGGTGGCAAACAAGAAACTACAGAAATTGTTACTGTAGAAGAAGATGGCAAGGAACCGGAAACCACAGTTACGGTTCAGGAACTTCCGGAAGATGAAGTTCACTTCTTGGAAAGACCTGAATTTAGGAAACCTGAATACATTGAAGAAATGCCGGAACAAGTCCAAGTTACAGAAGTTGTTTCGAGGGATGGAACCAGCAAAAAGAAAGTGGTGAAAAAGCGTGTAATCAAGAAACGTACTGGTGGCAAACAAGAAACTACAGAAATTGTTACTGTAGAAGAAGATGGCAAGGAACCGGAAACCACAGTTACGGTTCAGGAACTTCCGGAAGATGAAGTTCACTTCTTGGAAAGACCTGAATTTAGGAAACCTGAATACATTGAAGAAATGCCGGAACAAGTCCAAGTTACAGAAGTTGTTTCGAGGGATGGAACCAGCAAAAAGAAAGTGGTGAAAAAGCGTGTAATCAAGAAACGTACTGGTGGCAAACAAGAAACTACAGAAATTGTTACTGTAGAAGAAGATGGCAAGGAACCGGAAACCACAGTTACGGTTCAGGAACTTCCGGAAGATGAAGTTCACTTCTTGGAAAGACCTGAATTTAGGAAACCTGAATACATTGAAGAAATGCCGGAACAAGTCCAAGTTACAGAAGTTGTTTCGAGGGATGGAACCAGCAAAAAGAAAGTGGTGAAAAAGCGTGTAATCAAGAAACGTACTGGTGGCAAACAAGAAACTACAGAAATTGTTACTGTAGAAGAAGATGGCAAGGAACCGGAAACCACAGTTACGGTTCAGGAACTTCCGGAAGATGAAGTTCACTTCTTGGAAAGACCTGAATTTAGGAAACCTGAATACATTGAAGAAATGCCGGAACAAGTCCAAGTTACAGAAGTTGTTTCGAGGGATGGAACCAGCAAAAAGAAAGTGGTGAAAAAGCGTGTAATCAAGAAACGTACTGGTGGCAAACAAGAAACTACAGAAATTGTTACTGTAGAAGAAGATGGCAAGGAACCGGAAACCACAGTTACGGTTCAGGAACTTCCGGAAGATGAAGTTCACTTCTTGGAAAGACCTGAATTTAGGAAACCTGAATACATTGAAGAAATGCCGGAACAAGTCCAAGTTACAGAAGTTGTTTCGAGGGATGGAACCAGCAAAAAGAAAGTGGTGAAAAAGCGTGTAATCAAGAAACGTACTGGTGGCAAACAAGAAACTACAGAAATTGTTACTGTAGAAGAAGATGGCAAGGAACCGGAAACCACAGTTACGGTTCAGGAACTTCCGGAAGATGAAGTTCACTTCTTGGAAAGACCTGAATTTAGGAAACCTGAATACATTGAAGAAATGCCGGAACAAGTCCAAGTTACAGAAGTTGTTTCGAGGGATGGAACCAGCAAAAAGAAAGTGGTGAAAAAGCGTGTAATCAAGAAACGTACTGGTGGCAAACAAGAAACTACAGAAATTGTTACTGTAGAAGAAGATGGCAAGGAACCGGAAACCACAGTTACGGTTCAGGAACTTCCGGAAGATGAAGTTCACTTCTTGGAAAGACCTGAATTTAGGAAACCTGAATACATTGAAGAAATGCCGGAACAAGTCCAAGTTACAGAAGTTGTTTCGAGGGATGGAACCAGCAAAAAGAAAGTGGTGAAAAAGCGTGTAATCAAGAAACGTACTGGTGGCAAACAAGAAACTACAGAAATTGTTACTGTAGAAGAAGATGGCAAGGAACCGGAAACCACAGTTACGGTTCAGGAACTTCCGGAAGATGAAGTTCACTTCTTGGAAAGACCTGAATTTAGGAAACCTGAATACATTGAAGAAATGCCGGAACAAGTCCAAGTTACAGAAGTTGTTTCGAGGGATGGAACCAGCAAAAAGAAAGTGGTGAAAAAGCGTGTAATCAAGAAACGTACTGGTGGCAAACAAGAAACTACAGAAATTGTTACTGTAGAAGAAGATGGCAAGGAACCGGAAACCACAGTTACGGTTCAGGAACTTCCGGAAGATGAAGTTCACTTCTTGGAAAGACCTGAATTTAGGAAACCTGAATACATTGAAGAAATGCCGGAACAAGTCCAAGTTACAGAAGTTGTTTCGAGGGATGGAACCAGCAAAAAGAAAGTGGTGAAAAAGCGTGTAATCAAGAAACGTACTGGTGGCAAACAAGAAACTACAGAAATTGTTACTGTAGAAGAAGATGGCAAGGAACCGGAAACCACAGTTACGGTTCAGGAACTTCCGGAAGATGAAGTTCACTTCTTGGAAAGACCTGAATTTAGGAAACCTGAATACATTGAAGAAATGCCGGAACAAGTCCAAGTTACAGAAGTTGTTTCGAGGGATGGAACCAGCAAAAAGAAAGTGGTGAAAAAGCGTGTAATCAAGAAACGTACTGGTGGCAAACAAGAAACTACAGAAATTGTTACTGTAGAAGAAGATGGCAAGGAACCGGAAACCACAGTTACGGTTCAGGAACTTCCGGAAGATGAAGTTCACTTCTTGGAAAGACCTGAATTTAGGAAACCTGAATACATTGAAGAAATGCCGGAACAAGTCCAAGTTACAGAAGTTGTTTCGAGGGATGGAACCAGCAAAAAGAAAGTGGTGAAAAAGCGTGTAATCAAGAAACGTACTGGTGGCAAACAAGAAACTACAGAAATTGTTACTGTAGAAGAAGATGGCAAGGAACCGGAAACCACAGTTACGGTTCAGGAACTTCCGGAAGATGAAGTTCACTTCTTGGAAAGACCTGAATTTAGGAAACCTGAATACATTGAAGAAATGCCGGAACAAGTCCAAGTTACAGAAGTTGTTTCGAGGGATGGAACCAGCAAAAAGAAAGTGGTGAAAAAGCGTGTAATCAAGAAACGTACTGGTGGCAAACAAGAAACTACAGAAATTGTTACTGTAGAAGAAGATGGCAAGGAACCGGAAACCACAGTTACGGTTCAGGAACTTCCGGAAGATGAAGTTCACTTCTTGGAAAGACCTGAATTTAGGAAACCTGAATACATTGAAGAAATGCCGGAACAAGTCCAAGTTACAGAAGTTGTTTCGAGGGATGGAACCAGCAAAAAGAAAGTGGTGAAAAAGCGTGTAATCAAGAAACGTACTGGTGGCAAACAAGAAACTACAGAAATTGTTACTGTAGAAGAAGATGGCAAGGAACCGGAAACCACAGTTACGGTTCAGGAACTTCCGGAAGATGAAGTTCACTTCTTGGAAAGACCTGAATTTAGGAAACCTGAATACATTGAAGAAATGCCGGAACAAGTCCAAGTTACAGAAGTTGTTTCGAGGGATGGAACCAGCAAAAAGAAAGTGGTGAAAAAGCGTGTAATCAAGAAACGTACTGGTGGCAAACAAGAAACTACAGAAATTGTTACTGTAGAAGAAGATGGCAAGGAACCGGAAACCACAGTTACGGTTCAGGAACTTCCGGAAGATGAAGTTCACTTCTTGGAAAGACCTGAATTTAGGAAACCTGAATACATTGAAGAAATGCCGGAACAAGTCCAAGTTACAGAAGTTGTTTCGAGGGATGGAACCAGCAAAAAGAAAGTGGTGAAAAAGCGTGTAATCAAGAAACGTACTGGTGGCAAACAAGAAACTACAGAAATTGTTACTGTAGAAGAAGATGGCAAGGAACCGGAAACCACAGTTACGGTTCAGGAACTTCCGGAAGATGAAGTTCACTTCTTGGAAAGACCTGAATTTAGGAAACCTGAATACATTGAAGAAATGCCGGAACAAGTCCAAGTTACAGAAGTTGTTTCGAGGGATGGAACCAGCAAAAAGAAAGTGGTGAAAAAGCGTGTAATCAAGAAACGTACTGGTGGCAAACAAGAAACTACAGAAATTGTTACTGTAGAAGAAGATGGCAAGGAACCGGAAACCACAGTTACGGTTCAGGAACTTCCGGAAGATGAAGTTCACTTCTTGGAAAGACCTGAATTTAGGAAACCTGAATACATTGAAGAAATGCCGGAACAAGTCCAAGTTACAGAAGTTGTTTCGAGGGATGGAACCAGCAAAAAGAAAGTGGTGAAAAAGCGTGTAATCAAGAAACGTACTGGTGGCAAACAAGAAACTACAGAAATTGTTACTGTAGAAGAAGATGGCAAGGAACCGGAAACCACAGTTACGGTTCAGGAACTTCCGGAAGATGAAGTTCACTTCTTGGAAAGACCTGAATTTAGGAAACCTGAATACATTGAAGAAATGCCGGAACAAGTCCAAGTTACAGAAGTTGTTTCGAGGGATGGAACCAGCAAAAAGAAAGTGGTGAAAAAGCGTGTAATCAAGAAACGTACTGGTGGCAAACAAGAAACTACAGAAATTGTTACTGTAGAAGAAGATGGCAAGGAACCGGAAACCACAGTTACGGTTCAGGAACTTCCGGAAGATGAAGTTCACTTCTTGGAAAGACCTGAATTTAGGAAACCTGAATACATTGAAGAAATGCCGGAACAAGTCCAAGTTACAGAAGTTGTTTCGAGGGATGGAACCAGCAAAAAGAAAGTGGTGAAAAAGCGTGTAATCAAGAAACGTACTGGTGGCAAACAAGAAACTACAGAAATTGTTACTGTAGAAGAAGATGGCAAGGAACCGGAAACCACAGTTACGGTTCAGGAACTTCCGGAAGATGAAGTTCACTTCTTGGAAAGACCTGAATTTAGGAAACCTGAATACATTGAAGAAATGCCGGAACAAGTCCAAGTTACAGAAGTTGTTTCGAGGGATGGAACCAGCAAAAAGAAAGTGGTGAAAAAGCGTGTAATCAAGAAACGTACTGGTGGCAAACAAGAAACTACAGAAATTGTTACTGTAGAAGAAGATGGCAAGGAACCGGAAACCACAGTTACGGTTCAGGAACTTCCGGAAGATGAAGTTCACTTCTTGGAAAGACCTGAATTTAGGAAACCTGAATACATTGAAGAAATGCCGGAACAAGTCCAAGTTACAGAAGTTGTTTCGAGGGATGGAACCAGCAAAAAGAAAGTGGTGAAAAAGCGTGTAATCAAGAAACGTACTGGTGGCAAACAAGAAACTACAGAAATTGTTACTGTAGAAGAAGATGGCAAGGAACCGGAAACCACAGTTACGGTTCAGGAACTTCCGGAAGATGAAGTTCACTTCTTGGAAAGACCTGAATTTAGGAAACCTGAATACATTGAAGAAATGCCGGAACAAGTCCAAGTTACAGAAGTTGTTTCGAGGGATGGAACCAGCAAAAAGAAAGTGGTGAAAAAGCGTGTAATCAAGAAACGTACTGGTGGCAAACAAGAAACTACAGAAATTGTTACTGTAGAAGAAGATGGCAAGGAACCGGAAACCACAGTTACGGTTCAGGAACTTCCGGAAGATGAAGTTCACTTCTTGGAAAGACCTGAATTTAGGAAACCTGAATACATTGAAGAAATGCCGGAACAAGTCCAAGTTACAGAAGTTGTTTCGAGGGATGGAACCAGCAAAAAGAAAGTGGTGAAAAAGCGTGTAATCAAGAAACGTACTGGTGGCAAACAAGAAACTACAGAAATTGTTACTGTAGAAGAAGATGGCAAGGAACCGGAAACCACAGTTACGGTTCAGGAACTTCCGGAAGATGAAGTTCACTTCTTGGAAAGACCTGAATTTAGGAAACCTGAATACATTGAAGAAATGCCGGAACAAGTCCAAGTTACAGAAGTTGTTTCGAGGGATGGAACCAGCAAAAAGAAAGTGGTGAAAAAGCGTGTAATCAAGAAACGTACTGGTGGCAAACAAGAAACTACAGAAATTGTTACTGTAGAAGAAGATGGCAAGGAACCGGAAACCACAGTTACGGTTCAGGAACTTCCGGAAGATGAAGTTCACTTCTTGGAAAGACCTGAATTTAGGAAACCTGAATACATTGAAGAAATGCCGGAACAAGTCCAAGTTACAGAAGTTGTTTCGAGGGATGGAACCAGCAAAAAGAAAGTGGTGAAAAAGCGTGTAATCAAGAAACGTACTGGTGGCAAACAAGAAACTACAGAAATTGTTACTGTAGAAGAAGATGGCAAGGAACCGGAAACCACAGTTACGGTTCAGGAACTTCCGGAAGATGAAGTTCACTTCTTGGAAAGACCTGAATTTAGGAAACCTGAATACATTGAAGAAATGCCGGAACAAGTCCAAGTTACAGAAGTTGTTTCGAGGGATGGAACCAGCAAAAAGAAAGTGGTGAAAAAGCGTGTAATCAAGAAACGTACTGGTGGCAAACAAGAAACTACAGAAATTGTTACTGTAGAAGAAGATGGCAAGGAACCGGAAACCACAGTTACGGTTCAGGAACTTCCGGAAGATGAAGTTCACTTCTTGGAAAGACCTGAATTTAGGAAACCTGAATACATTGAAGAAATGCCGGAACAAGTCCAAGTTACAGAAGTTGTTTCGAGGGATGGAACCAGCAAAAAGAAAGTGGTGAAAAAGCGTGTAATCAAGAAACGTACTGGTGGCAAACAAGAAACTACAGAAATTGTTACTGTAGAAGAAGATGGCAAGGAACCGGAAACCACAGTTACGGTTCAGGAACTTCCGGAAGATGAAGTTCACTTCTTGGAAAGACCTGAATTTAGGAAACCTGAATACATTGAAGAAATGCCGGAACAAGTCCAAGTTACAGAAGTTGTTTCGAGGGATGGAACCAGCAAAAAGAAAGTGGTGAAAAAGCGTGTAATCAAGAAACGTACTGGTGGCAAACAAGAAACTACAGAAATTGTTACTGTAGAAGAAGATGGCAAGGAACCGGAAACCACAGTTACGGTTCAGGAACTTCCGGAAGATGAAGTTCACTTCTTGGAAAGACCTGAATTTAGGAAACCTGAATACATTGAAGAAATGCCGGAACAAGTCCAAGTTACAGAAGTTGTTTCGAGGGATGGAACCAGCAAAAAGAAAGTGGTGAAAAAGCGTGTAATCAAGAAACGTACTGGTGGCAAACAAGAAACTACAGAAATTGTTACTGTAGAAGAAGATGGCAAGGAACCGGAAACCACAGTTACGGTTCAGGAACTTCCGGAAGATGAAGTTCACTTCTTGGAAAGACCTGAATTTAGGAAACCTGAATACATTGAAGAAATGCCGGAACAAGTCCAAGTTACAGAAGTTGTTTCGAGGGATGGAACCAGCAAAAAGAAAGTGGTGAAAAAGCGTGTAATCAAGAAACGTACTGGTGGCAAACAAGAAACTACAGAAATTGTTACTGTAGAAGAAGATGGCAAGGAACCGGAAACCACAGTTACGGTTCAGGAACTTCCGGAAGATGAAGTTCACTTCTTGGAAAGACCTGAATTTAGGAAACCTGAATACATTGAAGAAATGCCGGAACAAGTCCAAGTTACAGAAGTTGTTTCGAGGGATGGAACCAGCAAAAAGAAAGTGGTGAAAAAGCGTGTAATCAAGAAACGTACTGGTGGCAAACAAGAAACTACAGAAATTGTTACTGTAGAAGAAGATGGCAAGGAACCGGAAACCACAGTTACGGTTCAGGAACTTCCGGAAGATGAAGTTCACTTCTTGGAAAGACCTGAATTTAGGAAACCTGAATACATTGAAGAAATGCCGGAACAAGTCCAAGTTACAGAAGTTGTTTCGAGGGATGGAACCAGCAAAAAGAAAGTGGTGAAAAAGCGTGTAATCAAGAAACGTACTGGTGGCAAACAAGAAACTACAGAAATTGTTACTGTAGAAGAAGATGGCAAGGAACCGGAAACCACAGTTACGGTTCAGGAACTTCCGGAAGATGAAGTTCACTTCTTGGAAAGACCTGAATTTAGGAAACCTGAATACATTGAAGAAATGCCGGAACAAGTCCAAGTTACAGAAGTTGTTTCGAGGGATGGAACCAGCAAAAAGAAAGTGGTGAAAAAGCGTGTAATCAAGAAACGTACTGGTGGCAAACAAGAAACTACAGAAATTGTTACTGTAGAAGAAGATGGCAAGGAACCGGAAACCACAGTTACGGTTCAGGAACTTCCGGAAGATGAAGTTCACTTCTTGGAAAGACCTGAATTTAGGAAACCTGAATACATTGAAGAAATGCCGGAACAAGTCCAAGTTACAGAAGTTGTTTCGAGGGATGGAACCAGCAAAAAGAAAGTGGTGAAAAAGCGTGTAATCAAGAAACGTACTGGTGGCAAACAAGAAACTACAGAAATTGTTACTGTAGAAGAAGATGGCAAGGAACCGGAAACCACAGTTACGGTTCAGGAACTTCCGGAAGATGAAGTTCACTTCTTGGAAAGACCTGAATTTAGGAAACCTGAATACATTGAAGAAATGCCGGAACAAGTCCAAGTTACAGAAGTTGTTTCGAGGGATGGAACCAGCAAAAAGAAAGTGGTGAAAAAGCGTGTAATCAAGAAACGTACTGGTGGCAAACAAGAAACTACAGAAATTGTTACTGTAGAAGAAGATGGCAAGGAACCGGAAACCACAGTTACGGTTCAGGAACTTCCGGAAGATGAAGTTCACTTCTTGGAAAGACCTGAATTTAGGAAACCTGAATACATTGAAGAAATGCCGGAACAAGTCCAAGTTACAGAAGTTGTTTCGAGGGATGGAACCAGCAAAAAGAAAGTGGTGAAAAAGCGTGTAATCAAGAAACGTACTGGTGGCAAACAAGAAACTACAGAAATTGTTACTGTAGAAGAAGATGGCAAGGAACCGGAAACCACAGTTACGGTTCAGGAACTTCCGGAAGATGAAGTTCACTTCTTGGAAAGACCTGAATTTAGGAAACCTGAATACATTGAAGAAATGCCGGAACAAGTCCAAGTTACAGAAGTTGTTTCGAGGGATGGAACCAGCAAAAAGAAAGTGGTGAAAAAGCGTGTAATCAAGAAACGTACTGGTGGCAAACAAGAAACTACAGAAATTGTTACTGTAGAAGAAGATGGCAAGGAACCGGAAACCACAGTTACGGTTCAGGAACTTCCGGAAGATGAAGTTCACTTCTTGGAAAGACCTGAATTTAGGAAACCTGAATACATTGAAGAAATGCCGGAACAAGTCCAAGTTACAGAAGTTGTTTCGAGGGATGGAACCAGCAAAAAGAAAGTGGTGAAAAAGCGTGTAATCAAGAAACGTACTGGTGGCAAACAAGAAACTACAGAAATTGTTACTGTAGAAGAAGATGGCAAGGAACCGGAAACCACAGTTACGGTTCAGGAACTTCCGGAAGATGAAGTTCACTTCTTGGAAAGACCTGAATTTAGGAAACCTGAATACATTGAAGAAATGCCGGAACAAGTCCAAGTTACAGAAGTTGTTTCGAGGGATGGAACCAGCAAAAAGAAAGTGGTGAAAAAGCGTGTAATCAAGAAACGTACTGGTGGCAAACAAGAAACTACAGAAATTGTTACTGTAGAAGAAGATGGCAAGGAACCGGAAACCACAGTTACGGTTCAGGAACTTCCGGAAGATGAAGTTCACTTCTTGGAAAGACCTGAATTTAGGAAACCTGAATACATTGAAGAAATGCCGGAACAAGTCCAAGTTACAGAAGTTGTTTCGAGGGATGGAACCAGCAAAAAGAAAGTGGTGAAAAAGCGTGTAATCAAGAAACGTACTGGTGGCAAACAAGAAACTACAGAAATTGTTACTGTAGAAGAAGATGGCAAGGAACCGGAAACCACAGTTACGGTTCAGGAACTTCCGGAAGATGAAGTTCACTTCTTGGAAAGACCTGAATTTAGGAAACCTGAATACATTGAAGAAATGCCGGAACAAGTCCAAGTTACAGAAGTTGTTTCGAGGGATGGAACCAGCAAAAAGAAAGTGGTGAAAAAGCGTGTAATCAAGAAACGTACTGGTGGCAAACAAGAAACTACAGAAATTGTTACTGTAGAAGAAGATGGCAAGGAACCGGAAACCACAGTTACGGTTCAGGAACTTCCGGAAGATGAAGTTCACTTCTTGGAAAGACCTGAATTTAGGAAACCTGAATACATTGAAGAAATGCCGGAACAAGTCCAAGTTACAGAAGTTGTTTCGAGGGATGGAACCAGCAAAAAGAAAGTGGTGAAAAAGCGTGTAATCAAGAAACGTACTGGTGGCAAACAAGAAACTACAGAAATTGTTACTGTAGAAGAAGATGGCAAGGAACCGGAAACCACAGTTACGGTTCAGGAACTTCCGGAAGATGAAGTTCACTTCTTGGAAAGACCTGAATTTAGGAAACCTGAATACATTGAAGAAATGCCGGAACAAGTCCAAGTTACAGAAGTTGTTTCGAGGGATGGAACCAGCAAAAAGAAAGTGGTGAAAAAGCGTGTAATCAAGAAACGTACTGGTGGCAAACAAGAAACTACAGAAATTGTTACTGTAGAAGAAGATGGCAAGGAACCGGAAACCACAGTTACGGTTCAGGAACTTCCGGAAGATGAAGTTCACTTCTTGGAAAGACCTGAATTTAGGAAACCTGAATACATTGAAGAAATGCCGGAACAAGTCCAAGTTACAGAAGTTGTTTCGAGGGATGGAACCAGCAAAAAGAAAGTGGTGAAAAAGCGTGTAATCAAGAAACGTACTGGTGGCAAACAAGAAACTACAGAAATTGTTACTGTAGAAGAAGATGGCAAGGAACCGGAAACCACAGTTACGGTTCAGGAACTTCCGGAAGATGAAGTTCACTTCTTGGAAAGACCTGAATTTAGGAAACCTGAATACATTGAAGAAATGCCGGAACAAGTCCAAGTTACAGAAGTTGTTTCGAGGGATGGAACCAGCAAAAAGAAAGTGGTGAAAAAGCGTGTAATCAAGAAACGTACTGGTGGCAAACAAGAAACTACAGAAATTGTTACTGTAGAAGAAGATGGCAAGGAACCGGAAACCACAGTTACGGTTCAGGAACTTCCGGAAGATGAAGTTCACTTCTTGGAAAGACCTGAATTTAGGAAACCTGAATACATTGAAGAAATGCCGGAACAAGTCCAAGTTACAGAAGTTGTTTCGAGGGATGGAACCAGCAAAAAGAAAGTGGTGAAAAAGCGTGTAATCAAGAAACGTACTGGTGGCAAACAAGAAACTACAGAAATTGTTACTGTAGAAGAAGATGGCAAGGAACCGGAAACCACAGTTACGGTTCAGGAACTTCCGGAAGATGAAGTTCACTTCTTGGAAAGACCTGAATTTAGGAAACCTGAATACATTGAAGAAATGCCGGAACAAGTCCAAGTTACAGAAGTTGTTTCGAGGGATGGAACCAGCAAAAAGAAAGTGGTGAAAAAGCGTGTAATCAAGAAACGTACTGGTGGCAAACAAGAAACTACAGAAATTGTTACTGTAGAAGAAGATGGCAAGGAACCGGAAACCACAGTTACGGTTCAGGAACTTCCGGAAGATGAAGTTCACTTCTTGGAAAGACCTGAATTTAGGAAACCTGAATACATTGAAGAAATGCCGGAACAAGTCCAAGTTACAGAAGTTGTTTCGAGGGATGGAACCAGCAAAAAGAAAGTGGTGAAAAAGCGTGTAATCAAGAAACGTACTGGTGGCAAACAAGAAACTACAGAAATTGTTACTGTAGAAGAAGATGGCAAGGAACCGGAAACCACAGTTACGGTTCAGGAACTTCCGGAAGATGAAGTTCACTTCTTGGAAAGACCTGAATTTAGGAAACCTGAATACATTGAAGAAATGCCGGAACAAGTCCAAGTTACAGAAGTTGTTTCGAGGGATGGAACCAGCAAAAAGAAAGTGGTGAAAAAGCGTGTAATCAAGAAACGTACTGGTGGCAAACAAGAAACTACAGAAATTGTTACTGTAGAAGAAGATGGCAAGGAACCGGAAACCACAGTTACGGTTCAGGAACTTCCGGAAGATGAAGTTCACTTCTTGGAAAGACCTGAATTTAGGAAACCTGAATACATTGAAGAAATGCCGGAACAAGTCCAAGTTACAGAAGTTGTTTCGAGGGATGGAACCAGCAAAAAGAAAGTGGTGAAAAAGCGTGTAATCAAGAAACGTACTGGTGGCAAACAAGAAACTACAGAAATTGTTACTGTAGAAGAAGATGGCAAGGAACCGGAAACCACAGTTACGGTTCAGGAACTTCCGGAAGATGAAGTTCACTTCTTGGAAAGACCTGAATTTAGGAAACCTGAATACATTGAAGAAATGCCGGAACAAGTCCAAGTTACAGAAGTTGTTTCGAGGGATGGAACCAGCAAAAAGAAAGTGGTGAAAAAGCGTGTAATCAAGAAACGTACTGGTGGCAAACAAGAAACTACAGAAATTGTTACTGTAGAAGAAGATGGCAAGGAACCGGAAACCACAGTTACGGTTCAGGAACTTCCGGAAGATGAAGTTCACTTCTTGGAAAGACCTGAATTTAGGAAACCTGAATACATTGAAGAAATGCCGGAACAAGTCCAAGTTACAGAAGTTGTTTCGAGGGATGGAACCAGCAAAAAGAAAGTGGTGAAAAAGCGTGTAATCAAGAAACGTACTGGTGGCAAACAAGAAACTACAGAAATTGTTACTGTAGAAGAAGATGGCAAGGAACCGGAAACCACAGTTACGGTTCAGGAACTTCCGGAAGATGAAGTTCACTTCTTGGAAAGACCTGAATTTAGGAAACCTGAATACATTGAAGAAATGCCGGAACAAGTCCAAGTTACAGAAGTTGTTTCGAGGGATGGAACCAGCAAAAAGAAAGTGGTGAAAAAGCGTGTAATCAAGAAACGTACTGGTGGCAAACAAGAAACTACAGAAATTGTTACTGTAGAAGAAGATGGCAAGGAACCGGAAACCACAGTTACGGTTCAGGAACTTCCGGAAGATGAAGTTCACTTCTTGGAAAGACCTGAATTTAGGAAACCTGAATACATTGAAGAAATGCCGGAACAAGTCCAAGTTACAGAAGTTGTTTCGAGGGATGGAACCAGCAAAAAGAAAGTGGTGAAAAAGCGTGTAATCAAGAAACGTACTGGTGGCAAACAAGAAACTACAGAAATTGTTACTGTAGAAGAAGATGGCAAGGAACCGGAAACCACAGTTACGGTTCAGGAACTTCCGGAAGATGAAGTTCACTTCTTGGAAAGACCTGAATTTAGGAAACCTGAATACATTGAAGAAATGCCGGAACAAGTCCAAGTTACAGAAGTTGTTTCGAGGGATGGAACCAGCAAAAAGAAAGTGGTGAAAAAGCGTGTAATCAAGAAACGTACTGGTGGCAAACAAGAAACTACAGAAATTGTTACTGTAGAAGAAGATGGCAAGGAACCGGAAACCACAGTTACGGTTCAGGAACTTCCGGAAGATGAAGTTCACTTCTTGGAAAGACCTGAATTTAGGAAACCTGAATACATTGAAGAAATGCCGGAACAAGTCCAAGTTACAGAAGTTGTTTCGAGGGATGGAACCAGCAAAAAGAAAGTGGTGAAAAAGCGTGTAATCAAGAAACGTACTGGTGGCAAACAAGAAACTACAGAAATTGTTACTGTAGAAGAAGATGGCAAGGAACCGGAAACCACAGTTACGGTTCAGGAACTTCCGGAAGATGAAGTTCACTTCTTGGAAAGACCTGAATTTAGGAAACCTGAATACATTGAAGAAATGCCGGAACAAGTCCAAGTTACAGAAGTTGTTTCGAGGGATGGAACCAGCAAAAAGAAAGTGGTGAAAAAGCGTGTAATCAAGAAACGTACTGGTGGCAAACAAGAAACTACAGAAATTGTTACTGTAGAAGAAGATGGCAAGGAACCGGAAACCACAGTTACGGTTCAGGAACTTCCGGAAGATGAAGTTCACTTCTTGGAAAGACCTGAATTTAGGAAACCTGAATACATTGAAGAAATGCCGGAACAAGTCCAAGTTACAGAAGTTGTTTCGAGGGATGGAACCAGCAAAAAGAAAGTGGTGAAAAAGCGTGTAATCAAGAAACGTACTGGTGGCAAACAAGAAACTACAGAAATTGTTACTGTAGAAGAAGATGGCAAGGAACCGGAAACCACAGTTACGGTTCAGGAACTTCCGGAAGATGAAGTTCACTTCTTGGAAAGACCTGAATTTAGGAAACCTGAATACATTGAAGAAATGCCGGAACAAGTCCAAGTTACAGAAGTTGTTTCGAGGGATGGAACCAGCAAAAAGAAAGTGGTGAAAAAGCGTGTAATCAAGAAACGTACTGGTGGCAAACAAGAAACTACAGAAATTGTTACTGTAGAAGAAGATGGCAAGGAACCGGAAACCACAGTTACGGTTCAGGAACTTCCGGAAGATGAAGTTCACTTCTTGGAAAGACCTGAATTTAGGAAACCTGAATACATTGAAGAAATGCCGGAACAAGTCCAAGTTACAGAAGTTGTTTCGAGGGATGGAACCAGCAAAAAGAAAGTGGTGAAAAAGCGTGTAATCAAGAAACGTACTGGTGGCAAACAAGAAACTACAGAAATTGTTACTGTAGAAGAAGATGGCAAGGAACCGGAAACCACAGTTACGGTTCAGGAACTTCCGGAAGATGAAGTTCACTTCTTGGAAAGACCTGAATTTAGGAAACCTGAATACATTGAAGAAATGCCGGAACAAGTCCAAGTTACAGAAGTTGTTTCGAGGGATGGAACCAGCAAAAAGAAAGTGGTGAAAAAGCGTGTAATCAAGAAACGTACTGGTGGCAAACAAGAAACTACAGAAATTGTTACTGTAGAAGAAGATGGCAAGGAACCGGAAACCACAGTTACGGTTCAGGAACTTCCGGAAGATGAAGTTCACTTCTTGGAAAGACCTGAATTTAGGAAACCTGAATACATTGAAGAAATGCCGGAACAAGTCCAAGTTACAGAAGTTGTTTCGAGGGATGGAACCAGCAAAAAGAAAGTGGTGAAAAAGCGTGTAATCAAGAAACGTACTGGTGGCAAACAAGAAACTACAGAAATTGTTACTGTAGAAGAAGATGGCAAGGAACCGGAAACCACAGTTACGGTTCAGGAACTTCCGGAAGATGAAGTTCACTTCTTGGAAAGACCTGAATTTAGGAAACCTGAATACATTGAAGAAATGCCGGAACAAGTCCAAGTTACAGAAGTTGTTTCGAGGGATGGAACCAGCAAAAAGAAAGTGGTGAAAAAGCGTGTAATCAAGAAACGTACTGGTGGCAAACAAGAAACTACAGAAATTGTTACTGTAGAAGAAGATGGCAAGGAACCGGAAACCACAGTTACGGTTCAGGAACTTCCGGAAGATGAAGTTCACTTCTTGGAAAGACCTGAATTTAGGAAACCTGAATACATTGAAGAAATGCCGGAACAAGTCCAAGTTACAGAAGTTGTTTCGAGGGATGGAACCAGCAAAAAGAAAGTGGTGAAAAAGCGTGTAATCAAGAAACGTACTGGTGGCAAACAAGAAACTACAGAAATTGTTACTGTAGAAGAAGATGGCAAGGAACCGGAAACCACAGTTACGGTTCAGGAACTTCCGGAAGATGAAGTTCACTTCTTGGAAAGACCTGAATTTAGGAAACCTGAATACATTGAAGAAATGCCGGAACAAGTCCAAGTTACAGAAGTTGTTTCGAGGGATGGAACCAGCAAAAAGAAAGTGGTGAAAAAGCGTGTAATCAAGAAACGTACTGGTGGCAAACAAGAAACTACAGAAATTGTTACTGTAGAAGAAGATGGCAAGGAACCGGAAACCACAGTTACGGTTCAGGAACTTCCGGAAGATGAAGTTCACTTCTTGGAAAGACCTGAATTTAGGAAACCTGAATACATTGAAGAAATGCCGGAACAAGTCCAAGTTACAGAAGTTGTTTCGAGGGATGGAACCAGCAAAAAGAAAGTGGTGAAAAAGCGTGTAATCAAGAAACGTACTGGTGGCAAACAAGAAACTACAGAAATTGTTACTGTAGAAGAAGATGGCAAGGAACCGGAAACCACAGTTACGGTTCAGGAACTTCCGGAAGATGAAGTTCACTTCTTGGAAAGACCTGAATTTAGGAAACCTGAATACATTGAAGAAATGCCGGAACAAGTCCAAGTTACAGAAGTTGTTTCGAGGGATGGAACCAGCAAAAAGAAAGTGGTGAAAAAGCGTGTAATCAAGAAACGTACTGGTGGCAAACAAGAAACTACAGAAATTGTTACTGTAGAAGAAGATGGCAAGGAACCGGAAACCACAGTTACGGTTCAGGAACTTCCGGAAGATGAAGTTCACTTCTTGGAAAGACCTGAATTTAGGAAACCTGAATACATTGAAGAAATGCCGGAACAAGTCCAAGTTACAGAAGTTGTTTCGAGGGATGGAACCAGCAAAAAGAAAGTGGTGAAAAAGCGTGTAATCAAGAAACGTACTGGTGGCAAACAAGAAACTACAGAAATTGTTACTGTAGAAGAAGATGGCAAGGAACCGGAAACCACAGTTACGGTTCAGGAACTTCCGGAAGATGAAGTTCACTTCTTGGAAAGACCTGAATTTAGGAAACCTGAATACATTGAAGAAATGCCGGAACAAGTCCAAGTTACAGAAGTTGTTTCGAGGGATGGAACCAGCAAAAAGAAAGTGGTGAAAAAGCGTGTAATCAAGAAACGTACTGGTGGCAAACAAGAAACTACAGAAATTGTTACTGTAGAAGAAGATGGCAAGGAACCGGAAACCACAGTTACGGTTCAGGAACTTCCGGAAGATGAAGTTCACTTCTTGGAAAGACCTGAATTTAGGAAACCTGAATACATTGAAGAAATGCCGGAACAAGTCCAAGTTACAGAAGTTGTTTCGAGGGATGGAACCAGCAAAAAGAAAGTGGTGAAAAAGCGTGTAATCAAGAAACGTACTGGTGGCAAACAAGAAACTACAGAAATTGTTACTGTAGAAGAAGATGGCAAGGAACCGGAAACCACAGTTACGGTTCAGGAACTTCCGGAAGATGAAGTTCACTTCTTGGAAAGACCTGAATTTAGGAAACCTGAATACATTGAAGAAATGCCGGAACAAGTCCAAGTTACAGAAGTTGTTTCGAGGGATGGAACCAGCAAAAAGAAAGTGGTGAAAAAGCGTGTAATCAAGAAACGTACTGGTGGCAAACAAGAAACTACAGAAATTGTTACTGTAGAAGAAGATGGCAAGGAACCGGAAACCACAGTTACGGTTCAGGAACTTCCGGAAGATGAAGTTCACTTCTTGGAAAGACCTGAATTTAGGAAACCTGAATACATTGAAGAAATGCCGGAACAAGTCCAAGTTACAGAAGTTGTTTCGAGGGATGGAACCAGCAAAAAGAAAGTGGTGAAAAAGCGTGTAATCAAGAAACGTACTGGTGGCAAACAAGAAACTACAGAAATTGTTACTGTAGAAGAAGATGGCAAGGAACCGGAAACCACAGTTACGGTTCAGGAACTTCCGGAAGATGAAGTTCACTTCTTGGAAAGACCTGAATTTAGGAAACCTGAATACATTGAAGAAATGCCGGAACAAGTCCAAGTTACAGAAGTTGTTTCGAGGGATGGAACCAGCAAAAAGAAAGTGGTGAAAAAGCGTGTAATCAAGAAACGTACTGGTGGCAAACAAGAAACTACAGAAATTGTTACTGTAGAAGAAGATGGCAAGGAACCGGAAACCACAGTTACGGTTCAGGAACTTCCGGAAGATGAAGTTCACTTCTTGGAAAGACCTGAATTTAGGAAACCTGAATACATTGAAGAAATGCCGGAACAAGTCCAAGTTACAGAAGTTGTTTCGAGGGATGGAACCAGCAAAAAGAAAGTGGTGAAAAAGCGTGTAATCAAGAAACGTACTGGTGGCAAACAAGAAACTACAGAAATTGTTACTGTAGAAGAAGATGGCAAGGAACCGGAAACCACAGTTACGGTTCAGGAACTTCCGGAAGATGAAGTTCACTTCTTGGAAAGACCTGAATTTAGGAAACCTGAATACATTGAAGAAATGCCGGAACAAGTCCAAGTTACAGAAGTTGTTTCGAGGGATGGAACCAGCAAAAAGAAAGTGGTGAAAAAGCGTGTAATCAAGAAACGTACTGGTGGCAAACAAGAAACTACAGAAATTGTTACTGTAGAAGAAGATGGCAAGGAACCGGAAACCACAGTTACGGTTCAGGAACTTCCGGAAGATGAAGTTCACTTCTTGGAAAGACCTGAATTTAGGAAACCTGAATACATTGAAGAAATGCCGGAACAAGTCCAAGTTACAGAAGTTGTTTCGAGGGATGGAACCAGCAAAAAGAAAGTGGTGAAAAAGCGTGTAATCAAGAAACGTACTGGTGGCAAACAAGAAACTACAGAAATTGTTACTGTAGAAGAAGATGGCAAGGAACCGGAAACCACAGTTACGGTTCAGGAACTTCCGGAAGATGAAGTTCACTTCTTGGAAAGACCTGAATTTAGGAAACCTGAATACATTGAAGAAATGCCGGAACAAGTCCAAGTTACAGAAGTTGTTTCGAGGGATGGAACCAGCAAAAAGAAAGTGGTGAAAAAGCGTGTAATCAAGAAACGTACTGGTGGCAAACAAGAAACTACAGAAATTGTTACTGTAGAAGAAGATGGCAAGGAACCGGAAACCACAGTTACGGTTCAGGAACTTCCGGAAGATGAAGTTCACTTCTTGGAAAGACCTGAATTTAGGAAACCTGAATACATTGAAGAAATGCCGGAACAAGTCCAAGTTACAGAAGTTGTTTCGAGGGATGGAACCAGCAAAAAGAAAGTGGTGAAAAAGCGTGTAATCAAGAAACGTACTGGTGGCAAACAAGAAACTACAGAAATTGTTACTGTAGAAGAAGATGGCAAGGAACCGGAAACCACAGTTACGGTTCAGGAACTTCCGGAAGATGAAGTTCACTTCTTGGAAAGACCTGAATTTAGGAAACCTGAATACATTGAAGAAATGCCGGAACAAGTCCAAGTTACAGAAGTTGTTTCGAGGGATGGAACCAGCAAAAAGAAAGTGGTGAAAAAGCGTGTAATCAAGAAACGTACTGGTGGCAAACAAGAAACTACAGAAATTGTTACTGTAGAAGAAGATGGCAAGGAACCGGAAACCACAGTTACGGTTCAGGAACTTCCGGAAGATGAAGTTCACTTCTTGGAAAGACCTGAATTTAGGAAACCTGAATACATTGAAGAAATGCCGGAACAAGTCCAAGTTACAGAAGTTGTTTCGAGGGATGGAACCAGCAAAAAGAAAGTGGTGAAAAAGCGTGTAATCAAGAAACGTACTGGTGGCAAACAAGAAACTACAGAAATTGTTACTGTAGAAGAAGATGGCAAGGAACCGGAAACCACAGTTACGGTTCAGGAACTTCCGGAAGATGAAGTTCACTTCTTGGAAAGACCTGAATTTAGGAAACCTGAATACATTGAAGAAATGCCGGAACAAGTCCAAGTTACAGAAGTTGTTTCGAGGGATGGAACCAGCAAAAAGAAAGTGGTGAAAAAGCGTGTAATCAAGAAACGTACTGGTGGCAAACAAGAAACTACAGAAATTGTTACTGTAGAAGAAGATGGCAAGGAACCGGAAACCACAGTTACGGTTCAGGAACTTCCGGAAGATGAAGTTCACTTCTTGGAAAGACCTGAATTTAGGAAACCTGAATACATTGAAGAAATGCCGGAACAAGTCCAAGTTACAGAAGTTGTTTCGAGGGATGGAACCAGCAAAAAGAAAGTGGTGAAAAAGCGTGTAATCAAGAAACGTACTGGTGGCAAACAAGAAACTACAGAAATTGTTACTGTAGAAGAAGATGGCAAGGAACCGGAAACCACAGTTACGGTTCAGGAACTTCCGGAAGATGAAGTTCACTTCTTGGAAAGACCTGAATTTAGGAAACCTGAATACATTGAAGAAATGCCGGAACAAGTCCAAGTTACAGAAGTTGTTTCGAGGGATGGAACCAGCAAAAAGAAAGTGGTGAAAAAGCGTGTAATCAAGAAACGTACTGGTGGCAAACAAGAAACTACAGAAATTGTTACTGTAGAAGAAGATGGCAAGGAACCGGAAACCACAGTTACGGTTCAGGAACTTCCGGAAGATGAAGTTCACTTCTTGGAAAGACCTGAATTTAGGAAACCTGAATACATTGAAGAAATGCCGGAACAAGTCCAAGTTACAGAAGTTGTTTCGAGGGATGGAACCAGCAAAAAGAAAGTGGTGAAAAAGCGTGTAATCAAGAAACGTACTGGTGGCAAACAAGAAACTACAGAAATTGTTACTGTAGAAGAAGATGGCAAGGAACCGGAAACCACAGTTACGGTTCAGGAACTTCCGGAAGATGAAGTTCACTTCTTGGAAAGACCTGAATTTAGGAAACCTGAATACATTGAAGAAATGCCGGAACAAGTCCAAGTTACAGAAGTTGTTTCGAGGGATGGAACCAGCAAAAAGAAAGTGGTGAAAAAGCGTGTAATCAAGAAACGTACTGGTGGCAAACAAGAAACTACAGAAATTGTTACTGTAGAAGAAGATGGCAAGGAACCGGAAACCACAGTTACGGTTCAGGAACTTCCGGAAGATGAAGTTCACTTCTTGGAAAGACCTGAATTTAGGAAACCTGAATACATTGAAGAAATGCCGGAACAAGTCCAAGTTACAGAAGTTGTTTCGAGGGATGGAACCAGCAAAAAGAAAGTGGTGAAAAAGCGTGTAATCAAGAAACGTACTGGTGGCAAACAAGAAACTACAGAAATTGTTACTGTAGAAGAAGATGGCAAGGAACCGGAAACCACAGTTACGGTTCAGGAACTTCCGGAAGATGAAGTTCACTTCTTGGAAAGACCTGAATTTAGGAAACCTGAATACATTGAAGAAATGCCGGAACAAGTCCAAGTTACAGAAGTTGTTTCGAGGGATGGAACCAGCAAAAAGAAAGTGGTGAAAAAGCGTGTAATCAAGAAACGTACTGGTGGCAAACAAGAAACTACAGAAATTGTTACTGTAGAAGAAGATGGCAAGGAACCGGAAACCACAGTTACGGTTCAGGAACTTCCGGAAGATGAAGTTCACTTCTTGGAAAGACCTGAATTTAGGAAACCTGAATACATTGAAGAAATGCCGGAACAAGTCCAAGTTACAGAAGTTGTTTCGAGGGATGGAACCAGCAAAAAGAAAGTGGTGAAAAAGCGTGTAATCAAGAAACGTACTGGTGGCAAACAAGAAACTACAGAAATTGTTACTGTAGAAGAAGATGGCAAGGAACCGGAAACCACAGTTACGGTTCAGGAACTTCCGGAAGATGAAGTTCACTTCTTGGAAAGACCTGAATTTAGGAAACCTGAATACATTGAAGAAATGCCGGAACAAGTCCAAGTTACAGAAGTTGTTTCGAGGGATGGAACCAGCAAAAAGAAAGTGGTGAAAAAGCGTGTAATCAAGAAACGTACTGGTGGCAAACAAGAAACTACAGAAATTGTTACTGTAGAAGAAGATGGCAAGGAACCGGAAACCACAGTTACGGTTCAGGAACTTCCGGAAGATGAAGTTCACTTCTTGGAAAGACCTGAATTTAGGAAACCTGAATACATTGAAGAAATGCCGGAACAAGTCCAAGTTACAGAAGTTGTTTCGAGGGATGGAACCAGCAAAAAGAAAGTGGTGAAAAAGCGTGTAATCAAGAAACGTACTGGTGGCAAACAAGAAACTACAGAAATTGTTACTGTAGAAGAAGATGGCAAGGAACCGGAAACCACAGTTACGGTTCAGGAACTTCCGGAAGATGAAGTTCACTTCTTGGAAAGACCTGAATTTAGGAAACCTGAATACATTGAAGAAATGCCGGAACAAGTCCAAGTTACAGAAGTTGTTTCGAGGGATGGAACCAGCAAAAAGAAAGTGGTGAAAAAGCGTGTAATCAAGAAACGTACTGGTGGCAAACAAGAAACTACAGAAATTGTTACTGTAGAAGAAGATGGCAAGGAACCGGAAACCACAGTTACGGTTCAGGAACTTCCGGAAGATGAAGTTCACTTCTTGGAAAGACCTGAATTTAGGAAACCTGAATACATTGAAGAAATGCCGGAACAAGTCCAAGTTACAGAAGTTGTTTCGAGGGATGGAACCAGCAAAAAGAAAGTGGTGAAAAAGCGTGTAATCAAGAAACGTACTGGTGGCAAACAAGAAACTACAGAAATTGTTACTGTAGAAGAAGATGGCAAGGAACCGGAAACCACAGTTACGGTTCAGGAACTTCCGGAAGATGAAGTTCACTTCTTGGAAAGACCTGAATTTAGGAAACCTGAATACATTGAAGAAATGCCGGAACAAGTCCAAGTTACAGAAGTTGTTTCGAGGGATGGAACCAGCAAAAAGAAAGTGGTGAAAAAGCGTGTAATCAAGAAACGTACTGGTGGCAAACAAGAAACTACAGAAATTGTTACTGTAGAAGAAGATGGCAAGGAACCGGAAACCACAGTTACGGTTCAGGAACTTCCGGAAGATGAAGTTCACTTCTTGGAAAGACCTGAATTTAGGAAACCTGAATACATTGAAGAAATGCCGGAACAAGTCCAAGTTACAGAAGTTGTTTCGAGGGATGGAACCAGCAAAAAGAAAGTGGTGAAAAAGCGTGTAATCAAGAAACGTACTGGTGGCAAACAAGAAACTACAGAAATTGTTACTGTAGAAGAAGATGGCAAGGAACCGGAAACCACAGTTACGGTTCAGGAACTTCCGGAAGATGAAGTTCACTTCTTGGAAAGACCTGAATTTAGGAAACCTGAATACATTGAAGAAATGCCGGAACAAGTCCAAGTTACAGAAGTTGTTTCGAGGGATGGAACCAGCAAAAAGAAAGTGGTGAAAAAGCGTGTAATCAAGAAACGTACTGGTGGCAAACAAGAAACTACAGAAATTGTTACTGTAGAAGAAGATGGCAAGGAACCGGAAACCACAGTTACGGTTCAGGAACTTCCGGAAGATGAAGTTCACTTCTTGGAAAGACCTGAATTTAGGAAACCTGAATACATTGAAGAAATGCCGGAACAAGTCCAAGTTACAGAAGTTGTTTCGAGGGATGGAACCAGCAAAAAGAAAGTGGTGAAAAAGCGTGTAATCAAGAAACGTACTGGTGGCAAACAAGAAACTACAGAAATTGTTACTGTAGAAGAAGATGGCAAGGAACCGGAAACCACAGTTACGGTTCAGGAACTTCCGGAAGATGAAGTTCACTTCTTGGAAAGACCTGAATTTAGGAAACCTGAATACATTGAAGAAATGCCGGAACAAGTCCAAGTTACAGAAGTTGTTTCGAGGGATGGAACCAGCAAAAAGAAAGTGGTGAAAAAGCGTGTAATCAAGAAACGTACTGGTGGCAAACAAGAAACTACAGAAATTGTTACTGTAGAAGAAGATGGCAAGGAACCGGAAACCACAGTTACGGTTCAGGAACTTCCGGAAGATGAAGTTCACTTCTTGGAAAGACCTGAATTTAGGAAACCTGAATACATTGAAGAAATGCCGGAACAAGTCCAAGTTACAGAAGTTGTTTCGAGGGATGGAACCAGCAAAAAGAAAGTGGTGAAAAAGCGTGTAATCAAGAAACGTACTGGTGGCAAACAAGAAACTACAGAAATTGTTACTGTAGAAGAAGATGGCAAGGAACCGGAAACCACAGTTACGGTTCAGGAACTTCCGGAAGATGAAGTTCACTTCTTGGAAAGACCTGAATTTAGGAAACCTGAATACATTGAAGAAATGCCGGAACAAGTCCAAGTTACAGAAGTTGTTTCGAGGGATGGAACCAGCAAAAAGAAAGTGGTGAAAAAGCGTGTAATCAAGAAACGTACTGGTGGCAAACAAGAAACTACAGAAATTGTTACTGTAGAAGAAGATGGCAAGGAACCGGAAACCACAGTTACGGTTCAGGAACTTCCGGAAGATGAAGTTCACTTCTTGGAAAGACCTGAATTTAGGAAACCTGAATACATTGAAGAAATGCCGGAACAAGTCCAAGTTACAGAAGTTGTTTCGAGGGATGGAACCAGCAAAAAGAAAGTGGTGAAAAAGCGTGTAATCAAGAAACGTACTGGTGGCAAACAAGAAACTACAGAAATTGTTACTGTAGAAGAAGATGGCAAGGAACCGGAAACCACAGTTACGGTTCAGGAACTTCCGGAAGATGAAGTTCACTTCTTGGAAAGACCTGAATTTAGGAAACCTGAATACATTGAAGAAATGCCGGAACAAGTCCAAGTTACAGAAGTTGTTTCGAGGGATGGAACCAGCAAAAAGAAAGTGGTGAAAAAGCGTGTAATCAAGAAACGTACTGGTGGCAAACAAGAAACTACAGAAATTGTTACTGTAGAAGAAGATGGCAAGGAACCGGAAACCACAGTTACGGTTCAGGAACTTCCGGAAGATGAAGTTCACTTCTTGGAAAGACCTGAATTTAGGAAACCTGAATACATTGAAGAAATGCCGGAACAAGTCCAAGTTACAGAAGTTGTTTCGAGGGATGGAACCAGCAAAAAGAAAGTGGTGAAAAAGCGTGTAATCAAGAAACGTACTGGTGGCAAACAAGAAACTACAGAAATTGTTACTGTAGAAGAAGATGGCAAGGAACCGGAAACCACAGTTACGGTTCAGGAACTTCCGGAAGATGAAGTTCACTTCTTGGAAAGACCTGAATTTAGGAAACCTGAATACATTGAAGAAATGCCGGAACAAGTCCAAGTTACAGAAGTTGTTTCGAGGGATGGAACCAGCAAAAAGAAAGTGGTGAAAAAGCGTGTAATCAAGAAACGTACTGGTGGCAAACAAGAAACTACAGAAATTGTTACTGTAGAAGAAGATGGCAAGGAACCGGAAACCACAGTTACGGTTCAGGAACTTCCGGAAGATGAAGTTCACTTCTTGGAAAGACCTGAATTTAGGAAACCTGAATACATTGAAGAAATGCCGGAACAAGTCCAAGTTACAGAAGTTGTTTCGAGGGATGGAACCAGCAAAAAGAAAGTGGTGAAAAAGCGTGTAATCAAGAAACGTACTGGTGGCAAACAAGAAACTACAGAAATTGTTACTGTAGAAGAAGATGGCAAGGAACCGGAAACCACAGTTACGGTTCAGGAACTTCCGGAAGATGAAGTTCACTTCTTGGAAAGACCTGAATTTAGGAAACCTGAATACATTGAAGAAATGCCGGAACAAGTCCAAGTTACAGAAGTTGTTTCGAGGGATGGAACCAGCAAAAAGAAAGTGGTGAAAAAGCGTGTAATCAAGAAACGTACTGGTGGCAAACAAGAAACTACAGAAATTGTTACTGTAGAAGAAGATGGCAAGGAACCGGAAACCACAGTTACGGTTCAGGAACTTCCGGAAGATGAAGTTCACTTCTTGGAAAGACCTGAATTTAGGAAACCTGAATACATTGAAGAAATGCCGGAACAAGTCCAAGTTACAGAAGTTGTTTCGAGGGATGGAACCAGCAAAAAGAAAGTGGTGAAAAAGCGTGTAATCAAGAAACGTACTGGTGGCAAACAAGAAACTACAGAAATTGTTACTGTAGAAGAAGATGGCAAGGAACCGGAAACCACAGTTACGGTTCAGGAACTTCCGGAAGATGAAGTTCACTTCTTGGAAAGACCTGAATTTAGGAAACCTGAATACATTGAAGAAATGCCGGAACAAGTCCAAGTTACAGAAGTTGTTTCGAGGGATGGAACCAGCAAAAAGAAAGTGGTGAAAAAGCGTGTAATCAAGAAACGTACTGGTGGCAAACAAGAAACTACAGAAATTGTTACTGTAGAAGAAGATGGCAAGGAACCGGAAACCACAGTTACGGTTCAGGAACTTCCGGAAGATGAAGTTCACTTCTTGGAAAGACCTGAATTTAGGAAACCTGAATACATTGAAGAAATGCCGGAACAAGTCCAAGTTACAGAAGTTGTTTCGAGGGATGGAACCAGCAAAAAGAAAGTGGTGAAAAAGCGTGTAATCAAGAAACGTACTGGTGGCAAACAAGAAACTACAGAAATTGTTACTGTAGAAGAAGATGGCAAGGAACCGGAAACCACAGTTACGGTTCAGGAACTTCCGGAAGATGAAGTTCACTTCTTGGAAAGACCTGAATTTAGGAAACCTGAATACATTGAAGAAATGCCGGAACAAGTCCAAGTTACAGAAGTTGTTTCGAGGGATGGAACCAGCAAAAAGAAAGTGGTGAAAAAGCGTGTAATCAAGAAACGTACTGGTGGCAAACAAGAAACTACAGAAATTGTTACTGTAGAAGAAGATGGCAAGGAACCGGAAACCACAGTTACGGTTCAGGAACTTCCGGAAGATGAAGTTCACTTCTTGGAAAGACCTGAATTTAGGAAACCTGAATACATTGAAGAAATGCCGGAACAAGTCCAAGTTACAGAAGTTGTTTCGAGGGATGGAACCAGCAAAAAGAAAGTGGTGAAAAAGCGTGTAATCAAGAAACGTACTGGTGGCAAACAAGAAACTACAGAAATTGTTACTGTAGAAGAAGATGGCAAGGAACCGGAAACCACAGTTACGGTTCAGGAACTTCCGGAAGATGAAGTTCACTTCTTGGAAAGACCTGAATTTAGGAAACCTGAATACATTGAAGAAATGCCGGAACAAGTCCAAGTTACAGAAGTTGTTTCGAGGGATGGAACCAGCAAAAAGAAAGTGGTGAAAAAGCGTGTAATCAAGAAACGTACTGGTGGCAAACAAGAAACTACAGAAATTGTTACTGTAGAAGAAGATGGCAAGGAACCGGAAACCACAGTTACGGTTCAGGAACTTCCGGAAGATGAAGTTCACTTCTTGGAAAGACCTGAATTTAGGAAACCTGAATACATTGAAGAAATGCCGGAACAAGTCCAAGTTACAGAAGTTGTTTCGAGGGATGGAACCAGCAAAAAGAAAGTGGTGAAAAAGCGTGTAATCAAGAAACGTACTGGTGGCAAACAAGAAACTACAGAAATTGTTACTGTAGAAGAAGATGGCAAGGAACCGGAAACCACAGTTACGGTTCAGGAACTTCCGGAAGATGAAGTTCACTTCTTGGAAAGACCTGAATTTAGGAAACCTGAATACATTGAAGAAATGCCGGAACAAGTCCAAGTTACAGAAGTTGTTTCGAGGGATGGAACCAGCAAAAAGAAAGTGGTGAAAAAGCGTGTAATCAAGAAACGTACTGGTGGCAAACAAGAAACTACAGAAATTGTTACTGTAGAAGAAGATGGCAAGGAACCGGAAACCACAGTTACGGTTCAGGAACTTCCGGAAGATGAAGTTCACTTCTTGGAAAGACCTGAATTTAGGAAACCTGAATACATTGAAGAAATGCCGGAACAAGTCCAAGTTACAGAAGTTGTTTCGAGGGATGGAACCAGCAAAAAGAAAGTGGTGAAAAAGCGTGTAATCAAGAAACGTACTGGTGGCAAACAAGAAACTACAGAAATTGTTACTGTAGAAGAAGATGGCAAGGAACCGGAAACCACAGTTACGGTTCAGGAACTTCCGGAAGATGAAGTTCACTTCTTGGAAAGACCTGAATTTAGGAAACCTGAATACATTGAAGAAATGCCGGAACAAGTCCAAGTTACAGAAGTTGTTTCGAGGGATGGAACCAGCAAAAAGAAAGTGGTGAAAAAGCGTGTAATCAAGAAACGTACTGGTGGCAAACAAGAAACTACAGAAATTGTTACTGTAGAAGAAGATGGCAAGGAACCGGAAACCACAGTTACGGTTCAGGAACTTCCGGAAGATGAAGTTCACTTCTTGGAAAGACCTGAATTTAGGAAACCTGAATACATTGAAGAAATGCCGGAACAAGTCCAAGTTACAGAAGTTGTTTCGAGGGATGGAACCAGCAAAAAGAAAGTGGTGAAAAAGCGTGTAATCAAGAAACGTACTGGTGGCAAACAAGAAACTACAGAAATTGTTACTGTAGAAGAAGATGGCAAGGAACCGGAAACCACAGTTACGGTTCAGGAACTTCCGGAAGATGAAGTTCACTTCTTGGAAAGACCTGAATTTAGGAAACCTGAATACATTGAAGAAATGCCGGAACAAGTCCAAGTTACAGAAGTTGTTTCGAGGGATGGAACCAGCAAAAAGAAAGTGGTGAAAAAGCGTGTAATCAAGAAACGTACTGGTGGCAAACAAGAAACTACAGAAATTGTTACTGTAGAAGAAGATGGCAAGGAACCGGAAACCACAGTTACGGTTCAGGAACTTCCGGAAGATGAAGTTCACTTCTTGGAAAGACCTGAATTTAGGAAACCTGAATACATTGAAGAAATGCCGGAACAAGTCCAAGTTACAGAAGTTGTTTCGAGGGATGGAACCAGCAAAAAGAAAGTGGTGAAAAAGCGTGTAATCAAGAAACGTACTGGTGGCAAACAAGAAACTACAGAAATTGTTACTGTAGAAGAAGATGGCAAGGAACCGGAAACCACAGTTACGGTTCAGGAACTTCCGGAAGATGAAGTTCACTTCTTGGAAAGACCTGAATTTAGGAAACCTGAATACATTGAAGAAATGCCGGAACAAGTCCAAGTTACAGAAGTTGTTTCGAGGGATGGAACCAGCAAAAAGAAAGTGGTGAAAAAGCGTGTAATCAAGAAACGTACTGGTGGCAAACAAGAAACTACAGAAATTGTTACTGTAGAAGAAGATGGCAAGGAACCGGAAACCACAGTTACGGTTCAGGAACTTCCGGAAGATGAAGTTCACTTCTTGGAAAGACCTGAATTTAGGAAACCTGAATACATTGAAGAAATGCCGGAACAAGTCCAAGTTACAGAAGTTGTTTCGAGGGATGGAACCAGCAAAAAGAAAGTGGTGAAAAAGCGTGTAATCAAGAAACGTACTGGTGGCAAACAAGAAACTACAGAAATTGTTACTGTAGAAGAAGATGGCAAGGAACCGGAAACCACAGTTACGGTTCAGGAACTTCCGGAAGATGAAGTTCACTTCTTGGAAAGACCTGAATTTAGGAAACCTGAATACATTGAAGAAATGCCGGAACAAGTCCAAGTTACAGAAGTTGTTTCGAGGGATGGAACCAGCAAAAAGAAAGTGGTGAAAAAGCGTGTAATCAAGAAACGTACTGGTGGCAAACAAGAAACTACAGAAATTGTTACTGTAGAAGAAGATGGCAAGGAACCGGAAACCACAGTTACGGTTCAGGAACTTCCGGAAGATGAAGTTCACTTCTTGGAAAGACCTGAATTTAGGAAACCTGAATACATTGAAGAAATGCCGGAACAAGTCCAAGTTACAGAAGTTGTTTCGAGGGATGGAACCAGCAAAAAGAAAGTGGTGAAAAAGCGTGTAATCAAGAAACGTACTGGTGGCAAACAAGAAACTACAGAAATTGTTACTGTAGAAGAAGATGGCAAGGAACCGGAAACCACAGTTACGGTTCAGGAACTTCCGGAAGATGAAGTTCACTTCTTGGAAAGACCTGAATTTAGGAAACCTGAATACATTGAAGAAATGCCGGAACAAGTCCAAGTTACAGAAGTTGTTTCGAGGGATGGAACCAGCAAAAAGAAAGTGGTGAAAAAGCGTGTAATCAAGAAACGTACTGGTGGCAAACAAGAAACTACAGAAATTGTTACTGTAGAAGAAGATGGCAAGGAACCGGAAACCACAGTTACGGTTCAGGAACTTCCGGAAGATGAAGTTCACTTCTTGGAAAGACCTGAATTTAGGAAACCTGAATACATTGAAGAAATGCCGGAACAAGTCCAAGTTACAGAAGTTGTTTCGAGGGATGGAACCAGCAAAAAGAAAGTGGTGAAAAAGCGTGTAATCAAGAAACGTACTGGTGGCAAACAAGAAACTACAGAAATTGTTACTGTAGAAGAAGATGGCAAGGAACCGGAAACCACAGTTACGGTTCAGGAACTTCCGGAAGATGAAGTTCACTTCTTGGAAAGACCTGAATTTAGGAAACCTGAATACATTGAAGAAATGCCGGAACAAGTCCAAGTTACAGAAGTTGTTTCGAGGGATGGAACCAGCAAAAAGAAAGTGGTGAAAAAGCGTGTAATCAAGAAACGTACTGGTGGCAAACAAGAAACTACAGAAATTGTTACTGTAGAAGAAGATGGCAAGGAACCGGAAACCACAGTTACGGTTCAGGAACTTCCGGAAGATGAAGTTCACTTCTTGGAAAGACCTGAATTTAGGAAACCTGAATACATTGAAGAAATGCCGGAACAAGTCCAAGTTACAGAAGTTGTTTCGAGGGATGGAACCAGCAAAAAGAAAGTGGTGAAAAAGCGTGTAATCAAGAAACGTACTGGTGGCAAACAAGAAACTACAGAAATTGTTACTGTAGAAGAAGATGGCAAGGAACCGGAAACCACAGTTACGGTTCAGGAACTTCCGGAAGATGAAGTTCACTTCTTGGAAAGACCTGAATTTAGGAAACCTGAATACATTGAAGAAATGCCGGAACAAGTCCAAGTTACAGAAGTTGTTTCGAGGGATGGAACCAGCAAAAAGAAAGTGGTGAAAAAGCGTGTAATCAAGAAACGTACTGGTGGCAAACAAGAAACTACAGAAATTGTTACTGTAGAAGAAGATGGCAAGGAACCGGAAACCACAGTTACGGTTCAGGAACTTCCGGAAGATGAAGTTCACTTCTTGGAAAGACCTGAATTTAGGAAACCTGAATACATTGAAGAAATGCCGGAACAAGTCCAAGTTACAGAAGTTGTTTCGAGGGATGGAACCAGCAAAAAGAAAGTGGTGAAAAAGCGTGTAATCAAGAAACGTACTGGTGGCAAACAAGAAACTACAGAAATTGTTACTGTAGAAGAAGATGGCAAGGAACCGGAAACCACAGTTACGGTTCAGGAACTTCCGGAAGATGAAGTTCACTTCTTGGAAAGACCTGAATTTAGGAAACCTGAATACATTGAAGAAATGCCGGAACAAGTCCAAGTTACAGAAGTTGTTTCGAGGGATGGAACCAGCAAAAAGAAAGTGGTGAAAAAGCGTGTAATCAAGAAACGTACTGGTGGCAAACAAGAAACTACAGAAATTGTTACTGTAGAAGAAGATGGCAAGGAACCGGAAACCACAGTTACGGTTCAGGAACTTCCGGAAGATGAAGTTCACTTCTTGGAAAGACCTGAATTTAGGAAACCTGAATACATTGAAGAAATGCCGGAACAAGTCCAAGTTACAGAAGTTGTTTCGAGGGATGGAACCAGCAAAAAGAAAGTGGTGAAAAAGCGTGTAATCAAGAAACGTACTGGTGGCAAACAAGAAACTACAGAAATTGTTACTGTAGAAGAAGATGGCAAGGAACCGGAAACCACAGTTACGGTTCAGGAACTTCCGGAAGATGAAGTTCACTTCTTGGAAAGACCTGAATTTAGGAAACCTGAATACATTGAAGAAATGCCGGAACAAGTCCAAGTTACAGAAGTTGTTTCGAGGGATGGAACCAGCAAAAAGAAAGTGGTGAAAAAGCGTGTAATCAAGAAACGTACTGGTGGCAAACAAGAAACTACAGAAATTGTTACTGTAGAAGAAGATGGCAAGGAACCGGAAACCACAGTTACGGTTCAGGAACTTCCGGAAGATGAAGTTCACTTCTTGGAAAGACCTGAATTTAGGAAACCTGAATACATTGAAGAAATGCCGGAACAAGTCCAAGTTACAGAAGTTGTTTCGAGGGATGGAACCAGCAAAAAGAAAGTGGTGAAAAAGCGTGTAATCAAGAAACGTACTGGTGGCAAACAAGAAACTACAGAAATTGTTACTGTAGAAGAAGATGGCAAGGAACCGGAAACCACAGTTACGGTTCAGGAACTTCCGGAAGATGAAGTTCACTTCTTGGAAAGACCTGAATTTAGGAAACCTGAATACATTGAAGAAATGCCGGAACAAGTCCAAGTTACAGAAGTTGTTTCGAGGGATGGAACCAGCAAAAAGAAAGTGGTGAAAAAGCGTGTAATCAAGAAACGTACTGGTGGCAAACAAGAAACTACAGAAATTGTTACTGTAGAAGAAGATGGCAAGGAACCGGAAACCACAGTTACGGTTCAGGAACTTCCGGAAGATGAAGTTCACTTCTTGGAAAGACCTGAATTTAGGAAACCTGAATACATTGAAGAAATGCCGGAACAAGTCCAAGTTACAGAAGTTGTTTCGAGGGATGGAACCAGCAAAAAGAAAGTGGTGAAAAAGCGTGTAATCAAGAAACGTACTGGTGGCAAACAAGAAACTACAGAAATTGTTACTGTAGAAGAAGATGGCAAGGAACCGGAAACCACAGTTACGGTTCAGGAACTTCCGGAAGATGAAGTTCACTTCTTGGAAAGACCTGAATTTAGGAAACCTGAATACATTGAAGAAATGCCGGAACAAGTCCAAGTTACAGAAGTTGTTTCGAGGGATGGAACCAGCAAAAAGAAAGTGGTGAAAAAGCGTGTAATCAAGAAACGTACTGGTGGCAAACAAGAAACTACAGAAATTGTTACTGTAGAAGAAGATGGCAAGGAACCGGAAACCACAGTTACGGTTCAGGAACTTCCGGAAGATGAAGTTCACTTCTTGGAAAGACCTGAATTTAGGAAACCTGAATACATTGAAGAAATGCCGGAACAAGTCCAAGTTACAGAAGTTGTTTCGAGGGATGGAACCAGCAAAAAGAAAGTGGTGAAAAAGCGTGTAATCAAGAAACGTACTGGTGGCAAACAAGAAACTACAGAAATTGTTACTGTAGAAGAAGATGGCAAGGAACCGGAAACCACAGTTACGGTTCAGGAACTTCCGGAAGATGAAGTTCACTTCTTGGAAAGACCTGAATTTAGGAAACCTGAATACATTGAAGAAATGCCGGAACAAGTCCAAGTTACAGAAGTTGTTTCGAGGGATGGAACCAGCAAAAAGAAAGTGGTGAAAAAGCGTGTAATCAAGAAACGTACTGGTGGCAAACAAGAAACTACAGAAATTGTTACTGTAGAAGAAGATGGCAAGGAACCGGAAACCACAGTTACGGTTCAGGAACTTCCGGAAGATGAAGTTCACTTCTTGGAAAGACCTGAATTTAGGAAACCTGAATACATTGAAGAAATGCCGGAACAAGTCCAAGTTACAGAAGTTGTTTCGAGGGATGGAACCAGCAAAAAGAAAGTGGTGAAAAAGCGTGTAATCAAGAAACGTACTGGTGGCAAACAAGAAACTACAGAAATTGTTACTGTAGAAGAAGATGGCAAGGAACCGGAAACCACAGTTACGGTTCAGGAACTTCCGGAAGATGAAGTTCACTTCTTGGAAAGACCTGAATTTAGGAAACCTGAATACATTGAAGAAATGCCGGAACAAGTCCAAGTTACAGAAGTTGTTTCGAGGGATGGAACCAGCAAAAAGAAAGTGGTGAAAAAGCGTGTAATCAAGAAACGTACTGGTGGCAAACAAGAAACTACAGAAATTGTTACTGTAGAAGAAGATGGCAAGGAACCGGAAACCACAGTTACGGTTCAGGAACTTCCGGAAGATGAAGTTCACTTCTTGGAAAGACCTGAATTTAGGAAACCTGAATACATTGAAGAAATGCCGGAACAAGTCCAAGTTACAGAAGTTGTTTCGAGGGATGGAACCAGCAAAAAGAAAGTGGTGAAAAAGCGTGTAATCAAGAAACGTACTGGTGGCAAACAAGAAACTACAGAAATTGTTACTGTAGAAGAAGATGGCAAGGAACCGGAAACCACAGTTACGGTTCAGGAACTTCCGGAAGATGAAGTTCACTTCTTGGAAAGACCTGAATTTAGGAAACCTGAATACATTGAAGAAATGCCGGAACAAGTCCAAGTTACAGAAGTTGTTTCGAGGGATGGAACCAGCAAAAAGAAAGTGGTGAAAAAGCGTGTAATCAAGAAACGTACTGGTGGCAAACAAGAAACTACAGAAATTGTTACTGTAGAAGAAGATGGCAAGGAACCGGAAACCACAGTTACGGTTCAGGAACTTCCGGAAGATGAAGTTCACTTCTTGGAAAGACCTGAATTTAGGAAACCTGAATACATTGAAGAAATGCCGGAACAAGTCCAAGTTACAGAAGTTGTTTCGAGGGATGGAACCAGCAAAAAGAAAGTGGTGAAAAAGCGTGTAATCAAGAAACGTACTGGTGGCAAACAAGAAACTACAGAAATTGTTACTGTAGAAGAAGATGGCAAGGAACCGGAAACCACAGTTACGGTTCAGGAACTTCCGGAAGATGAAGTTCACTTCTTGGAAAGACCTGAATTTAGGAAACCTGAATACATTGAAGAAATGCCGGAACAAGTCCAAGTTACAGAAGTTGTTTCGAGGGATGGAACCAGCAAAAAGAAAGTGGTGAAAAAGCGTGTAATCAAGAAACGTACTGGTGGCAAACAAGAAACTACAGAAATTGTTACTGTAGAAGAAGATGGCAAGGAACCGGAAACCACAGTTACGGTTCAGGAACTTCCGGAAGATGAAGTTCACTTCTTGGAAAGACCTGAATTTAGGAAACCTGAATACATTGAAGAAATGCCGGAACAAGTCCAAGTTACAGAAGTTGTTTCGAGGGATGGAACCAGCAAAAAGAAAGTGGTGAAAAAGCGTGTAATCAAGAAACGTACTGGTGGCAAACAAGAAACTACAGAAATTGTTACTGTAGAAGAAGATGGCAAGGAACCGGAAACCACAGTTACGGTTCAGGAACTTCCGGAAGATGAAGTTCACTTCTTGGAAAGACCTGAATTTAGGAAACCTGAATACATTGAAGAAATGCCGGAACAAGTCCAAGTTACAGAAGTTGTTTCGAGGGATGGAACCAGCAAAAAGAAAGTGGTGAAAAAGCGTGTAATCAAGAAACGTACTGGTGGCAAACAAGAAACTACAGAAATTGTTACTGTAGAAGAAGATGGCAAGGAACCGGAAACCACAGTTACGGTTCAGGAACTTCCGGAAGATGAAGTTCACTTCTTGGAAAGACCTGAATTTAGGAAACCTGAATACATTGAAGAAATGCCGGAACAAGTCCAAGTTACAGAAGTTGTTTCGAGGGATGGAACCAGCAAAAAGAAAGTGGTGAAAAAGCGTGTAATCAAGAAACGTACTGGTGGCAAACAAGAAACTACAGAAATTGTTACTGTAGAAGAAGATGGCAAGGAACCGGAAACCACAGTTACGGTTCAGGAACTTCCGGAAGATGAAGTTCACTTCTTGGAAAGACCTGAATTTAGGAAACCTGAATACATTGAAGAAATGCCGGAACAAGTCCAAGTTACAGAAGTTGTTTCGAGGGATGGAACCAGCAAAAAGAAAGTGGTGAAAAAGCGTGTAATCAAGAAACGTACTGGTGGCAAACAAGAAACTACAGAAATTGTTACTGTAGAAGAAGATGGCAAGGAACCGGAAACCACAGTTACGGTTCAGGAACTTCCGGAAGATGAAGTTCACTTCTTGGAAAGACCTGAATTTAGGAAACCTGAATACATTGAAGAAATGCCGGAACAAGTCCAAGTTACAGAAGTTGTTTCGAGGGATGGAACCAGCAAAAAGAAAGTGGTGAAAAAGCGTGTAATCAAGAAACGTACTGGTGGCAAACAAGAAACTACAGAAATTGTTACTGTAGAAGAAGATGGCAAGGAACCGGAAACCACAGTTACGGTTCAGGAACTTCCGGAAGATGAAGTTCACTTCTTGGAAAGACCTGAATTTAGGAAACCTGAATACATTGAAGAAATGCCGGAACAAGTCCAAGTTACAGAAGTTGTTTCGAGGGATGGAACCAGCAAAAAGAAAGTGGTGAAAAAGCGTGTAATCAAGAAACGTACTGGTGGCAAACAAGAAACTACAGAAATTGTTACTGTAGAAGAAGATGGCAAGGAACCGGAAACCACAGTTACGGTTCAGGAACTTCCGGAAGATGAAGTTCACTTCTTGGAAAGACCTGAATTTAGGAAACCTGAATACATTGAAGAAATGCCGGAACAAGTCCAAGTTACAGAAGTTGTTTCGAGGGATGGAACCAGCAAAAAGAAAGTGGTGAAAAAGCGTGTAATCAAGAAACGTACTGGTGGCAAACAAGAAACTACAGAAATTGTTACTGTAGAAGAAGATGGCAAGGAACCGGAAACCACAGTTACGGTTCAGGAACTTCCGGAAGATGAAGTTCACTTCTTGGAAAGACCTGAATTTAGGAAACCTGAATACATTGAAGAAATGCCGGAACAAGTCCAAGTTACAGAAGTTGTTTCGAGGGATGGAACCAGCAAAAAGAAAGTGGTGAAAAAGCGTGTAATCAAGAAACGTACTGGTGGCAAACAAGAAACTACAGAAATTGTTACTGTAGAAGAAGATGGCAAGGAACCGGAAACCACAGTTACGGTTCAGGAACTTCCGGAAGATGAAGTTCACTTCTTGGAAAGACCTGAATTTAGGAAACCTGAATACATTGAAGAAATGCCGGAACAAGTCCAAGTTACAGAAGTTGTTTCGAGGGATGGAACCAGCAAAAAGAAAGTGGTGAAAAAGCGTGTAATCAAGAAACGTACTGGTGGCAAACAAGAAACTACAGAAATTGTTACTGTAGAAGAAGATGGCAAGGAACCGGAAACCACAGTTACGGTTCAGGAACTTCCGGAAGATGAAGTTCACTTCTTGGAAAGACCTGAATTTAGGAAACCTGAATACATTGAAGAAATGCCGGAACAAGTCCAAGTTACAGAAGTTGTTTCGAGGGATGGAACCAGCAAAAAGAAAGTGGTGAAAAAGCGTGTAATCAAGAAACGTACTGGTGGCAAACAAGAAACTACAGAAATTGTTACTGTAGAAGAAGATGGCAAGGAACCGGAAACCACAGTTACGGTTCAGGAACTTCCGGAAGATGAAGTTCACTTCTTGGAAAGACCTGAATTTAGGAAACCTGAATACATTGAAGAAATGCCGGAACAAGTCCAAGTTACAGAAGTTGTTTCGAGGGATGGAACCAGCAAAAAGAAAGTGGTGAAAAAGCGTGTAATCAAGAAACGTACTGGTGGCAAACAAGAAACTACAGAAATTGTTACTGTAGAAGAAGATGGCAAGGAACCGGAAACCACAGTTACGGTTCAGGAACTTCCGGAAGATGAAGTTCACTTCTTGGAAAGACCTGAATTTAGGAAACCTGAATACATTGAAGAAATGCCGGAACAAGTCCAAGTTACAGAAGTTGTTTCGAGGGATGGAACCAGCAAAAAGAAAGTGGTGAAAAAGCGTGTAATCAAGAAACGTACTGGTGGCAAACAAGAAACTACAGAAATTGTTACTGTAGAAGAAGATGGCAAGGAACCGGAAACCACAGTTACGGTTCAGGAACTTCCGGAAGATGAAGTTCACTTCTTGGAAAGACCTGAATTTAGGAAACCTGAATACATTGAAGAAATGCCGGAACAAGTCCAAGTTACAGAAGTTGTTTCGAGGGATGGAACCAGCAAAAAGAAAGTGGTGAAAAAGCGTGTAATCAAGAAACGTACTGGTGGCAAACAAGAAACTACAGAAATTGTTACTGTAGAAGAAGATGGCAAGGAACCGGAAACCACAGTTACGGTTCAGGAACTTCCGGAAGATGAAGTTCACTTCTTGGAAAGACCTGAATTTAGGAAACCTGAATACATTGAAGAAATGCCGGAACAAGTCCAAGTTACAGAAGTTGTTTCGAGGGATGGAACCAGCAAAAAGAAAGTGGTGAAAAAGCGTGTAATCAAGAAACGTACTGGTGGCAAACAAGAAACTACAGAAATTGTTACTGTAGAAGAAGATGGCAAGGAACCGGAAACCACAGTTACGGTTCAGGAACTTCCGGAAGATGAAGTTCACTTCTTGGAAAGACCTGAATTTAGGAAACCTGAATACATTGAAGAAATGCCGGAACAAGTCCAAGTTACAGAAGTTGTTTCGAGGGATGGAACCAGCAAAAAGAAAGTGGTGAAAAAGCGTGTAATCAAGAAACGTACTGGTGGCAAACAAGAAACTACAGAAATTGTTACTGTAGAAGAAGATGGCAAGGAACCGGAAACCACAGTTACGGTTCAGGAACTTCCGGAAGATGAAGTTCACTTCTTGGAAAGACCTGAATTTAGGAAACCTGAATACATTGAAGAAATGCCGGAACAAGTCCAAGTTACAGAAGTTGTTTCGAGGGATGGAACCAGCAAAAAGAAAGTGGTGAAAAAGCGTGTAATCAAGAAACGTACTGGTGGCAAACAAGAAACTACAGAAATTGTTACTGTAGAAGAAGATGGCAAGGAACCGGAAACCACAGTTACGGTTCAGGAACTTCCGGAAGATGAAGTTCACTTCTTGGAAAGACCTGAATTTAGGAAACCTGAATACATTGAAGAAATGCCGGAACAAGTCCAAGTTACAGAAGTTGTTTCGAGGGATGGAACCAGCAAAAAGAAAGTGGTGAAAAAGCGTGTAATCAAGAAACGTACTGGTGGCAAACAAGAAACTACAGAAATTGTTACTGTAGAAGAAGATGGCAAGGAACCGGAAACCACAGTTACGGTTCAGGAACTTCCGGAAGATGAAGTTCACTTCTTGGAAAGACCTGAATTTAGGAAACCTGAATACATTGAAGAAATGCCGGAACAAGTCCAAGTTACAGAAGTTGTTTCGAGGGATGGAACCAGCAAAAAGAAAGTGGTGAAAAAGCGTGTAATCAAGAAACGTACTGGTGGCAAACAAGAAACTACAGAAATTGTTACTGTAGAAGAAGATGGCAAGGAACCGGAAACCACAGTTACGGTTCAGGAACTTCCGGAAGATGAAGTTCACTTCTTGGAAAGACCTGAATTTAGGAAACCTGAATACATTGAAGAAATGCCGGAACAAGTCCAAGTTACAGAAGTTGTTTCGAGGGATGGAACCAGCAAAAAGAAAGTGGTGAAAAAGCGTGTAATCAAGAAACGTACTGGTGGCAAACAAGAAACTACAGAAATTGTTACTGTAGAAGAAGATGGCAAGGAACCGGAAACCACAGTTACGGTTCAGGAACTTCCGGAAGATGAAGTTCACTTCTTGGAAAGACCTGAATTTAGGAAACCTGAATACATTGAAGAAATGCCGGAACAAGTCCAAGTTACAGAAGTTGTTTCGAGGGATGGAACCAGCAAAAAGAAAGTGGTGAAAAAGCGTGTAATCAAGAAACGTACTGGTGGCAAACAAGAAACTACAGAAATTGTTACTGTAGAAGAAGATGGCAAGGAACCGGAAACCACAGTTACGGTTCAGGAACTTCCGGAAGATGAAGTTCACTTCTTGGAAAGACCTGAATTTAGGAAACCTGAATACATTGAAGAAATGCCGGAACAAGTCCAAGTTACAGAAGTTGTTTCGAGGGATGGAACCAGCAAAAAGAAAGTGGTGAAAAAGCGTGTAATCAAGAAACGTACTGGTGGCAAACAAGAAACTACAGAAATTGTTACTGTAGAAGAAGATGGCAAGGAACCGGAAACCACAGTTACGGTTCAGGAACTTCCGGAAGATGAAGTTCACTTCTTGGAAAGACCTGAATTTAGGAAACCTGAATACATTGAAGAAATGCCGGAACAAGTCCAAGTTACAGAAGTTGTTTCGAGGGATGGAACCAGCAAAAAGAAAGTGGTGAAAAAGCGTGTAATCAAGAAACGTACTGGTGGCAAACAAGAAACTACAGAAATTGTTACTGTAGAAGAAGATGGCAAGGAACCGGAAACCACAGTTACGGTTCAGGAACTTCCGGAAGATGAAGTTCACTTCTTGGAAAGACCTGAATTTAGGAAACCTGAATACATTGAAGAAATGCCGGAACAAGTCCAAGTTACAGAAGTTGTTTCGAGGGATGGAACCAGCAAAAAGAAAGTGGTGAAAAAGCGTGTAATCAAGAAACGTACTGGTGGCAAACAAGAAACTACAGAAATTGTTACTGTAGAAGAAGATGGCAAGGAACCGGAAACCACAGTTACGGTTCAGGAACTTCCGGAAGATGAAGTTCACTTCTTGGAAAGACCTGAATTTAGGAAACCTGAATACATTGAAGAAATGCCGGAACAAGTCCAAGTTACAGAAGTTGTTTCGAGGGATGGAACCAGCAAAAAGAAAGTGGTGAAAAAGCGTGTAATCAAGAAACGTACTGGTGGCAAACAAGAAACTACAGAAATTGTTACTGTAGAAGAAGATGGCAAGGAACCGGAAACCACAGTTACGGTTCAGGAACTTCCGGAAGATGAAGTTCACTTCTTGGAAAGACCTGAATTTAGGAAACCTGAATACATTGAAGAAATGCCGGAACAAGTCCAAGTTACAGAAGTTGTTTCGAGGGATGGAACCAGCAAAAAGAAAGTGGTGAAAAAGCGTGTAATCAAGAAACGTACTGGTGGCAAACAAGAAACTACAGAAATTGTTACTGTAGAAGAAGATGGCAAGGAACCGGAAACCACAGTTACGGTTCAGGAACTTCCGGAAGATGAAGTTCACTTCTTGGAAAGACCTGAATTTAGGAAACCTGAATACATTGAAGAAATGCCGGAACAAGTCCAAGTTACAGAAGTTGTTTCGAGGGATGGAACCAGCAAAAAGAAAGTGGTGAAAAAGCGTGTAATCAAGAAACGTACTGGTGGCAAACAAGAAACTACAGAAATTGTTACTGTAGAAGAAGATGGCAAGGAACCGGAAACCACAGTTACGGTTCAGGAACTTCCGGAAGATGAAGTTCACTTCTTGGAAAGACCTGAATTTAGGAAACCTGAATACATTGAAGAAATGCCGGAACAAGTCCAAGTTACAGAAGTTGTTTCGAGGGATGGAACCAGCAAAAAGAAAGTGGTGAAAAAGCGTGTAATCAAGAAACGTACTGGTGGCAAACAAGAAACTACAGAAATTGTTACTGTAGAAGAAGATGGCAAGGAACCGGAAACCACAGTTACGGTTCAGGAACTTCCGGAAGATGAAGTTCACTTCTTGGAAAGACCTGAATTTAGGAAACCTGAATACATTGAAGAAATGCCGGAACAAGTCCAAGTTACAGAAGTTGTTTCGAGGGATGGAACCAGCAAAAAGAAAGTGGTGAAAAAGCGTGTAATCAAGAAACGTACTGGTGGCAAACAAGAAACTACAGAAATTGTTACTGTAGAAGAAGATGGCAAGGAACCGGAAACCACAGTTACGGTTCAGGAACTTCCGGAAGATGAAGTTCACTTCTTGGAAAGACCTGAATTTAGGAAACCTGAATACATTGAAGAAATGCCGGAACAAGTCCAAGTTACAGAAGTTGTTTCGAGGGATGGAACCAGCAAAAAGAAAGTGGTGAAAAAGCGTGTAATCAAGAAACGTACTGGTGGCAAACAAGAAACTACAGAAATTGTTACTGTAGAAGAAGATGGCAAGGAACCGGAAACCACAGTTACGGTTCAGGAACTTCCGGAAGATGAAGTTCACTTCTTGGAAAGACCTGAATTTAGGAAACCTGAATACATTGAAGAAATGCCGGAACAAGTCCAAGTTACAGAAGTTGTTTCGAGGGATGGAACCAGCAAAAAGAAAGTGGTGAAAAAGCGTGTAATCAAGAAACGTACTGGTGGCAAACAAGAAACTACAGAAATTGTTACTGTAGAAGAAGATGGCAAGGAACCGGAAACCACAGTTACGGTTCAGGAACTTCCGGAAGATGAAGTTCACTTCTTGGAAAGACCTGAATTTAGGAAACCTGAATACATTGAAGAAATGCCGGAACAAGTCCAAGTTACAGAAGTTGTTTCGAGGGATGGAACCAGCAAAAAGAAAGTGGTGAAAAAGCGTGTAATCAAGAAACGTACTGGTGGCAAACAAGAAACTACAGAAATTGTTACTGTAGAAGAAGATGGCAAGGAACCGGAAACCACAGTTACGGTTCAGGAACTTCCGGAAGATGAAGTTCACTTCTTGGAAAGACCTGAATTTAGGAAACCTGAATACATTGAAGAAATGCCGGAACAAGTCCAAGTTACAGAAGTTGTTTCGAGGGATGGAACCAGCAAAAAGAAAGTGGTGAAAAAGCGTGTAATCAAGAAACGTACTGGTGGCAAACAAGAAACTACAGAAATTGTTACTGTAGAAGAAGATGGCAAGGAACCGGAAACCACAGTTACGGTTCAGGAACTTCCGGAAGATGAAGTTCACTTCTTGGAAAGACCTGAATTTAGGAAACCTGAATACATTGAAGAAATGCCGGAACAAGTCCAAGTTACAGAAGTTGTTTCGAGGGATGGAACCAGCAAAAAGAAAGTGGTGAAAAAGCGTGTAATCAAGAAACGTACTGGTGGCAAACAAGAAACTACAGAAATTGTTACTGTAGAAGAAGATGGCAAGGAACCGGAAACCACAGTTACGGTTCAGGAACTTCCGGAAGATGAAGTTCACTTCTTGGAAAGACCTGAATTTAGGAAACCTGAATACATTGAAGAAATGCCGGAACAAGTCCAAGTTACAGAAGTTGTTTCGAGGGATGGAACCAGCAAAAAGAAAGTGGTGAAAAAGCGTGTAATCAAGAAACGTACTGGTGGCAAACAAGAAACTACAGAAATTGTTACTGTAGAAGAAGATGGCAAGGAACCGGAAACCACAGTTACGGTTCAGGAACTTCCGGAAGATGAAGTTCACTTCTTGGAAAGACCTGAATTTAGGAAACCTGAATACATTGAAGAAATGCCGGAACAAGTCCAAGTTACAGAAGTTGTTTCGAGGGATGGAACCAGCAAAAAGAAAGTGGTGAAAAAGCGTGTAATCAAGAAACGTACTGGTGGCAAACAAGAAACTACAGAAATTGTTACTGTAGAAGAAGATGGCAAGGAACCGGAAACCACAGTTACGGTTCAGGAACTTCCGGAAGATGAAGTTCACTTCTTGGAAAGACCTGAATTTAGGAAACCTGAATACATTGAAGAAATGCCGGAACAAGTCCAAGTTACAGAAGTTGTTTCGAGGGATGGAACCAGCAAAAAGAAAGTGGTGAAAAAGCGTGTAATCAAGAAACGTACTGGTGGCAAACAAGAAACTACAGAAATTGTTACTGTAGAAGAAGATGGCAAGGAACCGGAAACCACAGTTACGGTTCAGGAACTTCCGGAAGATGAAGTTCACTTCTTGGAAAGACCTGAATTTAGGAAACCTGAATACATTGAAGAAATGCCGGAACAAGTCCAAGTTACAGAAGTTGTTTCGAGGGATGGAACCAGCAAAAAGAAAGTGGTGAAAAAGCGTGTAATCAAGAAACGTACTGGTGGCAAACAAGAAACTACAGAAATTGTTACTGTAGAAGAAGATGGCAAGGAACCGGAAACCACAGTTACGGTTCAGGAACTTCCGGAAGATGAAGTTCACTTCTTGGAAAGACCTGAATTTAGGAAACCTGAATACATTGAAGAAATGCCGGAACAAGTCCAAGTTACAGAAGTTGTTTCGAGGGATGGAACCAGCAAAAAGAAAGTGGTGAAAAAGCGTGTAATCAAGAAACGTACTGGTGGCAAACAAGAAACTACAGAAATTGTTACTGTAGAAGAAGATGGCAAGGAACCGGAAACCACAGTTACGGTTCAGGAACTTCCGGAAGATGAAGTTCACTTCTTGGAAAGACCTGAATTTAGGAAACCTGAATACATTGAAGAAATGCCGGAACAAGTCCAAGTTACAGAAGTTGTTTCGAGGGATGGAACCAGCAAAAAGAAAGTGGTGAAAAAGCGTGTAATCAAGAAACGTACTGGTGGCAAACAAGAAACTACAGAAATTGTTACTGTAGAAGAAGATGGCAAGGAACCGGAAACCACAGTTACGGTTCAGGAACTTCCGGAAGATGAAGTTCACTTCTTGGAAAGACCTGAATTTAGGAAACCTGAATACATTGAAGAAATGCCGGAACAAGTCCAAGTTACAGAAGTTGTTTCGAGGGATGGAACCAGCAAAAAGAAAGTGGTGAAAAAGCGTGTAATCAAGAAACGTACTGGTGGCAAACAAGAAACTACAGAAATTGTTACTGTAGAAGAAGATGGCAAGGAACCGGAAACCACAGTTACGGTTCAGGAACTTCCGGAAGATGAAGTTCACTTCTTGGAAAGACCTGAATTTAGGAAACCTGAATACATTGAAGAAATGCCGGAACAAGTCCAAGTTACAGAAGTTGTTTCGAGGGATGGAACCAGCAAAAAGAAAGTGGTGAAAAAGCGTGTAATCAAGAAACGTACTGGTGGCAAACAAGAAACTACAGAAATTGTTACTGTAGAAGAAGATGGCAAGGAACCGGAAACCACAGTTACGGTTCAGGAACTTCCGGAAGATGAAGTTCACTTCTTGGAAAGACCTGAATTTAGGAAACCTGAATACATTGAAGAAATGCCGGAACAAGTCCAAGTTACAGAAGTTGTTTCGAGGGATGGAACCAGCAAAAAGAAAGTGGTGAAAAAGCGTGTAATCAAGAAACGTACTGGTGGCAAACAAGAAACTACAGAAATTGTTACTGTAGAAGAAGATGGCAAGGAACCGGAAACCACAGTTACGGTTCAGGAACTTCCGGAAGATGAAGTTCACTTCTTGGAAAGACCTGAATTTAGGAAACCTGAATACATTGAAGAAATGCCGGAACAAGTCCAAGTTACAGAAGTTGTTTCGAGGGATGGAACCAGCAAAAAGAAAGTGGTGAAAAAGCGTGTAATCAAGAAACGTACTGGTGGCAAACAAGAAACTACAGAAATTGTTACTGTAGAAGAAGATGGCAAGGAACCGGAAACCACAGTTACGGTTCAGGAACTTCCGGAAGATGAAGTTCACTTCTTGGAAAGACCTGAATTTAGGAAACCTGAATACATTGAAGAAATGCCGGAACAAGTCCAAGTTACAGAAGTTGTTTCGAGGGATGGAACCAGCAAAAAGAAAGTGGTGAAAAAGCGTGTAATCAAGAAACGTACTGGTGGCAAACAAGAAACTACAGAAATTGTTACTGTAGAAGAAGATGGCAAGGAACCGGAAACCACAGTTACGGTTCAGGAACTTCCGGAAGATGAAGTTCACTTCTTGGAAAGACCTGAATTTAGGAAACCTGAATACATTGAAGAAATGCCGGAACAAGTCCAAGTTACAGAAGTTGTTTCGAGGGATGGAACCAGCAAAAAGAAAGTGGTGAAAAAGCGTGTAATCAAGAAACGTACTGGTGGCAAACAAGAAACTACAGAAATTGTTACTGTAGAAGAAGATGGCAAGGAACCGGAAACCACAGTTACGGTTCAGGAACTTCCGGAAGATGAAGTTCACTTCTTGGAAAGACCTGAATTTAGGAAACCTGAATACATTGAAGAAATGCCGGAACAAGTCCAAGTTACAGAAGTTGTTTCGAGGGATGGAACCAGCAAAAAGAAAGTGGTGAAAAAGCGTGTAATCAAGAAACGTACTGGTGGCAAACAAGAAACTACAGAAATTGTTACTGTAGAAGAAGATGGCAAGGAACCGGAAACCACAGTTACGGTTCAGGAACTTCCGGAAGATGAAGTTCACTTCTTGGAAAGACCTGAATTTAGGAAACCTGAATACATTGAAGAAATGCCGGAACAAGTCCAAGTTACAGAAGTTGTTTCGAGGGATGGAACCAGCAAAAAGAAAGTGGTGAAAAAGCGTGTAATCAAGAAACGTACTGGTGGCAAACAAGAAACTACAGAAATTGTTACTGTAGAAGAAGATGGCAAGGAACCGGAAACCACAGTTACGGTTCAGGAACTTCCGGAAGATGAAGTTCACTTCTTGGAAAGACCTGAATTTAGGAAACCTGAATACATTGAAGAAATGCCGGAACAAGTCCAAGTTACAGAAGTTGTTTCGAGGGATGGAACCAGCAAAAAGAAAGTGGTGAAAAAGCGTGTAATCAAGAAACGTACTGGTGGCAAACAAGAAACTACAGAAATTGTTACTGTAGAAGAAGATGGCAAGGAACCGGAAACCACAGTTACGGTTCAGGAACTTCCGGAAGATGAAGTTCACTTCTTGGAAAGACCTGAATTTAGGAAACCTGAATACATTGAAGAAATGCCGGAACAAGTCCAAGTTACAGAAGTTGTTTCGAGGGATGGAACCAGCAAAAAGAAAGTGGTGAAAAAGCGTGTAATCAAGAAACGTACTGGTGGCAAACAAGAAACTACAGAAATTGTTACTGTAGAAGAAGATGGCAAGGAACCGGAAACCACAGTTACGGTTCAGGAACTTCCGGAAGATGAAGTTCACTTCTTGGAAAGACCTGAATTTAGGAAACCTGAATACATTGAAGAAATGCCGGAACAAGTCCAAGTTACAGAAGTTGTTTCGAGGGATGGAACCAGCAAAAAGAAAGTGGTGAAAAAGCGTGTAATCAAGAAACGTACTGGTGGCAAACAAGAAACTACAGAAATTGTTACTGTAGAAGAAGATGGCAAGGAACCGGAAACCACAGTTACGGTTCAGGAACTTCCGGAAGATGAAGTTCACTTCTTGGAAAGACCTGAATTTAGGAAACCTGAATACATTGAAGAAATGCCGGAACAAGTCCAAGTTACAGAAGTTGTTTCGAGGGATGGAACCAGCAAAAAGAAAGTGGTGAAAAAGCGTGTAATCAAGAAACGTACTGGTGGCAAACAAGAAACTACAGAAATTGTTACTGTAGAAGAAGATGGCAAGGAACCGGAAACCACAGTTACGGTTCAGGAACTTCCGGAAGATGAAGTTCACTTCTTGGAAAGACCTGAATTTAGGAAACCTGAATACATTGAAGAAATGCCGGAACAAGTCCAAGTTACAGAAGTTGTTTCGAGGGATGGAACCAGCAAAAAGAAAGTGGTGAAAAAGCGTGTAATCAAGAAACGTACTGGTGGCAAACAAGAAACTACAGAAATTGTTACTGTAGAAGAAGATGGCAAGGAACCGGAAACCACAGTTACGGTTCAGGAACTTCCGGAAGATGAAGTTCACTTCTTGGAAAGACCTGAATTTAGGAAACCTGAATACATTGAAGAAATGCCGGAACAAGTCCAAGTTACAGAAGTTGTTTCGAGGGATGGAACCAGCAAAAAGAAAGTGGTGAAAAAGCGTGTAATCAAGAAACGTACTGGTGGCAAACAAGAAACTACAGAAATTGTTACTGTAGAAGAAGATGGCAAGGAACCGGAAACCACAGTTACGGTTCAGGAACTTCCGGAAGATGAAGTTCACTTCTTGGAAAGACCTGAATTTAGGAAACCTGAATACATTGAAGAAATGCCGGAACAAGTCCAAGTTACAGAAGTTGTTTCGAGGGATGGAACCAGCAAAAAGAAAGTGGTGAAAAAGCGTGTAATCAAGAAACGTACTGGTGGCAAACAAGAAACTACAGAAATTGTTACTGTAGAAGAAGATGGCAAGGAACCGGAAACCACAGTTACGGTTCAGGAACTTCCGGAAGATGAAGTTCACTTCTTGGAAAGACCTGAATTTAGGAAACCTGAATACATTGAAGAAATGCCGGAACAAGTCCAAGTTACAGAAGTTGTTTCGAGGGATGGAACCAGCAAAAAGAAAGTGGTGAAAAAGCGTGTAATCAAGAAACGTACTGGTGGCAAACAAGAAACTACAGAAATTGTTACTGTAGAAGAAGATGGCAAGGAACCGGAAACCACAGTTACGGTTCAGGAACTTCCGGAAGATGAAGTTCACTTCTTGGAAAGACCTGAATTTAGGAAACCTGAATACATTGAAGAAATGCCGGAACAAGTCCAAGTTACAGAAGTTGTTTCGAGGGATGGAACCAGCAAAAAGAAAGTGGTGAAAAAGCGTGTAATCAAGAAACGTACTGGTGGCAAACAAGAAACTACAGAAATTGTTACTGTAGAAGAAGATGGCAAGGAACCGGAAACCACAGTTACGGTTCAGGAACTTCCGGAAGATGAAGTTCACTTCTTGGAAAGACCTGAATTTAGGAAACCTGAATACATTGAAGAAATGCCGGAACAAGTCCAAGTTACAGAAGTTGTTTCGAGGGATGGAACCAGCAAAAAGAAAGTGGTGAAAAAGCGTGTAATCAAGAAACGTACTGGTGGCAAACAAGAAACTACAGAAATTGTTACTGTAGAAGAAGATGGCAAGGAACCGGAAACCACAGTTACGGTTCAGGAACTTCCGGAAGATGAAGTTCACTTCTTGGAAAGACCTGAATTTAGGAAACCTGAATACATTGAAGAAATGCCGGAACAAGTCCAAGTTACAGAAGTTGTTTCGAGGGATGGAACCAGCAAAAAGAAAGTGGTGAAAAAGCGTGTAATCAAGAAACGTACTGGTGGCAAACAAGAAACTACAGAAATTGTTACTGTAGAAGAAGATGGCAAGGAACCGGAAACCACAGTTACGGTTCAGGAACTTCCGGAAGATGAAGTTCACTTCTTGGAAAGACCTGAATTTAGGAAACCTGAATACATTGAAGAAATGCCGGAACAAGTCCAAGTTACAGAAGTTGTTTCGAGGGATGGAACCAGCAAAAAGAAAGTGGTGAAAAAGCGTGTAATCAAGAAACGTACTGGTGGCAAACAAGAAACTACAGAAATTGTTACTGTAGAAGAAGATGGCAAGGAACCGGAAACCACAGTTACGGTTCAGGAACTTCCGGAAGATGAAGTTCACTTCTTGGAAAGACCTGAATTTAGGAAACCTGAATACATTGAAGAAATGCCGGAACAAGTCCAAGTTACAGAAGTTGTTTCGAGGGATGGAACCAGCAAAAAGAAAGTGGTGAAAAAGCGTGTAATCAAGAAACGTACTGGTGGCAAACAAGAAACTACAGAAATTGTTACTGTAGAAGAAGATGGCAAGGAACCGGAAACCACAGTTACGGTTCAGGAACTTCCGGAAGATGAAGTTCACTTCTTGGAAAGACCTGAATTTAGGAAACCTGAATACATTGAAGAAATGCCGGAACAAGTCCAAGTTACAGAAGTTGTTTCGAGGGATGGAACCAGCAAAAAGAAAGTGGTGAAAAAGCGTGTAATCAAGAAACGTACTGGTGGCAAACAAGAAACTACAGAAATTGTTACTGTAGAAGAAGATGGCAAGGAACCGGAAACCACAGTTACGGTTCAGGAACTTCCGGAAGATGAAGTTCACTTCTTGGAAAGACCTGAATTTAGGAAACCTGAATACATTGAAGAAATGCCGGAACAAGTCCAAGTTACAGAAGTTGTTTCGAGGGATGGAACCAGCAAAAAGAAAGTGGTGAAAAAGCGTGTAATCAAGAAACGTACTGGTGGCAAACAAGAAACTACAGAAATTGTTACTGTAGAAGAAGATGGCAAGGAACCGGAAACCACAGTTACGGTTCAGGAACTTCCGGAAGATGAAGTTCACTTCTTGGAAAGACCTGAATTTAGGAAACCTGAATACATTGAAGAAATGCCGGAACAAGTCCAAGTTACAGAAGTTGTTTCGAGGGATGGAACCAGCAAAAAGAAAGTGGTGAAAAAGCGTGTAATCAAGAAACGTACTGGTGGCAAACAAGAAACTACAGAAATTGTTACTGTAGAAGAAGATGGCAAGGAACCGGAAACCACAGTTACGGTTCAGGAACTTCCGGAAGATGAAGTTCACTTCTTGGAAAGACCTGAATTTAGGAAACCTGAATACATTGAAGAAATGCCGGAACAAGTCCAAGTTACAGAAGTTGTTTCGAGGGATGGAACCAGCAAAAAGAAAGTGGTGAAAAAGCGTGTAATCAAGAAACGTACTGGTGGCAAACAAGAAACTACAGAAATTGTTACTGTAGAAGAAGATGGCAAGGAACCGGAAACCACAGTTACGGTTCAGGAACTTCCGGAAGATGAAGTTCACTTCTTGGAAAGACCTGAATTTAGGAAACCTGAATACATTGAAGAAATGCCGGAACAAGTCCAAGTTACAGAAGTTGTTTCGAGGGATGGAACCAGCAAAAAGAAAGTGGTGAAAAAGCGTGTAATCAAGAAACGTACTGGTGGCAAACAAGAAACTACAGAAATTGTTACTGTAGAAGAAGATGGCAAGGAACCGGAAACCACAGTTACGGTTCAGGAACTTCCGGAAGATGAAGTTCACTTCTTGGAAAGACCTGAATTTAGGAAACCTGAATACATTGAAGAAATGCCGGAACAAGTCCAAGTTACAGAAGTTGTTTCGAGGGATGGAACCAGCAAAAAGAAAGTGGTGAAAAAGCGTGTAATCAAGAAACGTACTGGTGGCAAACAAGAAACTACAGAAATTGTTACTGTAGAAGAAGATGGCAAGGAACCGGAAACCACAGTTACGGTTCAGGAACTTCCGGAAGATGAAGTTCACTTCTTGGAAAGACCTGAATTTAGGAAACCTGAATACATTGAAGAAATGCCGGAACAAGTCCAAGTTACAGAAGTTGTTTCGAGGGATGGAACCAGCAAAAAGAAAGTGGTGAAAAAGCGTGTAATCAAGAAACGTACTGGTGGCAAACAAGAAACTACAGAAATTGTTACTGTAGAAGAAGATGGCAAGGAACCGGAAACCACAGTTACGGTTCAGGAACTTCCGGAAGATGAAGTTCACTTCTTGGAAAGACCTGAATTTAGGAAACCTGAATACATTGAAGAAATGCCGGAACAAGTCCAAGTTACAGAAGTTGTTTCGAGGGATGGAACCAGCAAAAAGAAAGTGGTGAAAAAGCGTGTAATCAAGAAACGTACTGGTGGCAAACAAGAAACTACAGAAATTGTTACTGTAGAAGAAGATGGCAAGGAACCGGAAACCACAGTTACGGTTCAGGAACTTCCGGAAGATGAAGTTCACTTCTTGGAAAGACCTGAATTTAGGAAACCTGAATACATTGAAGAAATGCCGGAACAAGTCCAAGTTACAGAAGTTGTTTCGAGGGATGGAACCAGCAAAAAGAAAGTGGTGAAAAAGCGTGTAATCAAGAAACGTACTGGTGGCAAACAAGAAACTACAGAAATTGTTACTGTAGAAGAAGATGGCAAGGAACCGGAAACCACAGTTACGGTTCAGGAACTTCCGGAAGATGAAGTTCACTTCTTGGAAAGACCTGAATTTAGGAAACCTGAATACATTGAAGAAATGCCGGAACAAGTCCAAGTTACAGAAGTTGTTTCGAGGGATGGAACCAGCAAAAAGAAAGTGGTGAAAAAGCGTGTAATCAAGAAACGTACTGGTGGCAAACAAGAAACTACAGAAATTGTTACTGTAGAAGAAGATGGCAAGGAACCGGAAACCACAGTTACGGTTCAGGAACTTCCGGAAGATGAAGTTCACTTCTTGGAAAGACCTGAATTTAGGAAACCTGAATACATTGAAGAAATGCCGGAACAAGTCCAAGTTACAGAAGTTGTTTCGAGGGATGGAACCAGCAAAAAGAAAGTGGTGAAAAAGCGTGTAATCAAGAAACGTACTGGTGGCAAACAAGAAACTACAGAAATTGTTACTGTAGAAGAAGATGGCAAGGAACCGGAAACCACAGTTACGGTTCAGGAACTTCCGGAAGATGAAGTTCACTTCTTGGAAAGACCTGAATTTAGGAAACCTGAATACATTGAAGAAATGCCGGAACAAGTCCAAGTTACAGAAGTTGTTTCGAGGGATGGAACCAGCAAAAAGAAAGTGGTGAAAAAGCGTGTAATCAAGAAACGTACTGGTGGCAAACAAGAAACTACAGAAATTGTTACTGTAGAAGAAGATGGCAAGGAACCGGAAACCACAGTTACGGTTCAGGAACTTCCGGAAGATGAAGTTCACTTCTTGGAAAGACCTGAATTTAGGAAACCTGAATACATTGAAGAAATGCCGGAACAAGTCCAAGTTACAGAAGTTGTTTCGAGGGATGGAACCAGCAAAAAGAAAGTGGTGAAAAAGCGTGTAATCAAGAAACGTACTGGTGGCAAACAAGAAACTACAGAAATTGTTACTGTAGAAGAAGATGGCAAGGAACCGGAAACCACAGTTACGGTTCAGGAACTTCCGGAAGATGAAGTTCACTTCTTGGAAAGACCTGAATTTAGGAAACCTGAATACATTGAAGAAATGCCGGAACAAGTCCAAGTTACAGAAGTTGTTTCGAGGGATGGAACCAGCAAAAAGAAAGTGGTGAAAAAGCGTGTAATCAAGAAACGTACTGGTGGCAAACAAGAAACTACAGAAATTGTTACTGTAGAAGAAGATGGCAAGGAACCGGAAACCACAGTTACGGTTCAGGAACTTCCGGAAGATGAAGTTCACTTCTTGGAAAGACCTGAATTTAGGAAACCTGAATACATTGAAGAAATGCCGGAACAAGTCCAAGTTACAGAAGTTGTTTCGAGGGATGGAACCAGCAAAAAGAAAGTGGTGAAAAAGCGTGTAATCAAGAAACGTACTGGTGGCAAACAAGAAACTACAGAAATTGTTACTGTAGAAGAAGATGGCAAGGAACCGGAAACCACAGTTACGGTTCAGGAACTTCCGGAAGATGAAGTTCACTTCTTGGAAAGACCTGAATTTAGGAAACCTGAATACATTGAAGAAATGCCGGAACAAGTCCAAGTTACAGAAGTTGTTTCGAGGGATGGAACCAGCAAAAAGAAAGTGGTGAAAAAGCGTGTAATCAAGAAACGTACTGGTGGCAAACAAGAAACTACAGAAATTGTTACTGTAGAAGAAGATGGCAAGGAACCGGAAACCACAGTTACGGTTCAGGAACTTCCGGAAGATGAAGTTCACTTCTTGGAAAGACCTGAATTTAGGAAACCTGAATACATTGAAGAAATGCCGGAACAAGTCCAAGTTACAGAAGTTGTTTCGAGGGATGGAACCAGCAAAAAGAAAGTGGTGAAAAAGCGTGTAATCAAGAAACGTACTGGTGGCAAACAAGAAACTACAGAAATTGTTACTGTAGAAGAAGATGGCAAGGAACCGGAAACCACAGTTACGGTTCAGGAACTTCCGGAAGATGAAGTTCACTTCTTGGAAAGACCTGAATTTAGGAAACCTGAATACATTGAAGAAATGCCGGAACAAGTCCAAGTTACAGAAGTTGTTTCGAGGGATGGAACCAGCAAAAAGAAAGTGGTGAAAAAGCGTGTAATCAAGAAACGTACTGGTGGCAAACAAGAAACTACAGAAATTGTTACTGTAGAAGAAGATGGCAAGGAACCGGAAACCACAGTTACGGTTCAGGAACTTCCGGAAGATGAAGTTCACTTCTTGGAAAGACCTGAATTTAGGAAACCTGAATACATTGAAGAAATGCCGGAACAAGTCCAAGTTACAGAAGTTGTTTCGAGGGATGGAACCAGCAAAAAGAAAGTGGTGAAAAAGCGTGTAATCAAGAAACGTACTGGTGGCAAACAAGAAACTACAGAAATTGTTACTGTAGAAGAAGATGGCAAGGAACCGGAAACCACAGTTACGGTTCAGGAACTTCCGGAAGATGAAGTTCACTTCTTGGAAAGACCTGAATTTAGGAAACCTGAATACATTGAAGAAATGCCGGAACAAGTCCAAGTTACAGAAGTTGTTTCGAGGGATGGAACCAGCAAAAAGAAAGTGGTGAAAAAGCGTGTAATCAAGAAACGTACTGGTGGCAAACAAGAAACTACAGAAATTGTTACTGTAGAAGAAGATGGCAAGGAACCGGAAACCACAGTTACGGTTCAGGAACTTCCGGAAGATGAAGTTCACTTCTTGGAAAGACCTGAATTTAGGAAACCTGAATACATTGAAGAAATGCCGGAACAAGTCCAAGTTACAGAAGTTGTTTCGAGGGATGGAACCAGCAAAAAGAAAGTGGTGAAAAAGCGTGTAATCAAGAAACGTACTGGTGGCAAACAAGAAACTACAGAAATTGTTACTGTAGAAGAAGATGGCAAGGAACCGGAAACCACAGTTACGGTTCAGGAACTTCCGGAAGATGAAGTTCACTTCTTGGAAAGACCTGAATTTAGGAAACCTGAATACATTGAAGAAATGCCGGAACAAGTCCAAGTTACAGAAGTTGTTTCGAGGGATGGAACCAGCAAAAAGAAAGTGGTGAAAAAGCGTGTAATCAAGAAACGTACTGGTGGCAAACAAGAAACTACAGAAATTGTTACTGTAGAAGAAGATGGCAAGGAACCGGAAACCACAGTTACGGTTCAGGAACTTCCGGAAGATGAAGTTCACTTCTTGGAAAGACCTGAATTTAGGAAACCTGAATACATTGAAGAAATGCCGGAACAAGTCCAAGTTACAGAAGTTGTTTCGAGGGATGGAACCAGCAAAAAGAAAGTGGTGAAAAAGCGTGTAATCAAGAAACGTACTGGTGGCAAACAAGAAACTACAGAAATTGTTACTGTAGAAGAAGATGGCAAGGAACCGGAAACCACAGTTACGGTTCAGGAACTTCCGGAAGATGAAGTTCACTTCTTGGAAAGACCTGAATTTAGGAAACCTGAATACATTGAAGAAATGCCGGAACAAGTCCAAGTTACAGAAGTTGTTTCGAGGGATGGAACCAGCAAAAAGAAAGTGGTGAAAAAGCGTGTAATCAAGAAACGTACTGGTGGCAAACAAGAAACTACAGAAATTGTTACTGTAGAAGAAGATGGCAAGGAACCGGAAACCACAGTTACGGTTCAGGAACTTCCGGAAGATGAAGTTCACTTCTTGGAAAGACCTGAATTTAGGAAACCTGAATACATTGAAGAAATGCCGGAACAAGTCCAAGTTACAGAAGTTGTTTCGAGGGATGGAACCAGCAAAAAGAAAGTGGTGAAAAAGCGTGTAATCAAGAAACGTACTGGTGGCAAACAAGAAACTACAGAAATTGTTACTGTAGAAGAAGATGGCAAGGAACCGGAAACCACAGTTACGGTTCAGGAACTTCCGGAAGATGAAGTTCACTTCTTGGAAAGACCTGAATTTAGGAAACCTGAATACATTGAAGAAATGCCGGAACAAGTCCAAGTTACAGAAGTTGTTTCGAGGGATGGAACCAGCAAAAAGAAAGTGGTGAAAAAGCGTGTAATCAAGAAACGTACTGGTGGCAAACAAGAAACTACAGAAATTGTTACTGTAGAAGAAGATGGCAAGGAACCGGAAACCACAGTTACGGTTCAGGAACTTCCGGAAGATGAAGTTCACTTCTTGGAAAGACCTGAATTTAGGAAACCTGAATACATTGAAGAAATGCCGGAACAAGTCCAAGTTACAGAAGTTGTTTCGAGGGATGGAACCAGCAAAAAGAAAGTGGTGAAAAAGCGTGTAATCAAGAAACGTACTGGTGGCAAACAAGAAACTACAGAAATTGTTACTGTAGAAGAAGATGGCAAGGAACCGGAAACCACAGTTACGGTTCAGGAACTTCCGGAAGATGAAGTTCACTTCTTGGAAAGACCTGAATTTAGGAAACCTGAATACATTGAAGAAATGCCGGAACAAGTCCAAGTTACAGAAGTTGTTTCGAGGGATGGAACCAGCAAAAAGAAAGTGGTGAAAAAGCGTGTAATCAAGAAACGTACTGGTGGCAAACAAGAAACTACAGAAATTGTTACTGTAGAAGAAGATGGCAAGGAACCGGAAACCACAGTTACGGTTCAGGAACTTCCGGAAGATGAAGTTCACTTCTTGGAAAGACCTGAATTTAGGAAACCTGAATACATTGAAGAAATGCCGGAACAAGTCCAAGTTACAGAAGTTGTTTCGAGGGATGGAACCAGCAAAAAGAAAGTGGTGAAAAAGCGTGTAATCAAGAAACGTACTGGTGGCAAACAAGAAACTACAGAAATTGTTACTGTAGAAGAAGATGGCAAGGAACCGGAAACCACAGTTACGGTTCAGGAACTTCCGGAAGATGAAGTTCACTTCTTGGAAAGACCTGAATTTAGGAAACCTGAATACATTGAAGAAATGCCGGAACAAGTCCAAGTTACAGAAGTTGTTTCGAGGGATGGAACCAGCAAAAAGAAAGTGGTGAAAAAGCGTGTAATCAAGAAACGTACTGGTGGCAAACAAGAAACTACAGAAATTGTTACTGTAGAAGAAGATGGCAAGGAACCGGAAACCACAGTTACGGTTCAGGAACTTCCGGAAGATGAAGTTCACTTCTTGGAAAGACCTGAATTTAGGAAACCTGAATACATTGAAGAAATGCCGGAACAAGTCCAAGTTACAGAAGTTGTTTCGAGGGATGGAACCAGCAAAAAGAAAGTGGTGAAAAAGCGTGTAATCAAGAAACGTACTGGTGGCAAACAAGAAACTACAGAAATTGTTACTGTAGAAGAAGATGGCAAGGAACCGGAAACCACAGTTACGGTTCAGGAACTTCCGGAAGATGAAGTTCACTTCTTGGAAAGACCTGAATTTAGGAAACCTGAATACATTGAAGAAATGCCGGAACAAGTCCAAGTTACAGAAGTTGTTTCGAGGGATGGAACCAGCAAAAAGAAAGTGGTGAAAAAGCGTGTAATCAAGAAACGTACTGGTGGCAAACAAGAAACTACAGAAATTGTTACTGTAGAAGAAGATGGCAAGGAACCGGAAACCACAGTTACGGTTCAGGAACTTCCGGAAGATGAAGTTCACTTCTTGGAAAGACCTGAATTTAGGAAACCTGAATACATTGAAGAAATGCCGGAACAAGTCCAAGTTACAGAAGTTGTTTCGAGGGATGGAACCAGCAAAAAGAAAGTGGTGAAAAAGCGTGTAATCAAGAAACGTACTGGTGGCAAACAAGAAACTACAGAAATTGTTACTGTAGAAGAAGATGGCAAGGAACCGGAAACCACAGTTACGGTTCAGGAACTTCCGGAAGATGAAGTTCACTTCTTGGAAAGACCTGAATTTAGGAAACCTGAATACATTGAAGAAATGCCGGAACAAGTCCAAGTTACAGAAGTTGTTTCGAGGGATGGAACCAGCAAAAAGAAAGTGGTGAAAAAGCGTGTAATCAAGAAACGTACTGGTGGCAAACAAGAAACTACAGAAATTGTTACTGTAGAAGAAGATGGCAAGGAACCGGAAACCACAGTTACGGTTCAGGAACTTCCGGAAGATGAAGTTCACTTCTTGGAAAGACCTGAATTTAGGAAACCTGAATACATTGAAGAAATGCCGGAACAAGTCCAAGTTACAGAAGTTGTTTCGAGGGATGGAACCAGCAAAAAGAAAGTGGTGAAAAAGCGTGTAATCAAGAAACGTACTGGTGGCAAACAAGAAACTACAGAAATTGTTACTGTAGAAGAAGATGGCAAGGAACCGGAAACCACAGTTACGGTTCAGGAACTTCCGGAAGATGAAGTTCACTTCTTGGAAAGACCTGAATTTAGGAAACCTGAATACATTGAAGAAATGCCGGAACAAGTCCAAGTTACAGAAGTTGTTTCGAGGGATGGAACCAGCAAAAAGAAAGTGGTGAAAAAGCGTGTAATCAAGAAACGTACTGGTGGCAAACAAGAAACTACAGAAATTGTTACTGTAGAAGAAGATGGCAAGGAACCGGAAACCACAGTTACGGTTCAGGAACTTCCGGAAGATGAAGTTCACTTCTTGGAAAGACCTGAATTTAGGAAACCTGAATACATTGAAGAAATGCCGGAACAAGTCCAAGTTACAGAAGTTGTTTCGAGGGATGGAACCAGCAAAAAGAAAGTGGTGAAAAAGCGTGTAATCAAGAAACGTACTGGTGGCAAACAAGAAACTACAGAAATTGTTACTGTAGAAGAAGATGGCAAGGAACCGGAAACCACAGTTACGGTTCAGGAACTTCCGGAAGATGAAGTTCACTTCTTGGAAAGACCTGAATTTAGGAAACCTGAATACATTGAAGAAATGCCGGAACAAGTCCAAGTTACAGAAGTTGTTTCGAGGGATGGAACCAGCAAAAAGAAAGTGGTGAAAAAGCGTGTAATCAAGAAACGTACTGGTGGCAAACAAGAAACTACAGAAATTGTTACTGTAGAAGAAGATGGCAAGGAACCGGAAACCACAGTTACGGTTCAGGAACTTCCGGAAGATGAAGTTCACTTCTTGGAAAGACCTGAATTTAGGAAACCTGAATACATTGAAGAAATGCCGGAACAAGTCCAAGTTACAGAAGTTGTTTCGAGGGATGGAACCAGCAAAAAGAAAGTGGTGAAAAAGCGTGTAATCAAGAAACGTACTGGTGGCAAACAAGAAACTACAGAAATTGTTACTGTAGAAGAAGATGGCAAGGAACCGGAAACCACAGTTACGGTTCAGGAACTTCCGGAAGATGAAGTTCACTTCTTGGAAAGACCTGAATTTAGGAAACCTGAATACATTGAAGAAATGCCGGAACAAGTCCAAGTTACAGAAGTTGTTTCGAGGGATGGAACCAGCAAAAAGAAAGTGGTGAAAAAGCGTGTAATCAAGAAACGTACTGGTGGCAAACAAGAAACTACAGAAATTGTTACTGTAGAAGAAGATGGCAAGGAACCGGAAACCACAGTTACGGTTCAGGAACTTCCGGAAGATGAAGTTCACTTCTTGGAAAGACCTGAATTTAGGAAACCTGAATACATTGAAGAAATGCCGGAACAAGTCCAAGTTACAGAAGTTGTTTCGAGGGATGGAACCAGCAAAAAGAAAGTGGTGAAAAAGCGTGTAATCAAGAAACGTACTGGTGGCAAACAAGAAACTACAGAAATTGTTACTGTAGAAGAAGATGGCAAGGAACCGGAAACCACAGTTACGGTTCAGGAACTTCCGGAAGATGAAGTTCACTTCTTGGAAAGACCTGAATTTAGGAAACCTGAATACATTGAAGAAATGCCGGAACAAGTCCAAGTTACAGAAGTTGTTTCGAGGGATGGAACCAGCAAAAAGAAAGTGGTGAAAAAGCGTGTAATCAAGAAACGTACTGGTGGCAAACAAGAAACTACAGAAATTGTTACTGTAGAAGAAGATGGCAAGGAACCGGAAACCACAGTTACGGTTCAGGAACTTCCGGAAGATGAAGTTCACTTCTTGGAAAGACCTGAATTTAGGAAACCTGAATACATTGAAGAAATGCCGGAACAAGTCCAAGTTACAGAAGTTGTTTCGAGGGATGGAACCAGCAAAAAGAAAGTGGTGAAAAAGCGTGTAATCAAGAAACGTACTGGTGGCAAACAAGAAACTACAGAAATTGTTACTGTAGAAGAAGATGGCAAGGAACCGGAAACCACAGTTACGGTTCAGGAACTTCCGGAAGATGAAGTTCACTTCTTGGAAAGACCTGAATTTAGGAAACCTGAATACATTGAAGAAATGCCGGAACAAGTCCAAGTTACAGAAGTTGTTTCGAGGGATGGAACCAGCAAAAAGAAAGTGGTGAAAAAGCGTGTAATCAAGAAACGTACTGGTGGCAAACAAGAAACTACAGAAATTGTTACTGTAGAAGAAGATGGCAAGGAACCGGAAACCACAGTTACGGTTCAGGAACTTCCGGAAGATGAAGTTCACTTCTTGGAAAGACCTGAATTTAGGAAACCTGAATACATTGAAGAAATGCCGGAACAAGTCCAAGTTACAGAAGTTGTTTCGAGGGATGGAACCAGCAAAAAGAAAGTGGTGAAAAAGCGTGTAATCAAGAAACGTACTGGTGGCAAACAAGAAACTACAGAAATTGTTACTGTAGAAGAAGATGGCAAGGAACCGGAAACCACAGTTACGGTTCAGGAACTTCCGGAAGATGAAGTTCACTTCTTGGAAAGACCTGAATTTAGGAAACCTGAATACATTGAAGAAATGCCGGAACAAGTCCAAGTTACAGAAGTTGTTTCGAGGGATGGAACCAGCAAAAAGAAAGTGGTGAAAAAGCGTGTAATCAAGAAACGTACTGGTGGCAAACAAGAAACTACAGAAATTGTTACTGTAGAAGAAGATGGCAAGGAACCGGAAACCACAGTTACGGTTCAGGAACTTCCGGAAGATGAAGTTCACTTCTTGGAAAGACCTGAATTTAGGAAACCTGAATACATTGAAGAAATGCCGGAACAAGTCCAAGTTACAGAAGTTGTTTCGAGGGATGGAACCAGCAAAAAGAAAGTGGTGAAAAAGCGTGTAATCAAGAAACGTACTGGTGGCAAACAAGAAACTACAGAAATTGTTACTGTAGAAGAAGATGGCAAGGAACCGGAAACCACAGTTACGGTTCAGGAACTTCCGGAAGATGAAGTTCACTTCTTGGAAAGACCTGAATTTAGGAAACCTGAATACATTGAAGAAATGCCGGAACAAGTCCAAGTTACAGAAGTTGTTTCGAGGGATGGAACCAGCAAAAAGAAAGTGGTGAAAAAGCGTGTAATCAAGAAACGTACTGGTGGCAAACAAGAAACTACAGAAATTGTTACTGTAGAAGAAGATGGCAAGGAACCGGAAACCACAGTTACGGTTCAGGAACTTCCGGAAGATGAAGTTCACTTCTTGGAAAGACCTGAATTTAGGAAACCTGAATACATTGAAGAAATGCCGGAACAAGTCCAAGTTACAGAAGTTGTTTCGAGGGATGGAACCAGCAAAAAGAAAGTGGTGAAAAAGCGTGTAATCAAGAAACGTACTGGTGGCAAACAAGAAACTACAGAAATTGTTACTGTAGAAGAAGATGGCAAGGAACCGGAAACCACAGTTACGGTTCAGGAACTTCCGGAAGATGAAGTTCACTTCTTGGAAAGACCTGAATTTAGGAAACCTGAATACATTGAAGAAATGCCGGAACAAGTCCAAGTTACAGAAGTTGTTTCGAGGGATGGAACCAGCAAAAAGAAAGTGGTGAAAAAGCGTGTAATCAAGAAACGTACTGGTGGCAAACAAGAAACTACAGAAATTGTTACTGTAGAAGAAGATGGCAAGGAACCGGAAACCACAGTTACGGTTCAGGAACTTCCGGAAGATGAAGTTCACTTCTTGGAAAGACCTGAATTTAGGAAACCTGAATACATTGAAGAAATGCCGGAACAAGTCCAAGTTACAGAAGTTGTTTCGAGGGATGGAACCAGCAAAAAGAAAGTGGTGAAAAAGCGTGTAATCAAGAAACGTACTGGTGGCAAACAAGAAACTACAGAAATTGTTACTGTAGAAGAAGATGGCAAGGAACCGGAAACCACAGTTACGGTTCAGGAACTTCCGGAAGATGAAGTTCACTTCTTGGAAAGACCTGAATTTAGGAAACCTGAATACATTGAAGAAATGCCGGAACAAGTCCAAGTTACAGAAGTTGTTTCGAGGGATGGAACCAGCAAAAAGAAAGTGGTGAAAAAGCGTGTAATCAAGAAACGTACTGGTGGCAAACAAGAAACTACAGAAATTGTTACTGTAGAAGAAGATGGCAAGGAACCGGAAACCACAGTTACGGTTCAGGAACTTCCGGAAGATGAAGTTCACTTCTTGGAAAGACCTGAATTTAGGAAACCTGAATACATTGAAGAAATGCCGGAACAAGTCCAAGTTACAGAAGTTGTTTCGAGGGATGGAACCAGCAAAAAGAAAGTGGTGAAAAAGCGTGTAATCAAGAAACGTACTGGTGGCAAACAAGAAACTACAGAAATTGTTACTGTAGAAGAAGATGGCAAGGAACCGGAAACCACAGTTACGGTTCAGGAACTTCCGGAAGATGAAGTTCACTTCTTGGAAAGACCTGAATTTAGGAAACCTGAATACATTGAAGAAATGCCGGAACAAGTCCAAGTTACAGAAGTTGTTTCGAGGGATGGAACCAGCAAAAAGAAAGTGGTGAAAAAGCGTGTAATCAAGAAACGTACTGGTGGCAAACAAGAAACTACAGAAATTGTTACTGTAGAAGAAGATGGCAAGGAACCGGAAACCACAGTTACGGTTCAGGAACTTCCGGAAGATGAAGTTCACTTCTTGGAAAGACCTGAATTTAGGAAACCTGAATACATTGAAGAAATGCCGGAACAAGTCCAAGTTACAGAAGTTGTTTCGAGGGATGGAACCAGCAAAAAGAAAGTGGTGAAAAAGCGTGTAATCAAGAAACGTACTGGTGGCAAACAAGAAACTACAGAAATTGTTACTGTAGAAGAAGATGGCAAGGAACCGGAAACCACAGTTACGGTTCAGGAACTTCCGGAAGATGAAGTTCACTTCTTGGAAAGACCTGAATTTAGGAAACCTGAATACATTGAAGAAATGCCGGAACAAGTCCAAGTTACAGAAGTTGTTTCGAGGGATGGAACCAGCAAAAAGAAAGTGGTGAAAAAGCGTGTAATCAAGAAACGTACTGGTGGCAAACAAGAAACTACAGAAATTGTTACTGTAGAAGAAGATGGCAAGGAACCGGAAACCACAGTTACGGTTCAGGAACTTCCGGAAGATGAAGTTCACTTCTTGGAAAGACCTGAATTTAGGAAACCTGAATACATTGAAGAAATGCCGGAACAAGTCCAAGTTACAGAAGTTGTTTCGAGGGATGGAACCAGCAAAAAGAAAGTGGTGAAAAAGCGTGTAATCAAGAAACGTACTGGTGGCAAACAAGAAACTACAGAAATTGTTACTGTAGAAGAAGATGGCAAGGAACCGGAAACCACAGTTACGGTTCAGGAACTTCCGGAAGATGAAGTTCACTTCTTGGAAAGACCTGAATTTAGGAAACCTGAATACATTGAAGAAATGCCGGAACAAGTCCAAGTTACAGAAGTTGTTTCGAGGGATGGAACCAGCAAAAAGAAAGTGGTGAAAAAGCGTGTAATCAAGAAACGTACTGGTGGCAAACAAGAAACTACAGAAATTGTTACTGTAGAAGAAGATGGCAAGGAACCGGAAACCACAGTTACGGTTCAGGAACTTCCGGAAGATGAAGTTCACTTCTTGGAAAGACCTGAATTTAGGAAACCTGAATACATTGAAGAAATGCCGGAACAAGTCCAAGTTACAGAAGTTGTTTCGAGGGATGGAACCAGCAAAAAGAAAGTGGTGAAAAAGCGTGTAATCAAGAAACGTACTGGTGGCAAACAAGAAACTACAGAAATTGTTACTGTAGAAGAAGATGGCAAGGAACCGGAAACCACAGTTACGGTTCAGGAACTTCCGGAAGATGAAGTTCACTTCTTGGAAAGACCTGAATTTAGGAAACCTGAATACATTGAAGAAATGCCGGAACAAGTCCAAGTTACAGAAGTTGTTTCGAGGGATGGAACCAGCAAAAAGAAAGTGGTGAAAAAGCGTGTAATCAAGAAACGTACTGGTGGCAAACAAGAAACTACAGAAATTGTTACTGTAGAAGAAGATGGCAAGGAACCGGAAACCACAGTTACGGTTCAGGAACTTCCGGAAGATGAAGTTCACTTCTTGGAAAGACCTGAATTTAGGAAACCTGAATACATTGAAGAAATGCCGGAACAAGTCCAAGTTACAGAAGTTGTTTCGAGGGATGGAACCAGCAAAAAGAAAGTGGTGAAAAAGCGTGTAATCAAGAAACGTACTGGTGGCAAACAAGAAACTACAGAAATTGTTACTGTAGAAGAAGATGGCAAGGAACCGGAAACCACAGTTACGGTTCAGGAACTTCCGGAAGATGAAGTTCACTTCTTGGAAAGACCTGAATTTAGGAAACCTGAATACATTGAAGAAATGCCGGAACAAGTCCAAGTTACAGAAGTTGTTTCGAGGGATGGAACCAGCAAAAAGAAAGTGGTGAAAAAGCGTGTAATCAAGAAACGTACTGGTGGCAAACAAGAAACTACAGAAATTGTTACTGTAGAAGAAGATGGCAAGGAACCGGAAACCACAGTTACGGTTCAGGAACTTCCGGAAGATGAAGTTCACTTCTTGGAAAGACCTGAATTTAGGAAACCTGAATACATTGAAGAAATGCCGGAACAAGTCCAAGTTACAGAAGTTGTTTCGAGGGATGGAACCAGCAAAAAGAAAGTGGTGAAAAAGCGTGTAATCAAGAAACGTACTGGTGGCAAACAAGAAACTACAGAAATTGTTACTGTAGAAGAAGATGGCAAGGAACCGGAAACCACAGTTACGGTTCAGGAACTTCCGGAAGATGAAGTTCACTTCTTGGAAAGACCTGAATTTAGGAAACCTGAATACATTGAAGAAATGCCGGAACAAGTCCAAGTTACAGAAGTTGTTTCGAGGGATGGAACCAGCAAAAAGAAAGTGGTGAAAAAGCGTGTAATCAAGAAACGTACTGGTGGCAAACAAGAAACTACAGAAATTGTTACTGTAGAAGAAGATGGCAAGGAACCGGAAACCACAGTTACGGTTCAGGAACTTCCGGAAGATGAAGTTCACTTCTTGGAAAGACCTGAATTTAGGAAACCTGAATACATTGAAGAAATGCCGGAACAAGTCCAAGTTACAGAAGTTGTTTCGAGGGATGGAACCAGCAAAAAGAAAGTGGTGAAAAAGCGTGTAATCAAGAAACGTACTGGTGGCAAACAAGAAACTACAGAAATTGTTACTGTAGAAGAAGATGGCAAGGAACCGGAAACCACAGTTACGGTTCAGGAACTTCCGGAAGATGAAGTTCACTTCTTGGAAAGACCTGAATTTAGGAAACCTGAATACATTGAAGAAATGCCGGAACAAGTCCAAGTTACAGAAGTTGTTTCGAGGGATGGAACCAGCAAAAAGAAAGTGGTGAAAAAGCGTGTAATCAAGAAACGTACTGGTGGCAAACAAGAAACTACAGAAATTGTTACTGTAGAAGAAGATGGCAAGGAACCGGAAACCACAGTTACGGTTCAGGAACTTCCGGAAGATGAAGTTCACTTCTTGGAAAGACCTGAATTTAGGAAACCTGAATACATTGAAGAAATGCCGGAACAAGTCCAAGTTACAGAAGTTGTTTCGAGGGATGGAACCAGCAAAAAGAAAGTGGTGAAAAAGCGTGTAATCAAGAAACGTACTGGTGGCAAACAAGAAACTACAGAAATTGTTACTGTAGAAGAAGATGGCAAGGAACCGGAAACCACAGTTACGGTTCAGGAACTTCCGGAAGATGAAGTTCACTTCTTGGAAAGACCTGAATTTAGGAAACCTGAATACATTGAAGAAATGCCGGAACAAGTCCAAGTTACAGAAGTTGTTTCGAGGGATGGAACCAGCAAAAAGAAAGTGGTGAAAAAGCGTGTAATCAAGAAACGTACTGGTGGCAAACAAGAAACTACAGAAATTGTTACTGTAGAAGAAGATGGCAAGGAACCGGAAACCACAGTTACGGTTCAGGAACTTCCGGAAGATGAAGTTCACTTCTTGGAAAGACCTGAATTTAGGAAACCTGAATACATTGAAGAAATGCCGGAACAAGTCCAAGTTACAGAAGTTGTTTCGAGGGATGGAACCAGCAAAAAGAAAGTGGTGAAAAAGCGTGTAATCAAGAAACGTACTGGTGGCAAACAAGAAACTACAGAAATTGTTACTGTAGAAGAAGATGGCAAGGAACCGGAAACCACAGTTACGGTTCAGGAACTTCCGGAAGATGAAGTTCACTTCTTGGAAAGACCTGAATTTAGGAAACCTGAATACATTGAAGAAATGCCGGAACAAGTCCAAGTTACAGAAGTTGTTTCGAGGGATGGAACCAGCAAAAAGAAAGTGGTGAAAAAGCGTGTAATCAAGAAACGTACTGGTGGCAAACAAGAAACTACAGAAATTGTTACTGTAGAAGAAGATGGCAAGGAACCGGAAACCACAGTTACGGTTCAGGAACTTCCGGAAGATGAAGTTCACTTCTTGGAAAGACCTGAATTTAGGAAACCTGAATACATTGAAGAAATGCCGGAACAAGTCCAAGTTACAGAAGTTGTTTCGAGGGATGGAACCAGCAAAAAGAAAGTGGTGAAAAAGCGTGTAATCAAGAAACGTACTGGTGGCAAACAAGAAACTACAGAAATTGTTACTGTAGAAGAAGATGGCAAGGAACCGGAAACCACAGTTACGGTTCAGGAACTTCCGGAAGATGAAGTTCACTTCTTGGAAAGACCTGAATTTAGGAAACCTGAATACATTGAAGAAATGCCGGAACAAGTCCAAGTTACAGAAGTTGTTTCGAGGGATGGAACCAGCAAAAAGAAAGTGGTGAAAAAGCGTGTAATCAAGAAACGTACTGGTGGCAAACAAGAAACTACAGAAATTGTTACTGTAGAAGAAGATGGCAAGGAACCGGAAACCACAGTTACGGTTCAGGAACTTCCGGAAGATGAAGTTCACTTCTTGGAAAGACCTGAATTTAGGAAACCTGAATACATTGAAGAAATGCCGGAACAAGTCCAAGTTACAGAAGTTGTTTCGAGGGATGGAACCAGCAAAAAGAAAGTGGTGAAAAAGCGTGTAATCAAGAAACGTACTGGTGGCAAACAAGAAACTACAGAAATTGTTACTGTAGAAGAAGATGGCAAGGAACCGGAAACCACAGTTACGGTTCAGGAACTTCCGGAAGATGAAGTTCACTTCTTGGAAAGACCTGAATTTAGGAAACCTGAATACATTGAAGAAATGCCGGAACAAGTCCAAGTTACAGAAGTTGTTTCGAGGGATGGAACCAGCAAAAAGAAAGTGGTGAAAAAGCGTGTAATCAAGAAACGTACTGGTGGCAAACAAGAAACTACAGAAATTGTTACTGTAGAAGAAGATGGCAAGGAACCGGAAACCACAGTTACGGTTCAGGAACTTCCGGAAGATGAAGTTCACTTCTTGGAAAGACCTGAATTTAGGAAACCTGAATACATTGAAGAAATGCCGGAACAAGTCCAAGTTACAGAAGTTGTTTCGAGGGATGGAACCAGCAAAAAGAAAGTGGTGAAAAAGCGTGTAATCAAGAAACGTACTGGTGGCAAACAAGAAACTACAGAAATTGTTACTGTAGAAGAAGATGGCAAGGAACCGGAAACCACAGTTACGGTTCAGGAACTTCCGGAAGATGAAGTTCACTTCTTGGAAAGACCTGAATTTAGGAAACCTGAATACATTGAAGAAATGCCGGAACAAGTCCAAGTTACAGAAGTTGTTTCGAGGGATGGAACCAGCAAAAAGAAAGTGGTGAAAAAGCGTGTAATCAAGAAACGTACTGGTGGCAAACAAGAAACTACAGAAATTGTTACTGTAGAAGAAGATGGCAAGGAACCGGAAACCACAGTTACGGTTCAGGAACTTCCGGAAGATGAAGTTCACTTCTTGGAAAGACCTGAATTTAGGAAACCTGAATACATTGAAGAAATGCCGGAACAAGTCCAAGTTACAGAAGTTGTTTCGAGGGATGGAACCAGCAAAAAGAAAGTGGTGAAAAAGCGTGTAATCAAGAAACGTACTGGTGGCAAACAAGAAACTACAGAAATTGTTACTGTAGAAGAAGATGGCAAGGAACCGGAAACCACAGTTACGGTTCAGGAACTTCCGGAAGATGAAGTTCACTTCTTGGAAAGACCTGAATTTAGGAAACCTGAATACATTGAAGAAATGCCGGAACAAGTCCAAGTTACAGAAGTTGTTTCGAGGGATGGAACCAGCAAAAAGAAAGTGGTGAAAAAGCGTGTAATCAAGAAACGTACTGGTGGCAAACAAGAAACTACAGAAATTGTTACTGTAGAAGAAGATGGCAAGGAACCGGAAACCACAGTTACGGTTCAGGAACTTCCGGAAGATGAAGTTCACTTCTTGGAAAGACCTGAATTTAGGAAACCTGAATACATTGAAGAAATGCCGGAACAAGTCCAAGTTACAGAAGTTGTTTCGAGGGATGGAACCAGCAAAAAGAAAGTGGTGAAAAAGCGTGTAATCAAGAAACGTACTGGTGGCAAACAAGAAACTACAGAAATTGTTACTGTAGAAGAAGATGGCAAGGAACCGGAAACCACAGTTACGGTTCAGGAACTTCCGGAAGATGAAGTTCACTTCTTGGAAAGACCTGAATTTAGGAAACCTGAATACATTGAAGAAATGCCGGAACAAGTCCAAGTTACAGAAGTTGTTTCGAGGGATGGAACCAGCAAAAAGAAAGTGGTGAAAAAGCGTGTAATCAAGAAACGTACTGGTGGCAAACAAGAAACTACAGAAATTGTTACTGTAGAAGAAGATGGCAAGGAACCGGAAACCACAGTTACGGTTCAGGAACTTCCGGAAGATGAAGTTCACTTCTTGGAAAGACCTGAATTTAGGAAACCTGAATACATTGAAGAAATGCCGGAACAAGTCCAAGTTACAGAAGTTGTTTCGAGGGATGGAACCAGCAAAAAGAAAGTGGTGAAAAAGCGTGTAATCAAGAAACGTACTGGTGGCAAACAAGAAACTACAGAAATTGTTACTGTAGAAGAAGATGGCAAGGAACCGGAAACCACAGTTACGGTTCAGGAACTTCCGGAAGATGAAGTTCACTTCTTGGAAAGACCTGAATTTAGGAAACCTGAATACATTGAAGAAATGCCGGAACAAGTCCAAGTTACAGAAGTTGTTTCGAGGGATGGAACCAGCAAAAAGAAAGTGGTGAAAAAGCGTGTAATCAAGAAACGTACTGGTGGCAAACAAGAAACTACAGAAATTGTTACTGTAGAAGAAGATGGCAAGGAACCGGAAACCACAGTTACGGTTCAGGAACTTCCGGAAGATGAAGTTCACTTCTTGGAAAGACCTGAATTTAGGAAACCTGAATACATTGAAGAAATGCCGGAACAAGTCCAAGTTACAGAAGTTGTTTCGAGGGATGGAACCAGCAAAAAGAAAGTGGTGAAAAAGCGTGTAATCAAGAAACGTACTGGTGGCAAACAAGAAACTACAGAAATTGTTACTGTAGAAGAAGATGGCAAGGAACCGGAAACCACAGTTACGGTTCAGGAACTTCCGGAAGATGAAGTTCACTTCTTGGAAAGACCTGAATTTAGGAAACCTGAATACATTGAAGAAATGCCGGAACAAGTCCAAGTTACAGAAGTTGTTTCGAGGGATGGAACCAGCAAAAAGAAAGTGGTGAAAAAGCGTGTAATCAAGAAACGTACTGGTGGCAAACAAGAAACTACAGAAATTGTTACTGTAGAAGAAGATGGCAAGGAACCGGAAACCACAGTTACGGTTCAGGAACTTCCGGAAGATGAAGTTCACTTCTTGGAAAGACCTGAATTTAGGAAACCTGAATACATTGAAGAAATGCCGGAACAAGTCCAAGTTACAGAAGTTGTTTCGAGGGATGGAACCAGCAAAAAGAAAGTGGTGAAAAAGCGTGTAATCAAGAAACGTACTGGTGGCAAACAAGAAACTACAGAAATTGTTACTGTAGAAGAAGATGGCAAGGAACCGGAAACCACAGTTACGGTTCAGGAACTTCCGGAAGATGAAGTTCACTTCTTGGAAAGACCTGAATTTAGGAAACCTGAATACATTGAAGAAATGCCGGAACAAGTCCAAGTTACAGAAGTTGTTTCGAGGGATGGAACCAGCAAAAAGAAAGTGGTGAAAAAGCGTGTAATCAAGAAACGTACTGGTGGCAAACAAGAAACTACAGAAATTGTTACTGTAGAAGAAGATGGCAAGGAACCGGAAACCACAGTTACGGTTCAGGAACTTCCGGAAGATGAAGTTCACTTCTTGGAAAGACCTGAATTTAGGAAACCTGAATACATTGAAGAAATGCCGGAACAAGTCCAAGTTACAGAAGTTGTTTCGAGGGATGGAACCAGCAAAAAGAAAGTGGTGAAAAAGCGTGTAATCAAGAAACGTACTGGTGGCAAACAAGAAACTACAGAAATTGTTACTGTAGAAGAAGATGGCAAGGAACCGGAAACCACAGTTACGGTTCAGGAACTTCCGGAAGATGAAGTTCACTTCTTGGAAAGACCTGAATTTAGGAAACCTGAATACATTGAAGAAATGCCGGAACAAGTCCAAGTTACAGAAGTTGTTTCGAGGGATGGAACCAGCAAAAAGAAAGTGGTGAAAAAGCGTGTAATCAAGAAACGTACTGGTGGCAAACAAGAAACTACAGAAATTGTTACTGTAGAAGAAGATGGCAAGGAACCGGAAACCACAGTTACGGTTCAGGAACTTCCGGAAGATGAAGTTCACTTCTTGGAAAGACCTGAATTTAGGAAACCTGAATACATTGAAGAAATGCCGGAACAAGTCCAAGTTACAGAAGTTGTTTCGAGGGATGGAACCAGCAAAAAGAAAGTGGTGAAAAAGCGTGTAATCAAGAAACGTACTGGTGGCAAACAAGAAACTACAGAAATTGTTACTGTAGAAGAAGATGGCAAGGAACCGGAAACCACAGTTACGGTTCAGGAACTTCCGGAAGATGAAGTTCACTTCTTGGAAAGACCTGAATTTAGGAAACCTGAATACATTGAAGAAATGCCGGAACAAGTCCAAGTTACAGAAGTTGTTTCGAGGGATGGAACCAGCAAAAAGAAAGTGGTGAAAAAGCGTGTAATCAAGAAACGTACTGGTGGCAAACAAGAAACTACAGAAATTGTTACTGTAGAAGAAGATGGCAAGGAACCGGAAACCACAGTTACGGTTCAGGAACTTCCGGAAGATGAAGTTCACTTCTTGGAAAGACCTGAATTTAGGAAACCTGAATACATTGAAGAAATGCCGGAACAAGTCCAAGTTACAGAAGTTGTTTCGAGGGATGGAACCAGCAAAAAGAAAGTGGTGAAAAAGCGTGTAATCAAGAAACGTACTGGTGGCAAACAAGAAACTACAGAAATTGTTACTGTAGAAGAAGATGGCAAGGAACCGGAAACCACAGTTACGGTTCAGGAACTTCCGGAAGATGAAGTTCACTTCTTGGAAAGACCTGAATTTAGGAAACCTGAATACATTGAAGAAATGCCGGAACAAGTCCAAGTTACAGAAGTTGTTTCGAGGGATGGAACCAGCAAAAAGAAAGTGGTGAAAAAGCGTGTAATCAAGAAACGTACTGGTGGCAAACAAGAAACTACAGAAATTGTTACTGTAGAAGAAGATGGCAAGGAACCGGAAACCACAGTTACGGTTCAGGAACTTCCGGAAGATGAAGTTCACTTCTTGGAAAGACCTGAATTTAGGAAACCTGAATACATTGAAGAAATGCCGGAACAAGTCCAAGTTACAGAAGTTGTTTCGAGGGATGGAACCAGCAAAAAGAAAGTGGTGAAAAAGCGTGTAATCAAGAAACGTACTGGTGGCAAACAAGAAACTACAGAAATTGTTACTGTAGAAGAAGATGGCAAGGAACCGGAAACCACAGTTACGGTTCAGGAACTTCCGGAAGATGAAGTTCACTTCTTGGAAAGACCTGAATTTAGGAAACCTGAATACATTGAAGAAATGCCGGAACAAGTCCAAGTTACAGAAGTTGTTTCGAGGGATGGAACCAGCAAAAAGAAAGTGGTGAAAAAGCGTGTAATCAAGAAACGTACTGGTGGCAAACAAGAAACTACAGAAATTGTTACTGTAGAAGAAGATGGCAAGGAACCGGAAACCACAGTTACGGTTCAGGAACTTCCGGAAGATGAAGTTCACTTCTTGGAAAGACCTGAATTTAGGAAACCTGAATACATTGAAGAAATGCCGGAACAAGTCCAAGTTACAGAAGTTGTTTCGAGGGATGGAACCAGCAAAAAGAAAGTGGTGAAAAAGCGTGTAATCAAGAAACGTACTGGTGGCAAACAAGAAACTACAGAAATTGTTACTGTAGAAGAAGATGGCAAGGAACCGGAAACCACAGTTACGGTTCAGGAACTTCCGGAAGATGAAGTTCACTTCTTGGAAAGACCTGAATTTAGGAAACCTGAATACATTGAAGAAATGCCGGAACAAGTCCAAGTTACAGAAGTTGTTTCGAGGGATGGAACCAGCAAAAAGAAAGTGGTGAAAAAGCGTGTAATCAAGAAACGTACTGGTGGCAAACAAGAAACTACAGAAATTGTTACTGTAGAAGAAGATGGCAAGGAACCGGAAACCACAGTTACGGTTCAGGAACTTCCGGAAGATGAAGTTCACTTCTTGGAAAGACCTGAATTTAGGAAACCTGAATACATTGAAGAAATGCCGGAACAAGTCCAAGTTACAGAAGTTGTTTCGAGGGATGGAACCAGCAAAAAGAAAGTGGTGAAAAAGCGTGTAATCAAGAAACGTACTGGTGGCAAACAAGAAACTACAGAAATTGTTACTGTAGAAGAAGATGGCAAGGAACCGGAAACCACAGTTACGGTTCAGGAACTTCCGGAAGATGAAGTTCACTTCTTGGAAAGACCTGAATTTAGGAAACCTGAATACATTGAAGAAATGCCGGAACAAGTCCAAGTTACAGAAGTTGTTTCGAGGGATGGAACCAGCAAAAAGAAAGTGGTGAAAAAGCGTGTAATCAAGAAACGTACTGGTGGCAAACAAGAAACTACAGAAATTGTTACTGTAGAAGAAGATGGCAAGGAACCGGAAACCACAGTTACGGTTCAGGAACTTCCGGAAGATGAAGTTCACTTCTTGGAAAGACCTGAATTTAGGAAACCTGAATACATTGAAGAAATGCCGGAACAAGTCCAAGTTACAGAAGTTGTTTCGAGGGATGGAACCAGCAAAAAGAAAGTGGTGAAAAAGCGTGTAATCAAGAAACGTACTGGTGGCAAACAAGAAACTACAGAAATTGTTACTGTAGAAGAAGATGGCAAGGAACCGGAAACCACAGTTACGGTTCAGGAACTTCCGGAAGATGAAGTTCACTTCTTGGAAAGACCTGAATTTAGGAAACCTGAATACATTGAAGAAATGCCGGAACAAGTCCAAGTTACAGAAGTTGTTTCGAGGGATGGAACCAGCAAAAAGAAAGTGGTGAAAAAGCGTGTAATCAAGAAACGTACTGGTGGCAAACAAGAAACTACAGAAATTGTTACTGTAGAAGAAGATGGCAAGGAACCGGAAACCACAGTTACGGTTCAGGAACTTCCGGAAGATGAAGTTCACTTCTTGGAAAGACCTGAATTTAGGAAACCTGAATACATTGAAGAAATGCCGGAACAAGTCCAAGTTACAGAAGTTGTTTCGAGGGATGGAACCAGCAAAAAGAAAGTGGTGAAAAAGCGTGTAATCAAGAAACGTACTGGTGGCAAACAAGAAACTACAGAAATTGTTACTGTAGAAGAAGATGGCAAGGAACCGGAAACCACAGTTACGGTTCAGGAACTTCCGGAAGATGAAGTTCACTTCTTGGAAAGACCTGAATTTAGGAAACCTGAATACATTGAAGAAATGCCGGAACAAGTCCAAGTTACAGAAGTTGTTTCGAGGGATGGAACCAGCAAAAAGAAAGTGGTGAAAAAGCGTGTAATCAAGAAACGTACTGGTGGCAAACAAGAAACTACAGAAATTGTTACTGTAGAAGAAGATGGCAAGGAACCGGAAACCACAGTTACGGTTCAGGAACTTCCGGAAGATGAAGTTCACTTCTTGGAAAGACCTGAATTTAGGAAACCTGAATACATTGAAGAAATGCCGGAACAAGTCCAAGTTACAGAAGTTGTTTCGAGGGATGGAACCAGCAAAAAGAAAGTGGTGAAAAAGCGTGTAATCAAGAAACGTACTGGTGGCAAACAAGAAACTACAGAAATTGTTACTGTAGAAGAAGATGGCAAGGAACCGGAAACCACAGTTACGGTTCAGGAACTTCCGGAAGATGAAGTTCACTTCTTGGAAAGACCTGAATTTAGGAAACCTGAATACATTGAAGAAATGCCGGAACAAGTCCAAGTTACAGAAGTTGTTTCGAGGGATGGAACCAGCAAAAAGAAAGTGGTGAAAAAGCGTGTAATCAAGAAACGTACTGGTGGCAAACAAGAAACTACAGAAATTGTTACTGTAGAAGAAGATGGCAAGGAACCGGAAACCACAGTTACGGTTCAGGAACTTCCGGAAGATGAAGTTCACTTCTTGGAAAGACCTGAATTTAGGAAACCTGAATACATTGAAGAAATGCCGGAACAAGTCCAAGTTACAGAAGTTGTTTCGAGGGATGGAACCAGCAAAAAGAAAGTGGTGAAAAAGCGTGTAATCAAGAAACGTACTGGTGGCAAACAAGAAACTACAGAAATTGTTACTGTAGAAGAAGATGGCAAGGAACCGGAAACCACAGTTACGGTTCAGGAACTTCCGGAAGATGAAGTTCACTTCTTGGAAAGACCTGAATTTAGGAAACCTGAATACATTGAAGAAATGCCGGAACAAGTCCAAGTTACAGAAGTTGTTTCGAGGGATGGAACCAGCAAAAAGAAAGTGGTGAAAAAGCGTGTAATCAAGAAACGTACTGGTGGCAAACAAGAAACTACAGAAATTGTTACTGTAGAAGAAGATGGCAAGGAACCGGAAACCACAGTTACGGTTCAGGAACTTCCGGAAGATGAAGTTCACTTCTTGGAAAGACCTGAATTTAGGAAACCTGAATACATTGAAGAAATGCCGGAACAAGTCCAAGTTACAGAAGTTGTTTCGAGGGATGGAACCAGCAAAAAGAAAGTGGTGAAAAAGCGTGTAATCAAGAAACGTACTGGTGGCAAACAAGAAACTACAGAAATTGTTACTGTAGAAGAAGATGGCAAGGAACCGGAAACCACAGTTACGGTTCAGGAACTTCCGGAAGATGAAGTTCACTTCTTGGAAAGACCTGAATTTAGGAAACCTGAATACATTGAAGAAATGCCGGAACAAGTCCAAGTTACAGAAGTTGTTTCGAGGGATGGAACCAGCAAAAAGAAAGTGGTGAAAAAGCGTGTAATCAAGAAACGTACTGGTGGCAAACAAGAAACTACAGAAATTGTTACTGTAGAAGAAGATGGCAAGGAACCGGAAACCACAGTTACGGTTCAGGAACTTCCGGAAGATGAAGTTCACTTCTTGGAAAGACCTGAATTTAGGAAACCTGAATACATTGAAGAAATGCCGGAACAAGTCCAAGTTACAGAAGTTGTTTCGAGGGATGGAACCAGCAAAAAGAAAGTGGTGAAAAAGCGTGTAATCAAGAAACGTACTGGTGGCAAACAAGAAACTACAGAAATTGTTACTGTAGAAGAAGATGGCAAGGAACCGGAAACCACAGTTACGGTTCAGGAACTTCCGGAAGATGAAGTTCACTTCTTGGAAAGACCTGAATTTAGGAAACCTGAATACATTGAAGAAATGCCGGAACAAGTCCAAGTTACAGAAGTTGTTTCGAGGGATGGAACCAGCAAAAAGAAAGTGGTGAAAAAGCGTGTAATCAAGAAACGTACTGGTGGCAAACAAGAAACTACAGAAATTGTTACTGTAGAAGAAGATGGCAAGGAACCGGAAACCACAGTTACGGTTCAGGAACTTCCGGAAGATGAAGTTCACTTCTTGGAAAGACCTGAATTTAGGAAACCTGAATACATTGAAGAAATGCCGGAACAAGTCCAAGTTACAGAAGTTGTTTCGAGGGATGGAACCAGCAAAAAGAAAGTGGTGAAAAAGCGTGTAATCAAGAAACGTACTGGTGGCAAACAAGAAACTACAGAAATTGTTACTGTAGAAGAAGATGGCAAGGAACCGGAAACCACAGTTACGGTTCAGGAACTTCCGGAAGATGAAGTTCACTTCTTGGAAAGACCTGAATTTAGGAAACCTGAATACATTGAAGAAATGCCGGAACAAGTCCAAGTTACAGAAGTTGTTTCGAGGGATGGAACCAGCAAAAAGAAAGTGGTGAAAAAGCGTGTAATCAAGAAACGTACTGGTGGCAAACAAGAAACTACAGAAATTGTTACTGTAGAAGAAGATGGCAAGGAACCGGAAACCACAGTTACGGTTCAGGAACTTCCGGAAGATGAAGTTCACTTCTTGGAAAGACCTGAATTTAGGAAACCTGAATACATTGAAGAAATGCCGGAACAAGTCCAAGTTACAGAAGTTGTTTCGAGGGATGGAACCAGCAAAAAGAAAGTGGTGAAAAAGCGTGTAATCAAGAAACGTACTGGTGGCAAACAAGAAACTACAGAAATTGTTACTGTAGAAGAAGATGGCAAGGAACCGGAAACCACAGTTACGGTTCAGGAACTTCCGGAAGATGAAGTTCACTTCTTGGAAAGACCTGAATTTAGGAAACCTGAATACATTGAAGAAATGCCGGAACAAGTCCAAGTTACAGAAGTTGTTTCGAGGGATGGAACCAGCAAAAAGAAAGTGGTGAAAAAGCGTGTAATCAAGAAACGTACTGGTGGCAAACAAGAAACTACAGAAATTGTTACTGTAGAAGAAGATGGCAAGGAACCGGAAACCACAGTTACGGTTCAGGAACTTCCGGAAGATGAAGTTCACTTCTTGGAAAGACCTGAATTTAGGAAACCTGAATACATTGAAGAAATGCCGGAACAAGTCCAAGTTACAGAAGTTGTTTCGAGGGATGGAACCAGCAAAAAGAAAGTGGTGAAAAAGCGTGTAATCAAGAAACGTACTGGTGGCAAACAAGAAACTACAGAAATTGTTACTGTAGAAGAAGATGGCAAGGAACCGGAAACCACAGTTACGGTTCAGGAACTTCCGGAAGATGAAGTTCACTTCTTGGAAAGACCTGAATTTAGGAAACCTGAATACATTGAAGAAATGCCGGAACAAGTCCAAGTTACAGAAGTTGTTTCGAGGGATGGAACCAGCAAAAAGAAAGTGGTGAAAAAGCGTGTAATCAAGAAACGTACTGGTGGCAAACAAGAAACTACAGAAATTGTTACTGTAGAAGAAGATGGCAAGGAACCGGAAACCACAGTTACGGTTCAGGAACTTCCGGAAGATGAAGTTCACTTCTTGGAAAGACCTGAATTTAGGAAACCTGAATACATTGAAGAAATGCCGGAACAAGTCCAAGTTACAGAAGTTGTTTCGAGGGATGGAACCAGCAAAAAGAAAGTGGTGAAAAAGCGTGTAATCAAGAAACGTACTGGTGGCAAACAAGAAACTACAGAAATTGTTACTGTAGAAGAAGATGGCAAGGAACCGGAAACCACAGTTACGGTTCAGGAACTTCCGGAAGATGAAGTTCACTTCTTGGAAAGACCTGAATTTAGGAAACCTGAATACATTGAAGAAATGCCGGAACAAGTCCAAGTTACAGAAGTTGTTTCGAGGGATGGAACCAGCAAAAAGAAAGTGGTGAAAAAGCGTGTAATCAAGAAACGTACTGGTGGCAAACAAGAAACTACAGAAATTGTTACTGTAGAAGAAGATGGCAAGGAACCGGAAACCACAGTTACGGTTCAGGAACTTCCGGAAGATGAAGTTCACTTCTTGGAAAGACCTGAATTTAGGAAACCTGAATACATTGAAGAAATGCCGGAACAAGTCCAAGTTACAGAAGTTGTTTCGAGGGATGGAACCAGCAAAAAGAAAGTGGTGAAAAAGCGTGTAATCAAGAAACGTACTGGTGGCAAACAAGAAACTACAGAAATTGTTACTGTAGAAGAAGATGGCAAGGAACCGGAAACCACAGTTACGGTTCAGGAACTTCCGGAAGATGAAGTTCACTTCTTGGAAAGACCTGAATTTAGGAAACCTGAATACATTGAAGAAATGCCGGAACAAGTCCAAGTTACAGAAGTTGTTTCGAGGGATGGAACCAGCAAAAAGAAAGTGGTGAAAAAGCGTGTAATCAAGAAACGTACTGGTGGCAAACAAGAAACTACAGAAATTGTTACTGTAGAAGAAGATGGCAAGGAACCGGAAACCACAGTTACGGTTCAGGAACTTCCGGAAGATGAAGTTCACTTCTTGGAAAGACCTGAATTTAGGAAACCTGAATACATTGAAGAAATGCCGGAACAAGTCCAAGTTACAGAAGTTGTTTCGAGGGATGGAACCAGCAAAAAGAAAGTGGTGAAAAAGCGTGTAATCAAGAAACGTACTGGTGGCAAACAAGAAACTACAGAAATTGTTACTGTAGAAGAAGATGGCAAGGAACCGGAAACCACAGTTACGGTTCAGGAACTTCCGGAAGATGAAGTTCACTTCTTGGAAAGACCTGAATTTAGGAAACCTGAATACATTGAAGAAATGCCGGAACAAGTCCAAGTTACAGAAGTTGTTTCGAGGGATGGAACCAGCAAAAAGAAAGTGGTGAAAAAGCGTGTAATCAAGAAACGTACTGGTGGCAAACAAGAAACTACAGAAATTGTTACTGTAGAAGAAGATGGCAAGGAACCGGAAACCACAGTTACGGTTCAGGAACTTCCGGAAGATGAAGTTCACTTCTTGGAAAGACCTGAATTTAGGAAACCTGAATACATTGAAGAAATGCCGGAACAAGTCCAAGTTACAGAAGTTGTTTCGAGGGATGGAACCAGCAAAAAGAAAGTGGTGAAAAAGCGTGTAATCAAGAAACGTACTGGTGGCAAACAAGAAACTACAGAAATTGTTACTGTAGAAGAAGATGGCAAGGAACCGGAAACCACAGTTACGGTTCAGGAACTTCCGGAAGATGAAGTTCACTTCTTGGAAAGACCTGAATTTAGGAAACCTGAATACATTGAAGAAATGCCGGAACAAGTCCAAGTTACAGAAGTTGTTTCGAGGGATGGAACCAGCAAAAAGAAAGTGGTGAAAAAGCGTGTAATCAAGAAACGTACTGGTGGCAAACAAGAAACTACAGAAATTGTTACTGTAGAAGAAGATGGCAAGGAACCGGAAACCACAGTTACGGTTCAGGAACTTCCGGAAGATGAAGTTCACTTCTTGGAAAGACCTGAATTTAGGAAACCTGAATACATTGAAGAAATGCCGGAACAAGTCCAAGTTACAGAAGTTGTTTCGAGGGATGGAACCAGCAAAAAGAAAGTGGTGAAAAAGCGTGTAATCAAGAAACGTACTGGTGGCAAACAAGAAACTACAGAAATTGTTACTGTAGAAGAAGATGGCAAGGAACCGGAAACCACAGTTACGGTTCAGGAACTTCCGGAAGATGAAGTTCACTTCTTGGAAAGACCTGAATTTAGGAAACCTGAATACATTGAAGAAATGCCGGAACAAGTCCAAGTTACAGAAGTTGTTTCGAGGGATGGAACCAGCAAAAAGAAAGTGGTGAAAAAGCGTGTAATCAAGAAACGTACTGGTGGCAAACAAGAAACTACAGAAATTGTTACTGTAGAAGAAGATGGCAAGGAACCGGAAACCACAGTTACGGTTCAGGAACTTCCGGAAGATGAAGTTCACTTCTTGGAAAGACCTGAATTTAGGAAACCTGAATACATTGAAGAAATGCCGGAACAAGTCCAAGTTACAGAAGTTGTTTCGAGGGATGGAACCAGCAAAAAGAAAGTGGTGAAAAAGCGTGTAATCAAGAAACGTACTGGTGGCAAACAAGAAACTACAGAAATTGTTACTGTAGAAGAAGATGGCAAGGAACCGGAAACCACAGTTACGGTTCAGGAACTTCCGGAAGATGAAGTTCACTTCTTGGAAAGACCTGAATTTAGGAAACCTGAATACATTGAAGAAATGCCGGAACAAGTCCAAGTTACAGAAGTTGTTTCGAGGGATGGAACCAGCAAAAAGAAAGTGGTGAAAAAGCGTGTAATCAAGAAACGTACTGGTGGCAAACAAGAAACTACAGAAATTGTTACTGTAGAAGAAGATGGCAAGGAACCGGAAACCACAGTTACGGTTCAGGAACTTCCGGAAGATGAAGTTCACTTCTTGGAAAGACCTGAATTTAGGAAACCTGAATACATTGAAGAAATGCCGGAACAAGTCCAAGTTACAGAAGTTGTTTCGAGGGATGGAACCAGCAAAAAGAAAGTGGTGAAAAAGCGTGTAATCAAGAAACGTACTGGTGGCAAACAAGAAACTACAGAAATTGTTACTGTAGAAGAAGATGGCAAGGAACCGGAAACCACAGTTACGGTTCAGGAACTTCCGGAAGATGAAGTTCACTTCTTGGAAAGACCTGAATTTAGGAAACCTGAATACATTGAAGAAATGCCGGAACAAGTCCAAGTTACAGAAGTTGTTTCGAGGGATGGAACCAGCAAAAAGAAAGTGGTGAAAAAGCGTGTAATCAAGAAACGTACTGGTGGCAAACAAGAAACTACAGAAATTGTTACTGTAGAAGAAGATGGCAAGGAACCGGAAACCACAGTTACGGTTCAGGAACTTCCGGAAGATGAAGTTCACTTCTTGGAAAGACCTGAATTTAGGAAACCTGAATACATTGAAGAAATGCCGGAACAAGTCCAAGTTACAGAAGTTGTTTCGAGGGATGGAACCAGCAAAAAGAAAGTGGTGAAAAAGCGTGTAATCAAGAAACGTACTGGTGGCAAACAAGAAACTACAGAAATTGTTACTGTAGAAGAAGATGGCAAGGAACCGGAAACCACAGTTACGGTTCAGGAACTTCCGGAAGATGAAGTTCACTTCTTGGAAAGACCTGAATTTAGGAAACCTGAATACATTGAAGAAATGCCGGAACAAGTCCAAGTTACAGAAGTTGTTTCGAGGGATGGAACCAGCAAAAAGAAAGTGGTGAAAAAGCGTGTAATCAAGAAACGTACTGGTGGCAAACAAGAAACTACAGAAATTGTTACTGTAGAAGAAGATGGCAAGGAACCGGAAACCACAGTTACGGTTCAGGAACTTCCGGAAGATGAAGTTCACTTCTTGGAAAGACCTGAATTTAGGAAACCTGAATACATTGAAGAAATGCCGGAACAAGTCCAAGTTACAGAAGTTGTTTCGAGGGATGGAACCAGCAAAAAGAAAGTGGTGAAAAAGCGTGTAATCAAGAAACGTACTGGTGGCAAACAAGAAACTACAGAAATTGTTACTGTAGAAGAAGATGGCAAGGAACCGGAAACCACAGTTACGGTTCAGGAACTTCCGGAAGATGAAGTTCACTTCTTGGAAAGACCTGAATTTAGGAAACCTGAATACATTGAAGAAATGCCGGAACAAGTCCAAGTTACAGAAGTTGTTTCGAGGGATGGAACCAGCAAAAAGAAAGTGGTGAAAAAGCGTGTAATCAAGAAACGTACTGGTGGCAAACAAGAAACTACAGAAATTGTTACTGTAGAAGAAGATGGCAAGGAACCGGAAACCACAGTTACGGTTCAGGAACTTCCGGAAGATGAAGTTCACTTCTTGGAAAGACCTGAATTTAGGAAACCTGAATACATTGAAGAAATGCCGGAACAAGTCCAAGTTACAGAAGTTGTTTCGAGGGATGGAACCAGCAAAAAGAAAGTGGTGAAAAAGCGTGTAATCAAGAAACGTACTGGTGGCAAACAAGAAACTACAGAAATTGTTACTGTAGAAGAAGATGGCAAGGAACCGGAAACCACAGTTACGGTTCAGGAACTTCCGGAAGATGAAGTTCACTTCTTGGAAAGACCTGAATTTAGGAAACCTGAATACATTGAAGAAATGCCGGAACAAGTCCAAGTTACAGAAGTTGTTTCGAGGGATGGAACCAGCAAAAAGAAAGTGGTGAAAAAGCGTGTAATCAAGAAACGTACTGGTGGCAAACAAGAAACTACAGAAATTGTTACTGTAGAAGAAGATGGCAAGGAACCGGAAACCACAGTTACGGTTCAGGAACTTCCGGAAGATGAAGTTCACTTCTTGGAAAGACCTGAATTTAGGAAACCTGAATACATTGAAGAAATGCCGGAACAAGTCCAAGTTACAGAAGTTGTTTCGAGGGATGGAACCAGCAAAAAGAAAGTGGTGAAAAAGCGTGTAATCAAGAAACGTACTGGTGGCAAACAAGAAACTACAGAAATTGTTACTGTAGAAGAAGATGGCAAGGAACCGGAAACCACAGTTACGGTTCAGGAACTTCCGGAAGATGAAGTTCACTTCTTGGAAAGACCTGAATTTAGGAAACCTGAATACATTGAAGAAATGCCGGAACAAGTCCAAGTTACAGAAGTTGTTTCGAGGGATGGAACCAGCAAAAAGAAAGTGGTGAAAAAGCGTGTAATCAAGAAACGTACTGGTGGCAAACAAGAAACTACAGAAATTGTTACTGTAGAAGAAGATGGCAAGGAACCGGAAACCACAGTTACGGTTCAGGAACTTCCGGAAGATGAAGTTCACTTCTTGGAAAGACCTGAATTTAGGAAACCTGAATACATTGAAGAAATGCCGGAACAAGTCCAAGTTACAGAAGTTGTTTCGAGGGATGGAACCAGCAAAAAGAAAGTGGTGAAAAAGCGTGTAATCAAGAAACGTACTGGTGGCAAACAAGAAACTACAGAAATTGTTACTGTAGAAGAAGATGGCAAGGAACCGGAAACCACAGTTACGGTTCAGGAACTTCCGGAAGATGAAGTTCACTTCTTGGAAAGACCTGAATTTAGGAAACCTGAATACATTGAAGAAATGCCGGAACAAGTCCAAGTTACAGAAGTTGTTTCGAGGGATGGAACCAGCAAAAAGAAAGTGGTGAAAAAGCGTGTAATCAAGAAACGTACTGGTGGCAAACAAGAAACTACAGAAATTGTTACTGTAGAAGAAGATGGCAAGGAACCGGAAACCACAGTTACGGTTCAGGAACTTCCGGAAGATGAAGTTCACTTCTTGGAAAGACCTGAATTTAGGAAACCTGAATACATTGAAGAAATGCCGGAACAAGTCCAAGTTACAGAAGTTGTTTCGAGGGATGGAACCAGCAAAAAGAAAGTGGTGAAAAAGCGTGTAATCAAGAAACGTACTGGTGGCAAACAAGAAACTACAGAAATTGTTACTGTAGAAGAAGATGGCAAGGAACCGGAAACCACAGTTACGGTTCAGGAACTTCCGGAAGATGAAGTTCACTTCTTGGAAAGACCTGAATTTAGGAAACCTGAATACATTGAAGAAATGCCGGAACAAGTCCAAGTTACAGAAGTTGTTTCGAGGGATGGAACCAGCAAAAAGAAAGTGGTGAAAAAGCGTGTAATCAAGAAACGTACTGGTGGCAAACAAGAAACTACAGAAATTGTTACTGTAGAAGAAGATGGCAAGGAACCGGAAACCACAGTTACGGTTCAGGAACTTCCGGAAGATGAAGTTCACTTCTTGGAAAGACCTGAATTTAGGAAACCTGAATACATTGAAGAAATGCCGGAACAAGTCCAAGTTACAGAAGTTGTTTCGAGGGATGGAACCAGCAAAAAGAAAGTGGTGAAAAAGCGTGTAATCAAGAAACGTACTGGTGGCAAACAAGAAACTACAGAAATTGTTACTGTAGAAGAAGATGGCAAGGAACCGGAAACCACAGTTACGGTTCAGGAACTTCCGGAAGATGAAGTTCACTTCTTGGAAAGACCTGAATTTAGGAAACCTGAATACATTGAAGAAATGCCGGAACAAGTCCAAGTTACAGAAGTTGTTTCGAGGGATGGAACCAGCAAAAAGAAAGTGGTGAAAAAGCGTGTAATCAAGAAACGTACTGGTGGCAAACAAGAAACTACAGAAATTGTTACTGTAGAAGAAGATGGCAAGGAACCGGAAACCACAGTTACGGTTCAGGAACTTCCGGAAGATGAAGTTCACTTCTTGGAAAGACCTGAATTTAGGAAACCTGAATACATTGAAGAAATGCCGGAACAAGTCCAAGTTACAGAAGTTGTTTCGAGGGATGGAACCAGCAAAAAGAAAGTGGTGAAAAAGCGTGTAATCAAGAAACGTACTGGTGGCAAACAAGAAACTACAGAAATTGTTACTGTAGAAGAAGATGGCAAGGAACCGGAAACCACAGTTACGGTTCAGGAACTTCCGGAAGATGAAGTTCACTTCTTGGAAAGACCTGAATTTAGGAAACCTGAATACATTGAAGAAATGCCGGAACAAGTCCAAGTTACAGAAGTTGTTTCGAGGGATGGAACCAGCAAAAAGAAAGTGGTGAAAAAGCGTGTAATCAAGAAACGTACTGGTGGCAAACAAGAAACTACAGAAATTGTTACTGTAGAAGAAGATGGCAAGGAACCGGAAACCACAGTTACGGTTCAGGAACTTCCGGAAGATGAAGTTCACTTCTTGGAAAGACCTGAATTTAGGAAACCTGAATACATTGAAGAAATGCCGGAACAAGTCCAAGTTACAGAAGTTGTTTCGAGGGATGGAACCAGCAAAAAGAAAGTGGTGAAAAAGCGTGTAATCAAGAAACGTACTGGTGGCAAACAAGAAACTACAGAAATTGTTACTGTAGAAGAAGATGGCAAGGAACCGGAAACCACAGTTACGGTTCAGGAACTTCCGGAAGATGAAGTTCACTTCTTGGAAAGACCTGAATTTAGGAAACCTGAATACATTGAAGAAATGCCGGAACAAGTCCAAGTTACAGAAGTTGTTTCGAGGGATGGAACCAGCAAAAAGAAAGTGGTGAAAAAGCGTGTAATCAAGAAACGTACTGGTGGCAAACAAGAAACTACAGAAATTGTTACTGTAGAAGAAGATGGCAAGGAACCGGAAACCACAGTTACGGTTCAGGAACTTCCGGAAGATGAAGTTCACTTCTTGGAAAGACCTGAATTTAGGAAACCTGAATACATTGAAGAAATGCCGGAACAAGTCCAAGTTACAGAAGTTGTTTCGAGGGATGGAACCAGCAAAAAGAAAGTGGTGAAAAAGCGTGTAATCAAGAAACGTACTGGTGGCAAACAAGAAACTACAGAAATTGTTACTGTAGAAGAAGATGGCAAGGAACCGGAAACCACAGTTACGGTTCAGGAACTTCCGGAAGATGAAGTTCACTTCTTGGAAAGACCTGAATTTAGGAAACCTGAATACATTGAAGAAATGCCGGAACAAGTCCAAGTTACAGAAGTTGTTTCGAGGGATGGAACCAGCAAAAAGAAAGTGGTGAAAAAGCGTGTAATCAAGAAACGTACTGGTGGCAAACAAGAAACTACAGAAATTGTTACTGTAGAAGAAGATGGCAAGGAACCGGAAACCACAGTTACGGTTCAGGAACTTCCGGAAGATGAAGTTCACTTCTTGGAAAGACCTGAATTTAGGAAACCTGAATACATTGAAGAAATGCCGGAACAAGTCCAAGTTACAGAAGTTGTTTCGAGGGATGGAACCAGCAAAAAGAAAGTGGTGAAAAAGCGTGTAATCAAGAAACGTACTGGTGGCAAACAAGAAACTACAGAAATTGTTACTGTAGAAGAAGATGGCAAGGAACCGGAAACCACAGTTACGGTTCAGGAACTTCCGGAAGATGAAGTTCACTTCTTGGAAAGACCTGAATTTAGGAAACCTGAATACATTGAAGAAATGCCGGAACAAGTCCAAGTTACAGAAGTTGTTTCGAGGGATGGAACCAGCAAAAAGAAAGTGGTGAAAAAGCGTGTAATCAAGAAACGTACTGGTGGCAAACAAGAAACTACAGAAATTGTTACTGTAGAAGAAGATGGCAAGGAACCGGAAACCACAGTTACGGTTCAGGAACTTCCGGAAGATGAAGTTCACTTCTTGGAAAGACCTGAATTTAGGAAACCTGAATACATTGAAGAAATGCCGGAACAAGTCCAAGTTACAGAAGTTGTTTCGAGGGATGGAACCAGCAAAAAGAAAGTGGTGAAAAAGCGTGTAATCAAGAAACGTACTGGTGGCAAACAAGAAACTACAGAAATTGTTACTGTAGAAGAAGATGGCAAGGAACCGGAAACCACAGTTACGGTTCAGGAACTTCCGGAAGATGAAGTTCACTTCTTGGAAAGACCTGAATTTAGGAAACCTGAATACATTGAAGAAATGCCGGAACAAGTCCAAGTTACAGAAGTTGTTTCGAGGGATGGAACCAGCAAAAAGAAAGTGGTGAAAAAGCGTGTAATCAAGAAACGTACTGGTGGCAAACAAGAAACTACAGAAATTGTTACTGTAGAAGAAGATGGCAAGGAACCGGAAACCACAGTTACGGTTCAGGAACTTCCGGAAGATGAAGTTCACTTCTTGGAAAGACCTGAATTTAGGAAACCTGAATACATTGAAGAAATGCCGGAACAAGTCCAAGTTACAGAAGTTGTTTCGAGGGATGGAACCAGCAAAAAGAAAGTGGTGAAAAAGCGTGTAATCAAGAAACGTACTGGTGGCAAACAAGAAACTACAGAAATTGTTACTGTAGAAGAAGATGGCAAGGAACCGGAAACCACAGTTACGGTTCAGGAACTTCCGGAAGATGAAGTTCACTTCTTGGAAAGACCTGAATTTAGGAAACCTGAATACATTGAAGAAATGCCGGAACAAGTCCAAGTTACAGAAGTTGTTTCGAGGGATGGAACCAGCAAAAAGAAAGTGGTGAAAAAGCGTGTAATCAAGAAACGTACTGGTGGCAAACAAGAAACTACAGAAATTGTTACTGTAGAAGAAGATGGCAAGGAACCGGAAACCACAGTTACGGTTCAGGAACTTCCGGAAGATGAAGTTCACTTCTTGGAAAGACCTGAATTTAGGAAACCTGAATACATTGAAGAAATGCCGGAACAAGTCCAAGTTACAGAAGTTGTTTCGAGGGATGGAACCAGCAAAAAGAAAGTGGTGAAAAAGCGTGTAATCAAGAAACGTACTGGTGGCAAACAAGAAACTACAGAAATTGTTACTGTAGAAGAAGATGGCAAGGAACCGGAAACCACAGTTACGGTTCAGGAACTTCCGGAAGATGAAGTTCACTTCTTGGAAAGACCTGAATTTAGGAAACCTGAATACATTGAAGAAATGCCGGAACAAGTCCAAGTTACAGAAGTTGTTTCGAGGGATGGAACCAGCAAAAAGAAAGTGGTGAAAAAGCGTGTAATCAAGAAACGTACTGGTGGCAAACAAGAAACTACAGAAATTGTTACTGTAGAAGAAGATGGCAAGGAACCGGAAACCACAGTTACGGTTCAGGAACTTCCGGAAGATGAAGTTCACTTCTTGGAAAGACCTGAATTTAGGAAACCTGAATACATTGAAGAAATGCCGGAACAAGTCCAAGTTACAGAAGTTGTTTCGAGGGATGGAACCAGCAAAAAGAAAGTGGTGAAAAAGCGTGTAATCAAGAAACGTACTGGTGGCAAACAAGAAACTACAGAAATTGTTACTGTAGAAGAAGATGGCAAGGAACCGGAAACCACAGTTACGGTTCAGGAACTTCCGGAAGATGAAGTTCACTTCTTGGAAAGACCTGAATTTAGGAAACCTGAATACATTGAAGAAATGCCGGAACAAGTCCAAGTTACAGAAGTTGTTTCGAGGGATGGAACCAGCAAAAAGAAAGTGGTGAAAAAGCGTGTAATCAAGAAACGTACTGGTGGCAAACAAGAAACTACAGAAATTGTTACTGTAGAAGAAGATGGCAAGGAACCGGAAACCACAGTTACGGTTCAGGAACTTCCGGAAGATGAAGTTCACTTCTTGGAAAGACCTGAATTTAGGAAACCTGAATACATTGAAGAAATGCCGGAACAAGTCCAAGTTACAGAAGTTGTTTCGAGGGATGGAACCAGCAAAAAGAAAGTGGTGAAAAAGCGTGTAATCAAGAAACGTACTGGTGGCAAACAAGAAACTACAGAAATTGTTACTGTAGAAGAAGATGGCAAGGAACCGGAAACCACAGTTACGGTTCAGGAACTTCCGGAAGATGAAGTTCACTTCTTGGAAAGACCTGAATTTAGGAAACCTGAATACATTGAAGAAATGCCGGAACAAGTCCAAGTTACAGAAGTTGTTTCGAGGGATGGAACCAGCAAAAAGAAAGTGGTGAAAAAGCGTGTAATCAAGAAACGTACTGGTGGCAAACAAGAAACTACAGAAATTGTTACTGTAGAAGAAGATGGCAAGGAACCGGAAACCACAGTTACGGTTCAGGAACTTCCGGAAGATGAAGTTCACTTCTTGGAAAGACCTGAATTTAGGAAACCTGAATACATTGAAGAAATGCCGGAACAAGTCCAAGTTACAGAAGTTGTTTCGAGGGATGGAACCAGCAAAAAGAAAGTGGTGAAAAAGCGTGTAATCAAGAAACGTACTGGTGGCAAACAAGAAACTACAGAAATTGTTACTGTAGAAGAAGATGGCAAGGAACCGGAAACCACAGTTACGGTTCAGGAACTTCCGGAAGATGAAGTTCACTTCTTGGAAAGACCTGAATTTAGGAAACCTGAATACATTGAAGAAATGCCGGAACAAGTCCAAGTTACAGAAGTTGTTTCGAGGGATGGAACCAGCAAAAAGAAAGTGGTGAAAAAGCGTGTAATCAAGAAACGTACTGGTGGCAAACAAGAAACTACAGAAATTGTTACTGTAGAAGAAGATGGCAAGGAACCGGAAACCACAGTTACGGTTCAGGAACTTCCGGAAGATGAAGTTCACTTCTTGGAAAGACCTGAATTTAGGAAACCTGAATACATTGAAGAAATGCCGGAACAAGTCCAAGTTACAGAAGTTGTTTCGAGGGATGGAACCAGCAAAAAGAAAGTGGTGAAAAAGCGTGTAATCAAGAAACGTACTGGTGGCAAACAAGAAACTACAGAAATTGTTACTGTAGAAGAAGATGGCAAGGAACCGGAAACCACAGTTACGGTTCAGGAACTTCCGGAAGATGAAGTTCACTTCTTGGAAAGACCTGAATTTAGGAAACCTGAATACATTGAAGAAATGCCGGAACAAGTCCAAGTTACAGAAGTTGTTTCGAGGGATGGAACCAGCAAAAAGAAAGTGGTGAAAAAGCGTGTAATCAAGAAACGTACTGGTGGCAAACAAGAAACTACAGAAATTGTTACTGTAGAAGAAGATGGCAAGGAACCGGAAACCACAGTTACGGTTCAGGAACTTCCGGAAGATGAAGTTCACTTCTTGGAAAGACCTGAATTTAGGAAACCTGAATACATTGAAGAAATGCCGGAACAAGTCCAAGTTACAGAAGTTGTTTCGAGGGATGGAACCAGCAAAAAGAAAGTGGTGAAAAAGCGTGTAATCAAGAAACGTACTGGTGGCAAACAAGAAACTACAGAAATTGTTACTGTAGAAGAAGATGGCAAGGAACCGGAAACCACAGTTACGGTTCAGGAACTTCCGGAAGATGAAGTTCACTTCTTGGAAAGACCTGAATTTAGGAAACCTGAATACATTGAAGAAATGCCGGAACAAGTCCAAGTTACAGAAGTTGTTTCGAGGGATGGAACCAGCAAAAAGAAAGTGGTGAAAAAGCGTGTAATCAAGAAACGTACTGGTGGCAAACAAGAAACTACAGAAATTGTTACTGTAGAAGAAGATGGCAAGGAACCGGAAACCACAGTTACGGTTCAGGAACTTCCGGAAGATGAAGTTCACTTCTTGGAAAGACCTGAATTTAGGAAACCTGAATACATTGAAGAAATGCCGGAACAAGTCCAAGTTACAGAAGTTGTTTCGAGGGATGGAACCAGCAAAAAGAAAGTGGTGAAAAAGCGTGTAATCAAGAAACGTACTGGTGGCAAACAAGAAACTACAGAAATTGTTACTGTAGAAGAAGATGGCAAGGAACCGGAAACCACAGTTACGGTTCAGGAACTTCCGGAAGATGAAGTTCACTTCTTGGAAAGACCTGAATTTAGGAAACCTGAATACATTGAAGAAATGCCGGAACAAGTCCAAGTTACAGAAGTTGTTTCGAGGGATGGAACCAGCAAAAAGAAAGTGGTGAAAAAGCGTGTAATCAAGAAACGTACTGGTGGCAAACAAGAAACTACAGAAATTGTTACTGTAGAAGAAGATGGCAAGGAACCGGAAACCACAGTTACGGTTCAGGAACTTCCGGAAGATGAAGTTCACTTCTTGGAAAGACCTGAATTTAGGAAACCTGAATACATTGAAGAAATGCCGGAACAAGTCCAAGTTACAGAAGTTGTTTCGAGGGATGGAACCAGCAAAAAGAAAGTGGTGAAAAAGCGTGTAATCAAGAAACGTACTGGTGGCAAACAAGAAACTACAGAAATTGTTACTGTAGAAGAAGATGGCAAGGAACCGGAAACCACAGTTACGGTTCAGGAACTTCCGGAAGATGAAGTTCACTTCTTGGAAAGACCTGAATTTAGGAAACCTGAATACATTGAAGAAATGCCGGAACAAGTCCAAGTTACAGAAGTTGTTTCGAGGGATGGAACCAGCAAAAAGAAAGTGGTGAAAAAGCGTGTAATCAAGAAACGTACTGGTGGCAAACAAGAAACTACAGAAATTGTTACTGTAGAAGAAGATGGCAAGGAACCGGAAACCACAGTTACGGTTCAGGAACTTCCGGAAGATGAAGTTCACTTCTTGGAAAGACCTGAATTTAGGAAACCTGAATACATTGAAGAAATGCCGGAACAAGTCCAAGTTACAGAAGTTGTTTCGAGGGATGGAACCAGCAAAAAGAAAGTGGTGAAAAAGCGTGTAATCAAGAAACGTACTGGTGGCAAACAAGAAACTACAGAAATTGTTACTGTAGAAGAAGATGGCAAGGAACCGGAAACCACAGTTACGGTTCAGGAACTTCCGGAAGATGAAGTTCACTTCTTGGAAAGACCTGAATTTAGGAAACCTGAATACATTGAAGAAATGCCGGAACAAGTCCAAGTTACAGAAGTTGTTTCGAGGGATGGAACCAGCAAAAAGAAAGTGGTGAAAAAGCGTGTAATCAAGAAACGTACTGGTGGCAAACAAGAAACTACAGAAATTGTTACTGTAGAAGAAGATGGCAAGGAACCGGAAACCACAGTTACGGTTCAGGAACTTCCGGAAGATGAAGTTCACTTCTTGGAAAGACCTGAATTTAGGAAACCTGAATACATTGAAGAAATGCCGGAACAAGTCCAAGTTACAGAAGTTGTTTCGAGGGATGGAACCAGCAAAAAGAAAGTGGTGAAAAAGCGTGTAATCAAGAAACGTACTGGTGGCAAACAAGAAACTACAGAAATTGTTACTGTAGAAGAAGATGGCAAGGAACCGGAAACCACAGTTACGGTTCAGGAACTTCCGGAAGATGAAGTTCACTTCTTGGAAAGACCTGAATTTAGGAAACCTGAATACATTGAAGAAATGCCGGAACAAGTCCAAGTTACAGAAGTTGTTTCGAGGGATGGAACCAGCAAAAAGAAAGTGGTGAAAAAGCGTGTAATCAAGAAACGTACTGGTGGCAAACAAGAAACTACAGAAATTGTTACTGTAGAAGAAGATGGCAAGGAACCGGAAACCACAGTTACGGTTCAGGAACTTCCGGAAGATGAAGTTCACTTCTTGGAAAGACCTGAATTTAGGAAACCTGAATACATTGAAGAAATGCCGGAACAAGTCCAAGTTACAGAAGTTGTTTCGAGGGATGGAACCAGCAAAAAGAAAGTGGTGAAAAAGCGTGTAATCAAGAAACGTACTGGTGGCAAACAAGAAACTACAGAAATTGTTACTGTAGAAGAAGATGGCAAGGAACCGGAAACCACAGTTACGGTTCAGGAACTTCCGGAAGATGAAGTTCACTTCTTGGAAAGACCTGAATTTAGGAAACCTGAATACATTGAAGAAATGCCGGAACAAGTCCAAGTTACAGAAGTTGTTTCGAGGGATGGAACCAGCAAAAAGAAAGTGGTGAAAAAGCGTGTAATCAAGAAACGTACTGGTGGCAAACAAGAAACTACAGAAATTGTTACTGTAGAAGAAGATGGCAAGGAACCGGAAACCACAGTTACGGTTCAGGAACTTCCGGAAGATGAAGTTCACTTCTTGGAAAGACCTGAATTTAGGAAACCTGAATACATTGAAGAAATGCCGGAACAAGTCCAAGTTACAGAAGTTGTTTCGAGGGATGGAACCAGCAAAAAGAAAGTGGTGAAAAAGCGTGTAATCAAGAAACGTACTGGTGGCAAACAAGAAACTACAGAAATTGTTACTGTAGAAGAAGATGGCAAGGAACCGGAAACCACAGTTACGGTTCAGGAACTTCCGGAAGATGAAGTTCACTTCTTGGAAAGACCTGAATTTAGGAAACCTGAATACATTGAAGAAATGCCGGAACAAGTCCAAGTTACAGAAGTTGTTTCGAGGGATGGAACCAGCAAAAAGAAAGTGGTGAAAAAGCGTGTAATCAAGAAACGTACTGGTGGCAAACAAGAAACTACAGAAATTGTTACTGTAGAAGAAGATGGCAAGGAACCGGAAACCACAGTTACGGTTCAGGAACTTCCGGAAGATGAAGTTCACTTCTTGGAAAGACCTGAATTTAGGAAACCTGAATACATTGAAGAAATGCCGGAACAAGTCCAAGTTACAGAAGTTGTTTCGAGGGATGGAACCAGCAAAAAGAAAGTGGTGAAAAAGCGTGTAATCAAGAAACGTACTGGTGGCAAACAAGAAACTACAGAAATTGTTACTGTAGAAGAAGATGGCAAGGAACCGGAAACCACAGTTACGGTTCAGGAACTTCCGGAAGATGAAGTTCACTTCTTGGAAAGACCTGAATTTAGGAAACCTGAATACATTGAAGAAATGCCGGAACAAGTCCAAGTTACAGAAGTTGTTTCGAGGGATGGAACCAGCAAAAAGAAAGTGGTGAAAAAGCGTGTAATCAAGAAACGTACTGGTGGCAAACAAGAAACTACAGAAATTGTTACTGTAGAAGAAGATGGCAAGGAACCGGAAACCACAGTTACGGTTCAGGAACTTCCGGAAGATGAAGTTCACTTCTTGGAAAGACCTGAATTTAGGAAACCTGAATACATTGAAGAAATGCCGGAACAAGTCCAAGTTACAGAAGTTGTTTCGAGGGATGGAACCAGCAAAAAGAAAGTGGTGAAAAAGCGTGTAATCAAGAAACGTACTGGTGGCAAACAAGAAACTACAGAAATTGTTACTGTAGAAGAAGATGGCAAGGAACCGGAAACCACAGTTACGGTTCAGGAACTTCCGGAAGATGAAGTTCACTTCTTGGAAAGACCTGAATTTAGGAAACCTGAATACATTGAAGAAATGCCGGAACAAGTCCAAGTTACAGAAGTTGTTTCGAGGGATGGAACCAGCAAAAAGAAAGTGGTGAAAAAGCGTGTAATCAAGAAACGTACTGGTGGCAAACAAGAAACTACAGAAATTGTTACTGTAGAAGAAGATGGCAAGGAACCGGAAACCACAGTTACGGTTCAGGAACTTCCGGAAGATGAAGTTCACTTCTTGGAAAGACCTGAATTTAGGAAACCTGAATACATTGAAGAAATGCCGGAACAAGTCCAAGTTACAGAAGTTGTTTCGAGGGATGGAACCAGCAAAAAGAAAGTGGTGAAAAAGCGTGTAATCAAGAAACGTACTGGTGGCAAACAAGAAACTACAGAAATTGTTACTGTAGAAGAAGATGGCAAGGAACCGGAAACCACAGTTACGGTTCAGGAACTTCCGGAAGATGAAGTTCACTTCTTGGAAAGACCTGAATTTAGGAAACCTGAATACATTGAAGAAATGCCGGAACAAGTCCAAGTTACAGAAGTTGTTTCGAGGGATGGAACCAGCAAAAAGAAAGTGGTGAAAAAGCGTGTAATCAAGAAACGTACTGGTGGCAAACAAGAAACTACAGAAATTGTTACTGTAGAAGAAGATGGCAAGGAACCGGAAACCACAGTTACGGTTCAGGAACTTCCGGAAGATGAAGTTCACTTCTTGGAAAGACCTGAATTTAGGAAACCTGAATACATTGAAGAAATGCCGGAACAAGTCCAAGTTACAGAAGTTGTTTCGAGGGATGGAACCAGCAAAAAGAAAGTGGTGAAAAAGCGTGTAATCAAGAAACGTACTGGTGGCAAACAAGAAACTACAGAAATTGTTACTGTAGAAGAAGATGGCAAGGAACCGGAAACCACAGTTACGGTTCAGGAACTTCCGGAAGATGAAGTTCACTTCTTGGAAAGACCTGAATTTAGGAAACCTGAATACATTGAAGAAATGCCGGAACAAGTCCAAGTTACAGAAGTTGTTTCGAGGGATGGAACCAGCAAAAAGAAAGTGGTGAAAAAGCGTGTAATCAAGAAACGTACTGGTGGCAAACAAGAAACTACAGAAATTGTTACTGTAGAAGAAGATGGCAAGGAACCGGAAACCACAGTTACGGTTCAGGAACTTCCGGAAGATGAAGTTCACTTCTTGGAAAGACCTGAATTTAGGAAACCTGAATACATTGAAGAAATGCCGGAACAAGTCCAAGTTACAGAAGTTGTTTCGAGGGATGGAACCAGCAAAAAGAAAGTGGTGAAAAAGCGTGTAATCAAGAAACGTACTGGTGGCAAACAAGAAACTACAGAAATTGTTACTGTAGAAGAAGATGGCAAGGAACCGGAAACCACAGTTACGGTTCAGGAACTTCCGGAAGATGAAGTTCACTTCTTGGAAAGACCTGAATTTAGGAAACCTGAATACATTGAAGAAATGCCGGAACAAGTCCAAGTTACAGAAGTTGTTTCGAGGGATGGAACCAGCAAAAAGAAAGTGGTGAAAAAGCGTGTAATCAAGAAACGTACTGGTGGCAAACAAGAAACTACAGAAATTGTTACTGTAGAAGAAGATGGCAAGGAACCGGAAACCACAGTTACGGTTCAGGAACTTCCGGAAGATGAAGTTCACTTCTTGGAAAGACCTGAATTTAGGAAACCTGAATACATTGAAGAAATGCCGGAACAAGTCCAAGTTACAGAAGTTGTTTCGAGGGATGGAACCAGCAAAAAGAAAGTGGTGAAAAAGCGTGTAATCAAGAAACGTACTGGTGGCAAACAAGAAACTACAGAAATTGTTACTGTAGAAGAAGATGGCAAGGAACCGGAAACCACAGTTACGGTTCAGGAACTTCCGGAAGATGAAGTTCACTTCTTGGAAAGACCTGAATTTAGGAAACCTGAATACATTGAAGAAATGCCGGAACAAGTCCAAGTTACAGAAGTTGTTTCGAGGGATGGAACCAGCAAAAAGAAAGTGGTGAAAAAGCGTGTAATCAAGAAACGTACTGGTGGCAAACAAGAAACTACAGAAATTGTTACTGTAGAAGAAGATGGCAAGGAACCGGAAACCACAGTTACGGTTCAGGAACTTCCGGAAGATGAAGTTCACTTCTTGGAAAGACCTGAATTTAGGAAACCTGAATACATTGAAGAAATGCCGGAACAAGTCCAAGTTACAGAAGTTGTTTCGAGGGATGGAACCAGCAAAAAGAAAGTGGTGAAAAAGCGTGTAATCAAGAAACGTACTGGTGGCAAACAAGAAACTACAGAAATTGTTACTGTAGAAGAAGATGGCAAGGAACCGGAAACCACAGTTACGGTTCAGGAACTTCCGGAAGATGAAGTTCACTTCTTGGAAAGACCTGAATTTAGGAAACCTGAATACATTGAAGAAATGCCGGAACAAGTCCAAGTTACAGAAGTTGTTTCGAGGGATGGAACCAGCAAAAAGAAAGTGGTGAAAAAGCGTGTAATCAAGAAACGTACTGGTGGCAAACAAGAAACTACAGAAATTGTTACTGTAGAAGAAGATGGCAAGGAACCGGAAACCACAGTTACGGTTCAGGAACTTCCGGAAGATGAAGTTCACTTCTTGGAAAGACCTGAATTTAGGAAACCTGAATACATTGAAGAAATGCCGGAACAAGTCCAAGTTACAGAAGTTGTTTCGAGGGATGGAACCAGCAAAAAGAAAGTGGTGAAAAAGCGTGTAATCAAGAAACGTACTGGTGGCAAACAAGAAACTACAGAAATTGTTACTGTAGAAGAAGATGGCAAGGAACCGGAAACCACAGTTACGGTTCAGGAACTTCCGGAAGATGAAGTTCACTTCTTGGAAAGACCTGAATTTAGGAAACCTGAATACATTGAAGAAATGCCGGAACAAGTCCAAGTTACAGAAGTTGTTTCGAGGGATGGAACCAGCAAAAAGAAAGTGGTGAAAAAGCGTGTAATCAAGAAACGTACTGGTGGCAAACAAGAAACTACAGAAATTGTTACTGTAGAAGAAGATGGCAAGGAACCGGAAACCACAGTTACGGTTCAGGAACTTCCGGAAGATGAAGTTCACTTCTTGGAAAGACCTGAATTTAGGAAACCTGAATACATTGAAGAAATGCCGGAACAAGTCCAAGTTACAGAAGTTGTTTCGAGGGATGGAACCAGCAAAAAGAAAGTGGTGAAAAAGCGTGTAATCAAGAAACGTACTGGTGGCAAACAAGAAACTACAGAAATTGTTACTGTAGAAGAAGATGGCAAGGAACCGGAAACCACAGTTACGGTTCAGGAACTTCCGGAAGATGAAGTTCACTTCTTGGAAAGACCTGAATTTAGGAAACCTGAATACATTGAAGAAATGCCGGAACAAGTCCAAGTTACAGAAGTTGTTTCGAGGGATGGAACCAGCAAAAAGAAAGTGGTGAAAAAGCGTGTAATCAAGAAACGTACTGGTGGCAAACAAGAAACTACAGAAATTGTTACTGTAGAAGAAGATGGCAAGGAACCGGAAACCACAGTTACGGTTCAGGAACTTCCGGAAGATGAAGTTCACTTCTTGGAAAGACCTGAATTTAGGAAACCTGAATACATTGAAGAAATGCCGGAACAAGTCCAAGTTACAGAAGTTGTTTCGAGGGATGGAACCAGCAAAAAGAAAGTGGTGAAAAAGCGTGTAATCAAGAAACGTACTGGTGGCAAACAAGAAACTACAGAAATTGTTACTGTAGAAGAAGATGGCAAGGAACCGGAAACCACAGTTACGGTTCAGGAACTTCCGGAAGATGAAGTTCACTTCTTGGAAAGACCTGAATTTAGGAAACCTGAATACATTGAAGAAATGCCGGAACAAGTCCAAGTTACAGAAGTTGTTTCGAGGGATGGAACCAGCAAAAAGAAAGTGGTGAAAAAGCGTGTAATCAAGAAACGTACTGGTGGCAAACAAGAAACTACAGAAATTGTTACTGTAGAAGAAGATGGCAAGGAACCGGAAACCACAGTTACGGTTCAGGAACTTCCGGAAGATGAAGTTCACTTCTTGGAAAGACCTGAATTTAGGAAACCTGAATACATTGAAGAAATGCCGGAACAAGTCCAAGTTACAGAAGTTGTTTCGAGGGATGGAACCAGCAAAAAGAAAGTGGTGAAAAAGCGTGTAATCAAGAAACGTACTGGTGGCAAACAAGAAACTACAGAAATTGTTACTGTAGAAGAAGATGGCAAGGAACCGGAAACCACAGTTACGGTTCAGGAACTTCCGGAAGATGAAGTTCACTTCTTGGAAAGACCTGAATTTAGGAAACCTGAATACATTGAAGAAATGCCGGAACAAGTCCAAGTTACAGAAGTTGTTTCGAGGGATGGAACCAGCAAAAAGAAAGTGGTGAAAAAGCGTGTAATCAAGAAACGTACTGGTGGCAAACAAGAAACTACAGAAATTGTTACTGTAGAAGAAGATGGCAAGGAACCGGAAACCACAGTTACGGTTCAGGAACTTCCGGAAGATGAAGTTCACTTCTTGGAAAGACCTGAATTTAGGAAACCTGAATACATTGAAGAAATGCCGGAACAAGTCCAAGTTACAGAAGTTGTTTCGAGGGATGGAACCAGCAAAAAGAAAGTGGTGAAAAAGCGTGTAATCAAGAAACGTACTGGTGGCAAACAAGAAACTACAGAAATTGTTACTGTAGAAGAAGATGGCAAGGAACCGGAAACCACAGTTACGGTTCAGGAACTTCCGGAAGATGAAGTTCACTTCTTGGAAAGACCTGAATTTAGGAAACCTGAATACATTGAAGAAATGCCGGAACAAGTCCAAGTTACAGAAGTTGTTTCGAGGGATGGAACCAGCAAAAAGAAAGTGGTGAAAAAGCGTGTAATCAAGAAACGTACTGGTGGCAAACAAGAAACTACAGAAATTGTTACTGTAGAAGAAGATGGCAAGGAACCGGAAACCACAGTTACGGTTCAGGAACTTCCGGAAGATGAAGTTCACTTCTTGGAAAGACCTGAATTTAGGAAACCTGAATACATTGAAGAAATGCCGGAACAAGTCCAAGTTACAGAAGTTGTTTCGAGGGATGGAACCAGCAAAAAGAAAGTGGTGAAAAAGCGTGTAATCAAGAAACGTACTGGTGGCAAACAAGAAACTACAGAAATTGTTACTGTAGAAGAAGATGGCAAGGAACCGGAAACCACAGTTACGGTTCAGGAACTTCCGGAAGATGAAGTTCACTTCTTGGAAAGACCTGAATTTAGGAAACCTGAATACATTGAAGAAATGCCGGAACAAGTCCAAGTTACAGAAGTTGTTTCGAGGGATGGAACCAGCAAAAAGAAAGTGGTGAAAAAGCGTGTAATCAAGAAACGTACTGGTGGCAAACAAGAAACTACAGAAATTGTTACTGTAGAAGAAGATGGCAAGGAACCGGAAACCACAGTTACGGTTCAGGAACTTCCGGAAGATGAAGTTCACTTCTTGGAAAGACCTGAATTTAGGAAACCTGAATACATTGAAGAAATGCCGGAACAAGTCCAAGTTACAGAAGTTGTTTCGAGGGATGGAACCAGCAAAAAGAAAGTGGTGAAAAAGCGTGTAATCAAGAAACGTACTGGTGGCAAACAAGAAACTACAGAAATTGTTACTGTAGAAGAAGATGGCAAGGAACCGGAAACCACAGTTACGGTTCAGGAACTTCCGGAAGATGAAGTTCACTTCTTGGAAAGACCTGAATTTAGGAAACCTGAATACATTGAAGAAATGCCGGAACAAGTCCAAGTTACAGAAGTTGTTTCGAGGGATGGAACCAGCAAAAAGAAAGTGGTGAAAAAGCGTGTAATCAAGAAACGTACTGGTGGCAAACAAGAAACTACAGAAATTGTTACTGTAGAAGAAGATGGCAAGGAACCGGAAACCACAGTTACGGTTCAGGAACTTCCGGAAGATGAAGTTCACTTCTTGGAAAGACCTGAATTTAGGAAACCTGAATACATTGAAGAAATGCCGGAACAAGTCCAAGTTACAGAAGTTGTTTCGAGGGATGGAACCAGCAAAAAGAAAGTGGTGAAAAAGCGTGTAATCAAGAAACGTACTGGTGGCAAACAAGAAACTACAGAAATTGTTACTGTAGAAGAAGATGGCAAGGAACCGGAAACCACAGTTACGGTTCAGGAACTTCCGGAAGATGAAGTTCACTTCTTGGAAAGACCTGAATTTAGGAAACCTGAATACATTGAAGAAATGCCGGAACAAGTCCAAGTTACAGAAGTTGTTTCGAGGGATGGAACCAGCAAAAAGAAAGTGGTGAAAAAGCGTGTAATCAAGAAACGTACTGGTGGCAAACAAGAAACTACAGAAATTGTTACTGTAGAAGAAGATGGCAAGGAACCGGAAACCACAGTTACGGTTCAGGAACTTCCGGAAGATGAAGTTCACTTCTTGGAAAGACCTGAATTTAGGAAACCTGAATACATTGAAGAAATGCCGGAACAAGTCCAAGTTACAGAAGTTGTTTCGAGGGATGGAACCAGCAAAAAGAAAGTGGTGAAAAAGCGTGTAATCAAGAAACGTACTGGTGGCAAACAAGAAACTACAGAAATTGTTACTGTAGAAGAAGATGGCAAGGAACCGGAAACCACAGTTACGGTTCAGGAACTTCCGGAAGATGAAGTTCACTTCTTGGAAAGACCTGAATTTAGGAAACCTGAATACATTGAAGAAATGCCGGAACAAGTCCAAGTTACAGAAGTTGTTTCGAGGGATGGAACCAGCAAAAAGAAAGTGGTGAAAAAGCGTGTAATCAAGAAACGTACTGGTGGCAAACAAGAAACTACAGAAATTGTTACTGTAGAAGAAGATGGCAAGGAACCGGAAACCACAGTTACGGTTCAGGAACTTCCGGAAGATGAAGTTCACTTCTTGGAAAGACCTGAATTTAGGAAACCTGAATACATTGAAGAAATGCCGGAACAAGTCCAAGTTACAGAAGTTGTTTCGAGGGATGGAACCAGCAAAAAGAAAGTGGTGAAAAAGCGTGTAATCAAGAAACGTACTGGTGGCAAACAAGAAACTACAGAAATTGTTACTGTAGAAGAAGATGGCAAGGAACCGGAAACCACAGTTACGGTTCAGGAACTTCCGGAAGATGAAGTTCACTTCTTGGAAAGACCTGAATTTAGGAAACCTGAATACATTGAAGAAATGCCGGAACAAGTCCAAGTTACAGAAGTTGTTTCGAGGGATGGAACCAGCAAAAAGAAAGTGGTGAAAAAGCGTGTAATCAAGAAACGTACTGGTGGCAAACAAGAAACTACAGAAATTGTTACTGTAGAAGAAGATGGCAAGGAACCGGAAACCACAGTTACGGTTCAGGAACTTCCGGAAGATGAAGTTCACTTCTTGGAAAGACCTGAATTTAGGAAACCTGAATACATTGAAGAAATGCCGGAACAAGTCCAAGTTACAGAAGTTGTTTCGAGGGATGGAACCAGCAAAAAGAAAGTGGTGAAAAAGCGTGTAATCAAGAAACGTACTGGTGGCAAACAAGAAACTACAGAAATTGTTACTGTAGAAGAAGATGGCAAGGAACCGGAAACCACAGTTACGGTTCAGGAACTTCCGGAAGATGAAGTTCACTTCTTGGAAAGACCTGAATTTAGGAAACCTGAATACATTGAAGAAATGCCGGAACAAGTCCAAGTTACAGAAGTTGTTTCGAGGGATGGAACCAGCAAAAAGAAAGTGGTGAAAAAGCGTGTAATCAAGAAACGTACTGGTGGCAAACAAGAAACTACAGAAATTGTTACTGTAGAAGAAGATGGCAAGGAACCGGAAACCACAGTTACGGTTCAGGAACTTCCGGAAGATGAAGTTCACTTCTTGGAAAGACCTGAATTTAGGAAACCTGAATACATTGAAGAAATGCCGGAACAAGTCCAAGTTACAGAAGTTGTTTCGAGGGATGGAACCAGCAAAAAGAAAGTGGTGAAAAAGCGTGTAATCAAGAAACGTACTGGTGGCAAACAAGAAACTACAGAAATTGTTACTGTAGAAGAAGATGGCAAGGAACCGGAAACCACAGTTACGGTTCAGGAACTTCCGGAAGATGAAGTTCACTTCTTGGAAAGACCTGAATTTAGGAAACCTGAATACATTGAAGAAATGCCGGAACAAGTCCAAGTTACAGAAGTTGTTTCGAGGGATGGAACCAGCAAAAAGAAAGTGGTGAAAAAGCGTGTAATCAAGAAACGTACTGGTGGCAAACAAGAAACTACAGAAATTGTTACTGTAGAAGAAGATGGCAAGGAACCGGAAACCACAGTTACGGTTCAGGAACTTCCGGAAGATGAAGTTCACTTCTTGGAAAGACCTGAATTTAGGAAACCTGAATACATTGAAGAAATGCCGGAACAAGTCCAAGTTACAGAAGTTGTTTCGAGGGATGGAACCAGCAAAAAGAAAGTGGTGAAAAAGCGTGTAATCAAGAAACGTACTGGTGGCAAACAAGAAACTACAGAAATTGTTACTGTAGAAGAAGATGGCAAGGAACCGGAAACCACAGTTACGGTTCAGGAACTTCCGGAAGATGAAGTTCACTTCTTGGAAAGACCTGAATTTAGGAAACCTGAATACATTGAAGAAATGCCGGAACAAGTCCAAGTTACAGAAGTTGTTTCGAGGGATGGAACCAGCAAAAAGAAAGTGGTGAAAAAGCGTGTAATCAAGAAACGTACTGGTGGCAAACAAGAAACTACAGAAATTGTTACTGTAGAAGAAGATGGCAAGGAACCGGAAACCACAGTTACGGTTCAGGAACTTCCGGAAGATGAAGTTCACTTCTTGGAAAGACCTGAATTTAGGAAACCTGAATACATTGAAGAAATGCCGGAACAAGTCCAAGTTACAGAAGTTGTTTCGAGGGATGGAACCAGCAAAAAGAAAGTGGTGAAAAAGCGTGTAATCAAGAAACGTACTGGTGGCAAACAAGAAACTACAGAAATTGTTACTGTAGAAGAAGATGGCAAGGAACCGGAAACCACAGTTACGGTTCAGGAACTTCCGGAAGATGAAGTTCACTTCTTGGAAAGACCTGAATTTAGGAAACCTGAATACATTGAAGAAATGCCGGAACAAGTCCAAGTTACAGAAGTTGTTTCGAGGGATGGAACCAGCAAAAAGAAAGTGGTGAAAAAGCGTGTAATCAAGAAACGTACTGGTGGCAAACAAGAAACTACAGAAATTGTTACTGTAGAAGAAGATGGCAAGGAACCGGAAACCACAGTTACGGTTCAGGAACTTCCGGAAGATGAAGTTCACTTCTTGGAAAGACCTGAATTTAGGAAACCTGAATACATTGAAGAAATGCCGGAACAAGTCCAAGTTACAGAAGTTGTTTCGAGGGATGGAACCAGCAAAAAGAAAGTGGTGAAAAAGCGTGTAATCAAGAAACGTACTGGTGGCAAACAAGAAACTACAGAAATTGTTACTGTAGAAGAAGATGGCAAGGAACCGGAAACCACAGTTACGGTTCAGGAACTTCCGGAAGATGAAGTTCACTTCTTGGAAAGACCTGAATTTAGGAAACCTGAATACATTGAAGAAATGCCGGAACAAGTCCAAGTTACAGAAGTTGTTTCGAGGGATGGAACCAGCAAAAAGAAAGTGGTGAAAAAGCGTGTAATCAAGAAACGTACTGGTGGCAAACAAGAAACTACAGAAATTGTTACTGTAGAAGAAGATGGCAAGGAACCGGAAACCACAGTTACGGTTCAGGAACTTCCGGAAGATGAAGTTCACTTCTTGGAAAGACCTGAATTTAGGAAACCTGAATACATTGAAGAAATGCCGGAACAAGTCCAAGTTACAGAAGTTGTTTCGAGGGATGGAACCAGCAAAAAGAAAGTGGTGAAAAAGCGTGTAATCAAGAAACGTACTGGTGGCAAACAAGAAACTACAGAAATTGTTACTGTAGAAGAAGATGGCAAGGAACCGGAAACCACAGTTACGGTTCAGGAACTTCCGGAAGATGAAGTTCACTTCTTGGAAAGACCTGAATTTAGGAAACCTGAATACATTGAAGAAATGCCGGAACAAGTCCAAGTTACAGAAGTTGTTTCGAGGGATGGAACCAGCAAAAAGAAAGTGGTGAAAAAGCGTGTAATCAAGAAACGTACTGGTGGCAAACAAGAAACTACAGAAATTGTTACTGTAGAAGAAGATGGCAAGGAACCGGAAACCACAGTTACGGTTCAGGAACTTCCGGAAGATGAAGTTCACTTCTTGGAAAGACCTGAATTTAGGAAACCTGAATACATTGAAGAAATGCCGGAACAAGTCCAAGTTACAGAAGTTGTTTCGAGGGATGGAACCAGCAAAAAGAAAGTGGTGAAAAAGCGTGTAATCAAGAAACGTACTGGTGGCAAACAAGAAACTACAGAAATTGTTACTGTAGAAGAAGATGGCAAGGAACCGGAAACCACAGTTACGGTTCAGGAACTTCCGGAAGATGAAGTTCACTTCTTGGAAAGACCTGAATTTAGGAAACCTGAATACATTGAAGAAATGCCGGAACAAGTCCAAGTTACAGAAGTTGTTTCGAGGGATGGAACCAGCAAAAAGAAAGTGGTGAAAAAGCGTGTAATCAAGAAACGTACTGGTGGCAAACAAGAAACTACAGAAATTGTTACTGTAGAAGAAGATGGCAAGGAACCGGAAACCACAGTTACGGTTCAGGAACTTCCGGAAGATGAAGTTCACTTCTTGGAAAGACCTGAATTTAGGAAACCTGAATACATTGAAGAAATGCCGGAACAAGTCCAAGTTACAGAAGTTGTTTCGAGGGATGGAACCAGCAAAAAGAAAGTGGTGAAAAAGCGTGTAATCAAGAAACGTACTGGTGGCAAACAAGAAACTACAGAAATTGTTACTGTAGAAGAAGATGGCAAGGAACCGGAAACCACAGTTACGGTTCAGGAACTTCCGGAAGATGAAGTTCACTTCTTGGAAAGACCTGAATTTAGGAAACCTGAATACATTGAAGAAATGCCGGAACAAGTCCAAGTTACAGAAGTTGTTTCGAGGGATGGAACCAGCAAAAAGAAAGTGGTGAAAAAGCGTGTAATCAAGAAACGTACTGGTGGCAAACAAGAAACTACAGAAATTGTTACTGTAGAAGAAGATGGCAAGGAACCGGAAACCACAGTTACGGTTCAGGAACTTCCGGAAGATGAAGTTCACTTCTTGGAAAGACCTGAATTTAGGAAACCTGAATACATTGAAGAAATGCCGGAACAAGTCCAAGTTACAGAAGTTGTTTCGAGGGATGGAACCAGCAAAAAGAAAGTGGTGAAAAAGCGTGTAATCAAGAAACGTACTGGTGGCAAACAAGAAACTACAGAAATTGTTACTGTAGAAGAAGATGGCAAGGAACCGGAAACCACAGTTACGGTTCAGGAACTTCCGGAAGATGAAGTTCACTTCTTGGAAAGACCTGAATTTAGGAAACCTGAATACATTGAAGAAATGCCGGAACAAGTCCAAGTTACAGAAGTTGTTTCGAGGGATGGAACCAGCAAAAAGAAAGTGGTGAAAAAGCGTGTAATCAAGAAACGTACTGGTGGCAAACAAGAAACTACAGAAATTGTTACTGTAGAAGAAGATGGCAAGGAACCGGAAACCACAGTTACGGTTCAGGAACTTCCGGAAGATGAAGTTCACTTCTTGGAAAGACCTGAATTTAGGAAACCTGAATACATTGAAGAAATGCCGGAACAAGTCCAAGTTACAGAAGTTGTTTCGAGGGATGGAACCAGCAAAAAGAAAGTGGTGAAAAAGCGTGTAATCAAGAAACGTACTGGTGGCAAACAAGAAACTACAGAAATTGTTACTGTAGAAGAAGATGGCAAGGAACCGGAAACCACAGTTACGGTTCAGGAACTTCCGGAAGATGAAGTTCACTTCTTGGAAAGACCTGAATTTAGGAAACCTGAATACATTGAAGAAATGCCGGAACAAGTCCAAGTTACAGAAGTTGTTTCGAGGGATGGAACCAGCAAAAAGAAAGTGGTGAAAAAGCGTGTAATCAAGAAACGTACTGGTGGCAAACAAGAAACTACAGAAATTGTTACTGTAGAAGAAGATGGCAAGGAACCGGAAACCACAGTTACGGTTCAGGAACTTCCGGAAGATGAAGTTCACTTCTTGGAAAGACCTGAATTTAGGAAACCTGAATACATTGAAGAAATGCCGGAACAAGTCCAAGTTACAGAAGTTGTTTCGAGGGATGGAACCAGCAAAAAGAAAGTGGTGAAAAAGCGTGTAATCAAGAAACGTACTGGTGGCAAACAAGAAACTACAGAAATTGTTACTGTAGAAGAAGATGGCAAGGAACCGGAAACCACAGTTACGGTTCAGGAACTTCCGGAAGATGAAGTTCACTTCTTGGAAAGACCTGAATTTAGGAAACCTGAATACATTGAAGAAATGCCGGAACAAGTCCAAGTTACAGAAGTTGTTTCGAGGGATGGAACCAGCAAAAAGAAAGTGGTGAAAAAGCGTGTAATCAAGAAACGTACTGGTGGCAAACAAGAAACTACAGAAATTGTTACTGTAGAAGAAGATGGCAAGGAACCGGAAACCACAGTTACGGTTCAGGAACTTCCGGAAGATGAAGTTCACTTCTTGGAAAGACCTGAATTTAGGAAACCTGAATACATTGAAGAAATGCCGGAACAAGTCCAAGTTACAGAAGTTGTTTCGAGGGATGGAACCAGCAAAAAGAAAGTGGTGAAAAAGCGTGTAATCAAGAAACGTACTGGTGGCAAACAAGAAACTACAGAAATTGTTACTGTAGAAGAAGATGGCAAGGAACCGGAAACCACAGTTACGGTTCAGGAACTTCCGGAAGATGAAGTTCACTTCTTGGAAAGACCTGAATTTAGGAAACCTGAATACATTGAAGAAATGCCGGAACAAGTCCAAGTTACAGAAGTTGTTTCGAGGGATGGAACCAGCAAAAAGAAAGTGGTGAAAAAGCGTGTAATCAAGAAACGTACTGGTGGCAAACAAGAAACTACAGAAATTGTTACTGTAGAAGAAGATGGCAAGGAACCGGAAACCACAGTTACGGTTCAGGAACTTCCGGAAGATGAAGTTCACTTCTTGGAAAGACCTGAATTTAGGAAACCTGAATACATTGAAGAAATGCCGGAACAAGTCCAAGTTACAGAAGTTGTTTCGAGGGATGGAACCAGCAAAAAGAAAGTGGTGAAAAAGCGTGTAATCAAGAAACGTACTGGTGGCAAACAAGAAACTACAGAAATTGTTACTGTAGAAGAAGATGGCAAGGAACCGGAAACCACAGTTACGGTTCAGGAACTTCCGGAAGATGAAGTTCACTTCTTGGAAAGACCTGAATTTAGGAAACCTGAATACATTGAAGAAATGCCGGAACAAGTCCAAGTTACAGAAGTTGTTTCGAGGGATGGAACCAGCAAAAAGAAAGTGGTGAAAAAGCGTGTAATCAAGAAACGTACTGGTGGCAAACAAGAAACTACAGAAATTGTTACTGTAGAAGAAGATGGCAAGGAACCGGAAACCACAGTTACGGTTCAGGAACTTCCGGAAGATGAAGTTCACTTCTTGGAAAGACCTGAATTTAGGAAACCTGAATACATTGAAGAAATGCCGGAACAAGTCCAAGTTACAGAAGTTGTTTCGAGGGATGGAACCAGCAAAAAGAAAGTGGTGAAAAAGCGTGTAATCAAGAAACGTACTGGTGGCAAACAAGAAACTACAGAAATTGTTACTGTAGAAGAAGATGGCAAGGAACCGGAAACCACAGTTACGGTTCAGGAACTTCCGGAAGATGAAGTTCACTTCTTGGAAAGACCTGAATTTAGGAAACCTGAATACATTGAAGAAATGCCGGAACAAGTCCAAGTTACAGAAGTTGTTTCGAGGGATGGAACCAGCAAAAAGAAAGTGGTGAAAAAGCGTGTAATCAAGAAACGTACTGGTGGCAAACAAGAAACTACAGAAATTGTTACTGTAGAAGAAGATGGCAAGGAACCGGAAACCACAGTTACGGTTCAGGAACTTCCGGAAGATGAAGTTCACTTCTTGGAAAGACCTGAATTTAGGAAACCTGAATACATTGAAGAAATGCCGGAACAAGTCCAAGTTACAGAAGTTGTTTCGAGGGATGGAACCAGCAAAAAGAAAGTGGTGAAAAAGCGTGTAATCAAGAAACGTACTGGTGGCAAACAAGAAACTACAGAAATTGTTACTGTAGAAGAAGATGGCAAGGAACCGGAAACCACAGTTACGGTTCAGGAACTTCCGGAAGATGAAGTTCACTTCTTGGAAAGACCTGAATTTAGGAAACCTGAATACATTGAAGAAATGCCGGAACAAGTCCAAGTTACAGAAGTTGTTTCGAGGGATGGAACCAGCAAAAAGAAAGTGGTGAAAAAGCGTGTAATCAAGAAACGTACTGGTGGCAAACAAGAAACTACAGAAATTGTTACTGTAGAAGAAGATGGCAAGGAACCGGAAACCACAGTTACGGTTCAGGAACTTCCGGAAGATGAAGTTCACTTCTTGGAAAGACCTGAATTTAGGAAACCTGAATACATTGAAGAAATGCCGGAACAAGTCCAAGTTACAGAAGTTGTTTCGAGGGATGGAACCAGCAAAAAGAAAGTGGTGAAAAAGCGTGTAATCAAGAAACGTACTGGTGGCAAACAAGAAACTACAGAAATTGTTACTGTAGAAGAAGATGGCAAGGAACCGGAAACCACAGTTACGGTTCAGGAACTTCCGGAAGATGAAGTTCACTTCTTGGAAAGACCTGAATTTAGGAAACCTGAATACATTGAAGAAATGCCGGAACAAGTCCAAGTTACAGAAGTTGTTTCGAGGGATGGAACCAGCAAAAAGAAAGTGGTGAAAAAGCGTGTAATCAAGAAACGTACTGGTGGCAAACAAGAAACTACAGAAATTGTTACTGTAGAAGAAGATGGCAAGGAACCGGAAACCACAGTTACGGTTCAGGAACTTCCGGAAGATGAAGTTCACTTCTTGGAAAGACCTGAATTTAGGAAACCTGAATACATTGAAGAAATGCCGGAACAAGTCCAAGTTACAGAAGTTGTTTCGAGGGATGGAACCAGCAAAAAGAAAGTGGTGAAAAAGCGTGTAATCAAGAAACGTACTGGTGGCAAACAAGAAACTACAGAAATTGTTACTGTAGAAGAAGATGGCAAGGAACCGGAAACCACAGTTACGGTTCAGGAACTTCCGGAAGATGAAGTTCACTTCTTGGAAAGACCTGAATTTAGGAAACCTGAATACATTGAAGAAATGCCGGAACAAGTCCAAGTTACAGAAGTTGTTTCGAGGGATGGAACCAGCAAAAAGAAAGTGGTGAAAAAGCGTGTAATCAAGAAACGTACTGGTGGCAAACAAGAAACTACAGAAATTGTTACTGTAGAAGAAGATGGCAAGGAACCGGAAACCACAGTTACGGTTCAGGAACTTCCGGAAGATGAAGTTCACTTCTTGGAAAGACCTGAATTTAGGAAACCTGAATACATTGAAGAAATGCCGGAACAAGTCCAAGTTACAGAAGTTGTTTCGAGGGATGGAACCAGCAAAAAGAAAGTGGTGAAAAAGCGTGTAATCAAGAAACGTACTGGTGGCAAACAAGAAACTACAGAAATTGTTACTGTAGAAGAAGATGGCAAGGAACCGGAAACCACAGTTACGGTTCAGGAACTTCCGGAAGATGAAGTTCACTTCTTGGAAAGACCTGAATTTAGGAAACCTGAATACATTGAAGAAATGCCGGAACAAGTCCAAGTTACAGAAGTTGTTTCGAGGGATGGAACCAGCAAAAAGAAAGTGGTGAAAAAGCGTGTAATCAAGAAACGTACTGGTGGCAAACAAGAAACTACAGAAATTGTTACTGTAGAAGAAGATGGCAAGGAACCGGAAACCACAGTTACGGTTCAGGAACTTCCGGAAGATGAAGTTCACTTCTTGGAAAGACCTGAATTTAGGAAACCTGAATACATTGAAGAAATGCCGGAACAAGTCCAAGTTACAGAAGTTGTTTCGAGGGATGGAACCAGCAAAAAGAAAGTGGTGAAAAAGCGTGTAATCAAGAAACGTACTGGTGGCAAACAAGAAACTACAGAAATTGTTACTGTAGAAGAAGATGGCAAGGAACCGGAAACCACAGTTACGGTTCAGGAACTTCCGGAAGATGAAGTTCACTTCTTGGAAAGACCTGAATTTAGGAAACCTGAATACATTGAAGAAATGCCGGAACAAGTCCAAGTTACAGAAGTTGTTTCGAGGGATGGAACCAGCAAAAAGAAAGTGGTGAAAAAGCGTGTAATCAAGAAACGTACTGGTGGCAAACAAGAAACTACAGAAATTGTTACTGTAGAAGAAGATGGCAAGGAACCGGAAACCACAGTTACGGTTCAGGAACTTCCGGAAGATGAAGTTCACTTCTTGGAAAGACCTGAATTTAGGAAACCTGAATACATTGAAGAAATGCCGGAACAAGTCCAAGTTACAGAAGTTGTTTCGAGGGATGGAACCAGCAAAAAGAAAGTGGTGAAAAAGCGTGTAATCAAGAAACGTACTGGTGGCAAACAAGAAACTACAGAAATTGTTACTGTAGAAGAAGATGGCAAGGAACCGGAAACCACAGTTACGGTTCAGGAACTTCCGGAAGATGAAGTTCACTTCTTGGAAAGACCTGAATTTAGGAAACCTGAATACATTGAAGAAATGCCGGAACAAGTCCAAGTTACAGAAGTTGTTTCGAGGGATGGAACCAGCAAAAAGAAAGTGGTGAAAAAGCGTGTAATCAAGAAACGTACTGGTGGCAAACAAGAAACTACAGAAATTGTTACTGTAGAAGAAGATGGCAAGGAACCGGAAACCACAGTTACGGTTCAGGAACTTCCGGAAGATGAAGTTCACTTCTTGGAAAGACCTGAATTTAGGAAACCTGAATACATTGAAGAAATGCCGGAACAAGTCCAAGTTACAGAAGTTGTTTCGAGGGATGGAACCAGCAAAAAGAAAGTGGTGAAAAAGCGTGTAATCAAGAAACGTACTGGTGGCAAACAAGAAACTACAGAAATTGTTACTGTAGAAGAAGATGGCAAGGAACCGGAAACCACAGTTACGGTTCAGGAACTTCCGGAAGATGAAGTTCACTTCTTGGAAAGACCTGAATTTAGGAAACCTGAATACATTGAAGAAATGCCGGAACAAGTCCAAGTTACAGAAGTTGTTTCGAGGGATGGAACCAGCAAAAAGAAAGTGGTGAAAAAGCGTGTAATCAAGAAACGTACTGGTGGCAAACAAGAAACTACAGAAATTGTTACTGTAGAAGAAGATGGCAAGGAACCGGAAACCACAGTTACGGTTCAGGAACTTCCGGAAGATGAAGTTCACTTCTTGGAAAGACCTGAATTTAGGAAACCTGAATACATTGAAGAAATGCCGGAACAAGTCCAAGTTACAGAAGTTGTTTCGAGGGATGGAACCAGCAAAAAGAAAGTGGTGAAAAAGCGTGTAATCAAGAAACGTACTGGTGGCAAACAAGAAACTACAGAAATTGTTACTGTAGAAGAAGATGGCAAGGAACCGGAAACCACAGTTACGGTTCAGGAACTTCCGGAAGATGAAGTTCACTTCTTGGAAAGACCTGAATTTAGGAAACCTGAATACATTGAAGAAATGCCGGAACAAGTCCAAGTTACAGAAGTTGTTTCGAGGGATGGAACCAGCAAAAAGAAAGTGGTGAAAAAGCGTGTAATCAAGAAACGTACTGGTGGCAAACAAGAAACTACAGAAATTGTTACTGTAGAAGAAGATGGCAAGGAACCGGAAACCACAGTTACGGTTCAGGAACTTCCGGAAGATGAAGTTCACTTCTTGGAAAGACCTGAATTTAGGAAACCTGAATACATTGAAGAAATGCCGGAACAAGTCCAAGTTACAGAAGTTGTTTCGAGGGATGGAACCAGCAAAAAGAAAGTGGTGAAAAAGCGTGTAATCAAGAAACGTACTGGTGGCAAACAAGAAACTACAGAAATTGTTACTGTAGAAGAAGATGGCAAGGAACCGGAAACCACAGTTACGGTTCAGGAACTTCCGGAAGATGAAGTTCACTTCTTGGAAAGACCTGAATTTAGGAAACCTGAATACATTGAAGAAATGCCGGAACAAGTCCAAGTTACAGAAGTTGTTTCGAGGGATGGAACCAGCAAAAAGAAAGTGGTGAAAAAGCGTGTAATCAAGAAACGTACTGGTGGCAAACAAGAAACTACAGAAATTGTTACTGTAGAAGAAGATGGCAAGGAACCGGAAACCACAGTTACGGTTCAGGAACTTCCGGAAGATGAAGTTCACTTCTTGGAAAGACCTGAATTTAGGAAACCTGAATACATTGAAGAAATGCCGGAACAAGTCCAAGTTACAGAAGTTGTTTCGAGGGATGGAACCAGCAAAAAGAAAGTGGTGAAAAAGCGTGTAATCAAGAAACGTACTGGTGGCAAACAAGAAACTACAGAAATTGTTACTGTAGAAGAAGATGGCAAGGAACCGGAAACCACAGTTACGGTTCAGGAACTTCCGGAAGATGAAGTTCACTTCTTGGAAAGACCTGAATTTAGGAAACCTGAATACATTGAAGAAATGCCGGAACAAGTCCAAGTTACAGAAGTTGTTTCGAGGGATGGAACCAGCAAAAAGAAAGTGGTGAAAAAGCGTGTAATCAAGAAACGTACTGGTGGCAAACAAGAAACTACAGAAATTGTTACTGTAGAAGAAGATGGCAAGGAACCGGAAACCACAGTTACGGTTCAGGAACTTCCGGAAGATGAAGTTCACTTCTTGGAAAGACCTGAATTTAGGAAACCTGAATACATTGAAGAAATGCCGGAACAAGTCCAAGTTACAGAAGTTGTTTCGAGGGATGGAACCAGCAAAAAGAAAGTGGTGAAAAAGCGTGTAATCAAGAAACGTACTGGTGGCAAACAAGAAACTACAGAAATTGTTACTGTAGAAGAAGATGGCAAGGAACCGGAAACCACAGTTACGGTTCAGGAACTTCCGGAAGATGAAGTTCACTTCTTGGAAAGACCTGAATTTAGGAAACCTGAATACATTGAAGAAATGCCGGAACAAGTCCAAGTTACAGAAGTTGTTTCGAGGGATGGAACCAGCAAAAAGAAAGTGGTGAAAAAGCGTGTAATCAAGAAACGTACTGGTGGCAAACAAGAAACTACAGAAATTGTTACTGTAGAAGAAGATGGCAAGGAACCGGAAACCACAGTTACGGTTCAGGAACTTCCGGAAGATGAAGTTCACTTCTTGGAAAGACCTGAATTTAGGAAACCTGAATACATTGAAGAAATGCCGGAACAAGTCCAAGTTACAGAAGTTGTTTCGAGGGATGGAACCAGCAAAAAGAAAGTGGTGAAAAAGCGTGTAATCAAGAAACGTACTGGTGGCAAACAAGAAACTACAGAAATTGTTACTGTAGAAGAAGATGGCAAGGAACCGGAAACCACAGTTACGGTTCAGGAACTTCCGGAAGATGAAGTTCACTTCTTGGAAAGACCTGAATTTAGGAAACCTGAATACATTGAAGAAATGCCGGAACAAGTCCAAGTTACAGAAGTTGTTTCGAGGGATGGAACCAGCAAAAAGAAAGTGGTGAAAAAGCGTGTAATCAAGAAACGTACTGGTGGCAAACAAGAAACTACAGAAATTGTTACTGTAGAAGAAGATGGCAAGGAACCGGAAACCACAGTTACGGTTCAGGAACTTCCGGAAGATGAAGTTCACTTCTTGGAAAGACCTGAATTTAGGAAACCTGAATACATTGAAGAAATGCCGGAACAAGTCCAAGTTACAGAAGTTGTTTCGAGGGATGGAACCAGCAAAAAGAAAGTGGTGAAAAAGCGTGTAATCAAGAAACGTACTGGTGGCAAACAAGAAACTACAGAAATTGTTACTGTAGAAGAAGATGGCAAGGAACCGGAAACCACAGTTACGGTTCAGGAACTTCCGGAAGATGAAGTTCACTTCTTGGAAAGACCTGAATTTAGGAAACCTGAATACATTGAAGAAATGCCGGAACAAGTCCAAGTTACAGAAGTTGTTTCGAGGGATGGAACCAGCAAAAAGAAAGTGGTGAAAAAGCGTGTAATCAAGAAACGTACTGGTGGCAAACAAGAAACTACAGAAATTGTTACTGTAGAAGAAGATGGCAAGGAACCGGAAACCACAGTTACGGTTCAGGAACTTCCGGAAGATGAAGTTCACTTCTTGGAAAGACCTGAATTTAGGAAACCTGAATACATTGAAGAAATGCCGGAACAAGTCCAAGTTACAGAAGTTGTTTCGAGGGATGGAACCAGCAAAAAGAAAGTGGTGAAAAAGCGTGTAATCAAGAAACGTACTGGTGGCAAACAAGAAACTACAGAAATTGTTACTGTAGAAGAAGATGGCAAGGAACCGGAAACCACAGTTACGGTTCAGGAACTTCCGGAAGATGAAGTTCACTTCTTGGAAAGACCTGAATTTAGGAAACCTGAATACATTGAAGAAATGCCGGAACAAGTCCAAGTTACAGAAGTTGTTTCGAGGGATGGAACCAGCAAAAAGAAAGTGGTGAAAAAGCGTGTAATCAAGAAACGTACTGGTGGCAAACAAGAAACTACAGAAATTGTTACTGTAGAAGAAGATGGCAAGGAACCGGAAACCACAGTTACGGTTCAGGAACTTCCGGAAGATGAAGTTCACTTCTTGGAAAGACCTGAATTTAGGAAACCTGAATACATTGAAGAAATGCCGGAACAAGTCCAAGTTACAGAAGTTGTTTCGAGGGATGGAACCAGCAAAAAGAAAGTGGTGAAAAAGCGTGTAATCAAGAAACGTACTGGTGGCAAACAAGAAACTACAGAAATTGTTACTGTAGAAGAAGATGGCAAGGAACCGGAAACCACAGTTACGGTTCAGGAACTTCCGGAAGATGAAGTTCACTTCTTGGAAAGACCTGAATTTAGGAAACCTGAATACATTGAAGAAATGCCGGAACAAGTCCAAGTTACAGAAGTTGTTTCGAGGGATGGAACCAGCAAAAAGAAAGTGGTGAAAAAGCGTGTAATCAAGAAACGTACTGGTGGCAAACAAGAAACTACAGAAATTGTTACTGTAGAAGAAGATGGCAAGGAACCGGAAACCACAGTTACGGTTCAGGAACTTCCGGAAGATGAAGTTCACTTCTTGGAAAGACCTGAATTTAGGAAACCTGAATACATTGAAGAAATGCCGGAACAAGTCCAAGTTACAGAAGTTGTTTCGAGGGATGGAACCAGCAAAAAGAAAGTGGTGAAAAAGCGTGTAATCAAGAAACGTACTGGTGGCAAACAAGAAACTACAGAAATTGTTACTGTAGAAGAAGATGGCAAGGAACCGGAAACCACAGTTACGGTTCAGGAACTTCCGGAAGATGAAGTTCACTTCTTGGAAAGACCTGAATTTAGGAAACCTGAATACATTGAAGAAATGCCGGAACAAGTCCAAGTTACAGAAGTTGTTTCGAGGGATGGAACCAGCAAAAAGAAAGTGGTGAAAAAGCGTGTAATCAAGAAACGTACTGGTGGCAAACAAGAAACTACAGAAATTGTTACTGTAGAAGAAGATGGCAAGGAACCGGAAACCACAGTTACGGTTCAGGAACTTCCGGAAGATGAAGTTCACTTCTTGGAAAGACCTGAATTTAGGAAACCTGAATACATTGAAGAAATGCCGGAACAAGTCCAAGTTACAGAAGTTGTTTCGAGGGATGGAACCAGCAAAAAGAAAGTGGTGAAAAAGCGTGTAATCAAGAAACGTACTGGTGGCAAACAAGAAACTACAGAAATTGTTACTGTAGAAGAAGATGGCAAGGAACCGGAAACCACAGTTACGGTTCAGGAACTTCCGGAAGATGAAGTTCACTTCTTGGAAAGACCTGAATTTAGGAAACCTGAATACATTGAAGAAATGCCGGAACAAGTCCAAGTTACAGAAGTTGTTTCGAGGGATGGAACCAGCAAAAAGAAAGTGGTGAAAAAGCGTGTAATCAAGAAACGTACTGGTGGCAAACAAGAAACTACAGAAATTGTTACTGTAGAAGAAGATGGCAAGGAACCGGAAACCACAGTTACGGTTCAGGAACTTCCGGAAGATGAAGTTCACTTCTTGGAAAGACCTGAATTTAGGAAACCTGAATACATTGAAGAAATGCCGGAACAAGTCCAAGTTACAGAAGTTGTTTCGAGGGATGGAACCAGCAAAAAGAAAGTGGTGAAAAAGCGTGTAATCAAGAAACGTACTGGTGGCAAACAAGAAACTACAGAAATTGTTACTGTAGAAGAAGATGGCAAGGAACCGGAAACCACAGTTACGGTTCAGGAACTTCCGGAAGATGAAGTTCACTTCTTGGAAAGACCTGAATTTAGGAAACCTGAATACATTGAAGAAATGCCGGAACAAGTCCAAGTTACAGAAGTTGTTTCGAGGGATGGAACCAGCAAAAAGAAAGTGGTGAAAAAGCGTGTAATCAAGAAACGTACTGGTGGCAAACAAGAAACTACAGAAATTGTTACTGTAGAAGAAGATGGCAAGGAACCGGAAACCACAGTTACGGTTCAGGAACTTCCGGAAGATGAAGTTCACTTCTTGGAAAGACCTGAATTTAGGAAACCTGAATACATTGAAGAAATGCCGGAACAAGTCCAAGTTACAGAAGTTGTTTCGAGGGATGGAACCAGCAAAAAGAAAGTGGTGAAAAAGCGTGTAATCAAGAAACGTACTGGTGGCAAACAAGAAACTACAGAAATTGTTACTGTAGAAGAAGATGGCAAGGAACCGGAAACCACAGTTACGGTTCAGGAACTTCCGGAAGATGAAGTTCACTTCTTGGAAAGACCTGAATTTAGGAAACCTGAATACATTGAAGAAATGCCGGAACAAGTCCAAGTTACAGAAGTTGTTTCGAGGGATGGAACCAGCAAAAAGAAAGTGGTGAAAAAGCGTGTAATCAAGAAACGTACTGGTGGCAAACAAGAAACTACAGAAATTGTTACTGTAGAAGAAGATGGCAAGGAACCGGAAACCACAGTTACGGTTCAGGAACTTCCGGAAGATGAAGTTCACTTCTTGGAAAGACCTGAATTTAGGAAACCTGAATACATTGAAGAAATGCCGGAACAAGTCCAAGTTACAGAAGTTGTTTCGAGGGATGGAACCAGCAAAAAGAAAGTGGTGAAAAAGCGTGTAATCAAGAAACGTACTGGTGGCAAACAAGAAACTACAGAAATTGTTACTGTAGAAGAAGATGGCAAGGAACCGGAAACCACAGTTACGGTTCAGGAACTTCCGGAAGATGAAGTTCACTTCTTGGAAAGACCTGAATTTAGGAAACCTGAATACATTGAAGAAATGCCGGAACAAGTCCAAGTTACAGAAGTTGTTTCGAGGGATGGAACCAGCAAAAAGAAAGTGGTGAAAAAGCGTGTAATCAAGAAACGTACTGGTGGCAAACAAGAAACTACAGAAATTGTTACTGTAGAAGAAGATGGCAAGGAACCGGAAACCACAGTTACGGTTCAGGAACTTCCGGAAGATGAAGTTCACTTCTTGGAAAGACCTGAATTTAGGAAACCTGAATACATTGAAGAAATGCCGGAACAAGTCCAAGTTACAGAAGTTGTTTCGAGGGATGGAACCAGCAAAAAGAAAGTGGTGAAAAAGCGTGTAATCAAGAAACGTACTGGTGGCAAACAAGAAACTACAGAAATTGTTACTGTAGAAGAAGATGGCAAGGAACCGGAAACCACAGTTACGGTTCAGGAACTTCCGGAAGATGAAGTTCACTTCTTGGAAAGACCTGAATTTAGGAAACCTGAATACATTGAAGAAATGCCGGAACAAGTCCAAGTTACAGAAGTTGTTTCGAGGGATGGAACCAGCAAAAAGAAAGTGGTGAAAAAGCGTGTAATCAAGAAACGTACTGGTGGCAAACAAGAAACTACAGAAATTGTTACTGTAGAAGAAGATGGCAAGGAACCGGAAACCACAGTTACGGTTCAGGAACTTCCGGAAGATGAAGTTCACTTCTTGGAAAGACCTGAATTTAGGAAACCTGAATACATTGAAGAAATGCCGGAACAAGTCCAAGTTACAGAAGTTGTTTCGAGGGATGGAACCAGCAAAAAGAAAGTGGTGAAAAAGCGTGTAATCAAGAAACGTACTGGTGGCAAACAAGAAACTACAGAAATTGTTACTGTAGAAGAAGATGGCAAGGAACCGGAAACCACAGTTACGGTTCAGGAACTTCCGGAAGATGAAGTTCACTTCTTGGAAAGACCTGAATTTAGGAAACCTGAATACATTGAAGAAATGCCGGAACAAGTCCAAGTTACAGAAGTTGTTTCGAGGGATGGAACCAGCAAAAAGAAAGTGGTGAAAAAGCGTGTAATCAAGAAACGTACTGGTGGCAAACAAGAAACTACAGAAATTGTTACTGTAGAAGAAGATGGCAAGGAACCGGAAACCACAGTTACGGTTCAGGAACTTCCGGAAGATGAAGTTCACTTCTTGGAAAGACCTGAATTTAGGAAACCTGAATACATTGAAGAAATGCCGGAACAAGTCCAAGTTACAGAAGTTGTTTCGAGGGATGGAACCAGCAAAAAGAAAGTGGTGAAAAAGCGTGTAATCAAGAAACGTACTGGTGGCAAACAAGAAACTACAGAAATTGTTACTGTAGAAGAAGATGGCAAGGAACCGGAAACCACAGTTACGGTTCAGGAACTTCCGGAAGATGAAGTTCACTTCTTGGAAAGACCTGAATTTAGGAAACCTGAATACATTGAAGAAATGCCGGAACAAGTCCAAGTTACAGAAGTTGTTTCGAGGGATGGAACCAGCAAAAAGAAAGTGGTGAAAAAGCGTGTAATCAAGAAACGTACTGGTGGCAAACAAGAAACTACAGAAATTGTTACTGTAGAAGAAGATGGCAAGGAACCGGAAACCACAGTTACGGTTCAGGAACTTCCGGAAGATGAAGTTCACTTCTTGGAAAGACCTGAATTTAGGAAACCTGAATACATTGAAGAAATGCCGGAACAAGTCCAAGTTACAGAAGTTGTTTCGAGGGATGGAACCAGCAAAAAGAAAGTGGTGAAAAAGCGTGTAATCAAGAAACGTACTGGTGGCAAACAAGAAACTACAGAAATTGTTACTGTAGAAGAAGATGGCAAGGAACCGGAAACCACAGTTACGGTTCAGGAACTTCCGGAAGATGAAGTTCACTTCTTGGAAAGACCTGAATTTAGGAAACCTGAATACATTGAAGAAATGCCGGAACAAGTCCAAGTTACAGAAGTTGTTTCGAGGGATGGAACCAGCAAAAAGAAAGTGGTGAAAAAGCGTGTAATCAAGAAACGTACTGGTGGCAAACAAGAAACTACAGAAATTGTTACTGTAGAAGAAGATGGCAAGGAACCGGAAACCACAGTTACGGTTCAGGAACTTCCGGAAGATGAAGTTCACTTCTTGGAAAGACCTGAATTTAGGAAACCTGAATACATTGAAGAAATGCCGGAACAAGTCCAAGTTACAGAAGTTGTTTCGAGGGATGGAACCAGCAAAAAGAAAGTGGTGAAAAAGCGTGTAATCAAGAAACGTACTGGTGGCAAACAAGAAACTACAGAAATTGTTACTGTAGAAGAAGATGGCAAGGAACCGGAAACCACAGTTACGGTTCAGGAACTTCCGGAAGATGAAGTTCACTTCTTGGAAAGACCTGAATTTAGGAAACCTGAATACATTGAAGAAATGCCGGAACAAGTCCAAGTTACAGAAGTTGTTTCGAGGGATGGAACCAGCAAAAAGAAAGTGGTGAAAAAGCGTGTAATCAAGAAACGTACTGGTGGCAAACAAGAAACTACAGAAATTGTTACTGTAGAAGAAGATGGCAAGGAACCGGAAACCACAGTTACGGTTCAGGAACTTCCGGAAGATGAAGTTCACTTCTTGGAAAGACCTGAATTTAGGAAACCTGAATACATTGAAGAAATGCCGGAACAAGTCCAAGTTACAGAAGTTGTTTCGAGGGATGGAACCAGCAAAAAGAAAGTGGTGAAAAAGCGTGTAATCAAGAAACGTACTGGTGGCAAACAAGAAACTACAGAAATTGTTACTGTAGAAGAAGATGGCAAGGAACCGGAAACCACAGTTACGGTTCAGGAACTTCCGGAAGATGAAGTTCACTTCTTGGAAAGACCTGAATTTAGGAAACCTGAATACATTGAAGAAATGCCGGAACAAGTCCAAGTTACAGAAGTTGTTTCGAGGGATGGAACCAGCAAAAAGAAAGTGGTGAAAAAGCGTGTAATCAAGAAACGTACTGGTGGCAAACAAGAAACTACAGAAATTGTTACTGTAGAAGAAGATGGCAAGGAACCGGAAACCACAGTTACGGTTCAGGAACTTCCGGAAGATGAAGTTCACTTCTTGGAAAGACCTGAATTTAGGAAACCTGAATACATTGAAGAAATGCCGGAACAAGTCCAAGTTACAGAAGTTGTTTCGAGGGATGGAACCAGCAAAAAGAAAGTGGTGAAAAAGCGTGTAATCAAGAAACGTACTGGTGGCAAACAAGAAACTACAGAAATTGTTACTGTAGAAGAAGATGGCAAGGAACCGGAAACCACAGTTACGGTTCAGGAACTTCCGGAAGATGAAGTTCACTTCTTGGAAAGACCTGAATTTAGGAAACCTGAATACATTGAAGAAATGCCGGAACAAGTCCAAGTTACAGAAGTTGTTTCGAGGGATGGAACCAGCAAAAAGAAAGTGGTGAAAAAGCGTGTAATCAAGAAACGTACTGGTGGCAAACAAGAAACTACAGAAATTGTTACTGTAGAAGAAGATGGCAAGGAACCGGAAACCACAGTTACGGTTCAGGAACTTCCGGAAGATGAAGTTCACTTCTTGGAAAGACCTGAATTTAGGAAACCTGAATACATTGAAGAAATGCCGGAACAAGTCCAAGTTACAGAAGTTGTTTCGAGGGATGGAACCAGCAAAAAGAAAGTGGTGAAAAAGCGTGTAATCAAGAAACGTACTGGTGGCAAACAAGAAACTACAGAAATTGTTACTGTAGAAGAAGATGGCAAGGAACCGGAAACCACAGTTACGGTTCAGGAACTTCCGGAAGATGAAGTTCACTTCTTGGAAAGACCTGAATTTAGGAAACCTGAATACATTGAAGAAATGCCGGAACAAGTCCAAGTTACAGAAGTTGTTTCGAGGGATGGAACCAGCAAAAAGAAAGTGGTGAAAAAGCGTGTAATCAAGAAACGTACTGGTGGCAAACAAGAAACTACAGAAATTGTTACTGTAGAAGAAGATGGCAAGGAACCGGAAACCACAGTTACGGTTCAGGAACTTCCGGAAGATGAAGTTCACTTCTTGGAAAGACCTGAATTTAGGAAACCTGAATACATTGAAGAAATGCCGGAACAAGTCCAAGTTACAGAAGTTGTTTCGAGGGATGGAACCAGCAAAAAGAAAGTGGTGAAAAAGCGTGTAATCAAGAAACGTACTGGTGGCAAACAAGAAACTACAGAAATTGTTACTGTAGAAGAAGATGGCAAGGAACCGGAAACCACAGTTACGGTTCAGGAACTTCCGGAAGATGAAGTTCACTTCTTGGAAAGACCTGAATTTAGGAAACCTGAATACATTGAAGAAATGCCGGAACAAGTCCAAGTTACAGAAGTTGTTTCGAGGGATGGAACCAGCAAAAAGAAAGTGGTGAAAAAGCGTGTAATCAAGAAACGTACTGGTGGCAAACAAGAAACTACAGAAATTGTTACTGTAGAAGAAGATGGCAAGGAACCGGAAACCACAGTTACGGTTCAGGAACTTCCGGAAGATGAAGTTCACTTCTTGGAAAGACCTGAATTTAGGAAACCTGAATACATTGAAGAAATGCCGGAACAAGTCCAAGTTACAGAAGTTGTTTCGAGGGATGGAACCAGCAAAAAGAAAGTGGTGAAAAAGCGTGTAATCAAGAAACGTACTGGTGGCAAACAAGAAACTACAGAAATTGTTACTGTAGAAGAAGATGGCAAGGAACCGGAAACCACAGTTACGGTTCAGGAACTTCCGGAAGATGAAGTTCACTTCTTGGAAAGACCTGAATTTAGGAAACCTGAATACATTGAAGAAATGCCGGAACAAGTCCAAGTTACAGAAGTTGTTTCGAGGGATGGAACCAGCAAAAAGAAAGTGGTGAAAAAGCGTGTAATCAAGAAACGTACTGGTGGCAAACAAGAAACTACAGAAATTGTTACTGTAGAAGAAGATGGCAAGGAACCGGAAACCACAGTTACGGTTCAGGAACTTCCGGAAGATGAAGTTCACTTCTTGGAAAGACCTGAATTTAGGAAACCTGAATACATTGAAGAAATGCCGGAACAAGTCCAAGTTACAGAAGTTGTTTCGAGGGATGGAACCAGCAAAAAGAAAGTGGTGAAAAAGCGTGTAATCAAGAAACGTACTGGTGGCAAACAAGAAACTACAGAAATTGTTACTGTAGAAGAAGATGGCAAGGAACCGGAAACCACAGTTACGGTTCAGGAACTTCCGGAAGATGAAGTTCACTTCTTGGAAAGACCTGAATTTAGGAAACCTGAATACATTGAAGAAATGCCGGAACAAGTCCAAGTTACAGAAGTTGTTTCGAGGGATGGAACCAGCAAAAAGAAAGTGGTGAAAAAGCGTGTAATCAAGAAACGTACTGGTGGCAAACAAGAAACTACAGAAATTGTTACTGTAGAAGAAGATGGCAAGGAACCGGAAACCACAGTTACGGTTCAGGAACTTCCGGAAGATGAAGTTCACTTCTTGGAAAGACCTGAATTTAGGAAACCTGAATACATTGAAGAAATGCCGGAACAAGTCCAAGTTACAGAAGTTGTTTCGAGGGATGGAACCAGCAAAAAGAAAGTGGTGAAAAAGCGTGTAATCAAGAAACGTACTGGTGGCAAACAAGAAACTACAGAAATTGTTACTGTAGAAGAAGATGGCAAGGAACCGGAAACCACAGTTACGGTTCAGGAACTTCCGGAAGATGAAGTTCACTTCTTGGAAAGACCTGAATTTAGGAAACCTGAATACATTGAAGAAATGCCGGAACAAGTCCAAGTTACAGAAGTTGTTTCGAGGGATGGAACCAGCAAAAAGAAAGTGGTGAAAAAGCGTGTAATCAAGAAACGTACTGGTGGCAAACAAGAAACTACAGAAATTGTTACTGTAGAAGAAGATGGCAAGGAACCGGAAACCACAGTTACGGTTCAGGAACTTCCGGAAGATGAAGTTCACTTCTTGGAAAGACCTGAATTTAGGAAACCTGAATACATTGAAGAAATGCCGGAACAAGTCCAAGTTACAGAAGTTGTTTCGAGGGATGGAACCAGCAAAAAGAAAGTGGTGAAAAAGCGTGTAATCAAGAAACGTACTGGTGGCAAACAAGAAACTACAGAAATTGTTACTGTAGAAGAAGATGGCAAGGAACCGGAAACCACAGTTACGGTTCAGGAACTTCCGGAAGATGAAGTTCACTTCTTGGAAAGACCTGAATTTAGGAAACCTGAATACATTGAAGAAATGCCGGAACAAGTCCAAGTTACAGAAGTTGTTTCGAGGGATGGAACCAGCAAAAAGAAAGTGGTGAAAAAGCGTGTAATCAAGAAACGTACTGGTGGCAAACAAGAAACTACAGAAATTGTTACTGTAGAAGAAGATGGCAAGGAACCGGAAACCACAGTTACGGTTCAGGAACTTCCGGAAGATGAAGTTCACTTCTTGGAAAGACCTGAATTTAGGAAACCTGAATACATTGAAGAAATGCCGGAACAAGTCCAAGTTACAGAAGTTGTTTCGAGGGATGGAACCAGCAAAAAGAAAGTGGTGAAAAAGCGTGTAATCAAGAAACGTACTGGTGGCAAACAAGAAACTACAGAAATTGTTACTGTAGAAGAAGATGGCAAGGAACCGGAAACCACAGTTACGGTTCAGGAACTTCCGGAAGATGAAGTTCACTTCTTGGAAAGACCTGAATTTAGGAAACCTGAATACATTGAAGAAATGCCGGAACAAGTCCAAGTTACAGAAGTTGTTTCGAGGGATGGAACCAGCAAAAAGAAAGTGGTGAAAAAGCGTGTAATCAAGAAACGTACTGGTGGCAAACAAGAAACTACAGAAATTGTTACTGTAGAAGAAGATGGCAAGGAACCGGAAACCACAGTTACGGTTCAGGAACTTCCGGAAGATGAAGTTCACTTCTTGGAAAGACCTGAATTTAGGAAACCTGAATACATTGAAGAAATGCCGGAACAAGTCCAAGTTACAGAAGTTGTTTCGAGGGATGGAACCAGCAAAAAGAAAGTGGTGAAAAAGCGTGTAATCAAGAAACGTACTGGTGGCAAACAAGAAACTACAGAAATTGTTACTGTAGAAGAAGATGGCAAGGAACCGGAAACCACAGTTACGGTTCAGGAACTTCCGGAAGATGAAGTTCACTTCTTGGAAAGACCTGAATTTAGGAAACCTGAATACATTGAAGAAATGCCGGAACAAGTCCAAGTTACAGAAGTTGTTTCGAGGGATGGAACCAGCAAAAAGAAAGTGGTGAAAAAGCGTGTAATCAAGAAACGTACTGGTGGCAAACAAGAAACTACAGAAATTGTTACTGTAGAAGAAGATGGCAAGGAACCGGAAACCACAGTTACGGTTCAGGAACTTCCGGAAGATGAAGTTCACTTCTTGGAAAGACCTGAATTTAGGAAACCTGAATACATTGAAGAAATGCCGGAACAAGTCCAAGTTACAGAAGTTGTTTCGAGGGATGGAACCAGCAAAAAGAAAGTGGTGAAAAAGCGTGTAATCAAGAAACGTACTGGTGGCAAACAAGAAACTACAGAAATTGTTACTGTAGAAGAAGATGGCAAGGAACCGGAAACCACAGTTACGGTTCAGGAACTTCCGGAAGATGAAGTTCACTTCTTGGAAAGACCTGAATTTAGGAAACCTGAATACATTGAAGAAATGCCGGAACAAGTCCAAGTTACAGAAGTTGTTTCGAGGGATGGAACCAGCAAAAAGAAAGTGGTGAAAAAGCGTGTAATCAAGAAACGTACTGGTGGCAAACAAGAAACTACAGAAATTGTTACTGTAGAAGAAGATGGCAAGGAACCGGAAACCACAGTTACGGTTCAGGAACTTCCGGAAGATGAAGTTCACTTCTTGGAAAGACCTGAATTTAGGAAACCTGAATACATTGAAGAAATGCCGGAACAAGTCCAAGTTACAGAAGTTGTTTCGAGGGATGGAACCAGCAAAAAGAAAGTGGTGAAAAAGCGTGTAATCAAGAAACGTACTGGTGGCAAACAAGAAACTACAGAAATTGTTACTGTAGAAGAAGATGGCAAGGAACCGGAAACCACAGTTACGGTTCAGGAACTTCCGGAAGATGAAGTTCACTTCTTGGAAAGACCTGAATTTAGGAAACCTGAATACATTGAAGAAATGCCGGAACAAGTCCAAGTTACAGAAGTTGTTTCGAGGGATGGAACCAGCAAAAAGAAAGTGGTGAAAAAGCGTGTAATCAAGAAACGTACTGGTGGCAAACAAGAAACTACAGAAATTGTTACTGTAGAAGAAGATGGCAAGGAACCGGAAACCACAGTTACGGTTCAGGAACTTCCGGAAGATGAAGTTCACTTCTTGGAAAGACCTGAATTTAGGAAACCTGAATACATTGAAGAAATGCCGGAACAAGTCCAAGTTACAGAAGTTGTTTCGAGGGATGGAACCAGCAAAAAGAAAGTGGTGAAAAAGCGTGTAATCAAGAAACGTACTGGTGGCAAACAAGAAACTACAGAAATTGTTACTGTAGAAGAAGATGGCAAGGAACCGGAAACCACAGTTACGGTTCAGGAACTTCCGGAAGATGAAGTTCACTTCTTGGAAAGACCTGAATTTAGGAAACCTGAATACATTGAAGAAATGCCGGAACAAGTCCAAGTTACAGAAGTTGTTTCGAGGGATGGAACCAGCAAAAAGAAAGTGGTGAAAAAGCGTGTAATCAAGAAACGTACTGGTGGCAAACAAGAAACTACAGAAATTGTTACTGTAGAAGAAGATGGCAAGGAACCGGAAACCACAGTTACGGTTCAGGAACTTCCGGAAGATGAAGTTCACTTCTTGGAAAGACCTGAATTTAGGAAACCTGAATACATTGAAGAAATGCCGGAACAAGTCCAAGTTACAGAAGTTGTTTCGAGGGATGGAACCAGCAAAAAGAAAGTGGTGAAAAAGCGTGTAATCAAGAAACGTACTGGTGGCAAACAAGAAACTACAGAAATTGTTACTGTAGAAGAAGATGGCAAGGAACCGGAAACCACAGTTACGGTTCAGGAACTTCCGGAAGATGAAGTTCACTTCTTGGAAAGACCTGAATTTAGGAAACCTGAATACATTGAAGAAATGCCGGAACAAGTCCAAGTTACAGAAGTTGTTTCGAGGGATGGAACCAGCAAAAAGAAAGTGGTGAAAAAGCGTGTAATCAAGAAACGTACTGGTGGCAAACAAGAAACTACAGAAATTGTTACTGTAGAAGAAGATGGCAAGGAACCGGAAACCACAGTTACGGTTCAGGAACTTCCGGAAGATGAAGTTCACTTCTTGGAAAGACCTGAATTTAGGAAACCTGAATACATTGAAGAAATGCCGGAACAAGTCCAAGTTACAGAAGTTGTTTCGAGGGATGGAACCAGCAAAAAGAAAGTGGTGAAAAAGCGTGTAATCAAGAAACGTACTGGTGGCAAACAAGAAACTACAGAAATTGTTACTGTAGAAGAAGATGGCAAGGAACCGGAAACCACAGTTACGGTTCAGGAACTTCCGGAAGATGAAGTTCACTTCTTGGAAAGACCTGAATTTAGGAAACCTGAATACATTGAAGAAATGCCGGAACAAGTCCAAGTTACAGAAGTTGTTTCGAGGGATGGAACCAGCAAAAAGAAAGTGGTGAAAAAGCGTGTAATCAAGAAACGTACTGGTGGCAAACAAGAAACTACAGAAATTGTTACTGTAGAAGAAGATGGCAAGGAACCGGAAACCACAGTTACGGTTCAGGAACTTCCGGAAGATGAAGTTCACTTCTTGGAAAGACCTGAATTTAGGAAACCTGAATACATTGAAGAAATGCCGGAACAAGTCCAAGTTACAGAAGTTGTTTCGAGGGATGGAACCAGCAAAAAGAAAGTGGTGAAAAAGCGTGTAATCAAGAAACGTACTGGTGGCAAACAAGAAACTACAGAAATTGTTACTGTAGAAGAAGATGGCAAGGAACCGGAAACCACAGTTACGGTTCAGGAACTTCCGGAAGATGAAGTTCACTTCTTGGAAAGACCTGAATTTAGGAAACCTGAATACATTGAAGAAATGCCGGAACAAGTCCAAGTTACAGAAGTTGTTTCGAGGGATGGAACCAGCAAAAAGAAAGTGGTGAAAAAGCGTGTAATCAAGAAACGTACTGGTGGCAAACAAGAAACTACAGAAATTGTTACTGTAGAAGAAGATGGCAAGGAACCGGAAACCACAGTTACGGTTCAGGAACTTCCGGAAGATGAAGTTCACTTCTTGGAAAGACCTGAATTTAGGAAACCTGAATACATTGAAGAAATGCCGGAACAAGTCCAAGTTACAGAAGTTGTTTCGAGGGATGGAACCAGCAAAAAGAAAGTGGTGAAAAAGCGTGTAATCAAGAAACGTACTGGTGGCAAACAAGAAACTACAGAAATTGTTACTGTAGAAGAAGATGGCAAGGAACCGGAAACCACAGTTACGGTTCAGGAACTTCCGGAAGATGAAGTTCACTTCTTGGAAAGACCTGAATTTAGGAAACCTGAATACATTGAAGAAATGCCGGAACAAGTCCAAGTTACAGAAGTTGTTTCGAGGGATGGAACCAGCAAAAAGAAAGTGGTGAAAAAGCGTGTAATCAAGAAACGTACTGGTGGCAAACAAGAAACTACAGAAATTGTTACTGTAGAAGAAGATGGCAAGGAACCGGAAACCACAGTTACGGTTCAGGAACTTCCGGAAGATGAAGTTCACTTCTTGGAAAGACCTGAATTTAGGAAACCTGAATACATTGAAGAAATGCCGGAACAAGTCCAAGTTACAGAAGTTGTTTCGAGGGATGGAACCAGCAAAAAGAAAGTGGTGAAAAAGCGTGTAATCAAGAAACGTACTGGTGGCAAACAAGAAACTACAGAAATTGTTACTGTAGAAGAAGATGGCAAGGAACCGGAAACCACAGTTACGGTTCAGGAACTTCCGGAAGATGAAGTTCACTTCTTGGAAAGACCTGAATTTAGGAAACCTGAATACATTGAAGAAATGCCGGAACAAGTCCAAGTTACAGAAGTTGTTTCGAGGGATGGAACCAGCAAAAAGAAAGTGGTGAAAAAGCGTGTAATCAAGAAACGTACTGGTGGCAAACAAGAAACTACAGAAATTGTTACTGTAGAAGAAGATGGCAAGGAACCGGAAACCACAGTTACGGTTCAGGAACTTCCGGAAGATGAAGTTCACTTCTTGGAAAGACCTGAATTTAGGAAACCTGAATACATTGAAGAAATGCCGGAACAAGTCCAAGTTACAGAAGTTGTTTCGAGGGATGGAACCAGCAAAAAGAAAGTGGTGAAAAAGCGTGTAATCAAGAAACGTACTGGTGGCAAACAAGAAACTACAGAAATTGTTACTGTAGAAGAAGATGGCAAGGAACCGGAAACCACAGTTACGGTTCAGGAACTTCCGGAAGATGAAGTTCACTTCTTGGAAAGACCTGAATTTAGGAAACCTGAATACATTGAAGAAATGCCGGAACAAGTCCAAGTTACAGAAGTTGTTTCGAGGGATGGAACCAGCAAAAAGAAAGTGGTGAAAAAGCGTGTAATCAAGAAACGTACTGGTGGCAAACAAGAAACTACAGAAATTGTTACTGTAGAAGAAGATGGCAAGGAACCGGAAACCACAGTTACGGTTCAGGAACTTCCGGAAGATGAAGTTCACTTCTTGGAAAGACCTGAATTTAGGAAACCTGAATACATTGAAGAAATGCCGGAACAAGTCCAAGTTACAGAAGTTGTTTCGAGGGATGGAACCAGCAAAAAGAAAGTGGTGAAAAAGCGTGTAATCAAGAAACGTACTGGTGGCAAACAAGAAACTACAGAAATTGTTACTGTAGAAGAAGATGGCAAGGAACCGGAAACCACAGTTACGGTTCAGGAACTTCCGGAAGATGAAGTTCACTTCTTGGAAAGACCTGAATTTAGGAAACCTGAATACATTGAAGAAATGCCGGAACAAGTCCAAGTTACAGAAGTTGTTTCGAGGGATGGAACCAGCAAAAAGAAAGTGGTGAAAAAGCGTGTAATCAAGAAACGTACTGGTGGCAAACAAGAAACTACAGAAATTGTTACTGTAGAAGAAGATGGCAAGGAACCGGAAACCACAGTTACGGTTCAGGAACTTCCGGAAGATGAAGTTCACTTCTTGGAAAGACCTGAATTTAGGAAACCTGAATACATTGAAGAAATGCCGGAACAAGTCCAAGTTACAGAAGTTGTTTCGAGGGATGGAACCAGCAAAAAGAAAGTGGTGAAAAAGCGTGTAATCAAGAAACGTACTGGTGGCAAACAAGAAACTACAGAAATTGTTACTGTAGAAGAAGATGGCAAGGAACCGGAAACCACAGTTACGGTTCAGGAACTTCCGGAAGATGAAGTTCACTTCTTGGAAAGACCTGAATTTAGGAAACCTGAATACATTGAAGAAATGCCGGAACAAGTCCAAGTTACAGAAGTTGTTTCGAGGGATGGAACCAGCAAAAAGAAAGTGGTGAAAAAGCGTGTAATCAAGAAACGTACTGGTGGCAAACAAGAAACTACAGAAATTGTTACTGTAGAAGAAGATGGCAAGGAACCGGAAACCACAGTTACGGTTCAGGAACTTCCGGAAGATGAAGTTCACTTCTTGGAAAGACCTGAATTTAGGAAACCTGAATACATTGAAGAAATGCCGGAACAAGTCCAAGTTACAGAAGTTGTTTCGAGGGATGGAACCAGCAAAAAGAAAGTGGTGAAAAAGCGTGTAATCAAGAAACGTACTGGTGGCAAACAAGAAACTACAGAAATTGTTACTGTAGAAGAAGATGGCAAGGAACCGGAAACCACAGTTACGGTTCAGGAACTTCCGGAAGATGAAGTTCACTTCTTGGAAAGACCTGAATTTAGGAAACCTGAATACATTGAAGAAATGCCGGAACAAGTCCAAGTTACAGAAGTTGTTTCGAGGGATGGAACCAGCAAAAAGAAAGTGGTGAAAAAGCGTGTAATCAAGAAACGTACTGGTGGCAAACAAGAAACTACAGAAATTGTTACTGTAGAAGAAGATGGCAAGGAACCGGAAACCACAGTTACGGTTCAGGAACTTCCGGAAGATGAAGTTCACTTCTTGGAAAGACCTGAATTTAGGAAACCTGAATACATTGAAGAAATGCCGGAACAAGTCCAAGTTACAGAAGTTGTTTCGAGGGATGGAACCAGCAAAAAGAAAGTGGTGAAAAAGCGTGTAATCAAGAAACGTACTGGTGGCAAACAAGAAACTACAGAAATTGTTACTGTAGAAGAAGATGGCAAGGAACCGGAAACCACAGTTACGGTTCAGGAACTTCCGGAAGATGAAGTTCACTTCTTGGAAAGACCTGAATTTAGGAAACCTGAATACATTGAAGAAATGCCGGAACAAGTCCAAGTTACAGAAGTTGTTTCGAGGGATGGAACCAGCAAAAAGAAAGTGGTGAAAAAGCGTGTAATCAAGAAACGTACTGGTGGCAAACAAGAAACTACAGAAATTGTTACTGTAGAAGAAGATGGCAAGGAACCGGAAACCACAGTTACGGTTCAGGAACTTCCGGAAGATGAAGTTCACTTCTTGGAAAGACCTGAATTTAGGAAACCTGAATACATTGAAGAAATGCCGGAACAAGTCCAAGTTACAGAAGTTGTTTCGAGGGATGGAACCAGCAAAAAGAAAGTGGTGAAAAAGCGTGTAATCAAGAAACGTACTGGTGGCAAACAAGAAACTACAGAAATTGTTACTGTAGAAGAAGATGGCAAGGAACCGGAAACCACAGTTACGGTTCAGGAACTTCCGGAAGATGAAGTTCACTTCTTGGAAAGACCTGAATTTAGGAAACCTGAATACATTGAAGAAATGCCGGAACAAGTCCAAGTTACAGAAGTTGTTTCGAGGGATGGAACCAGCAAAAAGAAAGTGGTGAAAAAGCGTGTAATCAAGAAACGTACTGGTGGCAAACAAGAAACTACAGAAATTGTTACTGTAGAAGAAGATGGCAAGGAACCGGAAACCACAGTTACGGTTCAGGAACTTCCGGAAGATGAAGTTCACTTCTTGGAAAGACCTGAATTTAGGAAACCTGAATACATTGAAGAAATGCCGGAACAAGTCCAAGTTACAGAAGTTGTTTCGAGGGATGGAACCAGCAAAAAGAAAGTGGTGAAAAAGCGTGTAATCAAGAAACGTACTGGTGGCAAACAAGAAACTACAGAAATTGTTACTGTAGAAGAAGATGGCAAGGAACCGGAAACCACAGTTACGGTTCAGGAACTTCCGGAAGATGAAGTTCACTTCTTGGAAAGACCTGAATTTAGGAAACCTGAATACATTGAAGAAATGCCGGAACAAGTCCAAGTTACAGAAGTTGTTTCGAGGGATGGAACCAGCAAAAAGAAAGTGGTGAAAAAGCGTGTAATCAAGAAACGTACTGGTGGCAAACAAGAAACTACAGAAATTGTTACTGTAGAAGAAGATGGCAAGGAACCGGAAACCACAGTTACGGTTCAGGAACTTCCGGAAGATGAAGTTCACTTCTTGGAAAGACCTGAATTTAGGAAACCTGAATACATTGAAGAAATGCCGGAACAAGTCCAAGTTACAGAAGTTGTTTCGAGGGATGGAACCAGCAAAAAGAAAGTGGTGAAAAAGCGTGTAATCAAGAAACGTACTGGTGGCAAACAAGAAACTACAGAAATTGTTACTGTAGAAGAAGATGGCAAGGAACCGGAAACCACAGTTACGGTTCAGGAACTTCCGGAAGATGAAGTTCACTTCTTGGAAAGACCTGAATTTAGGAAACCTGAATACATTGAAGAAATGCCGGAACAAGTCCAAGTTACAGAAGTTGTTTCGAGGGATGGAACCAGCAAAAAGAAAGTGGTGAAAAAGCGTGTAATCAAGAAACGTACTGGTGGCAAACAAGAAACTACAGAAATTGTTACTGTAGAAGAAGATGGCAAGGAACCGGAAACCACAGTTACGGTTCAGGAACTTCCGGAAGATGAAGTTCACTTCTTGGAAAGACCTGAATTTAGGAAACCTGAATACATTGAAGAAATGCCGGAACAAGTCCAAGTTACAGAAGTTGTTTCGAGGGATGGAACCAGCAAAAAGAAAGTGGTGAAAAAGCGTGTAATCAAGAAACGTACTGGTGGCAAACAAGAAACTACAGAAATTGTTACTGTAGAAGAAGATGGCAAGGAACCGGAAACCACAGTTACGGTTCAGGAACTTCCGGAAGATGAAGTTCACTTCTTGGAAAGACCTGAATTTAGGAAACCTGAATACATTGAAGAAATGCCGGAACAAGTCCAAGTTACAGAAGTTGTTTCGAGGGATGGAACCAGCAAAAAGAAAGTGGTGAAAAAGCGTGTAATCAAGAAACGTACTGGTGGCAAACAAGAAACTACAGAAATTGTTACTGTAGAAGAAGATGGCAAGGAACCGGAAACCACAGTTACGGTTCAGGAACTTCCGGAAGATGAAGTTCACTTCTTGGAAAGACCTGAATTTAGGAAACCTGAATACATTGAAGAAATGCCGGAACAAGTCCAAGTTACAGAAGTTGTTTCGAGGGATGGAACCAGCAAAAAGAAAGTGGTGAAAAAGCGTGTAATCAAGAAACGTACTGGTGGCAAACAAGAAACTACAGAAATTGTTACTGTAGAAGAAGATGGCAAGGAACCGGAAACCACAGTTACGGTTCAGGAACTTCCGGAAGATGAAGTTCACTTCTTGGAAAGACCTGAATTTAGGAAACCTGAATACATTGAAGAAATGCCGGAACAAGTCCAAGTTACAGAAGTTGTTTCGAGGGATGGAACCAGCAAAAAGAAAGTGGTGAAAAAGCGTGTAATCAAGAAACGTACTGGTGGCAAACAAGAAACTACAGAAATTGTTACTGTAGAAGAAGATGGCAAGGAACCGGAAACCACAGTTACGGTTCAGGAACTTCCGGAAGATGAAGTTCACTTCTTGGAAAGACCTGAATTTAGGAAACCTGAATACATTGAAGAAATGCCGGAACAAGTCCAAGTTACAGAAGTTGTTTCGAGGGATGGAACCAGCAAAAAGAAAGTGGTGAAAAAGCGTGTAATCAAGAAACGTACTGGTGGCAAACAAGAAACTACAGAAATTGTTACTGTAGAAGAAGATGGCAAGGAACCGGAAACCACAGTTACGGTTCAGGAACTTCCGGAAGATGAAGTTCACTTCTTGGAAAGACCTGAATTTAGGAAACCTGAATACATTGAAGAAATGCCGGAACAAGTCCAAGTTACAGAAGTTGTTTCGAGGGATGGAACCAGCAAAAAGAAAGTGGTGAAAAAGCGTGTAATCAAGAAACGTACTGGTGGCAAACAAGAAACTACAGAAATTGTTACTGTAGAAGAAGATGGCAAGGAACCGGAAACCACAGTTACGGTTCAGGAACTTCCGGAAGATGAAGTTCACTTCTTGGAAAGACCTGAATTTAGGAAACCTGAATACATTGAAGAAATGCCGGAACAAGTCCAAGTTACAGAAGTTGTTTCGAGGGATGGAACCAGCAAAAAGAAAGTGGTGAAAAAGCGTGTAATCAAGAAACGTACTGGTGGCAAACAAGAAACTACAGAAATTGTTACTGTAGAAGAAGATGGCAAGGAACCGGAAACCACAGTTACGGTTCAGGAACTTCCGGAAGATGAAGTTCACTTCTTGGAAAGACCTGAATTTAGGAAACCTGAATACATTGAAGAAATGCCGGAACAAGTCCAAGTTACAGAAGTTGTTTCGAGGGATGGAACCAGCAAAAAGAAAGTGGTGAAAAAGCGTGTAATCAAGAAACGTACTGGTGGCAAACAAGAAACTACAGAAATTGTTACTGTAGAAGAAGATGGCAAGGAACCGGAAACCACAGTTACGGTTCAGGAACTTCCGGAAGATGAAGTTCACTTCTTGGAAAGACCTGAATTTAGGAAACCTGAATACATTGAAGAAATGCCGGAACAAGTCCAAGTTACAGAAGTTGTTTCGAGGGATGGAACCAGCAAAAAGAAAGTGGTGAAAAAGCGTGTAATCAAGAAACGTACTGGTGGCAAACAAGAAACTACAGAAATTGTTACTGTAGAAGAAGATGGCAAGGAACCGGAAACCACAGTTACGGTTCAGGAACTTCCGGAAGATGAAGTTCACTTCTTGGAAAGACCTGAATTTAGGAAACCTGAATACATTGAAGAAATGCCGGAACAAGTCCAAGTTACAGAAGTTGTTTCGAGGGATGGAACCAGCAAAAAGAAAGTGGTGAAAAAGCGTGTAATCAAGAAACGTACTGGTGGCAAACAAGAAACTACAGAAATTGTTACTGTAGAAGAAGATGGCAAGGAACCGGAAACCACAGTTACGGTTCAGGAACTTCCGGAAGATGAAGTTCACTTCTTGGAAAGACCTGAATTTAGGAAACCTGAATACATTGAAGAAATGCCGGAACAAGTCCAAGTTACAGAAGTTGTTTCGAGGGATGGAACCAGCAAAAAGAAAGTGGTGAAAAAGCGTGTAATCAAGAAACGTACTGGTGGCAAACAAGAAACTACAGAAATTGTTACTGTAGAAGAAGATGGCAAGGAACCGGAAACCACAGTTACGGTTCAGGAACTTCCGGAAGATGAAGTTCACTTCTTGGAAAGACCTGAATTTAGGAAACCTGAATACATTGAAGAAATGCCGGAACAAGTCCAAGTTACAGAAGTTGTTTCGAGGGATGGAACCAGCAAAAAGAAAGTGGTGAAAAAGCGTGTAATCAAGAAACGTACTGGTGGCAAACAAGAAACTACAGAAATTGTTACTGTAGAAGAAGATGGCAAGGAACCGGAAACCACAGTTACGGTTCAGGAACTTCCGGAAGATGAAGTTCACTTCTTGGAAAGACCTGAATTTAGGAAACCTGAATACATTGAAGAAATGCCGGAACAAGTCCAAGTTACAGAAGTTGTTTCGAGGGATGGAACCAGCAAAAAGAAAGTGGTGAAAAAGCGTGTAATCAAGAAACGTACTGGTGGCAAACAAGAAACTACAGAAATTGTTACTGTAGAAGAAGATGGCAAGGAACCGGAAACCACAGTTACGGTTCAGGAACTTCCGGAAGATGAAGTTCACTTCTTGGAAAGACCTGAATTTAGGAAACCTGAATACATTGAAGAAATGCCGGAACAAGTCCAAGTTACAGAAGTTGTTTCGAGGGATGGAACCAGCAAAAAGAAAGTGGTGAAAAAGCGTGTAATCAAGAAACGTACTGGTGGCAAACAAGAAACTACAGAAATTGTTACTGTAGAAGAAGATGGCAAGGAACCGGAAACCACAGTTACGGTTCAGGAACTTCCGGAAGATGAAGTTCACTTCTTGGAAAGACCTGAATTTAGGAAACCTGAATACATTGAAGAAATGCCGGAACAAGTCCAAGTTACAGAAGTTGTTTCGAGGGATGGAACCAGCAAAAAGAAAGTGGTGAAAAAGCGTGTAATCAAGAAACGTACTGGTGGCAAACAAGAAACTACAGAAATTGTTACTGTAGAAGAAGATGGCAAGGAACCGGAAACCACAGTTACGGTTCAGGAACTTCCGGAAGATGAAGTTCACTTCTTGGAAAGACCTGAATTTAGGAAACCTGAATACATTGAAGAAATGCCGGAACAAGTCCAAGTTACAGAAGTTGTTTCGAGGGATGGAACCAGCAAAAAGAAAGTGGTGAAAAAGCGTGTAATCAAGAAACGTACTGGTGGCAAACAAGAAACTACAGAAATTGTTACTGTAGAAGAAGATGGCAAGGAACCGGAAACCACAGTTACGGTTCAGGAACTTCCGGAAGATGAAGTTCACTTCTTGGAAAGACCTGAATTTAGGAAACCTGAATACATTGAAGAAATGCCGGAACAAGTCCAAGTTACAGAAGTTGTTTCGAGGGATGGAACCAGCAAAAAGAAAGTGGTGAAAAAGCGTGTAATCAAGAAACGTACTGGTGGCAAACAAGAAACTACAGAAATTGTTACTGTAGAAGAAGATGGCAAGGAACCGGAAACCACAGTTACGGTTCAGGAACTTCCGGAAGATGAAGTTCACTTCTTGGAAAGACCTGAATTTAGGAAACCTGAATACATTGAAGAAATGCCGGAACAAGTCCAAGTTACAGAAGTTGTTTCGAGGGATGGAACCAGCAAAAAGAAAGTGGTGAAAAAGCGTGTAATCAAGAAACGTACTGGTGGCAAACAAGAAACTACAGAAATTGTTACTGTAGAAGAAGATGGCAAGGAACCGGAAACCACAGTTACGGTTCAGGAACTTCCGGAAGATGAAGTTCACTTCTTGGAAAGACCTGAATTTAGGAAACCTGAATACATTGAAGAAATGCCGGAACAAGTCCAAGTTACAGAAGTTGTTTCGAGGGATGGAACCAGCAAAAAGAAAGTGGTGAAAAAGCGTGTAATCAAGAAACGTACTGGTGGCAAACAAGAAACTACAGAAATTGTTACTGTAGAAGAAGATGGCAAGGAACCGGAAACCACAGTTACGGTTCAGGAACTTCCGGAAGATGAAGTTCACTTCTTGGAAAGACCTGAATTTAGGAAACCTGAATACATTGAAGAAATGCCGGAACAAGTCCAAGTTACAGAAGTTGTTTCGAGGGATGGAACCAGCAAAAAGAAAGTGGTGAAAAAGCGTGTAATCAAGAAACGTACTGGTGGCAAACAAGAAACTACAGAAATTGTTACTGTAGAAGAAGATGGCAAGGAACCGGAAACCACAGTTACGGTTCAGGAACTTCCGGAAGATGAAGTTCACTTCTTGGAAAGACCTGAATTTAGGAAACCTGAATACATTGAAGAAATGCCGGAACAAGTCCAAGTTACAGAAGTTGTTTCGAGGGATGGAACCAGCAAAAAGAAAGTGGTGAAAAAGCGTGTAATCAAGAAACGTACTGGTGGCAAACAAGAAACTACAGAAATTGTTACTGTAGAAGAAGATGGCAAGGAACCGGAAACCACAGTTACGGTTCAGGAACTTCCGGAAGATGAAGTTCACTTCTTGGAAAGACCTGAATTTAGGAAACCTGAATACATTGAAGAAATGCCGGAACAAGTCCAAGTTACAGAAGTTGTTTCGAGGGATGGAACCAGCAAAAAGAAAGTGGTGAAAAAGCGTGTAATCAAGAAACGTACTGGTGGCAAACAAGAAACTACAGAAATTGTTACTGTAGAAGAAGATGGCAAGGAACCGGAAACCACAGTTACGGTTCAGGAACTTCCGGAAGATGAAGTTCACTTCTTGGAAAGACCTGAATTTAGGAAACCTGAATACATTGAAGAAATGCCGGAACAAGTCCAAGTTACAGAAGTTGTTTCGAGGGATGGAACCAGCAAAAAGAAAGTGGTGAAAAAGCGTGTAATCAAGAAACGTACTGGTGGCAAACAAGAAACTACAGAAATTGTTACTGTAGAAGAAGATGGCAAGGAACCGGAAACCACAGTTACGGTTCAGGAACTTCCGGAAGATGAAGTTCACTTCTTGGAAAGACCTGAATTTAGGAAACCTGAATACATTGAAGAAATGCCGGAACAAGTCCAAGTTACAGAAGTTGTTTCGAGGGATGGAACCAGCAAAAAGAAAGTGGTGAAAAAGCGTGTAATCAAGAAACGTACTGGTGGCAAACAAGAAACTACAGAAATTGTTACTGTAGAAGAAGATGGCAAGGAACCGGAAACCACAGTTACGGTTCAGGAACTTCCGGAAGATGAAGTTCACTTCTTGGAAAGACCTGAATTTAGGAAACCTGAATACATTGAAGAAATGCCGGAACAAGTCCAAGTTACAGAAGTTGTTTCGAGGGATGGAACCAGCAAAAAGAAAGTGGTGAAAAAGCGTGTAATCAAGAAACGTACTGGTGGCAAACAAGAAACTACAGAAATTGTTACTGTAGAAGAAGATGGCAAGGAACCGGAAACCACAGTTACGGTTCAGGAACTTCCGGAAGATGAAGTTCACTTCTTGGAAAGACCTGAATTTAGGAAACCTGAATACATTGAAGAAATGCCGGAACAAGTCCAAGTTACAGAAGTTGTTTCGAGGGATGGAACCAGCAAAAAGAAAGTGGTGAAAAAGCGTGTAATCAAGAAACGTACTGGTGGCAAACAAGAAACTACAGAAATTGTTACTGTAGAAGAAGATGGCAAGGAACCGGAAACCACAGTTACGGTTCAGGAACTTCCGGAAGATGAAGTTCACTTCTTGGAAAGACCTGAATTTAGGAAACCTGAATACATTGAAGAAATGCCGGAACAAGTCCAAGTTACAGAAGTTGTTTCGAGGGATGGAACCAGCAAAAAGAAAGTGGTGAAAAAGCGTGTAATCAAGAAACGTACTGGTGGCAAACAAGAAACTACAGAAATTGTTACTGTAGAAGAAGATGGCAAGGAACCGGAAACCACAGTTACGGTTCAGGAACTTCCGGAAGATGAAGTTCACTTCTTGGAAAGACCTGAATTTAGGAAACCTGAATACATTGAAGAAATGCCGGAACAAGTCCAAGTTACAGAAGTTGTTTCGAGGGATGGAACCAGCAAAAAGAAAGTGGTGAAAAAGCGTGTAATCAAGAAACGTACTGGTGGCAAACAAGAAACTACAGAAATTGTTACTGTAGAAGAAGATGGCAAGGAACCGGAAACCACAGTTACGGTTCAGGAACTTCCGGAAGATGAAGTTCACTTCTTGGAAAGACCTGAATTTAGGAAACCTGAATACATTGAAGAAATGCCGGAACAAGTCCAAGTTACAGAAGTTGTTTCGAGGGATGGAACCAGCAAAAAGAAAGTGGTGAAAAAGCGTGTAATCAAGAAACGTACTGGTGGCAAACAAGAAACTACAGAAATTGTTACTGTAGAAGAAGATGGCAAGGAACCGGAAACCACAGTTACGGTTCAGGAACTTCCGGAAGATGAAGTTCACTTCTTGGAAAGACCTGAATTTAGGAAACCTGAATACATTGAAGAAATGCCGGAACAAGTCCAAGTTACAGAAGTTGTTTCGAGGGATGGAACCAGCAAAAAGAAAGTGGTGAAAAAGCGTGTAATCAAGAAACGTACTGGTGGCAAACAAGAAACTACAGAAATTGTTACTGTAGAAGAAGATGGCAAGGAACCGGAAACCACAGTTACGGTTCAGGAACTTCCGGAAGATGAAGTTCACTTCTTGGAAAGACCTGAATTTAGGAAACCTGAATACATTGAAGAAATGCCGGAACAAGTCCAAGTTACAGAAGTTGTTTCGAGGGATGGAACCAGCAAAAAGAAAGTGGTGAAAAAGCGTGTAATCAAGAAACGTACTGGTGGCAAACAAGAAACTACAGAAATTGTTACTGTAGAAGAAGATGGCAAGGAACCGGAAACCACAGTTACGGTTCAGGAACTTCCGGAAGATGAAGTTCACTTCTTGGAAAGACCTGAATTTAGGAAACCTGAATACATTGAAGAAATGCCGGAACAAGTCCAAGTTACAGAAGTTGTTTCGAGGGATGGAACCAGCAAAAAGAAAGTGGTGAAAAAGCGTGTAATCAAGAAACGTACTGGTGGCAAACAAGAAACTACAGAAATTGTTACTGTAGAAGAAGATGGCAAGGAACCGGAAACCACAGTTACGGTTCAGGAACTTCCGGAAGATGAAGTTCACTTCTTGGAAAGACCTGAATTTAGGAAACCTGAATACATTGAAGAAATGCCGGAACAAGTCCAAGTTACAGAAGTTGTTTCGAGGGATGGAACCAGCAAAAAGAAAGTGGTGAAAAAGCGTGTAATCAAGAAACGTACTGGTGGCAAACAAGAAACTACAGAAATTGTTACTGTAGAAGAAGATGGCAAGGAACCGGAAACCACAGTTACGGTTCAGGAACTTCCGGAAGATGAAGTTCACTTCTTGGAAAGACCTGAATTTAGGAAACCTGAATACATTGAAGAAATGCCGGAACAAGTCCAAGTTACAGAAGTTGTTTCGAGGGATGGAACCAGCAAAAAGAAAGTGGTGAAAAAGCGTGTAATCAAGAAACGTACTGGTGGCAAACAAGAAACTACAGAAATTGTTACTGTAGAAGAAGATGGCAAGGAACCGGAAACCACAGTTACGGTTCAGGAACTTCCGGAAGATGAAGTTCACTTCTTGGAAAGACCTGAATTTAGGAAACCTGAATACATTGAAGAAATGCCGGAACAAGTCCAAGTTACAGAAGTTGTTTCGAGGGATGGAACCAGCAAAAAGAAAGTGGTGAAAAAGCGTGTAATCAAGAAACGTACTGGTGGCAAACAAGAAACTACAGAAATTGTTACTGTAGAAGAAGATGGCAAGGAACCGGAAACCACAGTTACGGTTCAGGAACTTCCGGAAGATGAAGTTCACTTCTTGGAAAGACCTGAATTTAGGAAACCTGAATACATTGAAGAAATGCCGGAACAAGTCCAAGTTACAGAAGTTGTTTCGAGGGATGGAACCAGCAAAAAGAAAGTGGTGAAAAAGCGTGTAATCAAGAAACGTACTGGTGGCAAACAAGAAACTACAGAAATTGTTACTGTAGAAGAAGATGGCAAGGAACCGGAAACCACAGTTACGGTTCAGGAACTTCCGGAAGATGAAGTTCACTTCTTGGAAAGACCTGAATTTAGGAAACCTGAATACATTGAAGAAATGCCGGAACAAGTCCAAGTTACAGAAGTTGTTTCGAGGGATGGAACCAGCAAAAAGAAAGTGGTGAAAAAGCGTGTAATCAAGAAACGTACTGGTGGCAAACAAGAAACTACAGAAATTGTTACTGTAGAAGAAGATGGCAAGGAACCGGAAACCACAGTTACGGTTCAGGAACTTCCGGAAGATGAAGTTCACTTCTTGGAAAGACCTGAATTTAGGAAACCTGAATACATTGAAGAAATGCCGGAACAAGTCCAAGTTACAGAAGTTGTTTCGAGGGATGGAACCAGCAAAAAGAAAGTGGTGAAAAAGCGTGTAATCAAGAAACGTACTGGTGGCAAACAAGAAACTACAGAAATTGTTACTGTAGAAGAAGATGGCAAGGAACCGGAAACCACAGTTACGGTTCAGGAACTTCCGGAAGATGAAGTTCACTTCTTGGAAAGACCTGAATTTAGGAAACCTGAATACATTGAAGAAATGCCGGAACAAGTCCAAGTTACAGAAGTTGTTTCGAGGGATGGAACCAGCAAAAAGAAAGTGGTGAAAAAGCGTGTAATCAAGAAACGTACTGGTGGCAAACAAGAAACTACAGAAATTGTTACTGTAGAAGAAGATGGCAAGGAACCGGAAACCACAGTTACGGTTCAGGAACTTCCGGAAGATGAAGTTCACTTCTTGGAAAGACCTGAATTTAGGAAACCTGAATACATTGAAGAAATGCCGGAACAAGTCCAAGTTACAGAAGTTGTTTCGAGGGATGGAACCAGCAAAAAGAAAGTGGTGAAAAAGCGTGTAATCAAGAAACGTACTGGTGGCAAACAAGAAACTACAGAAATTGTTACTGTAGAAGAAGATGGCAAGGAACCGGAAACCACAGTTACGGTTCAGGAACTTCCGGAAGATGAAGTTCACTTCTTGGAAAGACCTGAATTTAGGAAACCTGAATACATTGAAGAAATGCCGGAACAAGTCCAAGTTACAGAAGTTGTTTCGAGGGATGGAACCAGCAAAAAGAAAGTGGTGAAAAAGCGTGTAATCAAGAAACGTACTGGTGGCAAACAAGAAACTACAGAAATTGTTACTGTAGAAGAAGATGGCAAGGAACCGGAAACCACAGTTACGGTTCAGGAACTTCCGGAAGATGAAGTTCACTTCTTGGAAAGACCTGAATTTAGGAAACCTGAATACATTGAAGAAATGCCGGAACAAGTCCAAGTTACAGAAGTTGTTTCGAGGGATGGAACCAGCAAAAAGAAAGTGGTGAAAAAGCGTGTAATCAAGAAACGTACTGGTGGCAAACAAGAAACTACAGAAATTGTTACTGTAGAAGAAGATGGCAAGGAACCGGAAACCACAGTTACGGTTCAGGAACTTCCGGAAGATGAAGTTCACTTCTTGGAAAGACCTGAATTTAGGAAACCTGAATACATTGAAGAAATGCCGGAACAAGTCCAAGTTACAGAAGTTGTTTCGAGGGATGGAACCAGCAAAAAGAAAGTGGTGAAAAAGCGTGTAATCAAGAAACGTACTGGTGGCAAACAAGAAACTACAGAAATTGTTACTGTAGAAGAAGATGGCAAGGAACCGGAAACCACAGTTACGGTTCAGGAACTTCCGGAAGATGAAGTTCACTTCTTGGAAAGACCTGAATTTAGGAAACCTGAATACATTGAAGAAATGCCGGAACAAGTCCAAGTTACAGAAGTTGTTTCGAGGGATGGAACCAGCAAAAAGAAAGTGGTGAAAAAGCGTGTAATCAAGAAACGTACTGGTGGCAAACAAGAAACTACAGAAATTGTTACTGTAGAAGAAGATGGCAAGGAACCGGAAACCACAGTTACGGTTCAGGAACTTCCGGAAGATGAAGTTCACTTCTTGGAAAGACCTGAATTTAGGAAACCTGAATACATTGAAGAAATGCCGGAACAAGTCCAAGTTACAGAAGTTGTTTCGAGGGATGGAACCAGCAAAAAGAAAGTGGTGAAAAAGCGTGTAATCAAGAAACGTACTGGTGGCAAACAAGAAACTACAGAAATTGTTACTGTAGAAGAAGATGGCAAGGAACCGGAAACCACAGTTACGGTTCAGGAACTTCCGGAAGATGAAGTTCACTTCTTGGAAAGACCTGAATTTAGGAAACCTGAATACATTGAAGAAATGCCGGAACAAGTCCAAGTTACAGAAGTTGTTTCGAGGGATGGAACCAGCAAAAAGAAAGTGGTGAAAAAGCGTGTAATCAAGAAACGTACTGGTGGCAAACAAGAAACTACAGAAATTGTTACTGTAGAAGAAGATGGCAAGGAACCGGAAACCACAGTTACGGTTCAGGAACTTCCGGAAGATGAAGTTCACTTCTTGGAAAGACCTGAATTTAGGAAACCTGAATACATTGAAGAAATGCCGGAACAAGTCCAAGTTACAGAAGTTGTTTCGAGGGATGGAACCAGCAAAAAGAAAGTGGTGAAAAAGCGTGTAATCAAGAAACGTACTGGTGGCAAACAAGAAACTACAGAAATTGTTACTGTAGAAGAAGATGGCAAGGAACCGGAAACCACAGTTACGGTTCAGGAACTTCCGGAAGATGAAGTTCACTTCTTGGAAAGACCTGAATTTAGGAAACCTGAATACATTGAAGAAATGCCGGAACAAGTCCAAGTTACAGAAGTTGTTTCGAGGGATGGAACCAGCAAAAAGAAAGTGGTGAAAAAGCGTGTAATCAAGAAACGTACTGGTGGCAAACAAGAAACTACAGAAATTGTTACTGTAGAAGAAGATGGCAAGGAACCGGAAACCACAGTTACGGTTCAGGAACTTCCGGAAGATGAAGTTCACTTCTTGGAAAGACCTGAATTTAGGAAACCTGAATACATTGAAGAAATGCCGGAACAAGTCCAAGTTACAGAAGTTGTTTCGAGGGATGGAACCAGCAAAAAGAAAGTGGTGAAAAAGCGTGTAATCAAGAAACGTACTGGTGGCAAACAAGAAACTACAGAAATTGTTACTGTAGAAGAAGATGGCAAGGAACCGGAAACCACAGTTACGGTTCAGGAACTTCCGGAAGATGAAGTTCACTTCTTGGAAAGACCTGAATTTAGGAAACCTGAATACATTGAAGAAATGCCGGAACAAGTCCAAGTTACAGAAGTTGTTTCGAGGGATGGAACCAGCAAAAAGAAAGTGGTGAAAAAGCGTGTAATCAAGAAACGTACTGGTGGCAAACAAGAAACTACAGAAATTGTTACTGTAGAAGAAGATGGCAAGGAACCGGAAACCACAGTTACGGTTCAGGAACTTCCGGAAGATGAAGTTCACTTCTTGGAAAGACCTGAATTTAGGAAACCTGAATACATTGAAGAAATGCCGGAACAAGTCCAAGTTACAGAAGTTGTTTCGAGGGATGGAACCAGCAAAAAGAAAGTGGTGAAAAAGCGTGTAATCAAGAAACGTACTGGTGGCAAACAAGAAACTACAGAAATTGTTACTGTAGAAGAAGATGGCAAGGAACCGGAAACCACAGTTACGGTTCAGGAACTTCCGGAAGATGAAGTTCACTTCTTGGAAAGACCTGAATTTAGGAAACCTGAATACATTGAAGAAATGCCGGAACAAGTCCAAGTTACAGAAGTTGTTTCGAGGGATGGAACCAGCAAAAAGAAAGTGGTGAAAAAGCGTGTAATCAAGAAACGTACTGGTGGCAAACAAGAAACTACAGAAATTGTTACTGTAGAAGAAGATGGCAAGGAACCGGAAACCACAGTTACGGTTCAGGAACTTCCGGAAGATGAAGTTCACTTCTTGGAAAGACCTGAATTTAGGAAACCTGAATACATTGAAGAAATGCCGGAACAAGTCCAAGTTACAGAAGTTGTTTCGAGGGATGGAACCAGCAAAAAGAAAGTGGTGAAAAAGCGTGTAATCAAGAAACGTACTGGTGGCAAACAAGAAACTACAGAAATTGTTACTGTAGAAGAAGATGGCAAGGAACCGGAAACCACAGTTACGGTTCAGGAACTTCCGGAAGATGAAGTTCACTTCTTGGAAAGACCTGAATTTAGGAAACCTGAATACATTGAAGAAATGCCGGAACAAGTCCAAGTTACAGAAGTTGTTTCGAGGGATGGAACCAGCAAAAAGAAAGTGGTGAAAAAGCGTGTAATCAAGAAACGTACTGGTGGCAAACAAGAAACTACAGAAATTGTTACTGTAGAAGAAGATGGCAAGGAACCGGAAACCACAGTTACGGTTCAGGAACTTCCGGAAGATGAAGTTCACTTCTTGGAAAGACCTGAATTTAGGAAACCTGAATACATTGAAGAAATGCCGGAACAAGTCCAAGTTACAGAAGTTGTTTCGAGGGATGGAACCAGCAAAAAGAAAGTGGTGAAAAAGCGTGTAATCAAGAAACGTACTGGTGGCAAACAAGAAACTACAGAAATTGTTACTGTAGAAGAAGATGGCAAGGAACCGGAAACCACAGTTACGGTTCAGGAACTTCCGGAAGATGAAGTTCACTTCTTGGAAAGACCTGAATTTAGGAAACCTGAATACATTGAAGAAATGCCGGAACAAGTCCAAGTTACAGAAGTTGTTTCGAGGGATGGAACCAGCAAAAAGAAAGTGGTGAAAAAGCGTGTAATCAAGAAACGTACTGGTGGCAAACAAGAAACTACAGAAATTGTTACTGTAGAAGAAGATGGCAAGGAACCGGAAACCACAGTTACGGTTCAGGAACTTCCGGAAGATGAAGTTCACTTCTTGGAAAGACCTGAATTTAGGAAACCTGAATACATTGAAGAAATGCCGGAACAAGTCCAAGTTACAGAAGTTGTTTCGAGGGATGGAACCAGCAAAAAGAAAGTGGTGAAAAAGCGTGTAATCAAGAAACGTACTGGTGGCAAACAAGAAACTACAGAAATTGTTACTGTAGAAGAAGATGGCAAGGAACCGGAAACCACAGTTACGGTTCAGGAACTTCCGGAAGATGAAGTTCACTTCTTGGAAAGACCTGAATTTAGGAAACCTGAATACATTGAAGAAATGCCGGAACAAGTCCAAGTTACAGAAGTTGTTTCGAGGGATGGAACCAGCAAAAAGAAAGTGGTGAAAAAGCGTGTAATCAAGAAACGTACTGGTGGCAAACAAGAAACTACAGAAATTGTTACTGTAGAAGAAGATGGCAAGGAACCGGAAACCACAGTTACGGTTCAGGAACTTCCGGAAGATGAAGTTCACTTCTTGGAAAGACCTGAATTTAGGAAACCTGAATACATTGAAGAAATGCCGGAACAAGTCCAAGTTACAGAAGTTGTTTCGAGGGATGGAACCAGCAAAAAGAAAGTGGTGAAAAAGCGTGTAATCAAGAAACGTACTGGTGGCAAACAAGAAACTACAGAAATTGTTACTGTAGAAGAAGATGGCAAGGAACCGGAAACCACAGTTACGGTTCAGGAACTTCCGGAAGATGAAGTTCACTTCTTGGAAAGACCTGAATTTAGGAAACCTGAATACATTGAAGAAATGCCGGAACAAGTCCAAGTTACAGAAGTTGTTTCGAGGGATGGAACCAGCAAAAAGAAAGTGGTGAAAAAGCGTGTAATCAAGAAACGTACTGGTGGCAAACAAGAAACTACAGAAATTGTTACTGTAGAAGAAGATGGCAAGGAACCGGAAACCACAGTTACGGTTCAGGAACTTCCGGAAGATGAAGTTCACTTCTTGGAAAGACCTGAATTTAGGAAACCTGAATACATTGAAGAAATGCCGGAACAAGTCCAAGTTACAGAAGTTGTTTCGAGGGATGGAACCAGCAAAAAGAAAGTGGTGAAAAAGCGTGTAATCAAGAAACGTACTGGTGGCAAACAAGAAACTACAGAAATTGTTACTGTAGAAGAAGATGGCAAGGAACCGGAAACCACAGTTACGGTTCAGGAACTTCCGGAAGATGAAGTTCACTTCTTGGAAAGACCTGAATTTAGGAAACCTGAATACATTGAAGAAATGCCGGAACAAGTCCAAGTTACAGAAGTTGTTTCGAGGGATGGAACCAGCAAAAAGAAAGTGGTGAAAAAGCGTGTAATCAAGAAACGTACTGGTGGCAAACAAGAAACTACAGAAATTGTTACTGTAGAAGAAGATGGCAAGGAACCGGAAACCACAGTTACGGTTCAGGAACTTCCGGAAGATGAAGTTCACTTCTTGGAAAGACCTGAATTTAGGAAACCTGAATACATTGAAGAAATGCCGGAACAAGTCCAAGTTACAGAAGTTGTTTCGAGGGATGGAACCAGCAAAAAGAAAGTGGTGAAAAAGCGTGTAATCAAGAAACGTACTGGTGGCAAACAAGAAACTACAGAAATTGTTACTGTAGAAGAAGATGGCAAGGAACCGGAAACCACAGTTACGGTTCAGGAACTTCCGGAAGATGAAGTTCACTTCTTGGAAAGACCTGAATTTAGGAAACCTGAATACATTGAAGAAATGCCGGAACAAGTCCAAGTTACAGAAGTTGTTTCGAGGGATGGAACCAGCAAAAAGAAAGTGGTGAAAAAGCGTGTAATCAAGAAACGTACTGGTGGCAAACAAGAAACTACAGAAATTGTTACTGTAGAAGAAGATGGCAAGGAACCGGAAACCACAGTTACGGTTCAGGAACTTCCGGAAGATGAAGTTCACTTCTTGGAAAGACCTGAATTTAGGAAACCTGAATACATTGAAGAAATGCCGGAACAAGTCCAAGTTACAGAAGTTGTTTCGAGGGATGGAACCAGCAAAAAGAAAGTGGTGAAAAAGCGTGTAATCAAGAAACGTACTGGTGGCAAACAAGAAACTACAGAAATTGTTACTGTAGAAGAAGATGGCAAGGAACCGGAAACCACAGTTACGGTTCAGGAACTTCCGGAAGATGAAGTTCACTTCTTGGAAAGACCTGAATTTAGGAAACCTGAATACATTGAAGAAATGCCGGAACAAGTCCAAGTTACAGAAGTTGTTTCGAGGGATGGAACCAGCAAAAAGAAAGTGGTGAAAAAGCGTGTAATCAAGAAACGTACTGGTGGCAAACAAGAAACTACAGAAATTGTTACTGTAGAAGAAGATGGCAAGGAACCGGAAACCACAGTTACGGTTCAGGAACTTCCGGAAGATGAAGTTCACTTCTTGGAAAGACCTGAATTTAGGAAACCTGAATACATTGAAGAAATGCCGGAACAAGTCCAAGTTACAGAAGTTGTTTCGAGGGATGGAACCAGCAAAAAGAAAGTGGTGAAAAAGCGTGTAATCAAGAAACGTACTGGTGGCAAACAAGAAACTACAGAAATTGTTACTGTAGAAGAAGATGGCAAGGAACCGGAAACCACAGTTACGGTTCAGGAACTTCCGGAAGATGAAGTTCACTTCTTGGAAAGACCTGAATTTAGGAAACCTGAATACATTGAAGAAATGCCGGAACAAGTCCAAGTTACAGAAGTTGTTTCGAGGGATGGAACCAGCAAAAAGAAAGTGGTGAAAAAGCGTGTAATCAAGAAACGTACTGGTGGCAAACAAGAAACTACAGAAATTGTTACTGTAGAAGAAGATGGCAAGGAACCGGAAACCACAGTTACGGTTCAGGAACTTCCGGAAGATGAAGTTCACTTCTTGGAAAGACCTGAATTTAGGAAACCTGAATACATTGAAGAAATGCCGGAACAAGTCCAAGTTACAGAAGTTGTTTCGAGGGATGGAACCAGCAAAAAGAAAGTGGTGAAAAAGCGTGTAATCAAGAAACGTACTGGTGGCAAACAAGAAACTACAGAAATTGTTACTGTAGAAGAAGATGGCAAGGAACCGGAAACCACAGTTACGGTTCAGGAACTTCCGGAAGATGAAGTTCACTTCTTGGAAAGACCTGAATTTAGGAAACCTGAATACATTGAAGAAATGCCGGAACAAGTCCAAGTTACAGAAGTTGTTTCGAGGGATGGAACCAGCAAAAAGAAAGTGGTGAAAAAGCGTGTAATCAAGAAACGTACTGGTGGCAAACAAGAAACTACAGAAATTGTTACTGTAGAAGAAGATGGCAAGGAACCGGAAACCACAGTTACGGTTCAGGAACTTCCGGAAGATGAAGTTCACTTCTTGGAAAGACCTGAATTTAGGAAACCTGAATACATTGAAGAAATGCCGGAACAAGTCCAAGTTACAGAAGTTGTTTCGAGGGATGGAACCAGCAAAAAGAAAGTGGTGAAAAAGCGTGTAATCAAGAAACGTACTGGTGGCAAACAAGAAACTACAGAAATTGTTACTGTAGAAGAAGATGGCAAGGAACCGGAAACCACAGTTACGGTTCAGGAACTTCCGGAAGATGAAGTTCACTTCTTGGAAAGACCTGAATTTAGGAAACCTGAATACATTGAAGAAATGCCGGAACAAGTCCAAGTTACAGAAGTTGTTTCGAGGGATGGAACCAGCAAAAAGAAAGTGGTGAAAAAGCGTGTAATCAAGAAACGTACTGGTGGCAAACAAGAAACTACAGAAATTGTTACTGTAGAAGAAGATGGCAAGGAACCGGAAACCACAGTTACGGTTCAGGAACTTCCGGAAGATGAAGTTCACTTCTTGGAAAGACCTGAATTTAGGAAACCTGAATACATTGAAGAAATGCCGGAACAAGTCCAAGTTACAGAAGTTGTTTCGAGGGATGGAACCAGCAAAAAGAAAGTGGTGAAAAAGCGTGTAATCAAGAAACGTACTGGTGGCAAACAAGAAACTACAGAAATTGTTACTGTAGAAGAAGATGGCAAGGAACCGGAAACCACAGTTACGGTTCAGGAACTTCCGGAAGATGAAGTTCACTTCTTGGAAAGACCTGAATTTAGGAAACCTGAATACATTGAAGAAATGCCGGAACAAGTCCAAGTTACAGAAGTTGTTTCGAGGGATGGAACCAGCAAAAAGAAAGTGGTGAAAAAGCGTGTAATCAAGAAACGTACTGGTGGCAAACAAGAAACTACAGAAATTGTTACTGTAGAAGAAGATGGCAAGGAACCGGAAACCACAGTTACGGTTCAGGAACTTCCGGAAGATGAAGTTCACTTCTTGGAAAGACCTGAATTTAGGAAACCTGAATACATTGAAGAAATGCCGGAACAAGTCCAAGTTACAGAAGTTGTTTCGAGGGATGGAACCAGCAAAAAGAAAGTGGTGAAAAAGCGTGTAATCAAGAAACGTACTGGTGGCAAACAAGAAACTACAGAAATTGTTACTGTAGAAGAAGATGGCAAGGAACCGGAAACCACAGTTACGGTTCAGGAACTTCCGGAAGATGAAGTTCACTTCTTGGAAAGACCTGAATTTAGGAAACCTGAATACATTGAAGAAATGCCGGAACAAGTCCAAGTTACAGAAGTTGTTTCGAGGGATGGAACCAGCAAAAAGAAAGTGGTGAAAAAGCGTGTAATCAAGAAACGTACTGGTGGCAAACAAGAAACTACAGAAATTGTTACTGTAGAAGAAGATGGCAAGGAACCGGAAACCACAGTTACGGTTCAGGAACTTCCGGAAGATGAAGTTCACTTCTTGGAAAGACCTGAATTTAGGAAACCTGAATACATTGAAGAAATGCCGGAACAAGTCCAAGTTACAGAAGTTGTTTCGAGGGATGGAACCAGCAAAAAGAAAGTGGTGAAAAAGCGTGTAATCAAGAAACGTACTGGTGGCAAACAAGAAACTACAGAAATTGTTACTGTAGAAGAAGATGGCAAGGAACCGGAAACCACAGTTACGGTTCAGGAACTTCCGGAAGATGAAGTTCACTTCTTGGAAAGACCTGAATTTAGGAAACCTGAATACATTGAAGAAATGCCGGAACAAGTCCAAGTTACAGAAGTTGTTTCGAGGGATGGAACCAGCAAAAAGAAAGTGGTGAAAAAGCGTGTAATCAAGAAACGTACTGGTGGCAAACAAGAAACTACAGAAATTGTTACTGTAGAAGAAGATGGCAAGGAACCGGAAACCACAGTTACGGTTCAGGAACTTCCGGAAGATGAAGTTCACTTCTTGGAAAGACCTGAATTTAGGAAACCTGAATACATTGAAGAAATGCCGGAACAAGTCCAAGTTACAGAAGTTGTTTCGAGGGATGGAACCAGCAAAAAGAAAGTGGTGAAAAAGCGTGTAATCAAGAAACGTACTGGTGGCAAACAAGAAACTACAGAAATTGTTACTGTAGAAGAAGATGGCAAGGAACCGGAAACCACAGTTACGGTTCAGGAACTTCCGGAAGATGAAGTTCACTTCTTGGAAAGACCTGAATTTAGGAAACCTGAATACATTGAAGAAATGCCGGAACAAGTCCAAGTTACAGAAGTTGTTTCGAGGGATGGAACCAGCAAAAAGAAAGTGGTGAAAAAGCGTGTAATCAAGAAACGTACTGGTGGCAAACAAGAAACTACAGAAATTGTTACTGTAGAAGAAGATGGCAAGGAACCGGAAACCACAGTTACGGTTCAGGAACTTCCGGAAGATGAAGTTCACTTCTTGGAAAGACCTGAATTTAGGAAACCTGAATACATTGAAGAAATGCCGGAACAAGTCCAAGTTACAGAAGTTGTTTCGAGGGATGGAACCAGCAAAAAGAAAGTGGTGAAAAAGCGTGTAATCAAGAAACGTACTGGTGGCAAACAAGAAACTACAGAAATTGTTACTGTAGAAGAAGATGGCAAGGAACCGGAAACCACAGTTACGGTTCAGGAACTTCCGGAAGATGAAGTTCACTTCTTGGAAAGACCTGAATTTAGGAAACCTGAATACATTGAAGAAATGCCGGAACAAGTCCAAGTTACAGAAGTTGTTTCGAGGGATGGAACCAGCAAAAAGAAAGTGGTGAAAAAGCGTGTAATCAAGAAACGTACTGGTGGCAAACAAGAAACTACAGAAATTGTTACTGTAGAAGAAGATGGCAAGGAACCGGAAACCACAGTTACGGTTCAGGAACTTCCGGAAGATGAAGTTCACTTCTTGGAAAGACCTGAATTTAGGAAACCTGAATACATTGAAGAAATGCCGGAACAAGTCCAAGTTACAGAAGTTGTTTCGAGGGATGGAACCAGCAAAAAGAAAGTGGTGAAAAAGCGTGTAATCAAGAAACGTACTGGTGGCAAACAAGAAACTACAGAAATTGTTACTGTAGAAGAAGATGGCAAGGAACCGGAAACCACAGTTACGGTTCAGGAACTTCCGGAAGATGAAGTTCACTTCTTGGAAAGACCTGAATTTAGGAAACCTGAATACATTGAAGAAATGCCGGAACAAGTCCAAGTTACAGAAGTTGTTTCGAGGGATGGAACCAGCAAAAAGAAAGTGGTGAAAAAGCGTGTAATCAAGAAACGTACTGGTGGCAAACAAGAAACTACAGAAATTGTTACTGTAGAAGAAGATGGCAAGGAACCGGAAACCACAGTTACGGTTCAGGAACTTCCGGAAGATGAAGTTCACTTCTTGGAAAGACCTGAATTTAGGAAACCTGAATACATTGAAGAAATGCCGGAACAAGTCCAAGTTACAGAAGTTGTTTCGAGGGATGGAACCAGCAAAAAGAAAGTGGTGAAAAAGCGTGTAATCAAGAAACGTACTGGTGGCAAACAAGAAACTACAGAAATTGTTACTGTAGAAGAAGATGGCAAGGAACCGGAAACCACAGTTACGGTTCAGGAACTTCCGGAAGATGAAGTTCACTTCTTGGAAAGACCTGAATTTAGGAAACCTGAATACATTGAAGAAATGCCGGAACAAGTCCAAGTTACAGAAGTTGTTTCGAGGGATGGAACCAGCAAAAAGAAAGTGGTGAAAAAGCGTGTAATCAAGAAACGTACTGGTGGCAAACAAGAAACTACAGAAATTGTTACTGTAGAAGAAGATGGCAAGGAACCGGAAACCACAGTTACGGTTCAGGAACTTCCGGAAGATGAAGTTCACTTCTTGGAAAGACCTGAATTTAGGAAACCTGAATACATTGAAGAAATGCCGGAACAAGTCCAAGTTACAGAAGTTGTTTCGAGGGATGGAACCAGCAAAAAGAAAGTGGTGAAAAAGCGTGTAATCAAGAAACGTACTGGTGGCAAACAAGAAACTACAGAAATTGTTACTGTAGAAGAAGATGGCAAGGAACCGGAAACCACAGTTACGGTTCAGGAACTTCCGGAAGATGAAGTTCACTTCTTGGAAAGACCTGAATTTAGGAAACCTGAATACATTGAAGAAATGCCGGAACAAGTCCAAGTTACAGAAGTTGTTTCGAGGGATGGAACCAGCAAAAAGAAAGTGGTGAAAAAGCGTGTAATCAAGAAACGTACTGGTGGCAAACAAGAAACTACAGAAATTGTTACTGTAGAAGAAGATGGCAAGGAACCGGAAACCACAGTTACGGTTCAGGAACTTCCGGAAGATGAAGTTCACTTCTTGGAAAGACCTGAATTTAGGAAACCTGAATACATTGAAGAAATGCCGGAACAAGTCCAAGTTACAGAAGTTGTTTCGAGGGATGGAACCAGCAAAAAGAAAGTGGTGAAAAAGCGTGTAATCAAGAAACGTACTGGTGGCAAACAAGAAACTACAGAAATTGTTACTGTAGAAGAAGATGGCAAGGAACCGGAAACCACAGTTACGGTTCAGGAACTTCCGGAAGATGAAGTTCACTTCTTGGAAAGACCTGAATTTAGGAAACCTGAATACATTGAAGAAATGCCGGAACAAGTCCAAGTTACAGAAGTTGTTTCGAGGGATGGAACCAGCAAAAAGAAAGTGGTGAAAAAGCGTGTAATCAAGAAACGTACTGGTGGCAAACAAGAAACTACAGAAATTGTTACTGTAGAAGAAGATGGCAAGGAACCGGAAACCACAGTTACGGTTCAGGAACTTCCGGAAGATGAAGTTCACTTCTTGGAAAGACCTGAATTTAGGAAACCTGAATACATTGAAGAAATGCCGGAACAAGTCCAAGTTACAGAAGTTGTTTCGAGGGATGGAACCAGCAAAAAGAAAGTGGTGAAAAAGCGTGTAATCAAGAAACGTACTGGTGGCAAACAAGAAACTACAGAAATTGTTACTGTAGAAGAAGATGGCAAGGAACCGGAAACCACAGTTACGGTTCAGGAACTTCCGGAAGATGAAGTTCACTTCTTGGAAAGACCTGAATTTAGGAAACCTGAATACATTGAAGAAATGCCGGAACAAGTCCAAGTTACAGAAGTTGTTTCGAGGGATGGAACCAGCAAAAAGAAAGTGGTGAAAAAGCGTGTAATCAAGAAACGTACTGGTGGCAAACAAGAAACTACAGAAATTGTTACTGTAGAAGAAGATGGCAAGGAACCGGAAACCACAGTTACGGTTCAGGAACTTCCGGAAGATGAAGTTCACTTCTTGGAAAGACCTGAATTTAGGAAACCTGAATACATTGAAGAAATGCCGGAACAAGTCCAAGTTACAGAAGTTGTTTCGAGGGATGGAACCAGCAAAAAGAAAGTGGTGAAAAAGCGTGTAATCAAGAAACGTACTGGTGGCAAACAAGAAACTACAGAAATTGTTACTGTAGAAGAAGATGGCAAGGAACCGGAAACCACAGTTACGGTTCAGGAACTTCCGGAAGATGAAGTTCACTTCTTGGAAAGACCTGAATTTAGGAAACCTGAATACATTGAAGAAATGCCGGAACAAGTCCAAGTTACAGAAGTTGTTTCGAGGGATGGAACCAGCAAAAAGAAAGTGGTGAAAAAGCGTGTAATCAAGAAACGTACTGGTGGCAAACAAGAAACTACAGAAATTGTTACTGTAGAAGAAGATGGCAAGGAACCGGAAACCACAGTTACGGTTCAGGAACTTCCGGAAGATGAAGTTCACTTCTTGGAAAGACCTGAATTTAGGAAACCTGAATACATTGAAGAAATGCCGGAACAAGTCCAAGTTACAGAAGTTGTTTCGAGGGATGGAACCAGCAAAAAGAAAGTGGTGAAAAAGCGTGTAATCAAGAAACGTACTGGTGGCAAACAAGAAACTACAGAAATTGTTACTGTAGAAGAAGATGGCAAGGAACCGGAAACCACAGTTACGGTTCAGGAACTTCCGGAAGATGAAGTTCACTTCTTGGAAAGACCTGAATTTAGGAAACCTGAATACATTGAAGAAATGCCGGAACAAGTCCAAGTTACAGAAGTTGTTTCGAGGGATGGAACCAGCAAAAAGAAAGTGGTGAAAAAGCGTGTAATCAAGAAACGTACTGGTGGCAAACAAGAAACTACAGAAATTGTTACTGTAGAAGAAGATGGCAAGGAACCGGAAACCACAGTTACGGTTCAGGAACTTCCGGAAGATGAAGTTCACTTCTTGGAAAGACCTGAATTTAGGAAACCTGAATACATTGAAGAAATGCCGGAACAAGTCCAAGTTACAGAAGTTGTTTCGAGGGATGGAACCAGCAAAAAGAAAGTGGTGAAAAAGCGTGTAATCAAGAAACGTACTGGTGGCAAACAAGAAACTACAGAAATTGTTACTGTAGAAGAAGATGGCAAGGAACCGGAAACCACAGTTACGGTTCAGGAACTTCCGGAAGATGAAGTTCACTTCTTGGAAAGACCTGAATTTAGGAAACCTGAATACATTGAAGAAATGCCGGAACAAGTCCAAGTTACAGAAGTTGTTTCGAGGGATGGAACCAGCAAAAAGAAAGTGGTGAAAAAGCGTGTAATCAAGAAACGTACTGGTGGCAAACAAGAAACTACAGAAATTGTTACTGTAGAAGAAGATGGCAAGGAACCGGAAACCACAGTTACGGTTCAGGAACTTCCGGAAGATGAAGTTCACTTCTTGGAAAGACCTGAATTTAGGAAACCTGAATACATTGAAGAAATGCCGGAACAAGTCCAAGTTACAGAAGTTGTTTCGAGGGATGGAACCAGCAAAAAGAAAGTGGTGAAAAAGCGTGTAATCAAGAAACGTACTGGTGGCAAACAAGAAACTACAGAAATTGTTACTGTAGAAGAAGATGGCAAGGAACCGGAAACCACAGTTACGGTTCAGGAACTTCCGGAAGATGAAGTTCACTTCTTGGAAAGACCTGAATTTAGGAAACCTGAATACATTGAAGAAATGCCGGAACAAGTCCAAGTTACAGAAGTTGTTTCGAGGGATGGAACCAGCAAAAAGAAAGTGGTGAAAAAGCGTGTAATCAAGAAACGTACTGGTGGCAAACAAGAAACTACAGAAATTGTTACTGTAGAAGAAGATGGCAAGGAACCGGAAACCACAGTTACGGTTCAGGAACTTCCGGAAGATGAAGTTCACTTCTTGGAAAGACCTGAATTTAGGAAACCTGAATACATTGAAGAAATGCCGGAACAAGTCCAAGTTACAGAAGTTGTTTCGAGGGATGGAACCAGCAAAAAGAAAGTGGTGAAAAAGCGTGTAATCAAGAAACGTACTGGTGGCAAACAAGAAACTACAGAAATTGTTACTGTAGAAGAAGATGGCAAGGAACCGGAAACCACAGTTACGGTTCAGGAACTTCCGGAAGATGAAGTTCACTTCTTGGAAAGACCTGAATTTAGGAAACCTGAATACATTGAAGAAATGCCGGAACAAGTCCAAGTTACAGAAGTTGTTTCGAGGGATGGAACCAGCAAAAAGAAAGTGGTGAAAAAGCGTGTAATCAAGAAACGTACTGGTGGCAAACAAGAAACTACAGAAATTGTTACTGTAGAAGAAGATGGCAAGGAACCGGAAACCACAGTTACGGTTCAGGAACTTCCGGAAGATGAAGTTCACTTCTTGGAAAGACCTGAATTTAGGAAACCTGAATACATTGAAGAAATGCCGGAACAAGTCCAAGTTACAGAAGTTGTTTCGAGGGATGGAACCAGCAAAAAGAAAGTGGTGAAAAAGCGTGTAATCAAGAAACGTACTGGTGGCAAACAAGAAACTACAGAAATTGTTACTGTAGAAGAAGATGGCAAGGAACCGGAAACCACAGTTACGGTTCAGGAACTTCCGGAAGATGAAGTTCACTTCTTGGAAAGACCTGAATTTAGGAAACCTGAATACATTGAAGAAATGCCGGAACAAGTCCAAGTTACAGAAGTTGTTTCGAGGGATGGAACCAGCAAAAAGAAAGTGGTGAAAAAGCGTGTAATCAAGAAACGTACTGGTGGCAAACAAGAAACTACAGAAATTGTTACTGTAGAAGAAGATGGCAAGGAACCGGAAACCACAGTTACGGTTCAGGAACTTCCGGAAGATGAAGTTCACTTCTTGGAAAGACCTGAATTTAGGAAACCTGAATACATTGAAGAAATGCCGGAACAAGTCCAAGTTACAGAAGTTGTTTCGAGGGATGGAACCAGCAAAAAGAAAGTGGTGAAAAAGCGTGTAATCAAGAAACGTACTGGTGGCAAACAAGAAACTACAGAAATTGTTACTGTAGAAGAAGATGGCAAGGAACCGGAAACCACAGTTACGGTTCAGGAACTTCCGGAAGATGAAGTTCACTTCTTGGAAAGACCTGAATTTAGGAAACCTGAATACATTGAAGAAATGCCGGAACAAGTCCAAGTTACAGAAGTTGTTTCGAGGGATGGAACCAGCAAAAAGAAAGTGGTGAAAAAGCGTGTAATCAAGAAACGTACTGGTGGCAAACAAGAAACTACAGAAATTGTTACTGTAGAAGAAGATGGCAAGGAACCGGAAACCACAGTTACGGTTCAGGAACTTCCGGAAGATGAAGTTCACTTCTTGGAAAGACCTGAATTTAGGAAACCTGAATACATTGAAGAAATGCCGGAACAAGTCCAAGTTACAGAAGTTGTTTCGAGGGATGGAACCAGCAAAAAGAAAGTGGTGAAAAAGCGTGTAATCAAGAAACGTACTGGTGGCAAACAAGAAACTACAGAAATTGTTACTGTAGAAGAAGATGGCAAGGAACCGGAAACCACAGTTACGGTTCAGGAACTTCCGGAAGATGAAGTTCACTTCTTGGAAAGACCTGAATTTAGGAAACCTGAATACATTGAAGAAATGCCGGAACAAGTCCAAGTTACAGAAGTTGTTTCGAGGGATGGAACCAGCAAAAAGAAAGTGGTGAAAAAGCGTGTAATCAAGAAACGTACTGGTGGCAAACAAGAAACTACAGAAATTGTTACTGTAGAAGAAGATGGCAAGGAACCGGAAACCACAGTTACGGTTCAGGAACTTCCGGAAGATGAAGTTCACTTCTTGGAAAGACCTGAATTTAGGAAACCTGAATACATTGAAGAAATGCCGGAACAAGTCCAAGTTACAGAAGTTGTTTCGAGGGATGGAACCAGCAAAAAGAAAGTGGTGAAAAAGCGTGTAATCAAGAAACGTACTGGTGGCAAACAAGAAACTACAGAAATTGTTACTGTAGAAGAAGATGGCAAGGAACCGGAAACCACAGTTACGGTTCAGGAACTTCCGGAAGATGAAGTTCACTTCTTGGAAAGACCTGAATTTAGGAAACCTGAATACATTGAAGAAATGCCGGAACAAGTCCAAGTTACAGAAGTTGTTTCGAGGGATGGAACCAGCAAAAAGAAAGTGGTGAAAAAGCGTGTAATCAAGAAACGTACTGGTGGCAAACAAGAAACTACAGAAATTGTTACTGTAGAAGAAGATGGCAAGGAACCGGAAACCACAGTTACGGTTCAGGAACTTCCGGAAGATGAAGTTCACTTCTTGGAAAGACCTGAATTTAGGAAACCTGAATACATTGAAGAAATGCCGGAACAAGTCCAAGTTACAGAAGTTGTTTCGAGGGATGGAACCAGCAAAAAGAAAGTGGTGAAAAAGCGTGTAATCAAGAAACGTACTGGTGGCAAACAAGAAACTACAGAAATTGTTACTGTAGAAGAAGATGGCAAGGAACCGGAAACCACAGTTACGGTTCAGGAACTTCCGGAAGATGAAGTTCACTTCTTGGAAAGACCTGAATTTAGGAAACCTGAATACATTGAAGAAATGCCGGAACAAGTCCAAGTTACAGAAGTTGTTTCGAGGGATGGAACCAGCAAAAAGAAAGTGGTGAAAAAGCGTGTAATCAAGAAACGTACTGGTGGCAAACAAGAAACTACAGAAATTGTTACTGTAGAAGAAGATGGCAAGGAACCGGAAACCACAGTTACGGTTCAGGAACTTCCGGAAGATGAAGTTCACTTCTTGGAAAGACCTGAATTTAGGAAACCTGAATACATTGAAGAAATGCCGGAACAAGTCCAAGTTACAGAAGTTGTTTCGAGGGATGGAACCAGCAAAAAGAAAGTGGTGAAAAAGCGTGTAATCAAGAAACGTACTGGTGGCAAACAAGAAACTACAGAAATTGTTACTGTAGAAGAAGATGGCAAGGAACCGGAAACCACAGTTACGGTTCAGGAACTTCCGGAAGATGAAGTTCACTTCTTGGAAAGACCTGAATTTAGGAAACCTGAATACATTGAAGAAATGCCGGAACAAGTCCAAGTTACAGAAGTTGTTTCGAGGGATGGAACCAGCAAAAAGAAAGTGGTGAAAAAGCGTGTAATCAAGAAACGTACTGGTGGCAAACAAGAAACTACAGAAATTGTTACTGTAGAAGAAGATGGCAAGGAACCGGAAACCACAGTTACGGTTCAGGAACTTCCGGAAGATGAAGTTCACTTCTTGGAAAGACCTGAATTTAGGAAACCTGAATACATTGAAGAAATGCCGGAACAAGTCCAAGTTACAGAAGTTGTTTCGAGGGATGGAACCAGCAAAAAGAAAGTGGTGAAAAAGCGTGTAATCAAGAAACGTACTGGTGGCAAACAAGAAACTACAGAAATTGTTACTGTAGAAGAAGATGGCAAGGAACCGGAAACCACAGTTACGGTTCAGGAACTTCCGGAAGATGAAGTTCACTTCTTGGAAAGACCTGAATTTAGGAAACCTGAATACATTGAAGAAATGCCGGAACAAGTCCAAGTTACAGAAGTTGTTTCGAGGGATGGAACCAGCAAAAAGAAAGTGGTGAAAAAGCGTGTAATCAAGAAACGTACTGGTGGCAAACAAGAAACTACAGAAATTGTTACTGTAGAAGAAGATGGCAAGGAACCGGAAACCACAGTTACGGTTCAGGAACTTCCGGAAGATGAAGTTCACTTCTTGGAAAGACCTGAATTTAGGAAACCTGAATACATTGAAGAAATGCCGGAACAAGTCCAAGTTACAGAAGTTGTTTCGAGGGATGGAACCAGCAAAAAGAAAGTGGTGAAAAAGCGTGTAATCAAGAAACGTACTGGTGGCAAACAAGAAACTACAGAAATTGTTACTGTAGAAGAAGATGGCAAGGAACCGGAAACCACAGTTACGGTTCAGGAACTTCCGGAAGATGAAGTTCACTTCTTGGAAAGACCTGAATTTAGGAAACCTGAATACATTGAAGAAATGCCGGAACAAGTCCAAGTTACAGAAGTTGTTTCGAGGGATGGAACCAGCAAAAAGAAAGTGGTGAAAAAGCGTGTAATCAAGAAACGTACTGGTGGCAAACAAGAAACTACAGAAATTGTTACTGTAGAAGAAGATGGCAAGGAACCGGAAACCACAGTTACGGTTCAGGAACTTCCGGAAGATGAAGTTCACTTCTTGGAAAGACCTGAATTTAGGAAACCTGAATACATTGAAGAAATGCCGGAACAAGTCCAAGTTACAGAAGTTGTTTCGAGGGATGGAACCAGCAAAAAGAAAGTGGTGAAAAAGCGTGTAATCAAGAAACGTACTGGTGGCAAACAAGAAACTACAGAAATTGTTACTGTAGAAGAAGATGGCAAGGAACCGGAAACCACAGTTACGGTTCAGGAACTTCCGGAAGATGAAGTTCACTTCTTGGAAAGACCTGAATTTAGGAAACCTGAATACATTGAAGAAATGCCGGAACAAGTCCAAGTTACAGAAGTTGTTTCGAGGGATGGAACCAGCAAAAAGAAAGTGGTGAAAAAGCGTGTAATCAAGAAACGTACTGGTGGCAAACAAGAAACTACAGAAATTGTTACTGTAGAAGAAGATGGCAAGGAACCGGAAACCACAGTTACGGTTCAGGAACTTCCGGAAGATGAAGTTCACTTCTTGGAAAGACCTGAATTTAGGAAACCTGAATACATTGAAGAAATGCCGGAACAAGTCCAAGTTACAGAAGTTGTTTCGAGGGATGGAACCAGCAAAAAGAAAGTGGTGAAAAAGCGTGTAATCAAGAAACGTACTGGTGGCAAACAAGAAACTACAGAAATTGTTACTGTAGAAGAAGATGGCAAGGAACCGGAAACCACAGTTACGGTTCAGGAACTTCCGGAAGATGAAGTTCACTTCTTGGAAAGACCTGAATTTAGGAAACCTGAATACATTGAAGAAATGCCGGAACAAGTCCAAGTTACAGAAGTTGTTTCGAGGGATGGAACCAGCAAAAAGAAAGTGGTGAAAAAGCGTGTAATCAAGAAACGTACTGGTGGCAAACAAGAAACTACAGAAATTGTTACTGTAGAAGAAGATGGCAAGGAACCGGAAACCACAGTTACGGTTCAGGAACTTCCGGAAGATGAAGTTCACTTCTTGGAAAGACCTGAATTTAGGAAACCTGAATACATTGAAGAAATGCCGGAACAAGTCCAAGTTACAGAAGTTGTTTCGAGGGATGGAACCAGCAAAAAGAAAGTGGTGAAAAAGCGTGTAATCAAGAAACGTACTGGTGGCAAACAAGAAACTACAGAAATTGTTACTGTAGAAGAAGATGGCAAGGAACCGGAAACCACAGTTACGGTTCAGGAACTTCCGGAAGATGAAGTTCACTTCTTGGAAAGACCTGAATTTAGGAAACCTGAATACATTGAAGAAATGCCGGAACAAGTCCAAGTTACAGAAGTTGTTTCGAGGGATGGAACCAGCAAAAAGAAAGTGGTGAAAAAGCGTGTAATCAAGAAACGTACTGGTGGCAAACAAGAAACTACAGAAATTGTTACTGTAGAAGAAGATGGCAAGGAACCGGAAACCACAGTTACGGTTCAGGAACTTCCGGAAGATGAAGTTCACTTCTTGGAAAGACCTGAATTTAGGAAACCTGAATACATTGAAGAAATGCCGGAACAAGTCCAAGTTACAGAAGTTGTTTCGAGGGATGGAACCAGCAAAAAGAAAGTGGTGAAAAAGCGTGTAATCAAGAAACGTACTGGTGGCAAACAAGAAACTACAGAAATTGTTACTGTAGAAGAAGATGGCAAGGAACCGGAAACCACAGTTACGGTTCAGGAACTTCCGGAAGATGAAGTTCACTTCTTGGAAAGACCTGAATTTAGGAAACCTGAATACATTGAAGAAATGCCGGAACAAGTCCAAGTTACAGAAGTTGTTTCGAGGGATGGAACCAGCAAAAAGAAAGTGGTGAAAAAGCGTGTAATCAAGAAACGTACTGGTGGCAAACAAGAAACTACAGAAATTGTTACTGTAGAAGAAGATGGCAAGGAACCGGAAACCACAGTTACGGTTCAGGAACTTCCGGAAGATGAAGTTCACTTCTTGGAAAGACCTGAATTTAGGAAACCTGAATACATTGAAGAAATGCCGGAACAAGTCCAAGTTACAGAAGTTGTTTCGAGGGATGGAACCAGCAAAAAGAAAGTGGTGAAAAAGCGTGTAATCAAGAAACGTACTGGTGGCAAACAAGAAACTACAGAAATTGTTACTGTAGAAGAAGATGGCAAGGAACCGGAAACCACAGTTACGGTTCAGGAACTTCCGGAAGATGAAGTTCACTTCTTGGAAAGACCTGAATTTAGGAAACCTGAATACATTGAAGAAATGCCGGAACAAGTCCAAGTTACAGAAGTTGTTTCGAGGGATGGAACCAGCAAAAAGAAAGTGGTGAAAAAGCGTGTAATCAAGAAACGTACTGGTGGCAAACAAGAAACTACAGAAATTGTTACTGTAGAAGAAGATGGCAAGGAACCGGAAACCACAGTTACGGTTCAGGAACTTCCGGAAGATGAAGTTCACTTCTTGGAAAGACCTGAATTTAGGAAACCTGAATACATTGAAGAAATGCCGGAACAAGTCCAAGTTACAGAAGTTGTTTCGAGGGATGGAACCAGCAAAAAGAAAGTGGTGAAAAAGCGTGTAATCAAGAAACGTACTGGTGGCAAACAAGAAACTACAGAAATTGTTACTGTAGAAGAAGATGGCAAGGAACCGGAAACCACAGTTACGGTTCAGGAACTTCCGGAAGATGAAGTTCACTTCTTGGAAAGACCTGAATTTAGGAAACCTGAATACATTGAAGAAATGCCGGAACAAGTCCAAGTTACAGAAGTTGTTTCGAGGGATGGAACCAGCAAAAAGAAAGTGGTGAAAAAGCGTGTAATCAAGAAACGTACTGGTGGCAAACAAGAAACTACAGAAATTGTTACTGTAGAAGAAGATGGCAAGGAACCGGAAACCACAGTTACGGTTCAGGAACTTCCGGAAGATGAAGTTCACTTCTTGGAAAGACCTGAATTTAGGAAACCTGAATACATTGAAGAAATGCCGGAACAAGTCCAAGTTACAGAAGTTGTTTCGAGGGATGGAACCAGCAAAAAGAAAGTGGTGAAAAAGCGTGTAATCAAGAAACGTACTGGTGGCAAACAAGAAACTACAGAAATTGTTACTGTAGAAGAAGATGGCAAGGAACCGGAAACCACAGTTACGGTTCAGGAACTTCCGGAAGATGAAGTTCACTTCTTGGAAAGACCTGAATTTAGGAAACCTGAATACATTGAAGAAATGCCGGAACAAGTCCAAGTTACAGAAGTTGTTTCGAGGGATGGAACCAGCAAAAAGAAAGTGGTGAAAAAGCGTGTAATCAAGAAACGTACTGGTGGCAAACAAGAAACTACAGAAATTGTTACTGTAGAAGAAGATGGCAAGGAACCGGAAACCACAGTTACGGTTCAGGAACTTCCGGAAGATGAAGTTCACTTCTTGGAAAGACCTGAATTTAGGAAACCTGAATACATTGAAGAAATGCCGGAACAAGTCCAAGTTACAGAAGTTGTTTCGAGGGATGGAACCAGCAAAAAGAAAGTGGTGAAAAAGCGTGTAATCAAGAAACGTACTGGTGGCAAACAAGAAACTACAGAAATTGTTACTGTAGAAGAAGATGGCAAGGAACCGGAAACCACAGTTACGGTTCAGGAACTTCCGGAAGATGAAGTTCACTTCTTGGAAAGACCTGAATTTAGGAAACCTGAATACATTGAAGAAATGCCGGAACAAGTCCAAGTTACAGAAGTTGTTTCGAGGGATGGAACCAGCAAAAAGAAAGTGGTGAAAAAGCGTGTAATCAAGAAACGTACTGGTGGCAAACAAGAAACTACAGAAATTGTTACTGTAGAAGAAGATGGCAAGGAACCGGAAACCACAGTTACGGTTCAGGAACTTCCGGAAGATGAAGTTCACTTCTTGGAAAGACCTGAATTTAGGAAACCTGAATACATTGAAGAAATGCCGGAACAAGTCCAAGTTACAGAAGTTGTTTCGAGGGATGGAACCAGCAAAAAGAAAGTGGTGAAAAAGCGTGTAATCAAGAAACGTACTGGTGGCAAACAAGAAACTACAGAAATTGTTACTGTAGAAGAAGATGGCAAGGAACCGGAAACCACAGTTACGGTTCAGGAACTTCCGGAAGATGAAGTTCACTTCTTGGAAAGACCTGAATTTAGGAAACCTGAATACATTGAAGAAATGCCGGAACAAGTCCAAGTTACAGAAGTTGTTTCGAGGGATGGAACCAGCAAAAAGAAAGTGGTGAAAAAGCGTGTAATCAAGAAACGTACTGGTGGCAAACAAGAAACTACAGAAATTGTTACTGTAGAAGAAGATGGCAAGGAACCGGAAACCACAGTTACGGTTCAGGAACTTCCGGAAGATGAAGTTCACTTCTTGGAAAGACCTGAATTTAGGAAACCTGAATACATTGAAGAAATGCCGGAACAAGTCCAAGTTACAGAAGTTGTTTCGAGGGATGGAACCAGCAAAAAGAAAGTGGTGAAAAAGCGTGTAATCAAGAAACGTACTGGTGGCAAACAAGAAACTACAGAAATTGTTACTGTAGAAGAAGATGGCAAGGAACCGGAAACCACAGTTACGGTTCAGGAACTTCCGGAAGATGAAGTTCACTTCTTGGAAAGACCTGAATTTAGGAAACCTGAATACATTGAAGAAATGCCGGAACAAGTCCAAGTTACAGAAGTTGTTTCGAGGGATGGAACCAGCAAAAAGAAAGTGGTGAAAAAGCGTGTAATCAAGAAACGTACTGGTGGCAAACAAGAAACTACAGAAATTGTTACTGTAGAAGAAGATGGCAAGGAACCGGAAACCACAGTTACGGTTCAGGAACTTCCGGAAGATGAAGTTCACTTCTTGGAAAGACCTGAATTTAGGAAACCTGAATACATTGAAGAAATGCCGGAACAAGTCCAAGTTACAGAAGTTGTTTCGAGGGATGGAACCAGCAAAAAGAAAGTGGTGAAAAAGCGTGTAATCAAGAAACGTACTGGTGGCAAACAAGAAACTACAGAAATTGTTACTGTAGAAGAAGATGGCAAGGAACCGGAAACCACAGTTACGGTTCAGGAACTTCCGGAAGATGAAGTTCACTTCTTGGAAAGACCTGAATTTAGGAAACCTGAATACATTGAAGAAATGCCGGAACAAGTCCAAGTTACAGAAGTTGTTTCGAGGGATGGAACCAGCAAAAAGAAAGTGGTGAAAAAGCGTGTAATCAAGAAACGTACTGGTGGCAAACAAGAAACTACAGAAATTGTTACTGTAGAAGAAGATGGCAAGGAACCGGAAACCACAGTTACGGTTCAGGAACTTCCGGAAGATGAAGTTCACTTCTTGGAAAGACCTGAATTTAGGAAACCTGAATACATTGAAGAAATGCCGGAACAAGTCCAAGTTACAGAAGTTGTTTCGAGGGATGGAACCAGCAAAAAGAAAGTGGTGAAAAAGCGTGTAATCAAGAAACGTACTGGTGGCAAACAAGAAACTACAGAAATTGTTACTGTAGAAGAAGATGGCAAGGAACCGGAAACCACAGTTACGGTTCAGGAACTTCCGGAAGATGAAGTTCACTTCTTGGAAAGACCTGAATTTAGGAAACCTGAATACATTGAAGAAATGCCGGAACAAGTCCAAGTTACAGAAGTTGTTTCGAGGGATGGAACCAGCAAAAAGAAAGTGGTGAAAAAGCGTGTAATCAAGAAACGTACTGGTGGCAAACAAGAAACTACAGAAATTGTTACTGTAGAAGAAGATGGCAAGGAACCGGAAACCACAGTTACGGTTCAGGAACTTCCGGAAGATGAAGTTCACTTCTTGGAAAGACCTGAATTTAGGAAACCTGAATACATTGAAGAAATGCCGGAACAAGTCCAAGTTACAGAAGTTGTTTCGAGGGATGGAACCAGCAAAAAGAAAGTGGTGAAAAAGCGTGTAATCAAGAAACGTACTGGTGGCAAACAAGAAACTACAGAAATTGTTACTGTAGAAGAAGATGGCAAGGAACCGGAAACCACAGTTACGGTTCAGGAACTTCCGGAAGATGAAGTTCACTTCTTGGAAAGACCTGAATTTAGGAAACCTGAATACATTGAAGAAATGCCGGAACAAGTCCAAGTTACAGAAGTTGTTTCGAGGGATGGAACCAGCAAAAAGAAAGTGGTGAAAAAGCGTGTAATCAAGAAACGTACTGGTGGCAAACAAGAAACTACAGAAATTGTTACTGTAGAAGAAGATGGCAAGGAACCGGAAACCACAGTTACGGTTCAGGAACTTCCGGAAGATGAAGTTCACTTCTTGGAAAGACCTGAATTTAGGAAACCTGAATACATTGAAGAAATGCCGGAACAAGTCCAAGTTACAGAAGTTGTTTCGAGGGATGGAACCAGCAAAAAGAAAGTGGTGAAAAAGCGTGTAATCAAGAAACGTACTGGTGGCAAACAAGAAACTACAGAAATTGTTACTGTAGAAGAAGATGGCAAGGAACCGGAAACCACAGTTACGGTTCAGGAACTTCCGGAAGATGAAGTTCACTTCTTGGAAAGACCTGAATTTAGGAAACCTGAATACATTGAAGAAATGCCGGAACAAGTCCAAGTTACAGAAGTTGTTTCGAGGGATGGAACCAGCAAAAAGAAAGTGGTGAAAAAGCGTGTAATCAAGAAACGTACTGGTGGCAAACAAGAAACTACAGAAATTGTTACTGTAGAAGAAGATGGCAAGGAACCGGAAACCACAGTTACGGTTCAGGAACTTCCGGAAGATGAAGTTCACTTCTTGGAAAGACCTGAATTTAGGAAACCTGAATACATTGAAGAAATGCCGGAACAAGTCCAAGTTACAGAAGTTGTTTCGAGGGATGGAACCAGCAAAAAGAAAGTGGTGAAAAAGCGTGTAATCAAGAAACGTACTGGTGGCAAACAAGAAACTACAGAAATTGTTACTGTAGAAGAAGATGGCAAGGAACCGGAAACCACAGTTACGGTTCAGGAACTTCCGGAAGATGAAGTTCACTTCTTGGAAAGACCTGAATTTAGGAAACCTGAATACATTGAAGAAATGCCGGAACAAGTCCAAGTTACAGAAGTTGTTTCGAGGGATGGAACCAGCAAAAAGAAAGTGGTGAAAAAGCGTGTAATCAAGAAACGTACTGGTGGCAAACAAGAAACTACAGAAATTGTTACTGTAGAAGAAGATGGCAAGGAACCGGAAACCACAGTTACGGTTCAGGAACTTCCGGAAGATGAAGTTCACTTCTTGGAAAGACCTGAATTTAGGAAACCTGAATACATTGAAGAAATGCCGGAACAAGTCCAAGTTACAGAAGTTGTTTCGAGGGATGGAACCAGCAAAAAGAAAGTGGTGAAAAAGCGTGTAATCAAGAAACGTACTGGTGGCAAACAAGAAACTACAGAAATTGTTACTGTAGAAGAAGATGGCAAGGAACCGGAAACCACAGTTACGGTTCAGGAACTTCCGGAAGATGAAGTTCACTTCTTGGAAAGACCTGAATTTAGGAAACCTGAATACATTGAAGAAATGCCGGAACAAGTCCAAGTTACAGAAGTTGTTTCGAGGGATGGAACCAGCAAAAAGAAAGTGGTGAAAAAGCGTGTAATCAAGAAACGTACTGGTGGCAAACAAGAAACTACAGAAATTGTTACTGTAGAAGAAGATGGCAAGGAACCGGAAACCACAGTTACGGTTCAGGAACTTCCGGAAGATGAAGTTCACTTCTTGGAAAGACCTGAATTTAGGAAACCTGAATACATTGAAGAAATGCCGGAACAAGTCCAAGTTACAGAAGTTGTTTCGAGGGATGGAACCAGCAAAAAGAAAGTGGTGAAAAAGCGTGTAATCAAGAAACGTACTGGTGGCAAACAAGAAACTACAGAAATTGTTACTGTAGAAGAAGATGGCAAGGAACCGGAAACCACAGTTACGGTTCAGGAACTTCCGGAAGATGAAGTTCACTTCTTGGAAAGACCTGAATTTAGGAAACCTGAATACATTGAAGAAATGCCGGAACAAGTCCAAGTTACAGAAGTTGTTTCGAGGGATGGAACCAGCAAAAAGAAAGTGGTGAAAAAGCGTGTAATCAAGAAACGTACTGGTGGCAAACAAGAAACTACAGAAATTGTTACTGTAGAAGAAGATGGCAAGGAACCGGAAACCACAGTTACGGTTCAGGAACTTCCGGAAGATGAAGTTCACTTCTTGGAAAGACCTGAATTTAGGAAACCTGAATACATTGAAGAAATGCCGGAACAAGTCCAAGTTACAGAAGTTGTTTCGAGGGATGGAACCAGCAAAAAGAAAGTGGTGAAAAAGCGTGTAATCAAGAAACGTACTGGTGGCAAACAAGAAACTACAGAAATTGTTACTGTAGAAGAAGATGGCAAGGAACCGGAAACCACAGTTACGGTTCAGGAACTTCCGGAAGATGAAGTTCACTTCTTGGAAAGACCTGAATTTAGGAAACCTGAATACATTGAAGAAATGCCGGAACAAGTCCAAGTTACAGAAGTTGTTTCGAGGGATGGAACCAGCAAAAAGAAAGTGGTGAAAAAGCGTGTAATCAAGAAACGTACTGGTGGCAAACAAGAAACTACAGAAATTGTTACTGTAGAAGAAGATGGCAAGGAACCGGAAACCACAGTTACGGTTCAGGAACTTCCGGAAGATGAAGTTCACTTCTTGGAAAGACCTGAATTTAGGAAACCTGAATACATTGAAGAAATGCCGGAACAAGTCCAAGTTACAGAAGTTGTTTCGAGGGATGGAACCAGCAAAAAGAAAGTGGTGAAAAAGCGTGTAATCAAGAAACGTACTGGTGGCAAACAAGAAACTACAGAAATTGTTACTGTAGAAGAAGATGGCAAGGAACCGGAAACCACAGTTACGGTTCAGGAACTTCCGGAAGATGAAGTTCACTTCTTGGAAAGACCTGAATTTAGGAAACCTGAATACATTGAAGAAATGCCGGAACAAGTCCAAGTTACAGAAGTTGTTTCGAGGGATGGAACCAGCAAAAAGAAAGTGGTGAAAAAGCGTGTAATCAAGAAACGTACTGGTGGCAAACAAGAAACTACAGAAATTGTTACTGTAGAAGAAGATGGCAAGGAACCGGAAACCACAGTTACGGTTCAGGAACTTCCGGAAGATGAAGTTCACTTCTTGGAAAGACCTGAATTTAGGAAACCTGAATACATTGAAGAAATGCCGGAACAAGTCCAAGTTACAGAAGTTGTTTCGAGGGATGGAACCAGCAAAAAGAAAGTGGTGAAAAAGCGTGTAATCAAGAAACGTACTGGTGGCAAACAAGAAACTACAGAAATTGTTACTGTAGAAGAAGATGGCAAGGAACCGGAAACCACAGTTACGGTTCAGGAACTTCCGGAAGATGAAGTTCACTTCTTGGAAAGACCTGAATTTAGGAAACCTGAATACATTGAAGAAATGCCGGAACAAGTCCAAGTTACAGAAGTTGTTTCGAGGGATGGAACCAGCAAAAAGAAAGTGGTGAAAAAGCGTGTAATCAAGAAACGTACTGGTGGCAAACAAGAAACTACAGAAATTGTTACTGTAGAAGAAGATGGCAAGGAACCGGAAACCACAGTTACGGTTCAGGAACTTCCGGAAGATGAAGTTCACTTCTTGGAAAGACCTGAATTTAGGAAACCTGAATACATTGAAGAAATGCCGGAACAAGTCCAAGTTACAGAAGTTGTTTCGAGGGATGGAACCAGCAAAAAGAAAGTGGTGAAAAAGCGTGTAATCAAGAAACGTACTGGTGGCAAACAAGAAACTACAGAAATTGTTACTGTAGAAGAAGATGGCAAGGAACCGGAAACCACAGTTACGGTTCAGGAACTTCCGGAAGATGAAGTTCACTTCTTGGAAAGACCTGAATTTAGGAAACCTGAATACATTGAAGAAATGCCGGAACAAGTCCAAGTTACAGAAGTTGTTTCGAGGGATGGAACCAGCAAAAAGAAAGTGGTGAAAAAGCGTGTAATCAAGAAACGTACTGGTGGCAAACAAGAAACTACAGAAATTGTTACTGTAGAAGAAGATGGCAAGGAACCGGAAACCACAGTTACGGTTCAGGAACTTCCGGAAGATGAAGTTCACTTCTTGGAAAGACCTGAATTTAGGAAACCTGAATACATTGAAGAAATGCCGGAACAAGTCCAAGTTACAGAAGTTGTTTCGAGGGATGGAACCAGCAAAAAGAAAGTGGTGAAAAAGCGTGTAATCAAGAAACGTACTGGTGGCAAACAAGAAACTACAGAAATTGTTACTGTAGAAGAAGATGGCAAGGAACCGGAAACCACAGTTACGGTTCAGGAACTTCCGGAAGATGAAGTTCACTTCTTGGAAAGACCTGAATTTAGGAAACCTGAATACATTGAAGAAATGCCGGAACAAGTCCAAGTTACAGAAGTTGTTTCGAGGGATGGAACCAGCAAAAAGAAAGTGGTGAAAAAGCGTGTAATCAAGAAACGTACTGGTGGCAAACAAGAAACTACAGAAATTGTTACTGTAGAAGAAGATGGCAAGGAACCGGAAACCACAGTTACGGTTCAGGAACTTCCGGAAGATGAAGTTCACTTCTTGGAAAGACCTGAATTTAGGAAACCTGAATACATTGAAGAAATGCCGGAACAAGTCCAAGTTACAGAAGTTGTTTCGAGGGATGGAACCAGCAAAAAGAAAGTGGTGAAAAAGCGTGTAATCAAGAAACGTACTGGTGGCAAACAAGAAACTACAGAAATTGTTACTGTAGAAGAAGATGGCAAGGAACCGGAAACCACAGTTACGGTTCAGGAACTTCCGGAAGATGAAGTTCACTTCTTGGAAAGACCTGAATTTAGGAAACCTGAATACATTGAAGAAATGCCGGAACAAGTCCAAGTTACAGAAGTTGTTTCGAGGGATGGAACCAGCAAAAAGAAAGTGGTGAAAAAGCGTGTAATCAAGAAACGTACTGGTGGCAAACAAGAAACTACAGAAATTGTTACTGTAGAAGAAGATGGCAAGGAACCGGAAACCACAGTTACGGTTCAGGAACTTCCGGAAGATGAAGTTCACTTCTTGGAAAGACCTGAATTTAGGAAACCTGAATACATTGAAGAAATGCCGGAACAAGTCCAAGTTACAGAAGTTGTTTCGAGGGATGGAACCAGCAAAAAGAAAGTGGTGAAAAAGCGTGTAATCAAGAAACGTACTGGTGGCAAACAAGAAACTACAGAAATTGTTACTGTAGAAGAAGATGGCAAGGAACCGGAAACCACAGTTACGGTTCAGGAACTTCCGGAAGATGAAGTTCACTTCTTGGAAAGACCTGAATTTAGGAAACCTGAATACATTGAAGAAATGCCGGAACAAGTCCAAGTTACAGAAGTTGTTTCGAGGGATGGAACCAGCAAAAAGAAAGTGGTGAAAAAGCGTGTAATCAAGAAACGTACTGGTGGCAAACAAGAAACTACAGAAATTGTTACTGTAGAAGAAGATGGCAAGGAACCGGAAACCACAGTTACGGTTCAGGAACTTCCGGAAGATGAAGTTCACTTCTTGGAAAGACCTGAATTTAGGAAACCTGAATACATTGAAGAAATGCCGGAACAAGTCCAAGTTACAGAAGTTGTTTCGAGGGATGGAACCAGCAAAAAGAAAGTGGTGAAAAAGCGTGTAATCAAGAAACGTACTGGTGGCAAACAAGAAACTACAGAAATTGTTACTGTAGAAGAAGATGGCAAGGAACCGGAAACCACAGTTACGGTTCAGGAACTTCCGGAAGATGAAGTTCACTTCTTGGAAAGACCTGAATTTAGGAAACCTGAATACATTGAAGAAATGCCGGAACAAGTCCAAGTTACAGAAGTTGTTTCGAGGGATGGAACCAGCAAAAAGAAAGTGGTGAAAAAGCGTGTAATCAAGAAACGTACTGGTGGCAAACAAGAAACTACAGAAATTGTTACTGTAGAAGAAGATGGCAAGGAACCGGAAACCACAGTTACGGTTCAGGAACTTCCGGAAGATGAAGTTCACTTCTTGGAAAGACCTGAATTTAGGAAACCTGAATACATTGAAGAAATGCCGGAACAAGTCCAAGTTACAGAAGTTGTTTCGAGGGATGGAACCAGCAAAAAGAAAGTGGTGAAAAAGCGTGTAATCAAGAAACGTACTGGTGGCAAACAAGAAACTACAGAAATTGTTACTGTAGAAGAAGATGGCAAGGAACCGGAAACCACAGTTACGGTTCAGGAACTTCCGGAAGATGAAGTTCACTTCTTGGAAAGACCTGAATTTAGGAAACCTGAATACATTGAAGAAATGCCGGAACAAGTCCAAGTTACAGAAGTTGTTTCGAGGGATGGAACCAGCAAAAAGAAAGTGGTGAAAAAGCGTGTAATCAAGAAACGTACTGGTGGCAAACAAGAAACTACAGAAATTGTTACTGTAGAAGAAGATGGCAAGGAACCGGAAACCACAGTTACGGTTCAGGAACTTCCGGAAGATGAAGTTCACTTCTTGGAAAGACCTGAATTTAGGAAACCTGAATACATTGAAGAAATGCCGGAACAAGTCCAAGTTACAGAAGTTGTTTCGAGGGATGGAACCAGCAAAAAGAAAGTGGTGAAAAAGCGTGTAATCAAGAAACGTACTGGTGGCAAACAAGAAACTACAGAAATTGTTACTGTAGAAGAAGATGGCAAGGAACCGGAAACCACAGTTACGGTTCAGGAACTTCCGGAAGATGAAGTTCACTTCTTGGAAAGACCTGAATTTAGGAAACCTGAATACATTGAAGAAATGCCGGAACAAGTCCAAGTTACAGAAGTTGTTTCGAGGGATGGAACCAGCAAAAAGAAAGTGGTGAAAAAGCGTGTAATCAAGAAACGTACTGGTGGCAAACAAGAAACTACAGAAATTGTTACTGTAGAAGAAGATGGCAAGGAACCGGAAACCACAGTTACGGTTCAGGAACTTCCGGAAGATGAAGTTCACTTCTTGGAAAGACCTGAATTTAGGAAACCTGAATACATTGAAGAAATGCCGGAACAAGTCCAAGTTACAGAAGTTGTTTCGAGGGATGGAACCAGCAAAAAGAAAGTGGTGAAAAAGCGTGTAATCAAGAAACGTACTGGTGGCAAACAAGAAACTACAGAAATTGTTACTGTAGAAGAAGATGGCAAGGAACCGGAAACCACAGTTACGGTTCAGGAACTTCCGGAAGATGAAGTTCACTTCTTGGAAAGACCTGAATTTAGGAAACCTGAATACATTGAAGAAATGCCGGAACAAGTCCAAGTTACAGAAGTTGTTTCGAGGGATGGAACCAGCAAAAAGAAAGTGGTGAAAAAGCGTGTAATCAAGAAACGTACTGGTGGCAAACAAGAAACTACAGAAATTGTTACTGTAGAAGAAGATGGCAAGGAACCGGAAACCACAGTTACGGTTCAGGAACTTCCGGAAGATGAAGTTCACTTCTTGGAAAGACCTGAATTTAGGAAACCTGAATACATTGAAGAAATGCCGGAACAAGTCCAAGTTACAGAAGTTGTTTCGAGGGATGGAACCAGCAAAAAGAAAGTGGTGAAAAAGCGTGTAATCAAGAAACGTACTGGTGGCAAACAAGAAACTACAGAAATTGTTACTGTAGAAGAAGATGGCAAGGAACCGGAAACCACAGTTACGGTTCAGGAACTTCCGGAAGATGAAGTTCACTTCTTGGAAAGACCTGAATTTAGGAAACCTGAATACATTGAAGAAATGCCGGAACAAGTCCAAGTTACAGAAGTTGTTTCGAGGGATGGAACCAGCAAAAAGAAAGTGGTGAAAAAGCGTGTAATCAAGAAACGTACTGGTGGCAAACAAGAAACTACAGAAATTGTTACTGTAGAAGAAGATGGCAAGGAACCGGAAACCACAGTTACGGTTCAGGAACTTCCGGAAGATGAAGTTCACTTCTTGGAAAGACCTGAATTTAGGAAACCTGAATACATTGAAGAAATGCCGGAACAAGTCCAAGTTACAGAAGTTGTTTCGAGGGATGGAACCAGCAAAAAGAAAGTGGTGAAAAAGCGTGTAATCAAGAAACGTACTGGTGGCAAACAAGAAACTACAGAAATTGTTACTGTAGAAGAAGATGGCAAGGAACCGGAAACCACAGTTACGGTTCAGGAACTTCCGGAAGATGAAGTTCACTTCTTGGAAAGACCTGAATTTAGGAAACCTGAATACATTGAAGAAATGCCGGAACAAGTCCAAGTTACAGAAGTTGTTTCGAGGGATGGAACCAGCAAAAAGAAAGTGGTGAAAAAGCGTGTAATCAAGAAACGTACTGGTGGCAAACAAGAAACTACAGAAATTGTTACTGTAGAAGAAGATGGCAAGGAACCGGAAACCACAGTTACGGTTCAGGAACTTCCGGAAGATGAAGTTCACTTCTTGGAAAGACCTGAATTTAGGAAACCTGAATACATTGAAGAAATGCCGGAACAAGTCCAAGTTACAGAAGTTGTTTCGAGGGATGGAACCAGCAAAAAGAAAGTGGTGAAAAAGCGTGTAATCAAGAAACGTACTGGTGGCAAACAAGAAACTACAGAAATTGTTACTGTAGAAGAAGATGGCAAGGAACCGGAAACCACAGTTACGGTTCAGGAACTTCCGGAAGATGAAGTTCACTTCTTGGAAAGACCTGAATTTAGGAAACCTGAATACATTGAAGAAATGCCGGAACAAGTCCAAGTTACAGAAGTTGTTTCGAGGGATGGAACCAGCAAAAAGAAAGTGGTGAAAAAGCGTGTAATCAAGAAACGTACTGGTGGCAAACAAGAAACTACAGAAATTGTTACTGTAGAAGAAGATGGCAAGGAACCGGAAACCACAGTTACGGTTCAGGAACTTCCGGAAGATGAAGTTCACTTCTTGGAAAGACCTGAATTTAGGAAACCTGAATACATTGAAGAAATGCCGGAACAAGTCCAAGTTACAGAAGTTGTTTCGAGGGATGGAACCAGCAAAAAGAAAGTGGTGAAAAAGCGTGTAATCAAGAAACGTACTGGTGGCAAACAAGAAACTACAGAAATTGTTACTGTAGAAGAAGATGGCAAGGAACCGGAAACCACAGTTACGGTTCAGGAACTTCCGGAAGATGAAGTTCACTTCTTGGAAAGACCTGAATTTAGGAAACCTGAATACATTGAAGAAATGCCGGAACAAGTCCAAGTTACAGAAGTTGTTTCGAGGGATGGAACCAGCAAAAAGAAAGTGGTGAAAAAGCGTGTAATCAAGAAACGTACTGGTGGCAAACAAGAAACTACAGAAATTGTTACTGTAGAAGAAGATGGCAAGGAACCGGAAACCACAGTTACGGTTCAGGAACTTCCGGAAGATGAAGTTCACTTCTTGGAAAGACCTGAATTTAGGAAACCTGAATACATTGAAGAAATGCCGGAACAAGTCCAAGTTACAGAAGTTGTTTCGAGGGATGGAACCAGCAAAAAGAAAGTGGTGAAAAAGCGTGTAATCAAGAAACGTACTGGTGGCAAACAAGAAACTACAGAAATTGTTACTGTAGAAGAAGATGGCAAGGAACCGGAAACCACAGTTACGGTTCAGGAACTTCCGGAAGATGAAGTTCACTTCTTGGAAAGACCTGAATTTAGGAAACCTGAATACATTGAAGAAATGCCGGAACAAGTCCAAGTTACAGAAGTTGTTTCGAGGGATGGAACCAGCAAAAAGAAAGTGGTGAAAAAGCGTGTAATCAAGAAACGTACTGGTGGCAAACAAGAAACTACAGAAATTGTTACTGTAGAAGAAGATGGCAAGGAACCGGAAACCACAGTTACGGTTCAGGAACTTCCGGAAGATGAAGTTCACTTCTTGGAAAGACCTGAATTTAGGAAACCTGAATACATTGAAGAAATGCCGGAACAAGTCCAAGTTACAGAAGTTGTTTCGAGGGATGGAACCAGCAAAAAGAAAGTGGTGAAAAAGCGTGTAATCAAGAAACGTACTGGTGGCAAACAAGAAACTACAGAAATTGTTACTGTAGAAGAAGATGGCAAGGAACCGGAAACCACAGTTACGGTTCAGGAACTTCCGGAAGATGAAGTTCACTTCTTGGAAAGACCTGAATTTAGGAAACCTGAATACATTGAAGAAATGCCGGAACAAGTCCAAGTTACAGAAGTTGTTTCGAGGGATGGAACCAGCAAAAAGAAAGTGGTGAAAAAGCGTGTAATCAAGAAACGTACTGGTGGCAAACAAGAAACTACAGAAATTGTTACTGTAGAAGAAGATGGCAAGGAACCGGAAACCACAGTTACGGTTCAGGAACTTCCGGAAGATGAAGTTCACTTCTTGGAAAGACCTGAATTTAGGAAACCTGAATACATTGAAGAAATGCCGGAACAAGTCCAAGTTACAGAAGTTGTTTCGAGGGATGGAACCAGCAAAAAGAAAGTGGTGAAAAAGCGTGTAATCAAGAAACGTACTGGTGGCAAACAAGAAACTACAGAAATTGTTACTGTAGAAGAAGATGGCAAGGAACCGGAAACCACAGTTACGGTTCAGGAACTTCCGGAAGATGAAGTTCACTTCTTGGAAAGACCTGAATTTAGGAAACCTGAATACATTGAAGAAATGCCGGAACAAGTCCAAGTTACAGAAGTTGTTTCGAGGGATGGAACCAGCAAAAAGAAAGTGGTGAAAAAGCGTGTAATCAAGAAACGTACTGGTGGCAAACAAGAAACTACAGAAATTGTTACTGTAGAAGAAGATGGCAAGGAACCGGAAACCACAGTTACGGTTCAGGAACTTCCGGAAGATGAAGTTCACTTCTTGGAAAGACCTGAATTTAGGAAACCTGAATACATTGAAGAAATGCCGGAACAAGTCCAAGTTACAGAAGTTGTTTCGAGGGATGGAACCAGCAAAAAGAAAGTGGTGAAAAAGCGTGTAATCAAGAAACGTACTGGTGGCAAACAAGAAACTACAGAAATTGTTACTGTAGAAGAAGATGGCAAGGAACCGGAAACCACAGTTACGGTTCAGGAACTTCCGGAAGATGAAGTTCACTTCTTGGAAAGACCTGAATTTAGGAAACCTGAATACATTGAAGAAATGCCGGAACAAGTCCAAGTTACAGAAGTTGTTTCGAGGGATGGAACCAGCAAAAAGAAAGTGGTGAAAAAGCGTGTAATCAAGAAACGTACTGGTGGCAAACAAGAAACTACAGAAATTGTTACTGTAGAAGAAGATGGCAAGGAACCGGAAACCACAGTTACGGTTCAGGAACTTCCGGAAGATGAAGTTCACTTCTTGGAAAGACCTGAATTTAGGAAACCTGAATACATTGAAGAAATGCCGGAACAAGTCCAAGTTACAGAAGTTGTTTCGAGGGATGGAACCAGCAAAAAGAAAGTGGTGAAAAAGCGTGTAATCAAGAAACGTACTGGTGGCAAACAAGAAACTACAGAAATTGTTACTGTAGAAGAAGATGGCAAGGAACCGGAAACCACAGTTACGGTTCAGGAACTTCCGGAAGATGAAGTTCACTTCTTGGAAAGACCTGAATTTAGGAAACCTGAATACATTGAAGAAATGCCGGAACAAGTCCAAGTTACAGAAGTTGTTTCGAGGGATGGAACCAGCAAAAAGAAAGTGGTGAAAAAGCGTGTAATCAAGAAACGTACTGGTGGCAAACAAGAAACTACAGAAATTGTTACTGTAGAAGAAGATGGCAAGGAACCGGAAACCACAGTTACGGTTCAGGAACTTCCGGAAGATGAAGTTCACTTCTTGGAAAGACCTGAATTTAGGAAACCTGAATACATTGAAGAAATGCCGGAACAAGTCCAAGTTACAGAAGTTGTTTCGAGGGATGGAACCAGCAAAAAGAAAGTGGTGAAAAAGCGTGTAATCAAGAAACGTACTGGTGGCAAACAAGAAACTACAGAAATTGTTACTGTAGAAGAAGATGGCAAGGAACCGGAAACCACAGTTACGGTTCAGGAACTTCCGGAAGATGAAGTTCACTTCTTGGAAAGACCTGAATTTAGGAAACCTGAATACATTGAAGAAATGCCGGAACAAGTCCAAGTTACAGAAGTTGTTTCGAGGGATGGAACCAGCAAAAAGAAAGTGGTGAAAAAGCGTGTAATCAAGAAACGTACTGGTGGCAAACAAGAAACTACAGAAATTGTTACTGTAGAAGAAGATGGCAAGGAACCGGAAACCACAGTTACGGTTCAGGAACTTCCGGAAGATGAAGTTCACTTCTTGGAAAGACCTGAATTTAGGAAACCTGAATACATTGAAGAAATGCCGGAACAAGTCCAAGTTACAGAAGTTGTTTCGAGGGATGGAACCAGCAAAAAGAAAGTGGTGAAAAAGCGTGTAATCAAGAAACGTACTGGTGGCAAACAAGAAACTACAGAAATTGTTACTGTAGAAGAAGATGGCAAGGAACCGGAAACCACAGTTACGGTTCAGGAACTTCCGGAAGATGAAGTTCACTTCTTGGAAAGACCTGAATTTAGGAAACCTGAATACATTGAAGAAATGCCGGAACAAGTCCAAGTTACAGAAGTTGTTTCGAGGGATGGAACCAGCAAAAAGAAAGTGGTGAAAAAGCGTGTAATCAAGAAACGTACTGGTGGCAAACAAGAAACTACAGAAATTGTTACTGTAGAAGAAGATGGCAAGGAACCGGAAACCACAGTTACGGTTCAGGAACTTCCGGAAGATGAAGTTCACTTCTTGGAAAGACCTGAATTTAGGAAACCTGAATACATTGAAGAAATGCCGGAACAAGTCCAAGTTACAGAAGTTGTTTCGAGGGATGGAACCAGCAAAAAGAAAGTGGTGAAAAAGCGTGTAATCAAGAAACGTACTGGTGGCAAACAAGAAACTACAGAAATTGTTACTGTAGAAGAAGATGGCAAGGAACCGGAAACCACAGTTACGGTTCAGGAACTTCCGGAAGATGAAGTTCACTTCTTGGAAAGACCTGAATTTAGGAAACCTGAATACATTGAAGAAATGCCGGAACAAGTCCAAGTTACAGAAGTTGTTTCGAGGGATGGAACCAGCAAAAAGAAAGTGGTGAAAAAGCGTGTAATCAAGAAACGTACTGGTGGCAAACAAGAAACTACAGAAATTGTTACTGTAGAAGAAGATGGCAAGGAACCGGAAACCACAGTTACGGTTCAGGAACTTCCGGAAGATGAAGTTCACTTCTTGGAAAGACCTGAATTTAGGAAACCTGAATACATTGAAGAAATGCCGGAACAAGTCCAAGTTACAGAAGTTGTTTCGAGGGATGGAACCAGCAAAAAGAAAGTGGTGAAAAAGCGTGTAATCAAGAAACGTACTGGTGGCAAACAAGAAACTACAGAAATTGTTACTGTAGAAGAAGATGGCAAGGAACCGGAAACCACAGTTACGGTTCAGGAACTTCCGGAAGATGAAGTTCACTTCTTGGAAAGACCTGAATTTAGGAAACCTGAATACATTGAAGAAATGCCGGAACAAGTCCAAGTTACAGAAGTTGTTTCGAGGGATGGAACCAGCAAAAAGAAAGTGGTGAAAAAGCGTGTAATCAAGAAACGTACTGGTGGCAAACAAGAAACTACAGAAATTGTTACTGTAGAAGAAGATGGCAAGGAACCGGAAACCACAGTTACGGTTCAGGAACTTCCGGAAGATGAAGTTCACTTCTTGGAAAGACCTGAATTTAGGAAACCTGAATACATTGAAGAAATGCCGGAACAAGTCCAAGTTACAGAAGTTGTTTCGAGGGATGGAACCAGCAAAAAGAAAGTGGTGAAAAAGCGTGTAATCAAGAAACGTACTGGTGGCAAACAAGAAACTACAGAAATTGTTACTGTAGAAGAAGATGGCAAGGAACCGGAAACCACAGTTACGGTTCAGGAACTTCCGGAAGATGAAGTTCACTTCTTGGAAAGACCTGAATTTAGGAAACCTGAATACATTGAAGAAATGCCGGAACAAGTCCAAGTTACAGAAGTTGTTTCGAGGGATGGAACCAGCAAAAAGAAAGTGGTGAAAAAGCGTGTAATCAAGAAACGTACTGGTGGCAAACAAGAAACTACAGAAATTGTTACTGTAGAAGAAGATGGCAAGGAACCGGAAACCACAGTTACGGTTCAGGAACTTCCGGAAGATGAAGTTCACTTCTTGGAAAGACCTGAATTTAGGAAACCTGAATACATTGAAGAAATGCCGGAACAAGTCCAAGTTACAGAAGTTGTTTCGAGGGATGGAACCAGCAAAAAGAAAGTGGTGAAAAAGCGTGTAATCAAGAAACGTACTGGTGGCAAACAAGAAACTACAGAAATTGTTACTGTAGAAGAAGATGGCAAGGAACCGGAAACCACAGTTACGGTTCAGGAACTTCCGGAAGATGAAGTTCACTTCTTGGAAAGACCTGAATTTAGGAAACCTGAATACATTGAAGAAATGCCGGAACAAGTCCAAGTTACAGAAGTTGTTTCGAGGGATGGAACCAGCAAAAAGAAAGTGGTGAAAAAGCGTGTAATCAAGAAACGTACTGGTGGCAAACAAGAAACTACAGAAATTGTTACTGTAGAAGAAGATGGCAAGGAACCGGAAACCACAGTTACGGTTCAGGAACTTCCGGAAGATGAAGTTCACTTCTTGGAAAGACCTGAATTTAGGAAACCTGAATACATTGAAGAAATGCCGGAACAAGTCCAAGTTACAGAAGTTGTTTCGAGGGATGGAACCAGCAAAAAGAAAGTGGTGAAAAAGCGTGTAATCAAGAAACGTACTGGTGGCAAACAAGAAACTACAGAAATTGTTACTGTAGAAGAAGATGGCAAGGAACCGGAAACCACAGTTACGGTTCAGGAACTTCCGGAAGATGAAGTTCACTTCTTGGAAAGACCTGAATTTAGGAAACCTGAATACATTGAAGAAATGCCGGAACAAGTCCAAGTTACAGAAGTTGTTTCGAGGGATGGAACCAGCAAAAAGAAAGTGGTGAAAAAGCGTGTAATCAAGAAACGTACTGGTGGCAAACAAGAAACTACAGAAATTGTTACTGTAGAAGAAGATGGCAAGGAACCGGAAACCACAGTTACGGTTCAGGAACTTCCGGAAGATGAAGTTCACTTCTTGGAAAGACCTGAATTTAGGAAACCTGAATACATTGAAGAAATGCCGGAACAAGTCCAAGTTACAGAAGTTGTTTCGAGGGATGGAACCAGCAAAAAGAAAGTGGTGAAAAAGCGTGTAATCAAGAAACGTACTGGTGGCAAACAAGAAACTACAGAAATTGTTACTGTAGAAGAAGATGGCAAGGAACCGGAAACCACAGTTACGGTTCAGGAACTTCCGGAAGATGAAGTTCACTTCTTGGAAAGACCTGAATTTAGGAAACCTGAATACATTGAAGAAATGCCGGAACAAGTCCAAGTTACAGAAGTTGTTTCGAGGGATGGAACCAGCAAAAAGAAAGTGGTGAAAAAGCGTGTAATCAAGAAACGTACTGGTGGCAAACAAGAAACTACAGAAATTGTTACTGTAGAAGAAGATGGCAAGGAACCGGAAACCACAGTTACGGTTCAGGAACTTCCGGAAGATGAAGTTCACTTCTTGGAAAGACCTGAATTTAGGAAACCTGAATACATTGAAGAAATGCCGGAACAAGTCCAAGTTACAGAAGTTGTTTCGAGGGATGGAACCAGCAAAAAGAAAGTGGTGAAAAAGCGTGTAATCAAGAAACGTACTGGTGGCAAACAAGAAACTACAGAAATTGTTACTGTAGAAGAAGATGGCAAGGAACCGGAAACCACAGTTACGGTTCAGGAACTTCCGGAAGATGAAGTTCACTTCTTGGAAAGACCTGAATTTAGGAAACCTGAATACATTGAAGAAATGCCGGAACAAGTCCAAGTTACAGAAGTTGTTTCGAGGGATGGAACCAGCAAAAAGAAAGTGGTGAAAAAGCGTGTAATCAAGAAACGTACTGGTGGCAAACAAGAAACTACAGAAATTGTTACTGTAGAAGAAGATGGCAAGGAACCGGAAACCACAGTTACGGTTCAGGAACTTCCGGAAGATGAAGTTCACTTCTTGGAAAGACCTGAATTTAGGAAACCTGAATACATTGAAGAAATGCCGGAACAAGTCCAAGTTACAGAAGTTGTTTCGAGGGATGGAACCAGCAAAAAGAAAGTGGTGAAAAAGCGTGTAATCAAGAAACGTACTGGTGGCAAACAAGAAACTACAGAAATTGTTACTGTAGAAGAAGATGGCAAGGAACCGGAAACCACAGTTACGGTTCAGGAACTTCCGGAAGATGAAGTTCACTTCTTGGAAAGACCTGAATTTAGGAAACCTGAATACATTGAAGAAATGCCGGAACAAGTCCAAGTTACAGAAGTTGTTTCGAGGGATGGAACCAGCAAAAAGAAAGTGGTGAAAAAGCGTGTAATCAAGAAACGTACTGGTGGCAAACAAGAAACTACAGAAATTGTTACTGTAGAAGAAGATGGCAAGGAACCGGAAACCACAGTTACGGTTCAGGAACTTCCGGAAGATGAAGTTCACTTCTTGGAAAGACCTGAATTTAGGAAACCTGAATACATTGAAGAAATGCCGGAACAAGTCCAAGTTACAGAAGTTGTTTCGAGGGATGGAACCAGCAAAAAGAAAGTGGTGAAAAAGCGTGTAATCAAGAAACGTACTGGTGGCAAACAAGAAACTACAGAAATTGTTACTGTAGAAGAAGATGGCAAGGAACCGGAAACCACAGTTACGGTTCAGGAACTTCCGGAAGATGAAGTTCACTTCTTGGAAAGACCTGAATTTAGGAAACCTGAATACATTGAAGAAATGCCGGAACAAGTCCAAGTTACAGAAGTTGTTTCGAGGGATGGAACCAGCAAAAAGAAAGTGGTGAAAAAGCGTGTAATCAAGAAACGTACTGGTGGCAAACAAGAAACTACAGAAATTGTTACTGTAGAAGAAGATGGCAAGGAACCGGAAACCACAGTTACGGTTCAGGAACTTCCGGAAGATGAAGTTCACTTCTTGGAAAGACCTGAATTTAGGAAACCTGAATACATTGAAGAAATGCCGGAACAAGTCCAAGTTACAGAAGTTGTTTCGAGGGATGGAACCAGCAAAAAGAAAGTGGTGAAAAAGCGTGTAATCAAGAAACGTACTGGTGGCAAACAAGAAACTACAGAAATTGTTACTGTAGAAGAAGATGGCAAGGAACCGGAAACCACAGTTACGGTTCAGGAACTTCCGGAAGATGAAGTTCACTTCTTGGAAAGACCTGAATTTAGGAAACCTGAATACATTGAAGAAATGCCGGAACAAGTCCAAGTTACAGAAGTTGTTTCGAGGGATGGAACCAGCAAAAAGAAAGTGGTGAAAAAGCGTGTAATCAAGAAACGTACTGGTGGCAAACAAGAAACTACAGAAATTGTTACTGTAGAAGAAGATGGCAAGGAACCGGAAACCACAGTTACGGTTCAGGAACTTCCGGAAGATGAAGTTCACTTCTTGGAAAGACCTGAATTTAGGAAACCTGAATACATTGAAGAAATGCCGGAACAAGTCCAAGTTACAGAAGTTGTTTCGAGGGATGGAACCAGCAAAAAGAAAGTGGTGAAAAAGCGTGTAATCAAGAAACGTACTGGTGGCAAACAAGAAACTACAGAAATTGTTACTGTAGAAGAAGATGGCAAGGAACCGGAAACCACAGTTACGGTTCAGGAACTTCCGGAAGATGAAGTTCACTTCTTGGAAAGACCTGAATTTAGGAAACCTGAATACATTGAAGAAATGCCGGAACAAGTCCAAGTTACAGAAGTTGTTTCGAGGGATGGAACCAGCAAAAAGAAAGTGGTGAAAAAGCGTGTAATCAAGAAACGTACTGGTGGCAAACAAGAAACTACAGAAATTGTTACTGTAGAAGAAGATGGCAAGGAACCGGAAACCACAGTTACGGTTCAGGAACTTCCGGAAGATGAAGTTCACTTCTTGGAAAGACCTGAATTTAGGAAACCTGAATACATTGAAGAAATGCCGGAACAAGTCCAAGTTACAGAAGTTGTTTCGAGGGATGGAACCAGCAAAAAGAAAGTGGTGAAAAAGCGTGTAATCAAGAAACGTACTGGTGGCAAACAAGAAACTACAGAAATTGTTACTGTAGAAGAAGATGGCAAGGAACCGGAAACCACAGTTACGGTTCAGGAACTTCCGGAAGATGAAGTTCACTTCTTGGAAAGACCTGAATTTAGGAAACCTGAATACATTGAAGAAATGCCGGAACAAGTCCAAGTTACAGAAGTTGTTTCGAGGGATGGAACCAGCAAAAAGAAAGTGGTGAAAAAGCGTGTAATCAAGAAACGTACTGGTGGCAAACAAGAAACTACAGAAATTGTTACTGTAGAAGAAGATGGCAAGGAACCGGAAACCACAGTTACGGTTCAGGAACTTCCGGAAGATGAAGTTCACTTCTTGGAAAGACCTGAATTTAGGAAACCTGAATACATTGAAGAAATGCCGGAACAAGTCCAAGTTACAGAAGTTGTTTCGAGGGATGGAACCAGCAAAAAGAAAGTGGTGAAAAAGCGTGTAATCAAGAAACGTACTGGTGGCAAACAAGAAACTACAGAAATTGTTACTGTAGAAGAAGATGGCAAGGAACCGGAAACCACAGTTACGGTTCAGGAACTTCCGGAAGATGAAGTTCACTTCTTGGAAAGACCTGAATTTAGGAAACCTGAATACATTGAAGAAATGCCGGAACAAGTCCAAGTTACAGAAGTTGTTTCGAGGGATGGAACCAGCAAAAAGAAAGTGGTGAAAAAGCGTGTAATCAAGAAACGTACTGGTGGCAAACAAGAAACTACAGAAATTGTTACTGTAGAAGAAGATGGCAAGGAACCGGAAACCACAGTTACGGTTCAGGAACTTCCGGAAGATGAAGTTCACTTCTTGGAAAGACCTGAATTTAGGAAACCTGAATACATTGAAGAAATGCCGGAACAAGTCCAAGTTACAGAAGTTGTTTCGAGGGATGGAACCAGCAAAAAGAAAGTGGTGAAAAAGCGTGTAATCAAGAAACGTACTGGTGGCAAACAAGAAACTACAGAAATTGTTACTGTAGAAGAAGATGGCAAGGAACCGGAAACCACAGTTACGGTTCAGGAACTTCCGGAAGATGAAGTTCACTTCTTGGAAAGACCTGAATTTAGGAAACCTGAATACATTGAAGAAATGCCGGAACAAGTCCAAGTTACAGAAGTTGTTTCGAGGGATGGAACCAGCAAAAAGAAAGTGGTGAAAAAGCGTGTAATCAAGAAACGTACTGGTGGCAAACAAGAAACTACAGAAATTGTTACTGTAGAAGAAGATGGCAAGGAACCGGAAACCACAGTTACGGTTCAGGAACTTCCGGAAGATGAAGTTCACTTCTTGGAAAGACCTGAATTTAGGAAACCTGAATACATTGAAGAAATGCCGGAACAAGTCCAAGTTACAGAAGTTGTTTCGAGGGATGGAACCAGCAAAAAGAAAGTGGTGAAAAAGCGTGTAATCAAGAAACGTACTGGTGGCAAACAAGAAACTACAGAAATTGTTACTGTAGAAGAAGATGGCAAGGAACCGGAAACCACAGTTACGGTTCAGGAACTTCCGGAAGATGAAGTTCACTTCTTGGAAAGACCTGAATTTAGGAAACCTGAATACATTGAAGAAATGCCGGAACAAGTCCAAGTTACAGAAGTTGTTTCGAGGGATGGAACCAGCAAAAAGAAAGTGGTGAAAAAGCGTGTAATCAAGAAACGTACTGGTGGCAAACAAGAAACTACAGAAATTGTTACTGTAGAAGAAGATGGCAAGGAACCGGAAACCACAGTTACGGTTCAGGAACTTCCGGAAGATGAAGTTCACTTCTTGGAAAGACCTGAATTTAGGAAACCTGAATACATTGAAGAAATGCCGGAACAAGTCCAAGTTACAGAAGTTGTTTCGAGGGATGGAACCAGCAAAAAGAAAGTGGTGAAAAAGCGTGTAATCAAGAAACGTACTGGTGGCAAACAAGAAACTACAGAAATTGTTACTGTAGAAGAAGATGGCAAGGAACCGGAAACCACAGTTACGGTTCAGGAACTTCCGGAAGATGAAGTTCACTTCTTGGAAAGACCTGAATTTAGGAAACCTGAATACATTGAAGAAATGCCGGAACAAGTCCAAGTTACAGAAGTTGTTTCGAGGGATGGAACCAGCAAAAAGAAAGTGGTGAAAAAGCGTGTAATCAAGAAACGTACTGGTGGCAAACAAGAAACTACAGAAATTGTTACTGTAGAAGAAGATGGCAAGGAACCGGAAACCACAGTTACGGTTCAGGAACTTCCGGAAGATGAAGTTCACTTCTTGGAAAGACCTGAATTTAGGAAACCTGAATACATTGAAGAAATGCCGGAACAAGTCCAAGTTACAGAAGTTGTTTCGAGGGATGGAACCAGCAAAAAGAAAGTGGTGAAAAAGCGTGTAATCAAGAAACGTACTGGTGGCAAACAAGAAACTACAGAAATTGTTACTGTAGAAGAAGATGGCAAGGAACCGGAAACCACAGTTACGGTTCAGGAACTTCCGGAAGATGAAGTTCACTTCTTGGAAAGACCTGAATTTAGGAAACCTGAATACATTGAAGAAATGCCGGAACAAGTCCAAGTTACAGAAGTTGTTTCGAGGGATGGAACCAGCAAAAAGAAAGTGGTGAAAAAGCGTGTAATCAAGAAACGTACTGGTGGCAAACAAGAAACTACAGAAATTGTTACTGTAGAAGAAGATGGCAAGGAACCGGAAACCACAGTTACGGTTCAGGAACTTCCGGAAGATGAAGTTCACTTCTTGGAAAGACCTGAATTTAGGAAACCTGAATACATTGAAGAAATGCCGGAACAAGTCCAAGTTACAGAAGTTGTTTCGAGGGATGGAACCAGCAAAAAGAAAGTGGTGAAAAAGCGTGTAATCAAGAAACGTACTGGTGGCAAACAAGAAACTACAGAAATTGTTACTGTAGAAGAAGATGGCAAGGAACCGGAAACCACAGTTACGGTTCAGGAACTTCCGGAAGATGAAGTTCACTTCTTGGAAAGACCTGAATTTAGGAAACCTGAATACATTGAAGAAATGCCGGAACAAGTCCAAGTTACAGAAGTTGTTTCGAGGGATGGAACCAGCAAAAAGAAAGTGGTGAAAAAGCGTGTAATCAAGAAACGTACTGGTGGCAAACAAGAAACTACAGAAATTGTTACTGTAGAAGAAGATGGCAAGGAACCGGAAACCACAGTTACGGTTCAGGAACTTCCGGAAGATGAAGTTCACTTCTTGGAAAGACCTGAATTTAGGAAACCTGAATACATTGAAGAAATGCCGGAACAAGTCCAAGTTACAGAAGTTGTTTCGAGGGATGGAACCAGCAAAAAGAAAGTGGTGAAAAAGCGTGTAATCAAGAAACGTACTGGTGGCAAACAAGAAACTACAGAAATTGTTACTGTAGAAGAAGATGGCAAGGAACCGGAAACCACAGTTACGGTTCAGGAACTTCCGGAAGATGAAGTTCACTTCTTGGAAAGACCTGAATTTAGGAAACCTGAATACATTGAAGAAATGCCGGAACAAGTCCAAGTTACAGAAGTTGTTTCGAGGGATGGAACCAGCAAAAAGAAAGTGGTGAAAAAGCGTGTAATCAAGAAACGTACTGGTGGCAAACAAGAAACTACAGAAATTGTTACTGTAGAAGAAGATGGCAAGGAACCGGAAACCACAGTTACGGTTCAGGAACTTCCGGAAGATGAAGTTCACTTCTTGGAAAGACCTGAATTTAGGAAACCTGAATACATTGAAGAAATGCCGGAACAAGTCCAAGTTACAGAAGTTGTTTCGAGGGATGGAACCAGCAAAAAGAAAGTGGTGAAAAAGCGTGTAATCAAGAAACGTACTGGTGGCAAACAAGAAACTACAGAAATTGTTACTGTAGAAGAAGATGGCAAGGAACCGGAAACCACAGTTACGGTTCAGGAACTTCCGGAAGATGAAGTTCACTTCTTGGAAAGACCTGAATTTAGGAAACCTGAATACATTGAAGAAATGCCGGAACAAGTCCAAGTTACAGAAGTTGTTTCGAGGGATGGAACCAGCAAAAAGAAAGTGGTGAAAAAGCGTGTAATCAAGAAACGTACTGGTGGCAAACAAGAAACTACAGAAATTGTTACTGTAGAAGAAGATGGCAAGGAACCGGAAACCACAGTTACGGTTCAGGAACTTCCGGAAGATGAAGTTCACTTCTTGGAAAGACCTGAATTTAGGAAACCTGAATACATTGAAGAAATGCCGGAACAAGTCCAAGTTACAGAAGTTGTTTCGAGGGATGGAACCAGCAAAAAGAAAGTGGTGAAAAAGCGTGTAATCAAGAAACGTACTGGTGGCAAACAAGAAACTACAGAAATTGTTACTGTAGAAGAAGATGGCAAGGAACCGGAAACCACAGTTACGGTTCAGGAACTTCCGGAAGATGAAGTTCACTTCTTGGAAAGACCTGAATTTAGGAAACCTGAATACATTGAAGAAATGCCGGAACAAGTCCAAGTTACAGAAGTTGTTTCGAGGGATGGAACCAGCAAAAAGAAAGTGGTGAAAAAGCGTGTAATCAAGAAACGTACTGGTGGCAAACAAGAAACTACAGAAATTGTTACTGTAGAAGAAGATGGCAAGGAACCGGAAACCACAGTTACGGTTCAGGAACTTCCGGAAGATGAAGTTCACTTCTTGGAAAGACCTGAATTTAGGAAACCTGAATACATTGAAGAAATGCCGGAACAAGTCCAAGTTACAGAAGTTGTTTCGAGGGATGGAACCAGCAAAAAGAAAGTGGTGAAAAAGCGTGTAATCAAGAAACGTACTGGTGGCAAACAAGAAACTACAGAAATTGTTACTGTAGAAGAAGATGGCAAGGAACCGGAAACCACAGTTACGGTTCAGGAACTTCCGGAAGATGAAGTTCACTTCTTGGAAAGACCTGAATTTAGGAAACCTGAATACATTGAAGAAATGCCGGAACAAGTCCAAGTTACAGAAGTTGTTTCGAGGGATGGAACCAGCAAAAAGAAAGTGGTGAAAAAGCGTGTAATCAAGAAACGTACTGGTGGCAAACAAGAAACTACAGAAATTGTTACTGTAGAAGAAGATGGCAAGGAACCGGAAACCACAGTTACGGTTCAGGAACTTCCGGAAGATGAAGTTCACTTCTTGGAAAGACCTGAATTTAGGAAACCTGAATACATTGAAGAAATGCCGGAACAAGTCCAAGTTACAGAAGTTGTTTCGAGGGATGGAACCAGCAAAAAGAAAGTGGTGAAAAAGCGTGTAATCAAGAAACGTACTGGTGGCAAACAAGAAACTACAGAAATTGTTACTGTAGAAGAAGATGGCAAGGAACCGGAAACCACAGTTACGGTTCAGGAACTTCCGGAAGATGAAGTTCACTTCTTGGAAAGACCTGAATTTAGGAAACCTGAATACATTGAAGAAATGCCGGAACAAGTCCAAGTTACAGAAGTTGTTTCGAGGGATGGAACCAGCAAAAAGAAAGTGGTGAAAAAGCGTGTAATCAAGAAACGTACTGGTGGCAAACAAGAAACTACAGAAATTGTTACTGTAGAAGAAGATGGCAAGGAACCGGAAACCACAGTTACGGTTCAGGAACTTCCGGAAGATGAAGTTCACTTCTTGGAAAGACCTGAATTTAGGAAACCTGAATACATTGAAGAAATGCCGGAACAAGTCCAAGTTACAGAAGTTGTTTCGAGGGATGGAACCAGCAAAAAGAAAGTGGTGAAAAAGCGTGTAATCAAGAAACGTACTGGTGGCAAACAAGAAACTACAGAAATTGTTACTGTAGAAGAAGATGGCAAGGAACCGGAAACCACAGTTACGGTTCAGGAACTTCCGGAAGATGAAGTTCACTTCTTGGAAAGACCTGAATTTAGGAAACCTGAATACATTGAAGAAATGCCGGAACAAGTCCAAGTTACAGAAGTTGTTTCGAGGGATGGAACCAGCAAAAAGAAAGTGGTGAAAAAGCGTGTAATCAAGAAACGTACTGGTGGCAAACAAGAAACTACAGAAATTGTTACTGTAGAAGAAGATGGCAAGGAACCGGAAACCACAGTTACGGTTCAGGAACTTCCGGAAGATGAAGTTCACTTCTTGGAAAGACCTGAATTTAGGAAACCTGAATACATTGAAGAAATGCCGGAACAAGTCCAAGTTACAGAAGTTGTTTCGAGGGATGGAACCAGCAAAAAGAAAGTGGTGAAAAAGCGTGTAATCAAGAAACGTACTGGTGGCAAACAAGAAACTACAGAAATTGTTACTGTAGAAGAAGATGGCAAGGAACCGGAAACCACAGTTACGGTTCAGGAACTTCCGGAAGATGAAGTTCACTTCTTGGAAAGACCTGAATTTAGGAAACCTGAATACATTGAAGAAATGCCGGAACAAGTCCAAGTTACAGAAGTTGTTTCGAGGGATGGAACCAGCAAAAAGAAAGTGGTGAAAAAGCGTGTAATCAAGAAACGTACTGGTGGCAAACAAGAAACTACAGAAATTGTTACTGTAGAAGAAGATGGCAAGGAACCGGAAACCACAGTTACGGTTCAGGAACTTCCGGAAGATGAAGTTCACTTCTTGGAAAGACCTGAATTTAGGAAACCTGAATACATTGAAGAAATGCCGGAACAAGTCCAAGTTACAGAAGTTGTTTCGAGGGATGGAACCAGCAAAAAGAAAGTGGTGAAAAAGCGTGTAATCAAGAAACGTACTGGTGGCAAACAAGAAACTACAGAAATTGTTACTGTAGAAGAAGATGGCAAGGAACCGGAAACCACAGTTACGGTTCAGGAACTTCCGGAAGATGAAGTTCACTTCTTGGAAAGACCTGAATTTAGGAAACCTGAATACATTGAAGAAATGCCGGAACAAGTCCAAGTTACAGAAGTTGTTTCGAGGGATGGAACCAGCAAAAAGAAAGTGGTGAAAAAGCGTGTAATCAAGAAACGTACTGGTGGCAAACAAGAAACTACAGAAATTGTTACTGTAGAAGAAGATGGCAAGGAACCGGAAACCACAGTTACGGTTCAGGAACTTCCGGAAGATGAAGTTCACTTCTTGGAAAGACCTGAATTTAGGAAACCTGAATACATTGAAGAAATGCCGGAACAAGTCCAAGTTACAGAAGTTGTTTCGAGGGATGGAACCAGCAAAAAGAAAGTGGTGAAAAAGCGTGTAATCAAGAAACGTACTGGTGGCAAACAAGAAACTACAGAAATTGTTACTGTAGAAGAAGATGGCAAGGAACCGGAAACCACAGTTACGGTTCAGGAACTTCCGGAAGATGAAGTTCACTTCTTGGAAAGACCTGAATTTAGGAAACCTGAATACATTGAAGAAATGCCGGAACAAGTCCAAGTTACAGAAGTTGTTTCGAGGGATGGAACCAGCAAAAAGAAAGTGGTGAAAAAGCGTGTAATCAAGAAACGTACTGGTGGCAAACAAGAAACTACAGAAATTGTTACTGTAGAAGAAGATGGCAAGGAACCGGAAACCACAGTTACGGTTCAGGAACTTCCGGAAGATGAAGTTCACTTCTTGGAAAGACCTGAATTTAGGAAACCTGAATACATTGAAGAAATGCCGGAACAAGTCCAAGTTACAGAAGTTGTTTCGAGGGATGGAACCAGCAAAAAGAAAGTGGTGAAAAAGCGTGTAATCAAGAAACGTACTGGTGGCAAACAAGAAACTACAGAAATTGTTACTGTAGAAGAAGATGGCAAGGAACCGGAAACCACAGTTACGGTTCAGGAACTTCCGGAAGATGAAGTTCACTTCTTGGAAAGACCTGAATTTAGGAAACCTGAATACATTGAAGAAATGCCGGAACAAGTCCAAGTTACAGAAGTTGTTTCGAGGGATGGAACCAGCAAAAAGAAAGTGGTGAAAAAGCGTGTAATCAAGAAACGTACTGGTGGCAAACAAGAAACTACAGAAATTGTTACTGTAGAAGAAGATGGCAAGGAACCGGAAACCACAGTTACGGTTCAGGAACTTCCGGAAGATGAAGTTCACTTCTTGGAAAGACCTGAATTTAGGAAACCTGAATACATTGAAGAAATGCCGGAACAAGTCCAAGTTACAGAAGTTGTTTCGAGGGATGGAACCAGCAAAAAGAAAGTGGTGAAAAAGCGTGTAATCAAGAAACGTACTGGTGGCAAACAAGAAACTACAGAAATTGTTACTGTAGAAGAAGATGGCAAGGAACCGGAAACCACAGTTACGGTTCAGGAACTTCCGGAAGATGAAGTTCACTTCTTGGAAAGACCTGAATTTAGGAAACCTGAATACATTGAAGAAATGCCGGAACAAGTCCAAGTTACAGAAGTTGTTTCGAGGGATGGAACCAGCAAAAAGAAAGTGGTGAAAAAGCGTGTAATCAAGAAACGTACTGGTGGCAAACAAGAAACTACAGAAATTGTTACTGTAGAAGAAGATGGCAAGGAACCGGAAACCACAGTTACGGTTCAGGAACTTCCGGAAGATGAAGTTCACTTCTTGGAAAGACCTGAATTTAGGAAACCTGAATACATTGAAGAAATGCCGGAACAAGTCCAAGTTACAGAAGTTGTTTCGAGGGATGGAACCAGCAAAAAGAAAGTGGTGAAAAAGCGTGTAATCAAGAAACGTACTGGTGGCAAACAAGAAACTACAGAAATTGTTACTGTAGAAGAAGATGGCAAGGAACCGGAAACCACAGTTACGGTTCAGGAACTTCCGGAAGATGAAGTTCACTTCTTGGAAAGACCTGAATTTAGGAAACCTGAATACATTGAAGAAATGCCGGAACAAGTCCAAGTTACAGAAGTTGTTTCGAGGGATGGAACCAGCAAAAAGAAAGTGGTGAAAAAGCGTGTAATCAAGAAACGTACTGGTGGCAAACAAGAAACTACAGAAATTGTTACTGTAGAAGAAGATGGCAAGGAACCGGAAACCACAGTTACGGTTCAGGAACTTCCGGAAGATGAAGTTCACTTCTTGGAAAGACCTGAATTTAGGAAACCTGAATACATTGAAGAAATGCCGGAACAAGTCCAAGTTACAGAAGTTGTTTCGAGGGATGGAACCAGCAAAAAGAAAGTGGTGAAAAAGCGTGTAATCAAGAAACGTACTGGTGGCAAACAAGAAACTACAGAAATTGTTACTGTAGAAGAAGATGGCAAGGAACCGGAAACCACAGTTACGGTTCAGGAACTTCCGGAAGATGAAGTTCACTTCTTGGAAAGACCTGAATTTAGGAAACCTGAATACATTGAAGAAATGCCGGAACAAGTCCAAGTTACAGAAGTTGTTTCGAGGGATGGAACCAGCAAAAAGAAAGTGGTGAAAAAGCGTGTAATCAAGAAACGTACTGGTGGCAAACAAGAAACTACAGAAATTGTTACTGTAGAAGAAGATGGCAAGGAACCGGAAACCACAGTTACGGTTCAGGAACTTCCGGAAGATGAAGTTCACTTCTTGGAAAGACCTGAATTTAGGAAACCTGAATACATTGAAGAAATGCCGGAACAAGTCCAAGTTACAGAAGTTGTTTCGAGGGATGGAACCAGCAAAAAGAAAGTGGTGAAAAAGCGTGTAATCAAGAAACGTACTGGTGGCAAACAAGAAACTACAGAAATTGTTACTGTAGAAGAAGATGGCAAGGAACCGGAAACCACAGTTACGGTTCAGGAACTTCCGGAAGATGAAGTTCACTTCTTGGAAAGACCTGAATTTAGGAAACCTGAATACATTGAAGAAATGCCGGAACAAGTCCAAGTTACAGAAGTTGTTTCGAGGGATGGAACCAGCAAAAAGAAAGTGGTGAAAAAGCGTGTAATCAAGAAACGTACTGGTGGCAAACAAGAAACTACAGAAATTGTTACTGTAGAAGAAGATGGCAAGGAACCGGAAACCACAGTTACGGTTCAGGAACTTCCGGAAGATGAAGTTCACTTCTTGGAAAGACCTGAATTTAGGAAACCTGAATACATTGAAGAAATGCCGGAACAAGTCCAAGTTACAGAAGTTGTTTCGAGGGATGGAACCAGCAAAAAGAAAGTGGTGAAAAAGCGTGTAATCAAGAAACGTACTGGTGGCAAACAAGAAACTACAGAAATTGTTACTGTAGAAGAAGATGGCAAGGAACCGGAAACCACAGTTACGGTTCAGGAACTTCCGGAAGATGAAGTTCACTTCTTGGAAAGACCTGAATTTAGGAAACCTGAATACATTGAAGAAATGCCGGAACAAGTCCAAGTTACAGAAGTTGTTTCGAGGGATGGAACCAGCAAAAAGAAAGTGGTGAAAAAGCGTGTAATCAAGAAACGTACTGGTGGCAAACAAGAAACTACAGAAATTGTTACTGTAGAAGAAGATGGCAAGGAACCGGAAACCACAGTTACGGTTCAGGAACTTCCGGAAGATGAAGTTCACTTCTTGGAAAGACCTGAATTTAGGAAACCTGAATACATTGAAGAAATGCCGGAACAAGTCCAAGTTACAGAAGTTGTTTCGAGGGATGGAACCAGCAAAAAGAAAGTGGTGAAAAAGCGTGTAATCAAGAAACGTACTGGTGGCAAACAAGAAACTACAGAAATTGTTACTGTAGAAGAAGATGGCAAGGAACCGGAAACCACAGTTACGGTTCAGGAACTTCCGGAAGATGAAGTTCACTTCTTGGAAAGACCTGAATTTAGGAAACCTGAATACATTGAAGAAATGCCGGAACAAGTCCAAGTTACAGAAGTTGTTTCGAGGGATGGAACCAGCAAAAAGAAAGTGGTGAAAAAGCGTGTAATCAAGAAACGTACTGGTGGCAAACAAGAAACTACAGAAATTGTTACTGTAGAAGAAGATGGCAAGGAACCGGAAACCACAGTTACGGTTCAGGAACTTCCGGAAGATGAAGTTCACTTCTTGGAAAGACCTGAATTTAGGAAACCTGAATACATTGAAGAAATGCCGGAACAAGTCCAAGTTACAGAAGTTGTTTCGAGGGATGGAACCAGCAAAAAGAAAGTGGTGAAAAAGCGTGTAATCAAGAAACGTACTGGTGGCAAACAAGAAACTACAGAAATTGTTACTGTAGAAGAAGATGGCAAGGAACCGGAAACCACAGTTACGGTTCAGGAACTTCCGGAAGATGAAGTTCACTTCTTGGAAAGACCTGAATTTAGGAAACCTGAATACATTGAAGAAATGCCGGAACAAGTCCAAGTTACAGAAGTTGTTTCGAGGGATGGAACCAGCAAAAAGAAAGTGGTGAAAAAGCGTGTAATCAAGAAACGTACTGGTGGCAAACAAGAAACTACAGAAATTGTTACTGTAGAAGAAGATGGCAAGGAACCGGAAACCACAGTTACGGTTCAGGAACTTCCGGAAGATGAAGTTCACTTCTTGGAAAGACCTGAATTTAGGAAACCTGAATACATTGAAGAAATGCCGGAACAAGTCCAAGTTACAGAAGTTGTTTCGAGGGATGGAACCAGCAAAAAGAAAGTGGTGAAAAAGCGTGTAATCAAGAAACGTACTGGTGGCAAACAAGAAACTACAGAAATTGTTACTGTAGAAGAAGATGGCAAGGAACCGGAAACCACAGTTACGGTTCAGGAACTTCCGGAAGATGAAGTTCACTTCTTGGAAAGACCTGAATTTAGGAAACCTGAATACATTGAAGAAATGCCGGAACAAGTCCAAGTTACAGAAGTTGTTTCGAGGGATGGAACCAGCAAAAAGAAAGTGGTGAAAAAGCGTGTAATCAAGAAACGTACTGGTGGCAAACAAGAAACTACAGAAATTGTTACTGTAGAAGAAGATGGCAAGGAACCGGAAACCACAGTTACGGTTCAGGAACTTCCGGAAGATGAAGTTCACTTCTTGGAAAGACCTGAATTTAGGAAACCTGAATACATTGAAGAAATGCCGGAACAAGTCCAAGTTACAGAAGTTGTTTCGAGGGATGGAACCAGCAAAAAGAAAGTGGTGAAAAAGCGTGTAATCAAGAAACGTACTGGTGGCAAACAAGAAACTACAGAAATTGTTACTGTAGAAGAAGATGGCAAGGAACCGGAAACCACAGTTACGGTTCAGGAACTTCCGGAAGATGAAGTTCACTTCTTGGAAAGACCTGAATTTAGGAAACCTGAATACATTGAAGAAATGCCGGAACAAGTCCAAGTTACAGAAGTTGTTTCGAGGGATGGAACCAGCAAAAAGAAAGTGGTGAAAAAGCGTGTAATCAAGAAACGTACTGGTGGCAAACAAGAAACTACAGAAATTGTTACTGTAGAAGAAGATGGCAAGGAACCGGAAACCACAGTTACGGTTCAGGAACTTCCGGAAGATGAAGTTCACTTCTTGGAAAGACCTGAATTTAGGAAACCTGAATACATTGAAGAAATGCCGGAACAAGTCCAAGTTACAGAAGTTGTTTCGAGGGATGGAACCAGCAAAAAGAAAGTGGTGAAAAAGCGTGTAATCAAGAAACGTACTGGTGGCAAACAAGAAACTACAGAAATTGTTACTGTAGAAGAAGATGGCAAGGAACCGGAAACCACAGTTACGGTTCAGGAACTTCCGGAAGATGAAGTTCACTTCTTGGAAAGACCTGAATTTAGGAAACCTGAATACATTGAAGAAATGCCGGAACAAGTCCAAGTTACAGAAGTTGTTTCGAGGGATGGAACCAGCAAAAAGAAAGTGGTGAAAAAGCGTGTAATCAAGAAACGTACTGGTGGCAAACAAGAAACTACAGAAATTGTTACTGTAGAAGAAGATGGCAAGGAACCGGAAACCACAGTTACGGTTCAGGAACTTCCGGAAGATGAAGTTCACTTCTTGGAAAGACCTGAATTTAGGAAACCTGAATACATTGAAGAAATGCCGGAACAAGTCCAAGTTACAGAAGTTGTTTCGAGGGATGGAACCAGCAAAAAGAAAGTGGTGAAAAAGCGTGTAATCAAGAAACGTACTGGTGGCAAACAAGAAACTACAGAAATTGTTACTGTAGAAGAAGATGGCAAGGAACCGGAAACCACAGTTACGGTTCAGGAACTTCCGGAAGATGAAGTTCACTTCTTGGAAAGACCTGAATTTAGGAAACCTGAATACATTGAAGAAATGCCGGAACAAGTCCAAGTTACAGAAGTTGTTTCGAGGGATGGAACCAGCAAAAAGAAAGTGGTGAAAAAGCGTGTAATCAAGAAACGTACTGGTGGCAAACAAGAAACTACAGAAATTGTTACTGTAGAAGAAGATGGCAAGGAACCGGAAACCACAGTTACGGTTCAGGAACTTCCGGAAGATGAAGTTCACTTCTTGGAAAGACCTGAATTTAGGAAACCTGAATACATTGAAGAAATGCCGGAACAAGTCCAAGTTACAGAAGTTGTTTCGAGGGATGGAACCAGCAAAAAGAAAGTGGTGAAAAAGCGTGTAATCAAGAAACGTACTGGTGGCAAACAAGAAACTACAGAAATTGTTACTGTAGAAGAAGATGGCAAGGAACCGGAAACCACAGTTACGGTTCAGGAACTTCCGGAAGATGAAGTTCACTTCTTGGAAAGACCTGAATTTAGGAAACCTGAATACATTGAAGAAATGCCGGAACAAGTCCAAGTTACAGAAGTTGTTTCGAGGGATGGAACCAGCAAAAAGAAAGTGGTGAAAAAGCGTGTAATCAAGAAACGTACTGGTGGCAAACAAGAAACTACAGAAATTGTTACTGTAGAAGAAGATGGCAAGGAACCGGAAACCACAGTTACGGTTCAGGAACTTCCGGAAGATGAAGTTCACTTCTTGGAAAGACCTGAATTTAGGAAACCTGAATACATTGAAGAAATGCCGGAACAAGTCCAAGTTACAGAAGTTGTTTCGAGGGATGGAACCAGCAAAAAGAAAGTGGTGAAAAAGCGTGTAATCAAGAAACGTACTGGTGGCAAACAAGAAACTACAGAAATTGTTACTGTAGAAGAAGATGGCAAGGAACCGGAAACCACAGTTACGGTTCAGGAACTTCCGGAAGATGAAGTTCACTTCTTGGAAAGACCTGAATTTAGGAAACCTGAATACATTGAAGAAATGCCGGAACAAGTCCAAGTTACAGAAGTTGTTTCGAGGGATGGAACCAGCAAAAAGAAAGTGGTGAAAAAGCGTGTAATCAAGAAACGTACTGGTGGCAAACAAGAAACTACAGAAATTGTTACTGTAGAAGAAGATGGCAAGGAACCGGAAACCACAGTTACGGTTCAGGAACTTCCGGAAGATGAAGTTCACTTCTTGGAAAGACCTGAATTTAGGAAACCTGAATACATTGAAGAAATGCCGGAACAAGTCCAAGTTACAGAAGTTGTTTCGAGGGATGGAACCAGCAAAAAGAAAGTGGTGAAAAAGCGTGTAATCAAGAAACGTACTGGTGGCAAACAAGAAACTACAGAAATTGTTACTGTAGAAGAAGATGGCAAGGAACCGGAAACCACAGTTACGGTTCAGGAACTTCCGGAAGATGAAGTTCACTTCTTGGAAAGACCTGAATTTAGGAAACCTGAATACATTGAAGAAATGCCGGAACAAGTCCAAGTTACAGAAGTTGTTTCGAGGGATGGAACCAGCAAAAAGAAAGTGGTGAAAAAGCGTGTAATCAAGAAACGTACTGGTGGCAAACAAGAAACTACAGAAATTGTTACTGTAGAAGAAGATGGCAAGGAACCGGAAACCACAGTTACGGTTCAGGAACTTCCGGAAGATGAAGTTCACTTCTTGGAAAGACCTGAATTTAGGAAACCTGAATACATTGAAGAAATGCCGGAACAAGTCCAAGTTACAGAAGTTGTTTCGAGGGATGGAACCAGCAAAAAGAAAGTGGTGAAAAAGCGTGTAATCAAGAAACGTACTGGTGGCAAACAAGAAACTACAGAAATTGTTACTGTAGAAGAAGATGGCAAGGAACCGGAAACCACAGTTACGGTTCAGGAACTTCCGGAAGATGAAGTTCACTTCTTGGAAAGACCTGAATTTAGGAAACCTGAATACATTGAAGAAATGCCGGAACAAGTCCAAGTTACAGAAGTTGTTTCGAGGGATGGAACCAGCAAAAAGAAAGTGGTGAAAAAGCGTGTAATCAAGAAACGTACTGGTGGCAAACAAGAAACTACAGAAATTGTTACTGTAGAAGAAGATGGCAAGGAACCGGAAACCACAGTTACGGTTCAGGAACTTCCGGAAGATGAAGTTCACTTCTTGGAAAGACCTGAATTTAGGAAACCTGAATACATTGAAGAAATGCCGGAACAAGTCCAAGTTACAGAAGTTGTTTCGAGGGATGGAACCAGCAAAAAGAAAGTGGTGAAAAAGCGTGTAATCAAGAAACGTACTGGTGGCAAACAAGAAACTACAGAAATTGTTACTGTAGAAGAAGATGGCAAGGAACCGGAAACCACAGTTACGGTTCAGGAACTTCCGGAAGATGAAGTTCACTTCTTGGAAAGACCTGAATTTAGGAAACCTGAATACATTGAAGAAATGCCGGAACAAGTCCAAGTTACAGAAGTTGTTTCGAGGGATGGAACCAGCAAAAAGAAAGTGGTGAAAAAGCGTGTAATCAAGAAACGTACTGGTGGCAAACAAGAAACTACAGAAATTGTTACTGTAGAAGAAGATGGCAAGGAACCGGAAACCACAGTTACGGTTCAGGAACTTCCGGAAGATGAAGTTCACTTCTTGGAAAGACCTGAATTTAGGAAACCTGAATACATTGAAGAAATGCCGGAACAAGTCCAAGTTACAGAAGTTGTTTCGAGGGATGGAACCAGCAAAAAGAAAGTGGTGAAAAAGCGTGTAATCAAGAAACGTACTGGTGGCAAACAAGAAACTACAGAAATTGTTACTGTAGAAGAAGATGGCAAGGAACCGGAAACCACAGTTACGGTTCAGGAACTTCCGGAAGATGAAGTTCACTTCTTGGAAAGACCTGAATTTAGGAAACCTGAATACATTGAAGAAATGCCGGAACAAGTCCAAGTTACAGAAGTTGTTTCGAGGGATGGAACCAGCAAAAAGAAAGTGGTGAAAAAGCGTGTAATCAAGAAACGTACTGGTGGCAAACAAGAAACTACAGAAATTGTTACTGTAGAAGAAGATGGCAAGGAACCGGAAACCACAGTTACGGTTCAGGAACTTCCGGAAGATGAAGTTCACTTCTTGGAAAGACCTGAATTTAGGAAACCTGAATACATTGAAGAAATGCCGGAACAAGTCCAAGTTACAGAAGTTGTTTCGAGGGATGGAACCAGCAAAAAGAAAGTGGTGAAAAAGCGTGTAATCAAGAAACGTACTGGTGGCAAACAAGAAACTACAGAAATTGTTACTGTAGAAGAAGATGGCAAGGAACCGGAAACCACAGTTACGGTTCAGGAACTTCCGGAAGATGAAGTTCACTTCTTGGAAAGACCTGAATTTAGGAAACCTGAATACATTGAAGAAATGCCGGAACAAGTCCAAGTTACAGAAGTTGTTTCGAGGGATGGAACCAGCAAAAAGAAAGTGGTGAAAAAGCGTGTAATCAAGAAACGTACTGGTGGCAAACAAGAAACTACAGAAATTGTTACTGTAGAAGAAGATGGCAAGGAACCGGAAACCACAGTTACGGTTCAGGAACTTCCGGAAGATGAAGTTCACTTCTTGGAAAGACCTGAATTTAGGAAACCTGAATACATTGAAGAAATGCCGGAACAAGTCCAAGTTACAGAAGTTGTTTCGAGGGATGGAACCAGCAAAAAGAAAGTGGTGAAAAAGCGTGTAATCAAGAAACGTACTGGTGGCAAACAAGAAACTACAGAAATTGTTACTGTAGAAGAAGATGGCAAGGAACCGGAAACCACAGTTACGGTTCAGGAACTTCCGGAAGATGAAGTTCACTTCTTGGAAAGACCTGAATTTAGGAAACCTGAATACATTGAAGAAATGCCGGAACAAGTCCAAGTTACAGAAGTTGTTTCGAGGGATGGAACCAGCAAAAAGAAAGTGGTGAAAAAGCGTGTAATCAAGAAACGTACTGGTGGCAAACAAGAAACTACAGAAATTGTTACTGTAGAAGAAGATGGCAAGGAACCGGAAACCACAGTTACGGTTCAGGAACTTCCGGAAGATGAAGTTCACTTCTTGGAAAGACCTGAATTTAGGAAACCTGAATACATTGAAGAAATGCCGGAACAAGTCCAAGTTACAGAAGTTGTTTCGAGGGATGGAACCAGCAAAAAGAAAGTGGTGAAAAAGCGTGTAATCAAGAAACGTACTGGTGGCAAACAAGAAACTACAGAAATTGTTACTGTAGAAGAAGATGGCAAGGAACCGGAAACCACAGTTACGGTTCAGGAACTTCCGGAAGATGAAGTTCACTTCTTGGAAAGACCTGAATTTAGGAAACCTGAATACATTGAAGAAATGCCGGAACAAGTCCAAGTTACAGAAGTTGTTTCGAGGGATGGAACCAGCAAAAAGAAAGTGGTGAAAAAGCGTGTAATCAAGAAACGTACTGGTGGCAAACAAGAAACTACAGAAATTGTTACTGTAGAAGAAGATGGCAAGGAACCGGAAACCACAGTTACGGTTCAGGAACTTCCGGAAGATGAAGTTCACTTCTTGGAAAGACCTGAATTTAGGAAACCTGAATACATTGAAGAAATGCCGGAACAAGTCCAAGTTACAGAAGTTGTTTCGAGGGATGGAACCAGCAAAAAGAAAGTGGTGAAAAAGCGTGTAATCAAGAAACGTACTGGTGGCAAACAAGAAACTACAGAAATTGTTACTGTAGAAGAAGATGGCAAGGAACCGGAAACCACAGTTACGGTTCAGGAACTTCCGGAAGATGAAGTTCACTTCTTGGAAAGACCTGAATTTAGGAAACCTGAATACATTGAAGAAATGCCGGAACAAGTCCAAGTTACAGAAGTTGTTTCGAGGGATGGAACCAGCAAAAAGAAAGTGGTGAAAAAGCGTGTAATCAAGAAACGTACTGGTGGCAAACAAGAAACTACAGAAATTGTTACTGTAGAAGAAGATGGCAAGGAACCGGAAACCACAGTTACGGTTCAGGAACTTCCGGAAGATGAAGTTCACTTCTTGGAAAGACCTGAATTTAGGAAACCTGAATACATTGAAGAAATGCCGGAACAAGTCCAAGTTACAGAAGTTGTTTCGAGGGATGGAACCAGCAAAAAGAAAGTGGTGAAAAAGCGTGTAATCAAGAAACGTACTGGTGGCAAACAAGAAACTACAGAAATTGTTACTGTAGAAGAAGATGGCAAGGAACCGGAAACCACAGTTACGGTTCAGGAACTTCCGGAAGATGAAGTTCACTTCTTGGAAAGACCTGAATTTAGGAAACCTGAATACATTGAAGAAATGCCGGAACAAGTCCAAGTTACAGAAGTTGTTTCGAGGGATGGAACCAGCAAAAAGAAAGTGGTGAAAAAGCGTGTAATCAAGAAACGTACTGGTGGCAAACAAGAAACTACAGAAATTGTTACTGTAGAAGAAGATGGCAAGGAACCGGAAACCACAGTTACGGTTCAGGAACTTCCGGAAGATGAAGTTCACTTCTTGGAAAGACCTGAATTTAGGAAACCTGAATACATTGAAGAAATGCCGGAACAAGTCCAAGTTACAGAAGTTGTTTCGAGGGATGGAACCAGCAAAAAGAAAGTGGTGAAAAAGCGTGTAATCAAGAAACGTACTGGTGGCAAACAAGAAACTACAGAAATTGTTACTGTAGAAGAAGATGGCAAGGAACCGGAAACCACAGTTACGGTTCAGGAACTTCCGGAAGATGAAGTTCACTTCTTGGAAAGACCTGAATTTAGGAAACCTGAATACATTGAAGAAATGCCGGAACAAGTCCAAGTTACAGAAGTTGTTTCGAGGGATGGAACCAGCAAAAAGAAAGTGGTGAAAAAGCGTGTAATCAAGAAACGTACTGGTGGCAAACAAGAAACTACAGAAATTGTTACTGTAGAAGAAGATGGCAAGGAACCGGAAACCACAGTTACGGTTCAGGAACTTCCGGAAGATGAAGTTCACTTCTTGGAAAGACCTGAATTTAGGAAACCTGAATACATTGAAGAAATGCCGGAACAAGTCCAAGTTACAGAAGTTGTTTCGAGGGATGGAACCAGCAAAAAGAAAGTGGTGAAAAAGCGTGTAATCAAGAAACGTACTGGTGGCAAACAAGAAACTACAGAAATTGTTACTGTAGAAGAAGATGGCAAGGAACCGGAAACCACAGTTACGGTTCAGGAACTTCCGGAAGATGAAGTTCACTTCTTGGAAAGACCTGAATTTAGGAAACCTGAATACATTGAAGAAATGCCGGAACAAGTCCAAGTTACAGAAGTTGTTTCGAGGGATGGAACCAGCAAAAAGAAAGTGGTGAAAAAGCGTGTAATCAAGAAACGTACTGGTGGCAAACAAGAAACTACAGAAATTGTTACTGTAGAAGAAGATGGCAAGGAACCGGAAACCACAGTTACGGTTCAGGAACTTCCGGAAGATGAAGTTCACTTCTTGGAAAGACCTGAATTTAGGAAACCTGAATACATTGAAGAAATGCCGGAACAAGTCCAAGTTACAGAAGTTGTTTCGAGGGATGGAACCAGCAAAAAGAAAGTGGTGAAAAAGCGTGTAATCAAGAAACGTACTGGTGGCAAACAAGAAACTACAGAAATTGTTACTGTAGAAGAAGATGGCAAGGAACCGGAAACCACAGTTACGGTTCAGGAACTTCCGGAAGATGAAGTTCACTTCTTGGAAAGACCTGAATTTAGGAAACCTGAATACATTGAAGAAATGCCGGAACAAGTCCAAGTTACAGAAGTTGTTTCGAGGGATGGAACCAGCAAAAAGAAAGTGGTGAAAAAGCGTGTAATCAAGAAACGTACTGGTGGCAAACAAGAAACTACAGAAATTGTTACTGTAGAAGAAGATGGCAAGGAACCGGAAACCACAGTTACGGTTCAGGAACTTCCGGAAGATGAAGTTCACTTCTTGGAAAGACCTGAATTTAGGAAACCTGAATACATTGAAGAAATGCCGGAACAAGTCCAAGTTACAGAAGTTGTTTCGAGGGATGGAACCAGCAAAAAGAAAGTGGTGAAAAAGCGTGTAATCAAGAAACGTACTGGTGGCAAACAAGAAACTACAGAAATTGTTACTGTAGAAGAAGATGGCAAGGAACCGGAAACCACAGTTACGGTTCAGGAACTTCCGGAAGATGAAGTTCACTTCTTGGAAAGACCTGAATTTAGGAAACCTGAATACATTGAAGAAATGCCGGAACAAGTCCAAGTTACAGAAGTTGTTTCGAGGGATGGAACCAGCAAAAAGAAAGTGGTGAAAAAGCGTGTAATCAAGAAACGTACTGGTGGCAAACAAGAAACTACAGAAATTGTTACTGTAGAAGAAGATGGCAAGGAACCGGAAACCACAGTTACGGTTCAGGAACTTCCGGAAGATGAAGTTCACTTCTTGGAAAGACCTGAATTTAGGAAACCTGAATACATTGAAGAAATGCCGGAACAAGTCCAAGTTACAGAAGTTGTTTCGAGGGATGGAACCAGCAAAAAGAAAGTGGTGAAAAAGCGTGTAATCAAGAAACGTACTGGTGGCAAACAAGAAACTACAGAAATTGTTACTGTAGAAGAAGATGGCAAGGAACCGGAAACCACAGTTACGGTTCAGGAACTTCCGGAAGATGAAGTTCACTTCTTGGAAAGACCTGAATTTAGGAAACCTGAATACATTGAAGAAATGCCGGAACAAGTCCAAGTTACAGAAGTTGTTTCGAGGGATGGAACCAGCAAAAAGAAAGTGGTGAAAAAGCGTGTAATCAAGAAACGTACTGGTGGCAAACAAGAAACTACAGAAATTGTTACTGTAGAAGAAGATGGCAAGGAACCGGAAACCACAGTTACGGTTCAGGAACTTCCGGAAGATGAAGTTCACTTCTTGGAAAGACCTGAATTTAGGAAACCTGAATACATTGAAGAAATGCCGGAACAAGTCCAAGTTACAGAAGTTGTTTCGAGGGATGGAACCAGCAAAAAGAAAGTGGTGAAAAAGCGTGTAATCAAGAAACGTACTGGTGGCAAACAAGAAACTACAGAAATTGTTACTGTAGAAGAAGATGGCAAGGAACCGGAAACCACAGTTACGGTTCAGGAACTTCCGGAAGATGAAGTTCACTTCTTGGAAAGACCTGAATTTAGGAAACCTGAATACATTGAAGAAATGCCGGAACAAGTCCAAGTTACAGAAGTTGTTTCGAGGGATGGAACCAGCAAAAAGAAAGTGGTGAAAAAGCGTGTAATCAAGAAACGTACTGGTGGCAAACAAGAAACTACAGAAATTGTTACTGTAGAAGAAGATGGCAAGGAACCGGAAACCACAGTTACGGTTCAGGAACTTCCGGAAGATGAAGTTCACTTCTTGGAAAGACCTGAATTTAGGAAACCTGAATACATTGAAGAAATGCCGGAACAAGTCCAAGTTACAGAAGTTGTTTCGAGGGATGGAACCAGCAAAAAGAAAGTGGTGAAAAAGCGTGTAATCAAGAAACGTACTGGTGGCAAACAAGAAACTACAGAAATTGTTACTGTAGAAGAAGATGGCAAGGAACCGGAAACCACAGTTACGGTTCAGGAACTTCCGGAAGATGAAGTTCACTTCTTGGAAAGACCTGAATTTAGGAAACCTGAATACATTGAAGAAATGCCGGAACAAGTCCAAGTTACAGAAGTTGTTTCGAGGGATGGAACCAGCAAAAAGAAAGTGGTGAAAAAGCGTGTAATCAAGAAACGTACTGGTGGCAAACAAGAAACTACAGAAATTGTTACTGTAGAAGAAGATGGCAAGGAACCGGAAACCACAGTTACGGTTCAGGAACTTCCGGAAGATGAAGTTCACTTCTTGGAAAGACCTGAATTTAGGAAACCTGAATACATTGAAGAAATGCCGGAACAAGTCCAAGTTACAGAAGTTGTTTCGAGGGATGGAACCAGCAAAAAGAAAGTGGTGAAAAAGCGTGTAATCAAGAAACGTACTGGTGGCAAACAAGAAACTACAGAAATTGTTACTGTAGAAGAAGATGGCAAGGAACCGGAAACCACAGTTACGGTTCAGGAACTTCCGGAAGATGAAGTTCACTTCTTGGAAAGACCTGAATTTAGGAAACCTGAATACATTGAAGAAATGCCGGAACAAGTCCAAGTTACAGAAGTTGTTTCGAGGGATGGAACCAGCAAAAAGAAAGTGGTGAAAAAGCGTGTAATCAAGAAACGTACTGGTGGCAAACAAGAAACTACAGAAATTGTTACTGTAGAAGAAGATGGCAAGGAACCGGAAACCACAGTTACGGTTCAGGAACTTCCGGAAGATGAAGTTCACTTCTTGGAAAGACCTGAATTTAGGAAACCTGAATACATTGAAGAAATGCCGGAACAAGTCCAAGTTACAGAAGTTGTTTCGAGGGATGGAACCAGCAAAAAGAAAGTGGTGAAAAAGCGTGTAATCAAGAAACGTACTGGTGGCAAACAAGAAACTACAGAAATTGTTACTGTAGAAGAAGATGGCAAGGAACCGGAAACCACAGTTACGGTTCAGGAACTTCCGGAAGATGAAGTTCACTTCTTGGAAAGACCTGAATTTAGGAAACCTGAATACATTGAAGAAATGCCGGAACAAGTCCAAGTTACAGAAGTTGTTTCGAGGGATGGAACCAGCAAAAAGAAAGTGGTGAAAAAGCGTGTAATCAAGAAACGTACTGGTGGCAAACAAGAAACTACAGAAATTGTTACTGTAGAAGAAGATGGCAAGGAACCGGAAACCACAGTTACGGTTCAGGAACTTCCGGAAGATGAAGTTCACTTCTTGGAAAGACCTGAATTTAGGAAACCTGAATACATTGAAGAAATGCCGGAACAAGTCCAAGTTACAGAAGTTGTTTCGAGGGATGGAACCAGCAAAAAGAAAGTGGTGAAAAAGCGTGTAATCAAGAAACGTACTGGTGGCAAACAAGAAACTACAGAAATTGTTACTGTAGAAGAAGATGGCAAGGAACCGGAAACCACAGTTACGGTTCAGGAACTTCCGGAAGATGAAGTTCACTTCTTGGAAAGACCTGAATTTAGGAAACCTGAATACATTGAAGAAATGCCGGAACAAGTCCAAGTTACAGAAGTTGTTTCGAGGGATGGAACCAGCAAAAAGAAAGTGGTGAAAAAGCGTGTAATCAAGAAACGTACTGGTGGCAAACAAGAAACTACAGAAATTGTTACTGTAGAAGAAGATGGCAAGGAACCGGAAACCACAGTTACGGTTCAGGAACTTCCGGAAGATGAAGTTCACTTCTTGGAAAGACCTGAATTTAGGAAACCTGAATACATTGAAGAAATGCCGGAACAAGTCCAAGTTACAGAAGTTGTTTCGAGGGATGGAACCAGCAAAAAGAAAGTGGTGAAAAAGCGTGTAATCAAGAAACGTACTGGTGGCAAACAAGAAACTACAGAAATTGTTACTGTAGAAGAAGATGGCAAGGAACCGGAAACCACAGTTACGGTTCAGGAACTTCCGGAAGATGAAGTTCACTTCTTGGAAAGACCTGAATTTAGGAAACCTGAATACATTGAAGAAATGCCGGAACAAGTCCAAGTTACAGAAGTTGTTTCGAGGGATGGAACCAGCAAAAAGAAAGTGGTGAAAAAGCGTGTAATCAAGAAACGTACTGGTGGCAAACAAGAAACTACAGAAATTGTTACTGTAGAAGAAGATGGCAAGGAACCGGAAACCACAGTTACGGTTCAGGAACTTCCGGAAGATGAAGTTCACTTCTTGGAAAGACCTGAATTTAGGAAACCTGAATACATTGAAGAAATGCCGGAACAAGTCCAAGTTACAGAAGTTGTTTCGAGGGATGGAACCAGCAAAAAGAAAGTGGTGAAAAAGCGTGTAATCAAGAAACGTACTGGTGGCAAACAAGAAACTACAGAAATTGTTACTGTAGAAGAAGATGGCAAGGAACCGGAAACCACAGTTACGGTTCAGGAACTTCCGGAAGATGAAGTTCACTTCTTGGAAAGACCTGAATTTAGGAAACCTGAATACATTGAAGAAATGCCGGAACAAGTCCAAGTTACAGAAGTTGTTTCGAGGGATGGAACCAGCAAAAAGAAAGTGGTGAAAAAGCGTGTAATCAAGAAACGTACTGGTGGCAAACAAGAAACTACAGAAATTGTTACTGTAGAAGAAGATGGCAAGGAACCGGAAACCACAGTTACGGTTCAGGAACTTCCGGAAGATGAAGTTCACTTCTTGGAAAGACCTGAATTTAGGAAACCTGAATACATTGAAGAAATGCCGGAACAAGTCCAAGTTACAGAAGTTGTTTCGAGGGATGGAACCAGCAAAAAGAAAGTGGTGAAAAAGCGTGTAATCAAGAAACGTACTGGTGGCAAACAAGAAACTACAGAAATTGTTACTGTAGAAGAAGATGGCAAGGAACCGGAAACCACAGTTACGGTTCAGGAACTTCCGGAAGATGAAGTTCACTTCTTGGAAAGACCTGAATTTAGGAAACCTGAATACATTGAAGAAATGCCGGAACAAGTCCAAGTTACAGAAGTTGTTTCGAGGGATGGAACCAGCAAAAAGAAAGTGGTGAAAAAGCGTGTAATCAAGAAACGTACTGGTGGCAAACAAGAAACTACAGAAATTGTTACTGTAGAAGAAGATGGCAAGGAACCGGAAACCACAGTTACGGTTCAGGAACTTCCGGAAGATGAAGTTCACTTCTTGGAAAGACCTGAATTTAGGAAACCTGAATACATTGAAGAAATGCCGGAACAAGTCCAAGTTACAGAAGTTGTTTCGAGGGATGGAACCAGCAAAAAGAAAGTGGTGAAAAAGCGTGTAATCAAGAAACGTACTGGTGGCAAACAAGAAACTACAGAAATTGTTACTGTAGAAGAAGATGGCAAGGAACCGGAAACCACAGTTACGGTTCAGGAACTTCCGGAAGATGAAGTTCACTTCTTGGAAAGACCTGAATTTAGGAAACCTGAATACATTGAAGAAATGCCGGAACAAGTCCAAGTTACAGAAGTTGTTTCGAGGGATGGAACCAGCAAAAAGAAAGTGGTGAAAAAGCGTGTAATCAAGAAACGTACTGGTGGCAAACAAGAAACTACAGAAATTGTTACTGTAGAAGAAGATGGCAAGGAACCGGAAACCACAGTTACGGTTCAGGAACTTCCGGAAGATGAAGTTCACTTCTTGGAAAGACCTGAATTTAGGAAACCTGAATACATTGAAGAAATGCCGGAACAAGTCCAAGTTACAGAAGTTGTTTCGAGGGATGGAACCAGCAAAAAGAAAGTGGTGAAAAAGCGTGTAATCAAGAAACGTACTGGTGGCAAACAAGAAACTACAGAAATTGTTACTGTAGAAGAAGATGGCAAGGAACCGGAAACCACAGTTACGGTTCAGGAACTTCCGGAAGATGAAGTTCACTTCTTGGAAAGACCTGAATTTAGGAAACCTGAATACATTGAAGAAATGCCGGAACAAGTCCAAGTTACAGAAGTTGTTTCGAGGGATGGAACCAGCAAAAAGAAAGTGGTGAAAAAGCGTGTAATCAAGAAACGTACTGGTGGCAAACAAGAAACTACAGAAATTGTTACTGTAGAAGAAGATGGCAAGGAACCGGAAACCACAGTTACGGTTCAGGAACTTCCGGAAGATGAAGTTCACTTCTTGGAAAGACCTGAATTTAGGAAACCTGAATACATTGAAGAAATGCCGGAACAAGTCCAAGTTACAGAAGTTGTTTCGAGGGATGGAACCAGCAAAAAGAAAGTGGTGAAAAAGCGTGTAATCAAGAAACGTACTGGTGGCAAACAAGAAACTACAGAAATTGTTACTGTAGAAGAAGATGGCAAGGAACCGGAAACCACAGTTACGGTTCAGGAACTTCCGGAAGATGAAGTTCACTTCTTGGAAAGACCTGAATTTAGGAAACCTGAATACATTGAAGAAATGCCGGAACAAGTCCAAGTTACAGAAGTTGTTTCGAGGGATGGAACCAGCAAAAAGAAAGTGGTGAAAAAGCGTGTAATCAAGAAACGTACTGGTGGCAAACAAGAAACTACAGAAATTGTTACTGTAGAAGAAGATGGCAAGGAACCGGAAACCACAGTTACGGTTCAGGAACTTCCGGAAGATGAAGTTCACTTCTTGGAAAGACCTGAATTTAGGAAACCTGAATACATTGAAGAAATGCCGGAACAAGTCCAAGTTACAGAAGTTGTTTCGAGGGATGGAACCAGCAAAAAGAAAGTGGTGAAAAAGCGTGTAATCAAGAAACGTACTGGTGGCAAACAAGAAACTACAGAAATTGTTACTGTAGAAGAAGATGGCAAGGAACCGGAAACCACAGTTACGGTTCAGGAACTTCCGGAAGATGAAGTTCACTTCTTGGAAAGACCTGAATTTAGGAAACCTGAATACATTGAAGAAATGCCGGAACAAGTCCAAGTTACAGAAGTTGTTTCGAGGGATGGAACCAGCAAAAAGAAAGTGGTGAAAAAGCGTGTAATCAAGAAACGTACTGGTGGCAAACAAGAAACTACAGAAATTGTTACTGTAGAAGAAGATGGCAAGGAACCGGAAACCACAGTTACGGTTCAGGAACTTCCGGAAGATGAAGTTCACTTCTTGGAAAGACCTGAATTTAGGAAACCTGAATACATTGAAGAAATGCCGGAACAAGTCCAAGTTACAGAAGTTGTTTCGAGGGATGGAACCAGCAAAAAGAAAGTGGTGAAAAAGCGTGTAATCAAGAAACGTACTGGTGGCAAACAAGAAACTACAGAAATTGTTACTGTAGAAGAAGATGGCAAGGAACCGGAAACCACAGTTACGGTTCAGGAACTTCCGGAAGATGAAGTTCACTTCTTGGAAAGACCTGAATTTAGGAAACCTGAATACATTGAAGAAATGCCGGAACAAGTCCAAGTTACAGAAGTTGTTTCGAGGGATGGAACCAGCAAAAAGAAAGTGGTGAAAAAGCGTGTAATCAAGAAACGTACTGGTGGCAAACAAGAAACTACAGAAATTGTTACTGTAGAAGAAGATGGCAAGGAACCGGAAACCACAGTTACGGTTCAGGAACTTCCGGAAGATGAAGTTCACTTCTTGGAAAGACCTGAATTTAGGAAACCTGAATACATTGAAGAAATGCCGGAACAAGTCCAAGTTACAGAAGTTGTTTCGAGGGATGGAACCAGCAAAAAGAAAGTGGTGAAAAAGCGTGTAATCAAGAAACGTACTGGTGGCAAACAAGAAACTACAGAAATTGTTACTGTAGAAGAAGATGGCAAGGAACCGGAAACCACAGTTACGGTTCAGGAACTTCCGGAAGATGAAGTTCACTTCTTGGAAAGACCTGAATTTAGGAAACCTGAATACATTGAAGAAATGCCGGAACAAGTCCAAGTTACAGAAGTTGTTTCGAGGGATGGAACCAGCAAAAAGAAAGTGGTGAAAAAGCGTGTAATCAAGAAACGTACTGGTGGCAAACAAGAAACTACAGAAATTGTTACTGTAGAAGAAGATGGCAAGGAACCGGAAACCACAGTTACGGTTCAGGAACTTCCGGAAGATGAAGTTCACTTCTTGGAAAGACCTGAATTTAGGAAACCTGAATACATTGAAGAAATGCCGGAACAAGTCCAAGTTACAGAAGTTGTTTCGAGGGATGGAACCAGCAAAAAGAAAGTGGTGAAAAAGCGTGTAATCAAGAAACGTACTGGTGGCAAACAAGAAACTACAGAAATTGTTACTGTAGAAGAAGATGGCAAGGAACCGGAAACCACAGTTACGGTTCAGGAACTTCCGGAAGATGAAGTTCACTTCTTGGAAAGACCTGAATTTAGGAAACCTGAATACATTGAAGAAATGCCGGAACAAGTCCAAGTTACAGAAGTTGTTTCGAGGGATGGAACCAGCAAAAAGAAAGTGGTGAAAAAGCGTGTAATCAAGAAACGTACTGGTGGCAAACAAGAAACTACAGAAATTGTTACTGTAGAAGAAGATGGCAAGGAACCGGAAACCACAGTTACGGTTCAGGAACTTCCGGAAGATGAAGTTCACTTCTTGGAAAGACCTGAATTTAGGAAACCTGAATACATTGAAGAAATGCCGGAACAAGTCCAAGTTACAGAAGTTGTTTCGAGGGATGGAACCAGCAAAAAGAAAGTGGTGAAAAAGCGTGTAATCAAGAAACGTACTGGTGGCAAACAAGAAACTACAGAAATTGTTACTGTAGAAGAAGATGGCAAGGAACCGGAAACCACAGTTACGGTTCAGGAACTTCCGGAAGATGAAGTTCACTTCTTGGAAAGACCTGAATTTAGGAAACCTGAATACATTGAAGAAATGCCGGAACAAGTCCAAGTTACAGAAGTTGTTTCGAGGGATGGAACCAGCAAAAAGAAAGTGGTGAAAAAGCGTGTAATCAAGAAACGTACTGGTGGCAAACAAGAAACTACAGAAATTGTTACTGTAGAAGAAGATGGCAAGGAACCGGAAACCACAGTTACGGTTCAGGAACTTCCGGAAGATGAAGTTCACTTCTTGGAAAGACCTGAATTTAGGAAACCTGAATACATTGAAGAAATGCCGGAACAAGTCCAAGTTACAGAAGTTGTTTCGAGGGATGGAACCAGCAAAAAGAAAGTGGTGAAAAAGCGTGTAATCAAGAAACGTACTGGTGGCAAACAAGAAACTACAGAAATTGTTACTGTAGAAGAAGATGGCAAGGAACCGGAAACCACAGTTACGGTTCAGGAACTTCCGGAAGATGAAGTTCACTTCTTGGAAAGACCTGAATTTAGGAAACCTGAATACATTGAAGAAATGCCGGAACAAGTCCAAGTTACAGAAGTTGTTTCGAGGGATGGAACCAGCAAAAAGAAAGTGGTGAAAAAGCGTGTAATCAAGAAACGTACTGGTGGCAAACAAGAAACTACAGAAATTGTTACTGTAGAAGAAGATGGCAAGGAACCGGAAACCACAGTTACGGTTCAGGAACTTCCGGAAGATGAAGTTCACTTCTTGGAAAGACCTGAATTTAGGAAACCTGAATACATTGAAGAAATGCCGGAACAAGTCCAAGTTACAGAAGTTGTTTCGAGGGATGGAACCAGCAAAAAGAAAGTGGTGAAAAAGCGTGTAATCAAGAAACGTACTGGTGGCAAACAAGAAACTACAGAAATTGTTACTGTAGAAGAAGATGGCAAGGAACCGGAAACCACAGTTACGGTTCAGGAACTTCCGGAAGATGAAGTTCACTTCTTGGAAAGACCTGAATTTAGGAAACCTGAATACATTGAAGAAATGCCGGAACAAGTCCAAGTTACAGAAGTTGTTTCGAGGGATGGAACCAGCAAAAAGAAAGTGGTGAAAAAGCGTGTAATCAAGAAACGTACTGGTGGCAAACAAGAAACTACAGAAATTGTTACTGTAGAAGAAGATGGCAAGGAACCGGAAACCACAGTTACGGTTCAGGAACTTCCGGAAGATGAAGTTCACTTCTTGGAAAGACCTGAATTTAGGAAACCTGAATACATTGAAGAAATGCCGGAACAAGTCCAAGTTACAGAAGTTGTTTCGAGGGATGGAACCAGCAAAAAGAAAGTGGTGAAAAAGCGTGTAATCAAGAAACGTACTGGTGGCAAACAAGAAACTACAGAAATTGTTACTGTAGAAGAAGATGGCAAGGAACCGGAAACCACAGTTACGGTTCAGGAACTTCCGGAAGATGAAGTTCACTTCTTGGAAAGACCTGAATTTAGGAAACCTGAATACATTGAAGAAATGCCGGAACAAGTCCAAGTTACAGAAGTTGTTTCGAGGGATGGAACCAGCAAAAAGAAAGTGGTGAAAAAGCGTGTAATCAAGAAACGTACTGGTGGCAAACAAGAAACTACAGAAATTGTTACTGTAGAAGAAGATGGCAAGGAACCGGAAACCACAGTTACGGTTCAGGAACTTCCGGAAGATGAAGTTCACTTCTTGGAAAGACCTGAATTTAGGAAACCTGAATACATTGAAGAAATGCCGGAACAAGTCCAAGTTACAGAAGTTGTTTCGAGGGATGGAACCAGCAAAAAGAAAGTGGTGAAAAAGCGTGTAATCAAGAAACGTACTGGTGGCAAACAAGAAACTACAGAAATTGTTACTGTAGAAGAAGATGGCAAGGAACCGGAAACCACAGTTACGGTTCAGGAACTTCCGGAAGATGAAGTTCACTTCTTGGAAAGACCTGAATTTAGGAAACCTGAATACATTGAAGAAATGCCGGAACAAGTCCAAGTTACAGAAGTTGTTTCGAGGGATGGAACCAGCAAAAAGAAAGTGGTGAAAAAGCGTGTAATCAAGAAACGTACTGGTGGCAAACAAGAAACTACAGAAATTGTTACTGTAGAAGAAGATGGCAAGGAACCGGAAACCACAGTTACGGTTCAGGAACTTCCGGAAGATGAAGTTCACTTCTTGGAAAGACCTGAATTTAGGAAACCTGAATACATTGAAGAAATGCCGGAACAAGTCCAAGTTACAGAAGTTGTTTCGAGGGATGGAACCAGCAAAAAGAAAGTGGTGAAAAAGCGTGTAATCAAGAAACGTACTGGTGGCAAACAAGAAACTACAGAAATTGTTACTGTAGAAGAAGATGGCAAGGAACCGGAAACCACAGTTACGGTTCAGGAACTTCCGGAAGATGAAGTTCACTTCTTGGAAAGACCTGAATTTAGGAAACCTGAATACATTGAAGAAATGCCGGAACAAGTCCAAGTTACAGAAGTTGTTTCGAGGGATGGAACCAGCAAAAAGAAAGTGGTGAAAAAGCGTGTAATCAAGAAACGTACTGGTGGCAAACAAGAAACTACAGAAATTGTTACTGTAGAAGAAGATGGCAAGGAACCGGAAACCACAGTTACGGTTCAGGAACTTCCGGAAGATGAAGTTCACTTCTTGGAAAGACCTGAATTTAGGAAACCTGAATACATTGAAGAAATGCCGGAACAAGTCCAAGTTACAGAAGTTGTTTCGAGGGATGGAACCAGCAAAAAGAAAGTGGTGAAAAAGCGTGTAATCAAGAAACGTACTGGTGGCAAACAAGAAACTACAGAAATTGTTACTGTAGAAGAAGATGGCAAGGAACCGGAAACCACAGTTACGGTTCAGGAACTTCCGGAAGATGAAGTTCACTTCTTGGAAAGACCTGAATTTAGGAAACCTGAATACATTGAAGAAATGCCGGAACAAGTCCAAGTTACAGAAGTTGTTTCGAGGGATGGAACCAGCAAAAAGAAAGTGGTGAAAAAGCGTGTAATCAAGAAACGTACTGGTGGCAAACAAGAAACTACAGAAATTGTTACTGTAGAAGAAGATGGCAAGGAACCGGAAACCACAGTTACGGTTCAGGAACTTCCGGAAGATGAAGTTCACTTCTTGGAAAGACCTGAATTTAGGAAACCTGAATACATTGAAGAAATGCCGGAACAAGTCCAAGTTACAGAAGTTGTTTCGAGGGATGGAACCAGCAAAAAGAAAGTGGTGAAAAAGCGTGTAATCAAGAAACGTACTGGTGGCAAACAAGAAACTACAGAAATTGTTACTGTAGAAGAAGATGGCAAGGAACCGGAAACCACAGTTACGGTTCAGGAACTTCCGGAAGATGAAGTTCACTTCTTGGAAAGACCTGAATTTAGGAAACCTGAATACATTGAAGAAATGCCGGAACAAGTCCAAGTTACAGAAGTTGTTTCGAGGGATGGAACCAGCAAAAAGAAAGTGGTGAAAAAGCGTGTAATCAAGAAACGTACTGGTGGCAAACAAGAAACTACAGAAATTGTTACTGTAGAAGAAGATGGCAAGGAACCGGAAACCACAGTTACGGTTCAGGAACTTCCGGAAGATGAAGTTCACTTCTTGGAAAGACCTGAATTTAGGAAACCTGAATACATTGAAGAAATGCCGGAACAAGTCCAAGTTACAGAAGTTGTTTCGAGGGATGGAACCAGCAAAAAGAAAGTGGTGAAAAAGCGTGTAATCAAGAAACGTACTGGTGGCAAACAAGAAACTACAGAAATTGTTACTGTAGAAGAAGATGGCAAGGAACCGGAAACCACAGTTACGGTTCAGGAACTTCCGGAAGATGAAGTTCACTTCTTGGAAAGACCTGAATTTAGGAAACCTGAATACATTGAAGAAATGCCGGAACAAGTCCAAGTTACAGAAGTTGTTTCGAGGGATGGAACCAGCAAAAAGAAAGTGGTGAAAAAGCGTGTAATCAAGAAACGTACTGGTGGCAAACAAGAAACTACAGAAATTGTTACTGTAGAAGAAGATGGCAAGGAACCGGAAACCACAGTTACGGTTCAGGAACTTCCGGAAGATGAAGTTCACTTCTTGGAAAGACCTGAATTTAGGAAACCTGAATACATTGAAGAAATGCCGGAACAAGTCCAAGTTACAGAAGTTGTTTCGAGGGATGGAACCAGCAAAAAGAAAGTGGTGAAAAAGCGTGTAATCAAGAAACGTACTGGTGGCAAACAAGAAACTACAGAAATTGTTACTGTAGAAGAAGATGGCAAGGAACCGGAAACCACAGTTACGGTTCAGGAACTTCCGGAAGATGAAGTTCACTTCTTGGAAAGACCTGAATTTAGGAAACCTGAATACATTGAAGAAATGCCGGAACAAGTCCAAGTTACAGAAGTTGTTTCGAGGGATGGAACCAGCAAAAAGAAAGTGGTGAAAAAGCGTGTAATCAAGAAACGTACTGGTGGCAAACAAGAAACTACAGAAATTGTTACTGTAGAAGAAGATGGCAAGGAACCGGAAACCACAGTTACGGTTCAGGAACTTCCGGAAGATGAAGTTCACTTCTTGGAAAGACCTGAATTTAGGAAACCTGAATACATTGAAGAAATGCCGGAACAAGTCCAAGTTACAGAAGTTGTTTCGAGGGATGGAACCAGCAAAAAGAAAGTGGTGAAAAAGCGTGTAATCAAGAAACGTACTGGTGGCAAACAAGAAACTACAGAAATTGTTACTGTAGAAGAAGATGGCAAGGAACCGGAAACCACAGTTACGGTTCAGGAACTTCCGGAAGATGAAGTTCACTTCTTGGAAAGACCTGAATTTAGGAAACCTGAATACATTGAAGAAATGCCGGAACAAGTCCAAGTTACAGAAGTTGTTTCGAGGGATGGAACCAGCAAAAAGAAAGTGGTGAAAAAGCGTGTAATCAAGAAACGTACTGGTGGCAAACAAGAAACTACAGAAATTGTTACTGTAGAAGAAGATGGCAAGGAACCGGAAACCACAGTTACGGTTCAGGAACTTCCGGAAGATGAAGTTCACTTCTTGGAAAGACCTGAATTTAGGAAACCTGAATACATTGAAGAAATGCCGGAACAAGTCCAAGTTACAGAAGTTGTTTCGAGGGATGGAACCAGCAAAAAGAAAGTGGTGAAAAAGCGTGTAATCAAGAAACGTACTGGTGGCAAACAAGAAACTACAGAAATTGTTACTGTAGAAGAAGATGGCAAGGAACCGGAAACCACAGTTACGGTTCAGGAACTTCCGGAAGATGAAGTTCACTTCTTGGAAAGACCTGAATTTAGGAAACCTGAATACATTGAAGAAATGCCGGAACAAGTCCAAGTTACAGAAGTTGTTTCGAGGGATGGAACCAGCAAAAAGAAAGTGGTGAAAAAGCGTGTAATCAAGAAACGTACTGGTGGCAAACAAGAAACTACAGAAATTGTTACTGTAGAAGAAGATGGCAAGGAACCGGAAACCACAGTTACGGTTCAGGAACTTCCGGAAGATGAAGTTCACTTCTTGGAAAGACCTGAATTTAGGAAACCTGAATACATTGAAGAAATGCCGGAACAAGTCCAAGTTACAGAAGTTGTTTCGAGGGATGGAACCAGCAAAAAGAAAGTGGTGAAAAAGCGTGTAATCAAGAAACGTACTGGTGGCAAACAAGAAACTACAGAAATTGTTACTGTAGAAGAAGATGGCAAGGAACCGGAAACCACAGTTACGGTTCAGGAACTTCCGGAAGATGAAGTTCACTTCTTGGAAAGACCTGAATTTAGGAAACCTGAATACATTGAAGAAATGCCGGAACAAGTCCAAGTTACAGAAGTTGTTTCGAGGGATGGAACCAGCAAAAAGAAAGTGGTGAAAAAGCGTGTAATCAAGAAACGTACTGGTGGCAAACAAGAAACTACAGAAATTGTTACTGTAGAAGAAGATGGCAAGGAACCGGAAACCACAGTTACGGTTCAGGAACTTCCGGAAGATGAAGTTCACTTCTTGGAAAGACCTGAATTTAGGAAACCTGAATACATTGAAGAAATGCCGGAACAAGTCCAAGTTACAGAAGTTGTTTCGAGGGATGGAACCAGCAAAAAGAAAGTGGTGAAAAAGCGTGTAATCAAGAAACGTACTGGTGGCAAACAAGAAACTACAGAAATTGTTACTGTAGAAGAAGATGGCAAGGAACCGGAAACCACAGTTACGGTTCAGGAACTTCCGGAAGATGAAGTTCACTTCTTGGAAAGACCTGAATTTAGGAAACCTGAATACATTGAAGAAATGCCGGAACAAGTCCAAGTTACAGAAGTTGTTTCGAGGGATGGAACCAGCAAAAAGAAAGTGGTGAAAAAGCGTGTAATCAAGAAACGTACTGGTGGCAAACAAGAAACTACAGAAATTGTTACTGTAGAAGAAGATGGCAAGGAACCGGAAACCACAGTTACGGTTCAGGAACTTCCGGAAGATGAAGTTCACTTCTTGGAAAGACCTGAATTTAGGAAACCTGAATACATTGAAGAAATGCCGGAACAAGTCCAAGTTACAGAAGTTGTTTCGAGGGATGGAACCAGCAAAAAGAAAGTGGTGAAAAAGCGTGTAATCAAGAAACGTACTGGTGGCAAACAAGAAACTACAGAAATTGTTACTGTAGAAGAAGATGGCAAGGAACCGGAAACCACAGTTACGGTTCAGGAACTTCCGGAAGATGAAGTTCACTTCTTGGAAAGACCTGAATTTAGGAAACCTGAATACATTGAAGAAATGCCGGAACAAGTCCAAGTTACAGAAGTTGTTTCGAGGGATGGAACCAGCAAAAAGAAAGTGGTGAAAAAGCGTGTAATCAAGAAACGTACTGGTGGCAAACAAGAAACTACAGAAATTGTTACTGTAGAAGAAGATGGCAAGGAACCGGAAACCACAGTTACGGTTCAGGAACTTCCGGAAGATGAAGTTCACTTCTTGGAAAGACCTGAATTTAGGAAACCTGAATACATTGAAGAAATGCCGGAACAAGTCCAAGTTACAGAAGTTGTTTCGAGGGATGGAACCAGCAAAAAGAAAGTGGTGAAAAAGCGTGTAATCAAGAAACGTACTGGTGGCAAACAAGAAACTACAGAAATTGTTACTGTAGAAGAAGATGGCAAGGAACCGGAAACCACAGTTACGGTTCAGGAACTTCCGGAAGATGAAGTTCACTTCTTGGAAAGACCTGAATTTAGGAAACCTGAATACATTGAAGAAATGCCGGAACAAGTCCAAGTTACAGAAGTTGTTTCGAGGGATGGAACCAGCAAAAAGAAAGTGGTGAAAAAGCGTGTAATCAAGAAACGTACTGGTGGCAAACAAGAAACTACAGAAATTGTTACTGTAGAAGAAGATGGCAAGGAACCGGAAACCACAGTTACGGTTCAGGAACTTCCGGAAGATGAAGTTCACTTCTTGGAAAGACCTGAATTTAGGAAACCTGAATACATTGAAGAAATGCCGGAACAAGTCCAAGTTACAGAAGTTGTTTCGAGGGATGGAACCAGCAAAAAGAAAGTGGTGAAAAAGCGTGTAATCAAGAAACGTACTGGTGGCAAACAAGAAACTACAGAAATTGTTACTGTAGAAGAAGATGGCAAGGAACCGGAAACCACAGTTACGGTTCAGGAACTTCCGGAAGATGAAGTTCACTTCTTGGAAAGACCTGAATTTAGGAAACCTGAATACATTGAAGAAATGCCGGAACAAGTCCAAGTTACAGAAGTTGTTTCGAGGGATGGAACCAGCAAAAAGAAAGTGGTGAAAAAGCGTGTAATCAAGAAACGTACTGGTGGCAAACAAGAAACTACAGAAATTGTTACTGTAGAAGAAGATGGCAAGGAACCGGAAACCACAGTTACGGTTCAGGAACTTCCGGAAGATGAAGTTCACTTCTTGGAAAGACCTGAATTTAGGAAACCTGAATACATTGAAGAAATGCCGGAACAAGTCCAAGTTACAGAAGTTGTTTCGAGGGATGGAACCAGCAAAAAGAAAGTGGTGAAAAAGCGTGTAATCAAGAAACGTACTGGTGGCAAACAAGAAACTACAGAAATTGTTACTGTAGAAGAAGATGGCAAGGAACCGGAAACCACAGTTACGGTTCAGGAACTTCCGGAAGATGAAGTTCACTTCTTGGAAAGACCTGAATTTAGGAAACCTGAATACATTGAAGAAATGCCGGAACAAGTCCAAGTTACAGAAGTTGTTTCGAGGGATGGAACCAGCAAAAAGAAAGTGGTGAAAAAGCGTGTAATCAAGAAACGTACTGGTGGCAAACAAGAAACTACAGAAATTGTTACTGTAGAAGAAGATGGCAAGGAACCGGAAACCACAGTTACGGTTCAGGAACTTCCGGAAGATGAAGTTCACTTCTTGGAAAGACCTGAATTTAGGAAACCTGAATACATTGAAGAAATGCCGGAACAAGTCCAAGTTACAGAAGTTGTTTCGAGGGATGGAACCAGCAAAAAGAAAGTGGTGAAAAAGCGTGTAATCAAGAAACGTACTGGTGGCAAACAAGAAACTACAGAAATTGTTACTGTAGAAGAAGATGGCAAGGAACCGGAAACCACAGTTACGGTTCAGGAACTTCCGGAAGATGAAGTTCACTTCTTGGAAAGACCTGAATTTAGGAAACCTGAATACATTGAAGAAATGCCGGAACAAGTCCAAGTTACAGAAGTTGTTTCGAGGGATGGAACCAGCAAAAAGAAAGTGGTGAAAAAGCGTGTAATCAAGAAACGTACTGGTGGCAAACAAGAAACTACAGAAATTGTTACTGTAGAAGAAGATGGCAAGGAACCGGAAACCACAGTTACGGTTCAGGAACTTCCGGAAGATGAAGTTCACTTCTTGGAAAGACCTGAATTTAGGAAACCTGAATACATTGAAGAAATGCCGGAACAAGTCCAAGTTACAGAAGTTGTTTCGAGGGATGGAACCAGCAAAAAGAAAGTGGTGAAAAAGCGTGTAATCAAGAAACGTACTGGTGGCAAACAAGAAACTACAGAAATTGTTACTGTAGAAGAAGATGGCAAGGAACCGGAAACCACAGTTACGGTTCAGGAACTTCCGGAAGATGAAGTTCACTTCTTGGAAAGACCTGAATTTAGGAAACCTGAATACATTGAAGAAATGCCGGAACAAGTCCAAGTTACAGAAGTTGTTTCGAGGGATGGAACCAGCAAAAAGAAAGTGGTGAAAAAGCGTGTAATCAAGAAACGTACTGGTGGCAAACAAGAAACTACAGAAATTGTTACTGTAGAAGAAGATGGCAAGGAACCGGAAACCACAGTTACGGTTCAGGAACTTCCGGAAGATGAAGTTCACTTCTTGGAAAGACCTGAATTTAGGAAACCTGAATACATTGAAGAAATGCCGGAACAAGTCCAAGTTACAGAAGTTGTTTCGAGGGATGGAACCAGCAAAAAGAAAGTGGTGAAAAAGCGTGTAATCAAGAAACGTACTGGTGGCAAACAAGAAACTACAGAAATTGTTACTGTAGAAGAAGATGGCAAGGAACCGGAAACCACAGTTACGGTTCAGGAACTTCCGGAAGATGAAGTTCACTTCTTGGAAAGACCTGAATTTAGGAAACCTGAATACATTGAAGAAATGCCGGAACAAGTCCAAGTTACAGAAGTTGTTTCGAGGGATGGAACCAGCAAAAAGAAAGTGGTGAAAAAGCGTGTAATCAAGAAACGTACTGGTGGCAAACAAGAAACTACAGAAATTGTTACTGTAGAAGAAGATGGCAAGGAACCGGAAACCACAGTTACGGTTCAGGAACTTCCGGAAGATGAAGTTCACTTCTTGGAAAGACCTGAATTTAGGAAACCTGAATACATTGAAGAAATGCCGGAACAAGTCCAAGTTACAGAAGTTGTTTCGAGGGATGGAACCAGCAAAAAGAAAGTGGTGAAAAAGCGTGTAATCAAGAAACGTACTGGTGGCAAACAAGAAACTACAGAAATTGTTACTGTAGAAGAAGATGGCAAGGAACCGGAAACCACAGTTACGGTTCAGGAACTTCCGGAAGATGAAGTTCACTTCTTGGAAAGACCTGAATTTAGGAAACCTGAATACATTGAAGAAATGCCGGAACAAGTCCAAGTTACAGAAGTTGTTTCGAGGGATGGAACCAGCAAAAAGAAAGTGGTGAAAAAGCGTGTAATCAAGAAACGTACTGGTGGCAAACAAGAAACTACAGAAATTGTTACTGTAGAAGAAGATGGCAAGGAACCGGAAACCACAGTTACGGTTCAGGAACTTCCGGAAGATGAAGTTCACTTCTTGGAAAGACCTGAATTTAGGAAACCTGAATACATTGAAGAAATGCCGGAACAAGTCCAAGTTACAGAAGTTGTTTCGAGGGATGGAACCAGCAAAAAGAAAGTGGTGAAAAAGCGTGTAATCAAGAAACGTACTGGTGGCAAACAAGAAACTACAGAAATTGTTACTGTAGAAGAAGATGGCAAGGAACCGGAAACCACAGTTACGGTTCAGGAACTTCCGGAAGATGAAGTTCACTTCTTGGAAAGACCTGAATTTAGGAAACCTGAATACATTGAAGAAATGCCGGAACAAGTCCAAGTTACAGAAGTTGTTTCGAGGGATGGAACCAGCAAAAAGAAAGTGGTGAAAAAGCGTGTAATCAAGAAACGTACTGGTGGCAAACAAGAAACTACAGAAATTGTTACTGTAGAAGAAGATGGCAAGGAACCGGAAACCACAGTTACGGTTCAGGAACTTCCGGAAGATGAAGTTCACTTCTTGGAAAGACCTGAATTTAGGAAACCTGAATACATTGAAGAAATGCCGGAACAAGTCCAAGTTACAGAAGTTGTTTCGAGGGATGGAACCAGCAAAAAGAAAGTGGTGAAAAAGCGTGTAATCAAGAAACGTACTGGTGGCAAACAAGAAACTACAGAAATTGTTACTGTAGAAGAAGATGGCAAGGAACCGGAAACCACAGTTACGGTTCAGGAACTTCCGGAAGATGAAGTTCACTTCTTGGAAAGACCTGAATTTAGGAAACCTGAATACATTGAAGAAATGCCGGAACAAGTCCAAGTTACAGAAGTTGTTTCGAGGGATGGAACCAGCAAAAAGAAAGTGGTGAAAAAGCGTGTAATCAAGAAACGTACTGGTGGCAAACAAGAAACTACAGAAATTGTTACTGTAGAAGAAGATGGCAAGGAACCGGAAACCACAGTTACGGTTCAGGAACTTCCGGAAGATGAAGTTCACTTCTTGGAAAGACCTGAATTTAGGAAACCTGAATACATTGAAGAAATGCCGGAACAAGTCCAAGTTACAGAAGTTGTTTCGAGGGATGGAACCAGCAAAAAGAAAGTGGTGAAAAAGCGTGTAATCAAGAAACGTACTGGTGGCAAACAAGAAACTACAGAAATTGTTACTGTAGAAGAAGATGGCAAGGAACCGGAAACCACAGTTACGGTTCAGGAACTTCCGGAAGATGAAGTTCACTTCTTGGAAAGACCTGAATTTAGGAAACCTGAATACATTGAAGAAATGCCGGAACAAGTCCAAGTTACAGAAGTTGTTTCGAGGGATGGAACCAGCAAAAAGAAAGTGGTGAAAAAGCGTGTAATCAAGAAACGTACTGGTGGCAAACAAGAAACTACAGAAATTGTTACTGTAGAAGAAGATGGCAAGGAACCGGAAACCACAGTTACGGTTCAGGAACTTCCGGAAGATGAAGTTCACTTCTTGGAAAGACCTGAATTTAGGAAACCTGAATACATTGAAGAAATGCCGGAACAAGTCCAAGTTACAGAAGTTGTTTCGAGGGATGGAACCAGCAAAAAGAAAGTGGTGAAAAAGCGTGTAATCAAGAAACGTACTGGTGGCAAACAAGAAACTACAGAAATTGTTACTGTAGAAGAAGATGGCAAGGAACCGGAAACCACAGTTACGGTTCAGGAACTTCCGGAAGATGAAGTTCACTTCTTGGAAAGACCTGAATTTAGGAAACCTGAATACATTGAAGAAATGCCGGAACAAGTCCAAGTTACAGAAGTTGTTTCGAGGGATGGAACCAGCAAAAAGAAAGTGGTGAAAAAGCGTGTAATCAAGAAACGTACTGGTGGCAAACAAGAAACTACAGAAATTGTTACTGTAGAAGAAGATGGCAAGGAACCGGAAACCACAGTTACGGTTCAGGAACTTCCGGAAGATGAAGTTCACTTCTTGGAAAGACCTGAATTTAGGAAACCTGAATACATTGAAGAAATGCCGGAACAAGTCCAAGTTACAGAAGTTGTTTCGAGGGATGGAACCAGCAAAAAGAAAGTGGTGAAAAAGCGTGTAATCAAGAAACGTACTGGTGGCAAACAAGAAACTACAGAAATTGTTACTGTAGAAGAAGATGGCAAGGAACCGGAAACCACAGTTACGGTTCAGGAACTTCCGGAAGATGAAGTTCACTTCTTGGAAAGACCTGAATTTAGGAAACCTGAATACATTGAAGAAATGCCGGAACAAGTCCAAGTTACAGAAGTTGTTTCGAGGGATGGAACCAGCAAAAAGAAAGTGGTGAAAAAGCGTGTAATCAAGAAACGTACTGGTGGCAAACAAGAAACTACAGAAATTGTTACTGTAGAAGAAGATGGCAAGGAACCGGAAACCACAGTTACGGTTCAGGAACTTCCGGAAGATGAAGTTCACTTCTTGGAAAGACCTGAATTTAGGAAACCTGAATACATTGAAGAAATGCCGGAACAAGTCCAAGTTACAGAAGTTGTTTCGAGGGATGGAACCAGCAAAAAGAAAGTGGTGAAAAAGCGTGTAATCAAGAAACGTACTGGTGGCAAACAAGAAACTACAGAAATTGTTACTGTAGAAGAAGATGGCAAGGAACCGGAAACCACAGTTACGGTTCAGGAACTTCCGGAAGATGAAGTTCACTTCTTGGAAAGACCTGAATTTAGGAAACCTGAATACATTGAAGAAATGCCGGAACAAGTCCAAGTTACAGAAGTTGTTTCGAGGGATGGAACCAGCAAAAAGAAAGTGGTGAAAAAGCGTGTAATCAAGAAACGTACTGGTGGCAAACAAGAAACTACAGAAATTGTTACTGTAGAAGAAGATGGCAAGGAACCGGAAACCACAGTTACGGTTCAGGAACTTCCGGAAGATGAAGTTCACTTCTTGGAAAGACCTGAATTTAGGAAACCTGAATACATTGAAGAAATGCCGGAACAAGTCCAAGTTACAGAAGTTGTTTCGAGGGATGGAACCAGCAAAAAGAAAGTGGTGAAAAAGCGTGTAATCAAGAAACGTACTGGTGGCAAACAAGAAACTACAGAAATTGTTACTGTAGAAGAAGATGGCAAGGAACCGGAAACCACAGTTACGGTTCAGGAACTTCCGGAAGATGAAGTTCACTTCTTGGAAAGACCTGAATTTAGGAAACCTGAATACATTGAAGAAATGCCGGAACAAGTCCAAGTTACAGAAGTTGTTTCGAGGGATGGAACCAGCAAAAAGAAAGTGGTGAAAAAGCGTGTAATCAAGAAACGTACTGGTGGCAAACAAGAAACTACAGAAATTGTTACTGTAGAAGAAGATGGCAAGGAACCGGAAACCACAGTTACGGTTCAGGAACTTCCGGAAGATGAAGTTCACTTCTTGGAAAGACCTGAATTTAGGAAACCTGAATACATTGAAGAAATGCCGGAACAAGTCCAAGTTACAGAAGTTGTTTCGAGGGATGGAACCAGCAAAAAGAAAGTGGTGAAAAAGCGTGTAATCAAGAAACGTACTGGTGGCAAACAAGAAACTACAGAAATTGTTACTGTAGAAGAAGATGGCAAGGAACCGGAAACCACAGTTACGGTTCAGGAACTTCCGGAAGATGAAGTTCACTTCTTGGAAAGACCTGAATTTAGGAAACCTGAATACATTGAAGAAATGCCGGAACAAGTCCAAGTTACAGAAGTTGTTTCGAGGGATGGAACCAGCAAAAAGAAAGTGGTGAAAAAGCGTGTAATCAAGAAACGTACTGGTGGCAAACAAGAAACTACAGAAATTGTTACTGTAGAAGAAGATGGCAAGGAACCGGAAACCACAGTTACGGTTCAGGAACTTCCGGAAGATGAAGTTCACTTCTTGGAAAGACCTGAATTTAGGAAACCTGAATACATTGAAGAAATGCCGGAACAAGTCCAAGTTACAGAAGTTGTTTCGAGGGATGGAACCAGCAAAAAGAAAGTGGTGAAAAAGCGTGTAATCAAGAAACGTACTGGTGGCAAACAAGAAACTACAGAAATTGTTACTGTAGAAGAAGATGGCAAGGAACCGGAAACCACAGTTACGGTTCAGGAACTTCCGGAAGATGAAGTTCACTTCTTGGAAAGACCTGAATTTAGGAAACCTGAATACATTGAAGAAATGCCGGAACAAGTCCAAGTTACAGAAGTTGTTTCGAGGGATGGAACCAGCAAAAAGAAAGTGGTGAAAAAGCGTGTAATCAAGAAACGTACTGGTGGCAAACAAGAAACTACAGAAATTGTTACTGTAGAAGAAGATGGCAAGGAACCGGAAACCACAGTTACGGTTCAGGAACTTCCGGAAGATGAAGTTCACTTCTTGGAAAGACCTGAATTTAGGAAACCTGAATACATTGAAGAAATGCCGGAACAAGTCCAAGTTACAGAAGTTGTTTCGAGGGATGGAACCAGCAAAAAGAAAGTGGTGAAAAAGCGTGTAATCAAGAAACGTACTGGTGGCAAACAAGAAACTACAGAAATTGTTACTGTAGAAGAAGATGGCAAGGAACCGGAAACCACAGTTACGGTTCAGGAACTTCCGGAAGATGAAGTTCACTTCTTGGAAAGACCTGAATTTAGGAAACCTGAATACATTGAAGAAATGCCGGAACAAGTCCAAGTTACAGAAGTTGTTTCGAGGGATGGAACCAGCAAAAAGAAAGTGGTGAAAAAGCGTGTAATCAAGAAACGTACTGGTGGCAAACAAGAAACTACAGAAATTGTTACTGTAGAAGAAGATGGCAAGGAACCGGAAACCACAGTTACGGTTCAGGAACTTCCGGAAGATGAAGTTCACTTCTTGGAAAGACCTGAATTTAGGAAACCTGAATACATTGAAGAAATGCCGGAACAAGTCCAAGTTACAGAAGTTGTTTCGAGGGATGGAACCAGCAAAAAGAAAGTGGTGAAAAAGCGTGTAATCAAGAAACGTACTGGTGGCAAACAAGAAACTACAGAAATTGTTACTGTAGAAGAAGATGGCAAGGAACCGGAAACCACAGTTACGGTTCAGGAACTTCCGGAAGATGAAGTTCACTTCTTGGAAAGACCTGAATTTAGGAAACCTGAATACATTGAAGAAATGCCGGAACAAGTCCAAGTTACAGAAGTTGTTTCGAGGGATGGAACCAGCAAAAAGAAAGTGGTGAAAAAGCGTGTAATCAAGAAACGTACTGGTGGCAAACAAGAAACTACAGAAATTGTTACTGTAGAAGAAGATGGCAAGGAACCGGAAACCACAGTTACGGTTCAGGAACTTCCGGAAGATGAAGTTCACTTCTTGGAAAGACCTGAATTTAGGAAACCTGAATACATTGAAGAAATGCCGGAACAAGTCCAAGTTACAGAAGTTGTTTCGAGGGATGGAACCAGCAAAAAGAAAGTGGTGAAAAAGCGTGTAATCAAGAAACGTACTGGTGGCAAACAAGAAACTACAGAAATTGTTACTGTAGAAGAAGATGGCAAGGAACCGGAAACCACAGTTACGGTTCAGGAACTTCCGGAAGATGAAGTTCACTTCTTGGAAAGACCTGAATTTAGGAAACCTGAATACATTGAAGAAATGCCGGAACAAGTCCAAGTTACAGAAGTTGTTTCGAGGGATGGAACCAGCAAAAAGAAAGTGGTGAAAAAGCGTGTAATCAAGAAACGTACTGGTGGCAAACAAGAAACTACAGAAATTGTTACTGTAGAAGAAGATGGCAAGGAACCGGAAACCACAGTTACGGTTCAGGAACTTCCGGAAGATGAAGTTCACTTCTTGGAAAGACCTGAATTTAGGAAACCTGAATACATTGAAGAAATGCCGGAACAAGTCCAAGTTACAGAAGTTGTTTCGAGGGATGGAACCAGCAAAAAGAAAGTGGTGAAAAAGCGTGTAATCAAGAAACGTACTGGTGGCAAACAAGAAACTACAGAAATTGTTACTGTAGAAGAAGATGGCAAGGAACCGGAAACCACAGTTACGGTTCAGGAACTTCCGGAAGATGAAGTTCACTTCTTGGAAAGACCTGAATTTAGGAAACCTGAATACATTGAAGAAATGCCGGAACAAGTCCAAGTTACAGAAGTTGTTTCGAGGGATGGAACCAGCAAAAAGAAAGTGGTGAAAAAGCGTGTAATCAAGAAACGTACTGGTGGCAAACAAGAAACTACAGAAATTGTTACTGTAGAAGAAGATGGCAAGGAACCGGAAACCACAGTTACGGTTCAGGAACTTCCGGAAGATGAAGTTCACTTCTTGGAAAGACCTGAATTTAGGAAACCTGAATACATTGAAGAAATGCCGGAACAAGTCCAAGTTACAGAAGTTGTTTCGAGGGATGGAACCAGCAAAAAGAAAGTGGTGAAAAAGCGTGTAATCAAGAAACGTACTGGTGGCAAACAAGAAACTACAGAAATTGTTACTGTAGAAGAAGATGGCAAGGAACCGGAAACCACAGTTACGGTTCAGGAACTTCCGGAAGATGAAGTTCACTTCTTGGAAAGACCTGAATTTAGGAAACCTGAATACATTGAAGAAATGCCGGAACAAGTCCAAGTTACAGAAGTTGTTTCGAGGGATGGAACCAGCAAAAAGAAAGTGGTGAAAAAGCGTGTAATCAAGAAACGTACTGGTGGCAAACAAGAAACTACAGAAATTGTTACTGTAGAAGAAGATGGCAAGGAACCGGAAACCACAGTTACGGTTCAGGAACTTCCGGAAGATGAAGTTCACTTCTTGGAAAGACCTGAATTTAGGAAACCTGAATACATTGAAGAAATGCCGGAACAAGTCCAAGTTACAGAAGTTGTTTCGAGGGATGGAACCAGCAAAAAGAAAGTGGTGAAAAAGCGTGTAATCAAGAAACGTACTGGTGGCAAACAAGAAACTACAGAAATTGTTACTGTAGAAGAAGATGGCAAGGAACCGGAAACCACAGTTACGGTTCAGGAACTTCCGGAAGATGAAGTTCACTTCTTGGAAAGACCTGAATTTAGGAAACCTGAATACATTGAAGAAATGCCGGAACAAGTCCAAGTTACAGAAGTTGTTTCGAGGGATGGAACCAGCAAAAAGAAAGTGGTGAAAAAGCGTGTAATCAAGAAACGTACTGGTGGCAAACAAGAAACTACAGAAATTGTTACTGTAGAAGAAGATGGCAAGGAACCGGAAACCACAGTTACGGTTCAGGAACTTCCGGAAGATGAAGTTCACTTCTTGGAAAGACCTGAATTTAGGAAACCTGAATACATTGAAGAAATGCCGGAACAAGTCCAAGTTACAGAAGTTGTTTCGAGGGATGGAACCAGCAAAAAGAAAGTGGTGAAAAAGCGTGTAATCAAGAAACGTACTGGTGGCAAACAAGAAACTACAGAAATTGTTACTGTAGAAGAAGATGGCAAGGAACCGGAAACCACAGTTACGGTTCAGGAACTTCCGGAAGATGAAGTTCACTTCTTGGAAAGACCTGAATTTAGGAAACCTGAATACATTGAAGAAATGCCGGAACAAGTCCAAGTTACAGAAGTTGTTTCGAGGGATGGAACCAGCAAAAAGAAAGTGGTGAAAAAGCGTGTAATCAAGAAACGTACTGGTGGCAAACAAGAAACTACAGAAATTGTTACTGTAGAAGAAGATGGCAAGGAACCGGAAACCACAGTTACGGTTCAGGAACTTCCGGAAGATGAAGTTCACTTCTTGGAAAGACCTGAATTTAGGAAACCTGAATACATTGAAGAAATGCCGGAACAAGTCCAAGTTACAGAAGTTGTTTCGAGGGATGGAACCAGCAAAAAGAAAGTGGTGAAAAAGCGTGTAATCAAGAAACGTACTGGTGGCAAACAAGAAACTACAGAAATTGTTACTGTAGAAGAAGATGGCAAGGAACCGGAAACCACAGTTACGGTTCAGGAACTTCCGGAAGATGAAGTTCACTTCTTGGAAAGACCTGAATTTAGGAAACCTGAATACATTGAAGAAATGCCGGAACAAGTCCAAGTTACAGAAGTTGTTTCGAGGGATGGAACCAGCAAAAAGAAAGTGGTGAAAAAGCGTGTAATCAAGAAACGTACTGGTGGCAAACAAGAAACTACAGAAATTGTTACTGTAGAAGAAGATGGCAAGGAACCGGAAACCACAGTTACGGTTCAGGAACTTCCGGAAGATGAAGTTCACTTCTTGGAAAGACCTGAATTTAGGAAACCTGAATACATTGAAGAAATGCCGGAACAAGTCCAAGTTACAGAAGTTGTTTCGAGGGATGGAACCAGCAAAAAGAAAGTGGTGAAAAAGCGTGTAATCAAGAAACGTACTGGTGGCAAACAAGAAACTACAGAAATTGTTACTGTAGAAGAAGATGGCAAGGAACCGGAAACCACAGTTACGGTTCAGGAACTTCCGGAAGATGAAGTTCACTTCTTGGAAAGACCTGAATTTAGGAAACCTGAATACATTGAAGAAATGCCGGAACAAGTCCAAGTTACAGAAGTTGTTTCGAGGGATGGAACCAGCAAAAAGAAAGTGGTGAAAAAGCGTGTAATCAAGAAACGTACTGGTGGCAAACAAGAAACTACAGAAATTGTTACTGTAGAAGAAGATGGCAAGGAACCGGAAACCACAGTTACGGTTCAGGAACTTCCGGAAGATGAAGTTCACTTCTTGGAAAGACCTGAATTTAGGAAACCTGAATACATTGAAGAAATGCCGGAACAAGTCCAAGTTACAGAAGTTGTTTCGAGGGATGGAACCAGCAAAAAGAAAGTGGTGAAAAAGCGTGTAATCAAGAAACGTACTGGTGGCAAACAAGAAACTACAGAAATTGTTACTGTAGAAGAAGATGGCAAGGAACCGGAAACCACAGTTACGGTTCAGGAACTTCCGGAAGATGAAGTTCACTTCTTGGAAAGACCTGAATTTAGGAAACCTGAATACATTGAAGAAATGCCGGAACAAGTCCAAGTTACAGAAGTTGTTTCGAGGGATGGAACCAGCAAAAAGAAAGTGGTGAAAAAGCGTGTAATCAAGAAACGTACTGGTGGCAAACAAGAAACTACAGAAATTGTTACTGTAGAAGAAGATGGCAAGGAACCGGAAACCACAGTTACGGTTCAGGAACTTCCGGAAGATGAAGTTCACTTCTTGGAAAGACCTGAATTTAGGAAACCTGAATACATTGAAGAAATGCCGGAACAAGTCCAAGTTACAGAAGTTGTTTCGAGGGATGGAACCAGCAAAAAGAAAGTGGTGAAAAAGCGTGTAATCAAGAAACGTACTGGTGGCAAACAAGAAACTACAGAAATTGTTACTGTAGAAGAAGATGGCAAGGAACCGGAAACCACAGTTACGGTTCAGGAACTTCCGGAAGATGAAGTTCACTTCTTGGAAAGACCTGAATTTAGGAAACCTGAATACATTGAAGAAATGCCGGAACAAGTCCAAGTTACAGAAGTTGTTTCGAGGGATGGAACCAGCAAAAAGAAAGTGGTGAAAAAGCGTGTAATCAAGAAACGTACTGGTGGCAAACAAGAAACTACAGAAATTGTTACTGTAGAAGAAGATGGCAAGGAACCGGAAACCACAGTTACGGTTCAGGAACTTCCGGAAGATGAAGTTCACTTCTTGGAAAGACCTGAATTTAGGAAACCTGAATACATTGAAGAAATGCCGGAACAAGTCCAAGTTACAGAAGTTGTTTCGAGGGATGGAACCAGCAAAAAGAAAGTGGTGAAAAAGCGTGTAATCAAGAAACGTACTGGTGGCAAACAAGAAACTACAGAAATTGTTACTGTAGAAGAAGATGGCAAGGAACCGGAAACCACAGTTACGGTTCAGGAACTTCCGGAAGATGAAGTTCACTTCTTGGAAAGACCTGAATTTAGGAAACCTGAATACATTGAAGAAATGCCGGAACAAGTCCAAGTTACAGAAGTTGTTTCGAGGGATGGAACCAGCAAAAAGAAAGTGGTGAAAAAGCGTGTAATCAAGAAACGTACTGGTGGCAAACAAGAAACTACAGAAATTGTTACTGTAGAAGAAGATGGCAAGGAACCGGAAACCACAGTTACGGTTCAGGAACTTCCGGAAGATGAAGTTCACTTCTTGGAAAGACCTGAATTTAGGAAACCTGAATACATTGAAGAAATGCCGGAACAAGTCCAAGTTACAGAAGTTGTTTCGAGGGATGGAACCAGCAAAAAGAAAGTGGTGAAAAAGCGTGTAATCAAGAAACGTACTGGTGGCAAACAAGAAACTACAGAAATTGTTACTGTAGAAGAAGATGGCAAGGAACCGGAAACCACAGTTACGGTTCAGGAACTTCCGGAAGATGAAGTTCACTTCTTGGAAAGACCTGAATTTAGGAAACCTGAATACATTGAAGAAATGCCGGAACAAGTCCAAGTTACAGAAGTTGTTTCGAGGGATGGAACCAGCAAAAAGAAAGTGGTGAAAAAGCGTGTAATCAAGAAACGTACTGGTGGCAAACAAGAAACTACAGAAATTGTTACTGTAGAAGAAGATGGCAAGGAACCGGAAACCACAGTTACGGTTCAGGAACTTCCGGAAGATGAAGTTCACTTCTTGGAAAGACCTGAATTTAGGAAACCTGAATACATTGAAGAAATGCCGGAACAAGTCCAAGTTACAGAAGTTGTTTCGAGGGATGGAACCAGCAAAAAGAAAGTGGTGAAAAAGCGTGTAATCAAGAAACGTACTGGTGGCAAACAAGAAACTACAGAAATTGTTACTGTAGAAGAAGATGGCAAGGAACCGGAAACCACAGTTACGGTTCAGGAACTTCCGGAAGATGAAGTTCACTTCTTGGAAAGACCTGAATTTAGGAAACCTGAATACATTGAAGAAATGCCGGAACAAGTCCAAGTTACAGAAGTTGTTTCGAGGGATGGAACCAGCAAAAAGAAAGTGGTGAAAAAGCGTGTAATCAAGAAACGTACTGGTGGCAAACAAGAAACTACAGAAATTGTTACTGTAGAAGAAGATGGCAAGGAACCGGAAACCACAGTTACGGTTCAGGAACTTCCGGAAGATGAAGTTCACTTCTTGGAAAGACCTGAATTTAGGAAACCTGAATACATTGAAGAAATGCCGGAACAAGTCCAAGTTACAGAAGTTGTTTCGAGGGATGGAACCAGCAAAAAGAAAGTGGTGAAAAAGCGTGTAATCAAGAAACGTACTGGTGGCAAACAAGAAACTACAGAAATTGTTACTGTAGAAGAAGATGGCAAGGAACCGGAAACCACAGTTACGGTTCAGGAACTTCCGGAAGATGAAGTTCACTTCTTGGAAAGACCTGAATTTAGGAAACCTGAATACATTGAAGAAATGCCGGAACAAGTCCAAGTTACAGAAGTTGTTTCGAGGGATGGAACCAGCAAAAAGAAAGTGGTGAAAAAGCGTGTAATCAAGAAACGTACTGGTGGCAAACAAGAAACTACAGAAATTGTTACTGTAGAAGAAGATGGCAAGGAACCGGAAACCACAGTTACGGTTCAGGAACTTCCGGAAGATGAAGTTCACTTCTTGGAAAGACCTGAATTTAGGAAACCTGAATACATTGAAGAAATGCCGGAACAAGTCCAAGTTACAGAAGTTGTTTCGAGGGATGGAACCAGCAAAAAGAAAGTGGTGAAAAAGCGTGTAATCAAGAAACGTACTGGTGGCAAACAAGAAACTACAGAAATTGTTACTGTAGAAGAAGATGGCAAGGAACCGGAAACCACAGTTACGGTTCAGGAACTTCCGGAAGATGAAGTTCACTTCTTGGAAAGACCTGAATTTAGGAAACCTGAATACATTGAAGAAATGCCGGAACAAGTCCAAGTTACAGAAGTTGTTTCGAGGGATGGAACCAGCAAAAAGAAAGTGGTGAAAAAGCGTGTAATCAAGAAACGTACTGGTGGCAAACAAGAAACTACAGAAATTGTTACTGTAGAAGAAGATGGCAAGGAACCGGAAACCACAGTTACGGTTCAGGAACTTCCGGAAGATGAAGTTCACTTCTTGGAAAGACCTGAATTTAGGAAACCTGAATACATTGAAGAAATGCCGGAACAAGTCCAAGTTACAGAAGTTGTTTCGAGGGATGGAACCAGCAAAAAGAAAGTGGTGAAAAAGCGTGTAATCAAGAAACGTACTGGTGGCAAACAAGAAACTACAGAAATTGTTACTGTAGAAGAAGATGGCAAGGAACCGGAAACCACAGTTACGGTTCAGGAACTTCCGGAAGATGAAGTTCACTTCTTGGAAAGACCTGAATTTAGGAAACCTGAATACATTGAAGAAATGCCGGAACAAGTCCAAGTTACAGAAGTTGTTTCGAGGGATGGAACCAGCAAAAAGAAAGTGGTGAAAAAGCGTGTAATCAAGAAACGTACTGGTGGCAAACAAGAAACTACAGAAATTGTTACTGTAGAAGAAGATGGCAAGGAACCGGAAACCACAGTTACGGTTCAGGAACTTCCGGAAGATGAAGTTCACTTCTTGGAAAGACCTGAATTTAGGAAACCTGAATACATTGAAGAAATGCCGGAACAAGTCCAAGTTACAGAAGTTGTTTCGAGGGATGGAACCAGCAAAAAGAAAGTGGTGAAAAAGCGTGTAATCAAGAAACGTACTGGTGGCAAACAAGAAACTACAGAAATTGTTACTGTAGAAGAAGATGGCAAGGAACCGGAAACCACAGTTACGGTTCAGGAACTTCCGGAAGATGAAGTTCACTTCTTGGAAAGACCTGAATTTAGGAAACCTGAATACATTGAAGAAATGCCGGAACAAGTCCAAGTTACAGAAGTTGTTTCGAGGGATGGAACCAGCAAAAAGAAAGTGGTGAAAAAGCGTGTAATCAAGAAACGTACTGGTGGCAAACAAGAAACTACAGAAATTGTTACTGTAGAAGAAGATGGCAAGGAACCGGAAACCACAGTTACGGTTCAGGAACTTCCGGAAGATGAAGTTCACTTCTTGGAAAGACCTGAATTTAGGAAACCTGAATACATTGAAGAAATGCCGGAACAAGTCCAAGTTACAGAAGTTGTTTCGAGGGATGGAACCAGCAAAAAGAAAGTGGTGAAAAAGCGTGTAATCAAGAAACGTACTGGTGGCAAACAAGAAACTACAGAAATTGTTACTGTAGAAGAAGATGGCAAGGAACCGGAAACCACAGTTACGGTTCAGGAACTTCCGGAAGATGAAGTTCACTTCTTGGAAAGACCTGAATTTAGGAAACCTGAATACATTGAAGAAATGCCGGAACAAGTCCAAGTTACAGAAGTTGTTTCGAGGGATGGAACCAGCAAAAAGAAAGTGGTGAAAAAGCGTGTAATCAAGAAACGTACTGGTGGCAAACAAGAAACTACAGAAATTGTTACTGTAGAAGAAGATGGCAAGGAACCGGAAACCACAGTTACGGTTCAGGAACTTCCGGAAGATGAAGTTCACTTCTTGGAAAGACCTGAATTTAGGAAACCTGAATACATTGAAGAAATGCCGGAACAAGTCCAAGTTACAGAAGTTGTTTCGAGGGATGGAACCAGCAAAAAGAAAGTGGTGAAAAAGCGTGTAATCAAGAAACGTACTGGTGGCAAACAAGAAACTACAGAAATTGTTACTGTAGAAGAAGATGGCAAGGAACCGGAAACCACAGTTACGGTTCAGGAACTTCCGGAAGATGAAGTTCACTTCTTGGAAAGACCTGAATTTAGGAAACCTGAATACATTGAAGAAATGCCGGAACAAGTCCAAGTTACAGAAGTTGTTTCGAGGGATGGAACCAGCAAAAAGAAAGTGGTGAAAAAGCGTGTAATCAAGAAACGTACTGGTGGCAAACAAGAAACTACAGAAATTGTTACTGTAGAAGAAGATGGCAAGGAACCGGAAACCACAGTTACGGTTCAGGAACTTCCGGAAGATGAAGTTCACTTCTTGGAAAGACCTGAATTTAGGAAACCTGAATACATTGAAGAAATGCCGGAACAAGTCCAAGTTACAGAAGTTGTTTCGAGGGATGGAACCAGCAAAAAGAAAGTGGTGAAAAAGCGTGTAATCAAGAAACGTACTGGTGGCAAACAAGAAACTACAGAAATTGTTACTGTAGAAGAAGATGGCAAGGAACCGGAAACCACAGTTACGGTTCAGGAACTTCCGGAAGATGAAGTTCACTTCTTGGAAAGACCTGAATTTAGGAAACCTGAATACATTGAAGAAATGCCGGAACAAGTCCAAGTTACAGAAGTTGTTTCGAGGGATGGAACCAGCAAAAAGAAAGTGGTGAAAAAGCGTGTAATCAAGAAACGTACTGGTGGCAAACAAGAAACTACAGAAATTGTTACTGTAGAAGAAGATGGCAAGGAACCGGAAACCACAGTTACGGTTCAGGAACTTCCGGAAGATGAAGTTCACTTCTTGGAAAGACCTGAATTTAGGAAACCTGAATACATTGAAGAAATGCCGGAACAAGTCCAAGTTACAGAAGTTGTTTCGAGGGATGGAACCAGCAAAAAGAAAGTGGTGAAAAAGCGTGTAATCAAGAAACGTACTGGTGGCAAACAAGAAACTACAGAAATTGTTACTGTAGAAGAAGATGGCAAGGAACCGGAAACCACAGTTACGGTTCAGGAACTTCCGGAAGATGAAGTTCACTTCTTGGAAAGACCTGAATTTAGGAAACCTGAATACATTGAAGAAATGCCGGAACAAGTCCAAGTTACAGAAGTTGTTTCGAGGGATGGAACCAGCAAAAAGAAAGTGGTGAAAAAGCGTGTAATCAAGAAACGTACTGGTGGCAAACAAGAAACTACAGAAATTGTTACTGTAGAAGAAGATGGCAAGGAACCGGAAACCACAGTTACGGTTCAGGAACTTCCGGAAGATGAAGTTCACTTCTTGGAAAGACCTGAATTTAGGAAACCTGAATACATTGAAGAAATGCCGGAACAAGTCCAAGTTACAGAAGTTGTTTCGAGGGATGGAACCAGCAAAAAGAAAGTGGTGAAAAAGCGTGTAATCAAGAAACGTACTGGTGGCAAACAAGAAACTACAGAAATTGTTACTGTAGAAGAAGATGGCAAGGAACCGGAAACCACAGTTACGGTTCAGGAACTTCCGGAAGATGAAGTTCACTTCTTGGAAAGACCTGAATTTAGGAAACCTGAATACATTGAAGAAATGCCGGAACAAGTCCAAGTTACAGAAGTTGTTTCGAGGGATGGAACCAGCAAAAAGAAAGTGGTGAAAAAGCGTGTAATCAAGAAACGTACTGGTGGCAAACAAGAAACTACAGAAATTGTTACTGTAGAAGAAGATGGCAAGGAACCGGAAACCACAGTTACGGTTCAGGAACTTCCGGAAGATGAAGTTCACTTCTTGGAAAGACCTGAATTTAGGAAACCTGAATACATTGAAGAAATGCCGGAACAAGTCCAAGTTACAGAAGTTGTTTCGAGGGATGGAACCAGCAAAAAGAAAGTGGTGAAAAAGCGTGTAATCAAGAAACGTACTGGTGGCAAACAAGAAACTACAGAAATTGTTACTGTAGAAGAAGATGGCAAGGAACCGGAAACCACAGTTACGGTTCAGGAACTTCCGGAAGATGAAGTTCACTTCTTGGAAAGACCTGAATTTAGGAAACCTGAATACATTGAAGAAATGCCGGAACAAGTCCAAGTTACAGAAGTTGTTTCGAGGGATGGAACCAGCAAAAAGAAAGTGGTGAAAAAGCGTGTAATCAAGAAACGTACTGGTGGCAAACAAGAAACTACAGAAATTGTTACTGTAGAAGAAGATGGCAAGGAACCGGAAACCACAGTTACGGTTCAGGAACTTCCGGAAGATGAAGTTCACTTCTTGGAAAGACCTGAATTTAGGAAACCTGAATACATTGAAGAAATGCCGGAACAAGTCCAAGTTACAGAAGTTGTTTCGAGGGATGGAACCAGCAAAAAGAAAGTGGTGAAAAAGCGTGTAATCAAGAAACGTACTGGTGGCAAACAAGAAACTACAGAAATTGTTACTGTAGAAGAAGATGGCAAGGAACCGGAAACCACAGTTACGGTTCAGGAACTTCCGGAAGATGAAGTTCACTTCTTGGAAAGACCTGAATTTAGGAAACCTGAATACATTGAAGAAATGCCGGAACAAGTCCAAGTTACAGAAGTTGTTTCGAGGGATGGAACCAGCAAAAAGAAAGTGGTGAAAAAGCGTGTAATCAAGAAACGTACTGGTGGCAAACAAGAAACTACAGAAATTGTTACTGTAGAAGAAGATGGCAAGGAACCGGAAACCACAGTTACGGTTCAGGAACTTCCGGAAGATGAAGTTCACTTCTTGGAAAGACCTGAATTTAGGAAACCTGAATACATTGAAGAAATGCCGGAACAAGTCCAAGTTACAGAAGTTGTTTCGAGGGATGGAACCAGCAAAAAGAAAGTGGTGAAAAAGCGTGTAATCAAGAAACGTACTGGTGGCAAACAAGAAACTACAGAAATTGTTACTGTAGAAGAAGATGGCAAGGAACCGGAAACCACAGTTACGGTTCAGGAACTTCCGGAAGATGAAGTTCACTTCTTGGAAAGACCTGAATTTAGGAAACCTGAATACATTGAAGAAATGCCGGAACAAGTCCAAGTTACAGAAGTTGTTTCGAGGGATGGAACCAGCAAAAAGAAAGTGGTGAAAAAGCGTGTAATCAAGAAACGTACTGGTGGCAAACAAGAAACTACAGAAATTGTTACTGTAGAAGAAGATGGCAAGGAACCGGAAACCACAGTTACGGTTCAGGAACTTCCGGAAGATGAAGTTCACTTCTTGGAAAGACCTGAATTTAGGAAACCTGAATACATTGAAGAAATGCCGGAACAAGTCCAAGTTACAGAAGTTGTTTCGAGGGATGGAACCAGCAAAAAGAAAGTGGTGAAAAAGCGTGTAATCAAGAAACGTACTGGTGGCAAACAAGAAACTACAGAAATTGTTACTGTAGAAGAAGATGGCAAGGAACCGGAAACCACAGTTACGGTTCAGGAACTTCCGGAAGATGAAGTTCACTTCTTGGAAAGACCTGAATTTAGGAAACCTGAATACATTGAAGAAATGCCGGAACAAGTCCAAGTTACAGAAGTTGTTTCGAGGGATGGAACCAGCAAAAAGAAAGTGGTGAAAAAGCGTGTAATCAAGAAACGTACTGGTGGCAAACAAGAAACTACAGAAATTGTTACTGTAGAAGAAGATGGCAAGGAACCGGAAACCACAGTTACGGTTCAGGAACTTCCGGAAGATGAAGTTCACTTCTTGGAAAGACCTGAATTTAGGAAACCTGAATACATTGAAGAAATGCCGGAACAAGTCCAAGTTACAGAAGTTGTTTCGAGGGATGGAACCAGCAAAAAGAAAGTGGTGAAAAAGCGTGTAATCAAGAAACGTACTGGTGGCAAACAAGAAACTACAGAAATTGTTACTGTAGAAGAAGATGGCAAGGAACCGGAAACCACAGTTACGGTTCAGGAACTTCCGGAAGATGAAGTTCACTTCTTGGAAAGACCTGAATTTAGGAAACCTGAATACATTGAAGAAATGCCGGAACAAGTCCAAGTTACAGAAGTTGTTTCGAGGGATGGAACCAGCAAAAAGAAAGTGGTGAAAAAGCGTGTAATCAAGAAACGTACTGGTGGCAAACAAGAAACTACAGAAATTGTTACTGTAGAAGAAGATGGCAAGGAACCGGAAACCACAGTTACGGTTCAGGAACTTCCGGAAGATGAAGTTCACTTCTTGGAAAGACCTGAATTTAGGAAACCTGAATACATTGAAGAAATGCCGGAACAAGTCCAAGTTACAGAAGTTGTTTCGAGGGATGGAACCAGCAAAAAGAAAGTGGTGAAAAAGCGTGTAATCAAGAAACGTACTGGTGGCAAACAAGAAACTACAGAAATTGTTACTGTAGAAGAAGATGGCAAGGAACCGGAAACCACAGTTACGGTTCAGGAACTTCCGGAAGATGAAGTTCACTTCTTGGAAAGACCTGAATTTAGGAAACCTGAATACATTGAAGAAATGCCGGAACAAGTCCAAGTTACAGAAGTTGTTTCGAGGGATGGAACCAGCAAAAAGAAAGTGGTGAAAAAGCGTGTAATCAAGAAACGTACTGGTGGCAAACAAGAAACTACAGAAATTGTTACTGTAGAAGAAGATGGCAAGGAACCGGAAACCACAGTTACGGTTCAGGAACTTCCGGAAGATGAAGTTCACTTCTTGGAAAGACCTGAATTTAGGAAACCTGAATACATTGAAGAAATGCCGGAACAAGTCCAAGTTACAGAAGTTGTTTCGAGGGATGGAACCAGCAAAAAGAAAGTGGTGAAAAAGCGTGTAATCAAGAAACGTACTGGTGGCAAACAAGAAACTACAGAAATTGTTACTGTAGAAGAAGATGGCAAGGAACCGGAAACCACAGTTACGGTTCAGGAACTTCCGGAAGATGAAGTTCACTTCTTGGAAAGACCTGAATTTAGGAAACCTGAATACATTGAAGAAATGCCGGAACAAGTCCAAGTTACAGAAGTTGTTTCGAGGGATGGAACCAGCAAAAAGAAAGTGGTGAAAAAGCGTGTAATCAAGAAACGTACTGGTGGCAAACAAGAAACTACAGAAATTGTTACTGTAGAAGAAGATGGCAAGGAACCGGAAACCACAGTTACGGTTCAGGAACTTCCGGAAGATGAAGTTCACTTCTTGGAAAGACCTGAATTTAGGAAACCTGAATACATTGAAGAAATGCCGGAACAAGTCCAAGTTACAGAAGTTGTTTCGAGGGATGGAACCAGCAAAAAGAAAGTGGTGAAAAAGCGTGTAATCAAGAAACGTACTGGTGGCAAACAAGAAACTACAGAAATTGTTACTGTAGAAGAAGATGGCAAGGAACCGGAAACCACAGTTACGGTTCAGGAACTTCCGGAAGATGAAGTTCACTTCTTGGAAAGACCTGAATTTAGGAAACCTGAATACATTGAAGAAATGCCGGAACAAGTCCAAGTTACAGAAGTTGTTTCGAGGGATGGAACCAGCAAAAAGAAAGTGGTGAAAAAGCGTGTAATCAAGAAACGTACTGGTGGCAAACAAGAAACTACAGAAATTGTTACTGTAGAAGAAGATGGCAAGGAACCGGAAACCACAGTTACGGTTCAGGAACTTCCGGAAGATGAAGTTCACTTCTTGGAAAGACCTGAATTTAGGAAACCTGAATACATTGAAGAAATGCCGGAACAAGTCCAAGTTACAGAAGTTGTTTCGAGGGATGGAACCAGCAAAAAGAAAGTGGTGAAAAAGCGTGTAATCAAGAAACGTACTGGTGGCAAACAAGAAACTACAGAAATTGTTACTGTAGAAGAAGATGGCAAGGAACCGGAAACCACAGTTACGGTTCAGGAACTTCCGGAAGATGAAGTTCACTTCTTGGAAAGACCTGAATTTAGGAAACCTGAATACATTGAAGAAATGCCGGAACAAGTCCAAGTTACAGAAGTTGTTTCGAGGGATGGAACCAGCAAAAAGAAAGTGGTGAAAAAGCGTGTAATCAAGAAACGTACTGGTGGCAAACAAGAAACTACAGAAATTGTTACTGTAGAAGAAGATGGCAAGGAACCGGAAACCACAGTTACGGTTCAGGAACTTCCGGAAGATGAAGTTCACTTCTTGGAAAGACCTGAATTTAGGAAACCTGAATACATTGAAGAAATGCCGGAACAAGTCCAAGTTACAGAAGTTGTTTCGAGGGATGGAACCAGCAAAAAGAAAGTGGTGAAAAAGCGTGTAATCAAGAAACGTACTGGTGGCAAACAAGAAACTACAGAAATTGTTACTGTAGAAGAAGATGGCAAGGAACCGGAAACCACAGTTACGGTTCAGGAACTTCCGGAAGATGAAGTTCACTTCTTGGAAAGACCTGAATTTAGGAAACCTGAATACATTGAAGAAATGCCGGAACAAGTCCAAGTTACAGAAGTTGTTTCGAGGGATGGAACCAGCAAAAAGAAAGTGGTGAAAAAGCGTGTAATCAAGAAACGTACTGGTGGCAAACAAGAAACTACAGAAATTGTTACTGTAGAAGAAGATGGCAAGGAACCGGAAACCACAGTTACGGTTCAGGAACTTCCGGAAGATGAAGTTCACTTCTTGGAAAGACCTGAATTTAGGAAACCTGAATACATTGAAGAAATGCCGGAACAAGTCCAAGTTACAGAAGTTGTTTCGAGGGATGGAACCAGCAAAAAGAAAGTGGTGAAAAAGCGTGTAATCAAGAAACGTACTGGTGGCAAACAAGAAACTACAGAAATTGTTACTGTAGAAGAAGATGGCAAGGAACCGGAAACCACAGTTACGGTTCAGGAACTTCCGGAAGATGAAGTTCACTTCTTGGAAAGACCTGAATTTAGGAAACCTGAATACATTGAAGAAATGCCGGAACAAGTCCAAGTTACAGAAGTTGTTTCGAGGGATGGAACCAGCAAAAAGAAAGTGGTGAAAAAGCGTGTAATCAAGAAACGTACTGGTGGCAAACAAGAAACTACAGAAATTGTTACTGTAGAAGAAGATGGCAAGGAACCGGAAACCACAGTTACGGTTCAGGAACTTCCGGAAGATGAAGTTCACTTCTTGGAAAGACCTGAATTTAGGAAACCTGAATACATTGAAGAAATGCCGGAACAAGTCCAAGTTACAGAAGTTGTTTCGAGGGATGGAACCAGCAAAAAGAAAGTGGTGAAAAAGCGTGTAATCAAGAAACGTACTGGTGGCAAACAAGAAACTACAGAAATTGTTACTGTAGAAGAAGATGGCAAGGAACCGGAAACCACAGTTACGGTTCAGGAACTTCCGGAAGATGAAGTTCACTTCTTGGAAAGACCTGAATTTAGGAAACCTGAATACATTGAAGAAATGCCGGAACAAGTCCAAGTTACAGAAGTTGTTTCGAGGGATGGAACCAGCAAAAAGAAAGTGGTGAAAAAGCGTGTAATCAAGAAACGTACTGGTGGCAAACAAGAAACTACAGAAATTGTTACTGTAGAAGAAGATGGCAAGGAACCGGAAACCACAGTTACGGTTCAGGAACTTCCGGAAGATGAAGTTCACTTCTTGGAAAGACCTGAATTTAGGAAACCTGAATACATTGAAGAAATGCCGGAACAAGTCCAAGTTACAGAAGTTGTTTCGAGGGATGGAACCAGCAAAAAGAAAGTGGTGAAAAAGCGTGTAATCAAGAAACGTACTGGTGGCAAACAAGAAACTACAGAAATTGTTACTGTAGAAGAAGATGGCAAGGAACCGGAAACCACAGTTACGGTTCAGGAACTTCCGGAAGATGAAGTTCACTTCTTGGAAAGACCTGAATTTAGGAAACCTGAATACATTGAAGAAATGCCGGAACAAGTCCAAGTTACAGAAGTTGTTTCGAGGGATGGAACCAGCAAAAAGAAAGTGGTGAAAAAGCGTGTAATCAAGAAACGTACTGGTGGCAAACAAGAAACTACAGAAATTGTTACTGTAGAAGAAGATGGCAAGGAACCGGAAACCACAGTTACGGTTCAGGAACTTCCGGAAGATGAAGTTCACTTCTTGGAAAGACCTGAATTTAGGAAACCTGAATACATTGAAGAAATGCCGGAACAAGTCCAAGTTACAGAAGTTGTTTCGAGGGATGGAACCAGCAAAAAGAAAGTGGTGAAAAAGCGTGTAATCAAGAAACGTACTGGTGGCAAACAAGAAACTACAGAAATTGTTACTGTAGAAGAAGATGGCAAGGAACCGGAAACCACAGTTACGGTTCAGGAACTTCCGGAAGATGAAGTTCACTTCTTGGAAAGACCTGAATTTAGGAAACCTGAATACATTGAAGAAATGCCGGAACAAGTCCAAGTTACAGAAGTTGTTTCGAGGGATGGAACCAGCAAAAAGAAAGTGGTGAAAAAGCGTGTAATCAAGAAACGTACTGGTGGCAAACAAGAAACTACAGAAATTGTTACTGTAGAAGAAGATGGCAAGGAACCGGAAACCACAGTTACGGTTCAGGAACTTCCGGAAGATGAAGTTCACTTCTTGGAAAGACCTGAATTTAGGAAACCTGAATACATTGAAGAAATGCCGGAACAAGTCCAAGTTACAGAAGTTGTTTCGAGGGATGGAACCAGCAAAAAGAAAGTGGTGAAAAAGCGTGTAATCAAGAAACGTACTGGTGGCAAACAAGAAACTACAGAAATTGTTACTGTAGAAGAAGATGGCAAGGAACCGGAAACCACAGTTACGGTTCAGGAACTTCCGGAAGATGAAGTTCACTTCTTGGAAAGACCTGAATTTAGGAAACCTGAATACATTGAAGAAATGCCGGAACAAGTCCAAGTTACAGAAGTTGTTTCGAGGGATGGAACCAGCAAAAAGAAAGTGGTGAAAAAGCGTGTAATCAAGAAACGTACTGGTGGCAAACAAGAAACTACAGAAATTGTTACTGTAGAAGAAGATGGCAAGGAACCGGAAACCACAGTTACGGTTCAGGAACTTCCGGAAGATGAAGTTCACTTCTTGGAAAGACCTGAATTTAGGAAACCTGAATACATTGAAGAAATGCCGGAACAAGTCCAAGTTACAGAAGTTGTTTCGAGGGATGGAACCAGCAAAAAGAAAGTGGTGAAAAAGCGTGTAATCAAGAAACGTACTGGTGGCAAACAAGAAACTACAGAAATTGTTACTGTAGAAGAAGATGGCAAGGAACCGGAAACCACAGTTACGGTTCAGGAACTTCCGGAAGATGAAGTTCACTTCTTGGAAAGACCTGAATTTAGGAAACCTGAATACATTGAAGAAATGCCGGAACAAGTCCAAGTTACAGAAGTTGTTTCGAGGGATGGAACCAGCAAAAAGAAAGTGGTGAAAAAGCGTGTAATCAAGAAACGTACTGGTGGCAAACAAGAAACTACAGAAATTGTTACTGTAGAAGAAGATGGCAAGGAACCGGAAACCACAGTTACGGTTCAGGAACTTCCGGAAGATGAAGTTCACTTCTTGGAAAGACCTGAATTTAGGAAACCTGAATACATTGAAGAAATGCCGGAACAAGTCCAAGTTACAGAAGTTGTTTCGAGGGATGGAACCAGCAAAAAGAAAGTGGTGAAAAAGCGTGTAATCAAGAAACGTACTGGTGGCAAACAAGAAACTACAGAAATTGTTACTGTAGAAGAAGATGGCAAGGAACCGGAAACCACAGTTACGGTTCAGGAACTTCCGGAAGATGAAGTTCACTTCTTGGAAAGACCTGAATTTAGGAAACCTGAATACATTGAAGAAATGCCGGAACAAGTCCAAGTTACAGAAGTTGTTTCGAGGGATGGAACCAGCAAAAAGAAAGTGGTGAAAAAGCGTGTAATCAAGAAACGTACTGGTGGCAAACAAGAAACTACAGAAATTGTTACTGTAGAAGAAGATGGCAAGGAACCGGAAACCACAGTTACGGTTCAGGAACTTCCGGAAGATGAAGTTCACTTCTTGGAAAGACCTGAATTTAGGAAACCTGAATACATTGAAGAAATGCCGGAACAAGTCCAAGTTACAGAAGTTGTTTCGAGGGATGGAACCAGCAAAAAGAAAGTGGTGAAAAAGCGTGTAATCAAGAAACGTACTGGTGGCAAACAAGAAACTACAGAAATTGTTACTGTAGAAGAAGATGGCAAGGAACCGGAAACCACAGTTACGGTTCAGGAACTTCCGGAAGATGAAGTTCACTTCTTGGAAAGACCTGAATTTAGGAAACCTGAATACATTGAAGAAATGCCGGAACAAGTCCAAGTTACAGAAGTTGTTTCGAGGGATGGAACCAGCAAAAAGAAAGTGGTGAAAAAGCGTGTAATCAAGAAACGTACTGGTGGCAAACAAGAAACTACAGAAATTGTTACTGTAGAAGAAGATGGCAAGGAACCGGAAACCACAGTTACGGTTCAGGAACTTCCGGAAGATGAAGTTCACTTCTTGGAAAGACCTGAATTTAGGAAACCTGAATACATTGAAGAAATGCCGGAACAAGTCCAAGTTACAGAAGTTGTTTCGAGGGATGGAACCAGCAAAAAGAAAGTGGTGAAAAAGCGTGTAATCAAGAAACGTACTGGTGGCAAACAAGAAACTACAGAAATTGTTACTGTAGAAGAAGATGGCAAGGAACCGGAAACCACAGTTACGGTTCAGGAACTTCCGGAAGATGAAGTTCACTTCTTGGAAAGACCTGAATTTAGGAAACCTGAATACATTGAAGAAATGCCGGAACAAGTCCAAGTTACAGAAGTTGTTTCGAGGGATGGAACCAGCAAAAAGAAAGTGGTGAAAAAGCGTGTAATCAAGAAACGTACTGGTGGCAAACAAGAAACTACAGAAATTGTTACTGTAGAAGAAGATGGCAAGGAACCGGAAACCACAGTTACGGTTCAGGAACTTCCGGAAGATGAAGTTCACTTCTTGGAAAGACCTGAATTTAGGAAACCTGAATACATTGAAGAAATGCCGGAACAAGTCCAAGTTACAGAAGTTGTTTCGAGGGATGGAACCAGCAAAAAGAAAGTGGTGAAAAAGCGTGTAATCAAGAAACGTACTGGTGGCAAACAAGAAACTACAGAAATTGTTACTGTAGAAGAAGATGGCAAGGAACCGGAAACCACAGTTACGGTTCAGGAACTTCCGGAAGATGAAGTTCACTTCTTGGAAAGACCTGAATTTAGGAAACCTGAATACATTGAAGAAATGCCGGAACAAGTCCAAGTTACAGAAGTTGTTTCGAGGGATGGAACCAGCAAAAAGAAAGTGGTGAAAAAGCGTGTAATCAAGAAACGTACTGGTGGCAAACAAGAAACTACAGAAATTGTTACTGTAGAAGAAGATGGCAAGGAACCGGAAACCACAGTTACGGTTCAGGAACTTCCGGAAGATGAAGTTCACTTCTTGGAAAGACCTGAATTTAGGAAACCTGAATACATTGAAGAAATGCCGGAACAAGTCCAAGTTACAGAAGTTGTTTCGAGGGATGGAACCAGCAAAAAGAAAGTGGTGAAAAAGCGTGTAATCAAGAAACGTACTGGTGGCAAACAAGAAACTACAGAAATTGTTACTGTAGAAGAAGATGGCAAGGAACCGGAAACCACAGTTACGGTTCAGGAACTTCCGGAAGATGAAGTTCACTTCTTGGAAAGACCTGAATTTAGGAAACCTGAATACATTGAAGAAATGCCGGAACAAGTCCAAGTTACAGAAGTTGTTTCGAGGGATGGAACCAGCAAAAAGAAAGTGGTGAAAAAGCGTGTAATCAAGAAACGTACTGGTGGCAAACAAGAAACTACAGAAATTGTTACTGTAGAAGAAGATGGCAAGGAACCGGAAACCACAGTTACGGTTCAGGAACTTCCGGAAGATGAAGTTCACTTCTTGGAAAGACCTGAATTTAGGAAACCTGAATACATTGAAGAAATGCCGGAACAAGTCCAAGTTACAGAAGTTGTTTCGAGGGATGGAACCAGCAAAAAGAAAGTGGTGAAAAAGCGTGTAATCAAGAAACGTACTGGTGGCAAACAAGAAACTACAGAAATTGTTACTGTAGAAGAAGATGGCAAGGAACCGGAAACCACAGTTACGGTTCAGGAACTTCCGGAAGATGAAGTTCACTTCTTGGAAAGACCTGAATTTAGGAAACCTGAATACATTGAAGAAATGCCGGAACAAGTCCAAGTTACAGAAGTTGTTTCGAGGGATGGAACCAGCAAAAAGAAAGTGGTGAAAAAGCGTGTAATCAAGAAACGTACTGGTGGCAAACAAGAAACTACAGAAATTGTTACTGTAGAAGAAGATGGCAAGGAACCGGAAACCACAGTTACGGTTCAGGAACTTCCGGAAGATGAAGTTCACTTCTTGGAAAGACCTGAATTTAGGAAACCTGAATACATTGAAGAAATGCCGGAACAAGTCCAAGTTACAGAAGTTGTTTCGAGGGATGGAACCAGCAAAAAGAAAGTGGTGAAAAAGCGTGTAATCAAGAAACGTACTGGTGGCAAACAAGAAACTACAGAAATTGTTACTGTAGAAGAAGATGGCAAGGAACCGGAAACCACAGTTACGGTTCAGGAACTTCCGGAAGATGAAGTTCACTTCTTGGAAAGACCTGAATTTAGGAAACCTGAATACATTGAAGAAATGCCGGAACAAGTCCAAGTTACAGAAGTTGTTTCGAGGGATGGAACCAGCAAAAAGAAAGTGGTGAAAAAGCGTGTAATCAAGAAACGTACTGGTGGCAAACAAGAAACTACAGAAATTGTTACTGTAGAAGAAGATGGCAAGGAACCGGAAACCACAGTTACGGTTCAGGAACTTCCGGAAGATGAAGTTCACTTCTTGGAAAGACCTGAATTTAGGAAACCTGAATACATTGAAGAAATGCCGGAACAAGTCCAAGTTACAGAAGTTGTTTCGAGGGATGGAACCAGCAAAAAGAAAGTGGTGAAAAAGCGTGTAATCAAGAAACGTACTGGTGGCAAACAAGAAACTACAGAAATTGTTACTGTAGAAGAAGATGGCAAGGAACCGGAAACCACAGTTACGGTTCAGGAACTTCCGGAAGATGAAGTTCACTTCTTGGAAAGACCTGAATTTAGGAAACCTGAATACATTGAAGAAATGCCGGAACAAGTCCAAGTTACAGAAGTTGTTTCGAGGGATGGAACCAGCAAAAAGAAAGTGGTGAAAAAGCGTGTAATCAAGAAACGTACTGGTGGCAAACAAGAAACTACAGAAATTGTTACTGTAGAAGAAGATGGCAAGGAACCGGAAACCACAGTTACGGTTCAGGAACTTCCGGAAGATGAAGTTCACTTCTTGGAAAGACCTGAATTTAGGAAACCTGAATACATTGAAGAAATGCCGGAACAAGTCCAAGTTACAGAAGTTGTTTCGAGGGATGGAACCAGCAAAAAGAAAGTGGTGAAAAAGCGTGTAATCAAGAAACGTACTGGTGGCAAACAAGAAACTACAGAAATTGTTACTGTAGAAGAAGATGGCAAGGAACCGGAAACCACAGTTACGGTTCAGGAACTTCCGGAAGATGAAGTTCACTTCTTGGAAAGACCTGAATTTAGGAAACCTGAATACATTGAAGAAATGCCGGAACAAGTCCAAGTTACAGAAGTTGTTTCGAGGGATGGAACCAGCAAAAAGAAAGTGGTGAAAAAGCGTGTAATCAAGAAACGTACTGGTGGCAAACAAGAAACTACAGAAATTGTTACTGTAGAAGAAGATGGCAAGGAACCGGAAACCACAGTTACGGTTCAGGAACTTCCGGAAGATGAAGTTCACTTCTTGGAAAGACCTGAATTTAGGAAACCTGAATACATTGAAGAAATGCCGGAACAAGTCCAAGTTACAGAAGTTGTTTCGAGGGATGGAACCAGCAAAAAGAAAGTGGTGAAAAAGCGTGTAATCAAGAAACGTACTGGTGGCAAACAAGAAACTACAGAAATTGTTACTGTAGAAGAAGATGGCAAGGAACCGGAAACCACAGTTACGGTTCAGGAACTTCCGGAAGATGAAGTTCACTTCTTGGAAAGACCTGAATTTAGGAAACCTGAATACATTGAAGAAATGCCGGAACAAGTCCAAGTTACAGAAGTTGTTTCGAGGGATGGAACCAGCAAAAAGAAAGTGGTGAAAAAGCGTGTAATCAAGAAACGTACTGGTGGCAAACAAGAAACTACAGAAATTGTTACTGTAGAAGAAGATGGCAAGGAACCGGAAACCACAGTTACGGTTCAGGAACTTCCGGAAGATGAAGTTCACTTCTTGGAAAGACCTGAATTTAGGAAACCTGAATACATTGAAGAAATGCCGGAACAAGTCCAAGTTACAGAAGTTGTTTCGAGGGATGGAACCAGCAAAAAGAAAGTGGTGAAAAAGCGTGTAATCAAGAAACGTACTGGTGGCAAACAAGAAACTACAGAAATTGTTACTGTAGAAGAAGATGGCAAGGAACCGGAAACCACAGTTACGGTTCAGGAACTTCCGGAAGATGAAGTTCACTTCTTGGAAAGACCTGAATTTAGGAAACCTGAATACATTGAAGAAATGCCGGAACAAGTCCAAGTTACAGAAGTTGTTTCGAGGGATGGAACCAGCAAAAAGAAAGTGGTGAAAAAGCGTGTAATCAAGAAACGTACTGGTGGCAAACAAGAAACTACAGAAATTGTTACTGTAGAAGAAGATGGCAAGGAACCGGAAACCACAGTTACGGTTCAGGAACTTCCGGAAGATGAAGTTCACTTCTTGGAAAGACCTGAATTTAGGAAACCTGAATACATTGAAGAAATGCCGGAACAAGTCCAAGTTACAGAAGTTGTTTCGAGGGATGGAACCAGCAAAAAGAAAGTGGTGAAAAAGCGTGTAATCAAGAAACGTACTGGTGGCAAACAAGAAACTACAGAAATTGTTACTGTAGAAGAAGATGGCAAGGAACCGGAAACCACAGTTACGGTTCAGGAACTTCCGGAAGATGAAGTTCACTTCTTGGAAAGACCTGAATTTAGGAAACCTGAATACATTGAAGAAATGCCGGAACAAGTCCAAGTTACAGAAGTTGTTTCGAGGGATGGAACCAGCAAAAAGAAAGTGGTGAAAAAGCGTGTAATCAAGAAACGTACTGGTGGCAAACAAGAAACTACAGAAATTGTTACTGTAGAAGAAGATGGCAAGGAACCGGAAACCACAGTTACGGTTCAGGAACTTCCGGAAGATGAAGTTCACTTCTTGGAAAGACCTGAATTTAGGAAACCTGAATACATTGAAGAAATGCCGGAACAAGTCCAAGTTACAGAAGTTGTTTCGAGGGATGGAACCAGCAAAAAGAAAGTGGTGAAAAAGCGTGTAATCAAGAAACGTACTGGTGGCAAACAAGAAACTACAGAAATTGTTACTGTAGAAGAAGATGGCAAGGAACCGGAAACCACAGTTACGGTTCAGGAACTTCCGGAAGATGAAGTTCACTTCTTGGAAAGACCTGAATTTAGGAAACCTGAATACATTGAAGAAATGCCGGAACAAGTCCAAGTTACAGAAGTTGTTTCGAGGGATGGAACCAGCAAAAAGAAAGTGGTGAAAAAGCGTGTAATCAAGAAACGTACTGGTGGCAAACAAGAAACTACAGAAATTGTTACTGTAGAAGAAGATGGCAAGGAACCGGAAACCACAGTTACGGTTCAGGAACTTCCGGAAGATGAAGTTCACTTCTTGGAAAGACCTGAATTTAGGAAACCTGAATACATTGAAGAAATGCCGGAACAAGTCCAAGTTACAGAAGTTGTTTCGAGGGATGGAACCAGCAAAAAGAAAGTGGTGAAAAAGCGTGTAATCAAGAAACGTACTGGTGGCAAACAAGAAACTACAGAAATTGTTACTGTAGAAGAAGATGGCAAGGAACCGGAAACCACAGTTACGGTTCAGGAACTTCCGGAAGATGAAGTTCACTTCTTGGAAAGACCTGAATTTAGGAAACCTGAATACATTGAAGAAATGCCGGAACAAGTCCAAGTTACAGAAGTTGTTTCGAGGGATGGAACCAGCAAAAAGAAAGTGGTGAAAAAGCGTGTAATCAAGAAACGTACTGGTGGCAAACAAGAAACTACAGAAATTGTTACTGTAGAAGAAGATGGCAAGGAACCGGAAACCACAGTTACGGTTCAGGAACTTCCGGAAGATGAAGTTCACTTCTTGGAAAGACCTGAATTTAGGAAACCTGAATACATTGAAGAAATGCCGGAACAAGTCCAAGTTACAGAAGTTGTTTCGAGGGATGGAACCAGCAAAAAGAAAGTGGTGAAAAAGCGTGTAATCAAGAAACGTACTGGTGGCAAACAAGAAACTACAGAAATTGTTACTGTAGAAGAAGATGGCAAGGAACCGGAAACCACAGTTACGGTTCAGGAACTTCCGGAAGATGAAGTTCACTTCTTGGAAAGACCTGAATTTAGGAAACCTGAATACATTGAAGAAATGCCGGAACAAGTCCAAGTTACAGAAGTTGTTTCGAGGGATGGAACCAGCAAAAAGAAAGTGGTGAAAAAGCGTGTAATCAAGAAACGTACTGGTGGCAAACAAGAAACTACAGAAATTGTTACTGTAGAAGAAGATGGCAAGGAACCGGAAACCACAGTTACGGTTCAGGAACTTCCGGAAGATGAAGTTCACTTCTTGGAAAGACCTGAATTTAGGAAACCTGAATACATTGAAGAAATGCCGGAACAAGTCCAAGTTACAGAAGTTGTTTCGAGGGATGGAACCAGCAAAAAGAAAGTGGTGAAAAAGCGTGTAATCAAGAAACGTACTGGTGGCAAACAAGAAACTACAGAAATTGTTACTGTAGAAGAAGATGGCAAGGAACCGGAAACCACAGTTACGGTTCAGGAACTTCCGGAAGATGAAGTTCACTTCTTGGAAAGACCTGAATTTAGGAAACCTGAATACATTGAAGAAATGCCGGAACAAGTCCAAGTTACAGAAGTTGTTTCGAGGGATGGAACCAGCAAAAAGAAAGTGGTGAAAAAGCGTGTAATCAAGAAACGTACTGGTGGCAAACAAGAAACTACAGAAATTGTTACTGTAGAAGAAGATGGCAAGGAACCGGAAACCACAGTTACGGTTCAGGAACTTCCGGAAGATGAAGTTCACTTCTTGGAAAGACCTGAATTTAGGAAACCTGAATACATTGAAGAAATGCCGGAACAAGTCCAAGTTACAGAAGTTGTTTCGAGGGATGGAACCAGCAAAAAGAAAGTGGTGAAAAAGCGTGTAATCAAGAAACGTACTGGTGGCAAACAAGAAACTACAGAAATTGTTACTGTAGAAGAAGATGGCAAGGAACCGGAAACCACAGTTACGGTTCAGGAACTTCCGGAAGATGAAGTTCACTTCTTGGAAAGACCTGAATTTAGGAAACCTGAATACATTGAAGAAATGCCGGAACAAGTCCAAGTTACAGAAGTTGTTTCGAGGGATGGAACCAGCAAAAAGAAAGTGGTGAAAAAGCGTGTAATCAAGAAACGTACTGGTGGCAAACAAGAAACTACAGAAATTGTTACTGTAGAAGAAGATGGCAAGGAACCGGAAACCACAGTTACGGTTCAGGAACTTCCGGAAGATGAAGTTCACTTCTTGGAAAGACCTGAATTTAGGAAACCTGAATACATTGAAGAAATGCCGGAACAAGTCCAAGTTACAGAAGTTGTTTCGAGGGATGGAACCAGCAAAAAGAAAGTGGTGAAAAAGCGTGTAATCAAGAAACGTACTGGTGGCAAACAAGAAACTACAGAAATTGTTACTGTAGAAGAAGATGGCAAGGAACCGGAAACCACAGTTACGGTTCAGGAACTTCCGGAAGATGAAGTTCACTTCTTGGAAAGACCTGAATTTAGGAAACCTGAATACATTGAAGAAATGCCGGAACAAGTCCAAGTTACAGAAGTTGTTTCGAGGGATGGAACCAGCAAAAAGAAAGTGGTGAAAAAGCGTGTAATCAAGAAACGTACTGGTGGCAAACAAGAAACTACAGAAATTGTTACTGTAGAAGAAGATGGCAAGGAACCGGAAACCACAGTTACGGTTCAGGAACTTCCGGAAGATGAAGTTCACTTCTTGGAAAGACCTGAATTTAGGAAACCTGAATACATTGAAGAAATGCCGGAACAAGTCCAAGTTACAGAAGTTGTTTCGAGGGATGGAACCAGCAAAAAGAAAGTGGTGAAAAAGCGTGTAATCAAGAAACGTACTGGTGGCAAACAAGAAACTACAGAAATTGTTACTGTAGAAGAAGATGGCAAGGAACCGGAAACCACAGTTACGGTTCAGGAACTTCCGGAAGATGAAGTTCACTTCTTGGAAAGACCTGAATTTAGGAAACCTGAATACATTGAAGAAATGCCGGAACAAGTCCAAGTTACAGAAGTTGTTTCGAGGGATGGAACCAGCAAAAAGAAAGTGGTGAAAAAGCGTGTAATCAAGAAACGTACTGGTGGCAAACAAGAAACTACAGAAATTGTTACTGTAGAAGAAGATGGCAAGGAACCGGAAACCACAGTTACGGTTCAGGAACTTCCGGAAGATGAAGTTCACTTCTTGGAAAGACCTGAATTTAGGAAACCTGAATACATTGAAGAAATGCCGGAACAAGTCCAAGTTACAGAAGTTGTTTCGAGGGATGGAACCAGCAAAAAGAAAGTGGTGAAAAAGCGTGTAATCAAGAAACGTACTGGTGGCAAACAAGAAACTACAGAAATTGTTACTGTAGAAGAAGATGGCAAGGAACCGGAAACCACAGTTACGGTTCAGGAACTTCCGGAAGATGAAGTTCACTTCTTGGAAAGACCTGAATTTAGGAAACCTGAATACATTGAAGAAATGCCGGAACAAGTCCAAGTTACAGAAGTTGTTTCGAGGGATGGAACCAGCAAAAAGAAAGTGGTGAAAAAGCGTGTAATCAAGAAACGTACTGGTGGCAAACAAGAAACTACAGAAATTGTTACTGTAGAAGAAGATGGCAAGGAACCGGAAACCACAGTTACGGTTCAGGAACTTCCGGAAGATGAAGTTCACTTCTTGGAAAGACCTGAATTTAGGAAACCTGAATACATTGAAGAAATGCCGGAACAAGTCCAAGTTACAGAAGTTGTTTCGAGGGATGGAACCAGCAAAAAGAAAGTGGTGAAAAAGCGTGTAATCAAGAAACGTACTGGTGGCAAACAAGAAACTACAGAAATTGTTACTGTAGAAGAAGATGGCAAGGAACCGGAAACCACAGTTACGGTTCAGGAACTTCCGGAAGATGAAGTTCACTTCTTGGAAAGACCTGAATTTAGGAAACCTGAATACATTGAAGAAATGCCGGAACAAGTCCAAGTTACAGAAGTTGTTTCGAGGGATGGAACCAGCAAAAAGAAAGTGGTGAAAAAGCGTGTAATCAAGAAACGTACTGGTGGCAAACAAGAAACTACAGAAATTGTTACTGTAGAAGAAGATGGCAAGGAACCGGAAACCACAGTTACGGTTCAGGAACTTCCGGAAGATGAAGTTCACTTCTTGGAAAGACCTGAATTTAGGAAACCTGAATACATTGAAGAAATGCCGGAACAAGTCCAAGTTACAGAAGTTGTTTCGAGGGATGGAACCAGCAAAAAGAAAGTGGTGAAAAAGCGTGTAATCAAGAAACGTACTGGTGGCAAACAAGAAACTACAGAAATTGTTACTGTAGAAGAAGATGGCAAGGAACCGGAAACCACAGTTACGGTTCAGGAACTTCCGGAAGATGAAGTTCACTTCTTGGAAAGACCTGAATTTAGGAAACCTGAATACATTGAAGAAATGCCGGAACAAGTCCAAGTTACAGAAGTTGTTTCGAGGGATGGAACCAGCAAAAAGAAAGTGGTGAAAAAGCGTGTAATCAAGAAACGTACTGGTGGCAAACAAGAAACTACAGAAATTGTTACTGTAGAAGAAGATGGCAAGGAACCGGAAACCACAGTTACGGTTCAGGAACTTCCGGAAGATGAAGTTCACTTCTTGGAAAGACCTGAATTTAGGAAACCTGAATACATTGAAGAAATGCCGGAACAAGTCCAAGTTACAGAAGTTGTTTCGAGGGATGGAACCAGCAAAAAGAAAGTGGTGAAAAAGCGTGTAATCAAGAAACGTACTGGTGGCAAACAAGAAACTACAGAAATTGTTACTGTAGAAGAAGATGGCAAGGAACCGGAAACCACAGTTACGGTTCAGGAACTTCCGGAAGATGAAGTTCACTTCTTGGAAAGACCTGAATTTAGGAAACCTGAATACATTGAAGAAATGCCGGAACAAGTCCAAGTTACAGAAGTTGTTTCGAGGGATGGAACCAGCAAAAAGAAAGTGGTGAAAAAGCGTGTAATCAAGAAACGTACTGGTGGCAAACAAGAAACTACAGAAATTGTTACTGTAGAAGAAGATGGCAAGGAACCGGAAACCACAGTTACGGTTCAGGAACTTCCGGAAGATGAAGTTCACTTCTTGGAAAGACCTGAATTTAGGAAACCTGAATACATTGAAGAAATGCCGGAACAAGTCCAAGTTACAGAAGTTGTTTCGAGGGATGGAACCAGCAAAAAGAAAGTGGTGAAAAAGCGTGTAATCAAGAAACGTACTGGTGGCAAACAAGAAACTACAGAAATTGTTACTGTAGAAGAAGATGGCAAGGAACCGGAAACCACAGTTACGGTTCAGGAACTTCCGGAAGATGAAGTTCACTTCTTGGAAAGACCTGAATTTAGGAAACCTGAATACATTGAAGAAATGCCGGAACAAGTCCAAGTTACAGAAGTTGTTTCGAGGGATGGAACCAGCAAAAAGAAAGTGGTGAAAAAGCGTGTAATCAAGAAACGTACTGGTGGCAAACAAGAAACTACAGAAATTGTTACTGTAGAAGAAGATGGCAAGGAACCGGAAACCACAGTTACGGTTCAGGAACTTCCGGAAGATGAAGTTCACTTCTTGGAAAGACCTGAATTTAGGAAACCTGAATACATTGAAGAAATGCCGGAACAAGTCCAAGTTACAGAAGTTGTTTCGAGGGATGGAACCAGCAAAAAGAAAGTGGTGAAAAAGCGTGTAATCAAGAAACGTACTGGTGGCAAACAAGAAACTACAGAAATTGTTACTGTAGAAGAAGATGGCAAGGAACCGGAAACCACAGTTACGGTTCAGGAACTTCCGGAAGATGAAGTTCACTTCTTGGAAAGACCTGAATTTAGGAAACCTGAATACATTGAAGAAATGCCGGAACAAGTCCAAGTTACAGAAGTTGTTTCGAGGGATGGAACCAGCAAAAAGAAAGTGGTGAAAAAGCGTGTAATCAAGAAACGTACTGGTGGCAAACAAGAAACTACAGAAATTGTTACTGTAGAAGAAGATGGCAAGGAACCGGAAACCACAGTTACGGTTCAGGAACTTCCGGAAGATGAAGTTCACTTCTTGGAAAGACCTGAATTTAGGAAACCTGAATACATTGAAGAAATGCCGGAACAAGTCCAAGTTACAGAAGTTGTTTCGAGGGATGGAACCAGCAAAAAGAAAGTGGTGAAAAAGCGTGTAATCAAGAAACGTACTGGTGGCAAACAAGAAACTACAGAAATTGTTACTGTAGAAGAAGATGGCAAGGAACCGGAAACCACAGTTACGGTTCAGGAACTTCCGGAAGATGAAGTTCACTTCTTGGAAAGACCTGAATTTAGGAAACCTGAATACATTGAAGAAATGCCGGAACAAGTCCAAGTTACAGAAGTTGTTTCGAGGGATGGAACCAGCAAAAAGAAAGTGGTGAAAAAGCGTGTAATCAAGAAACGTACTGGTGGCAAACAAGAAACTACAGAAATTGTTACTGTAGAAGAAGATGGCAAGGAACCGGAAACCACAGTTACGGTTCAGGAACTTCCGGAAGATGAAGTTCACTTCTTGGAAAGACCTGAATTTAGGAAACCTGAATACATTGAAGAAATGCCGGAACAAGTCCAAGTTACAGAAGTTGTTTCGAGGGATGGAACCAGCAAAAAGAAAGTGGTGAAAAAGCGTGTAATCAAGAAACGTACTGGTGGCAAACAAGAAACTACAGAAATTGTTACTGTAGAAGAAGATGGCAAGGAACCGGAAACCACAGTTACGGTTCAGGAACTTCCGGAAGATGAAGTTCACTTCTTGGAAAGACCTGAATTTAGGAAACCTGAATACATTGAAGAAATGCCGGAACAAGTCCAAGTTACAGAAGTTGTTTCGAGGGATGGAACCAGCAAAAAGAAAGTGGTGAAAAAGCGTGTAATCAAGAAACGTACTGGTGGCAAACAAGAAACTACAGAAATTGTTACTGTAGAAGAAGATGGCAAGGAACCGGAAACCACAGTTACGGTTCAGGAACTTCCGGAAGATGAAGTTCACTTCTTGGAAAGACCTGAATTTAGGAAACCTGAATACATTGAAGAAATGCCGGAACAAGTCCAAGTTACAGAAGTTGTTTCGAGGGATGGAACCAGCAAAAAGAAAGTGGTGAAAAAGCGTGTAATCAAGAAACGTACTGGTGGCAAACAAGAAACTACAGAAATTGTTACTGTAGAAGAAGATGGCAAGGAACCGGAAACCACAGTTACGGTTCAGGAACTTCCGGAAGATGAAGTTCACTTCTTGGAAAGACCTGAATTTAGGAAACCTGAATACATTGAAGAAATGCCGGAACAAGTCCAAGTTACAGAAGTTGTTTCGAGGGATGGAACCAGCAAAAAGAAAGTGGTGAAAAAGCGTGTAATCAAGAAACGTACTGGTGGCAAACAAGAAACTACAGAAATTGTTACTGTAGAAGAAGATGGCAAGGAACCGGAAACCACAGTTACGGTTCAGGAACTTCCGGAAGATGAAGTTCACTTCTTGGAAAGACCTGAATTTAGGAAACCTGAATACATTGAAGAAATGCCGGAACAAGTCCAAGTTACAGAAGTTGTTTCGAGGGATGGAACCAGCAAAAAGAAAGTGGTGAAAAAGCGTGTAATCAAGAAACGTACTGGTGGCAAACAAGAAACTACAGAAATTGTTACTGTAGAAGAAGATGGCAAGGAACCGGAAACCACAGTTACGGTTCAGGAACTTCCGGAAGATGAAGTTCACTTCTTGGAAAGACCTGAATTTAGGAAACCTGAATACATTGAAGAAATGCCGGAACAAGTCCAAGTTACAGAAGTTGTTTCGAGGGATGGAACCAGCAAAAAGAAAGTGGTGAAAAAGCGTGTAATCAAGAAACGTACTGGTGGCAAACAAGAAACTACAGAAATTGTTACTGTAGAAGAAGATGGCAAGGAACCGGAAACCACAGTTACGGTTCAGGAACTTCCGGAAGATGAAGTTCACTTCTTGGAAAGACCTGAATTTAGGAAACCTGAATACATTGAAGAAATGCCGGAACAAGTCCAAGTTACAGAAGTTGTTTCGAGGGATGGAACCAGCAAAAAGAAAGTGGTGAAAAAGCGTGTAATCAAGAAACGTACTGGTGGCAAACAAGAAACTACAGAAATTGTTACTGTAGAAGAAGATGGCAAGGAACCGGAAACCACAGTTACGGTTCAGGAACTTCCGGAAGATGAAGTTCACTTCTTGGAAAGACCTGAATTTAGGAAACCTGAATACATTGAAGAAATGCCGGAACAAGTCCAAGTTACAGAAGTTGTTTCGAGGGATGGAACCAGCAAAAAGAAAGTGGTGAAAAAGCGTGTAATCAAGAAACGTACTGGTGGCAAACAAGAAACTACAGAAATTGTTACTGTAGAAGAAGATGGCAAGGAACCGGAAACCACAGTTACGGTTCAGGAACTTCCGGAAGATGAAGTTCACTTCTTGGAAAGACCTGAATTTAGGAAACCTGAATACATTGAAGAAATGCCGGAACAAGTCCAAGTTACAGAAGTTGTTTCGAGGGATGGAACCAGCAAAAAGAAAGTGGTGAAAAAGCGTGTAATCAAGAAACGTACTGGTGGCAAACAAGAAACTACAGAAATTGTTACTGTAGAAGAAGATGGCAAGGAACCGGAAACCACAGTTACGGTTCAGGAACTTCCGGAAGATGAAGTTCACTTCTTGGAAAGACCTGAATTTAGGAAACCTGAATACATTGAAGAAATGCCGGAACAAGTCCAAGTTACAGAAGTTGTTTCGAGGGATGGAACCAGCAAAAAGAAAGTGGTGAAAAAGCGTGTAATCAAGAAACGTACTGGTGGCAAACAAGAAACTACAGAAATTGTTACTGTAGAAGAAGATGGCAAGGAACCGGAAACCACAGTTACGGTTCAGGAACTTCCGGAAGATGAAGTTCACTTCTTGGAAAGACCTGAATTTAGGAAACCTGAATACATTGAAGAAATGCCGGAACAAGTCCAAGTTACAGAAGTTGTTTCGAGGGATGGAACCAGCAAAAAGAAAGTGGTGAAAAAGCGTGTAATCAAGAAACGTACTGGTGGCAAACAAGAAACTACAGAAATTGTTACTGTAGAAGAAGATGGCAAGGAACCGGAAACCACAGTTACGGTTCAGGAACTTCCGGAAGATGAAGTTCACTTCTTGGAAAGACCTGAATTTAGGAAACCTGAATACATTGAAGAAATGCCGGAACAAGTCCAAGTTACAGAAGTTGTTTCGAGGGATGGAACCAGCAAAAAGAAAGTGGTGAAAAAGCGTGTAATCAAGAAACGTACTGGTGGCAAACAAGAAACTACAGAAATTGTTACTGTAGAAGAAGATGGCAAGGAACCGGAAACCACAGTTACGGTTCAGGAACTTCCGGAAGATGAAGTTCACTTCTTGGAAAGACCTGAATTTAGGAAACCTGAATACATTGAAGAAATGCCGGAACAAGTCCAAGTTACAGAAGTTGTTTCGAGGGATGGAACCAGCAAAAAGAAAGTGGTGAAAAAGCGTGTAATCAAGAAACGTACTGGTGGCAAACAAGAAACTACAGAAATTGTTACTGTAGAAGAAGATGGCAAGGAACCGGAAACCACAGTTACGGTTCAGGAACTTCCGGAAGATGAAGTTCACTTCTTGGAAAGACCTGAATTTAGGAAACCTGAATACATTGAAGAAATGCCGGAACAAGTCCAAGTTACAGAAGTTGTTTCGAGGGATGGAACCAGCAAAAAGAAAGTGGTGAAAAAGCGTGTAATCAAGAAACGTACTGGTGGCAAACAAGAAACTACAGAAATTGTTACTGTAGAAGAAGATGGCAAGGAACCGGAAACCACAGTTACGGTTCAGGAACTTCCGGAAGATGAAGTTCACTTCTTGGAAAGACCTGAATTTAGGAAACCTGAATACATTGAAGAAATGCCGGAACAAGTCCAAGTTACAGAAGTTGTTTCGAGGGATGGAACCAGCAAAAAGAAAGTGGTGAAAAAGCGTGTAATCAAGAAACGTACTGGTGGCAAACAAGAAACTACAGAAATTGTTACTGTAGAAGAAGATGGCAAGGAACCGGAAACCACAGTTACGGTTCAGGAACTTCCGGAAGATGAAGTTCACTTCTTGGAAAGACCTGAATTTAGGAAACCTGAATACATTGAAGAAATGCCGGAACAAGTCCAAGTTACAGAAGTTGTTTCGAGGGATGGAACCAGCAAAAAGAAAGTGGTGAAAAAGCGTGTAATCAAGAAACGTACTGGTGGCAAACAAGAAACTACAGAAATTGTTACTGTAGAAGAAGATGGCAAGGAACCGGAAACCACAGTTACGGTTCAGGAACTTCCGGAAGATGAAGTTCACTTCTTGGAAAGACCTGAATTTAGGAAACCTGAATACATTGAAGAAATGCCGGAACAAGTCCAAGTTACAGAAGTTGTTTCGAGGGATGGAACCAGCAAAAAGAAAGTGGTGAAAAAGCGTGTAATCAAGAAACGTACTGGTGGCAAACAAGAAACTACAGAAATTGTTACTGTAGAAGAAGATGGCAAGGAACCGGAAACCACAGTTACGGTTCAGGAACTTCCGGAAGATGAAGTTCACTTCTTGGAAAGACCTGAATTTAGGAAACCTGAATACATTGAAGAAATGCCGGAACAAGTCCAAGTTACAGAAGTTGTTTCGAGGGATGGAACCAGCAAAAAGAAAGTGGTGAAAAAGCGTGTAATCAAGAAACGTACTGGTGGCAAACAAGAAACTACAGAAATTGTTACTGTAGAAGAAGATGGCAAGGAACCGGAAACCACAGTTACGGTTCAGGAACTTCCGGAAGATGAAGTTCACTTCTTGGAAAGACCTGAATTTAGGAAACCTGAATACATTGAAGAAATGCCGGAACAAGTCCAAGTTACAGAAGTTGTTTCGAGGGATGGAACCAGCAAAAAGAAAGTGGTGAAAAAGCGTGTAATCAAGAAACGTACTGGTGGCAAACAAGAAACTACAGAAATTGTTACTGTAGAAGAAGATGGCAAGGAACCGGAAACCACAGTTACGGTTCAGGAACTTCCGGAAGATGAAGTTCACTTCTTGGAAAGACCTGAATTTAGGAAACCTGAATACATTGAAGAAATGCCGGAACAAGTCCAAGTTACAGAAGTTGTTTCGAGGGATGGAACCAGCAAAAAGAAAGTGGTGAAAAAGCGTGTAATCAAGAAACGTACTGGTGGCAAACAAGAAACTACAGAAATTGTTACTGTAGAAGAAGATGGCAAGGAACCGGAAACCACAGTTACGGTTCAGGAACTTCCGGAAGATGAAGTTCACTTCTTGGAAAGACCTGAATTTAGGAAACCTGAATACATTGAAGAAATGCCGGAACAAGTCCAAGTTACAGAAGTTGTTTCGAGGGATGGAACCAGCAAAAAGAAAGTGGTGAAAAAGCGTGTAATCAAGAAACGTACTGGTGGCAAACAAGAAACTACAGAAATTGTTACTGTAGAAGAAGATGGCAAGGAACCGGAAACCACAGTTACGGTTCAGGAACTTCCGGAAGATGAAGTTCACTTCTTGGAAAGACCTGAATTTAGGAAACCTGAATACATTGAAGAAATGCCGGAACAAGTCCAAGTTACAGAAGTTGTTTCGAGGGATGGAACCAGCAAAAAGAAAGTGGTGAAAAAGCGTGTAATCAAGAAACGTACTGGTGGCAAACAAGAAACTACAGAAATTGTTACTGTAGAAGAAGATGGCAAGGAACCGGAAACCACAGTTACGGTTCAGGAACTTCCGGAAGATGAAGTTCACTTCTTGGAAAGACCTGAATTTAGGAAACCTGAATACATTGAAGAAATGCCGGAACAAGTCCAAGTTACAGAAGTTGTTTCGAGGGATGGAACCAGCAAAAAGAAAGTGGTGAAAAAGCGTGTAATCAAGAAACGTACTGGTGGCAAACAAGAAACTACAGAAATTGTTACTGTAGAAGAAGATGGCAAGGAACCGGAAACCACAGTTACGGTTCAGGAACTTCCGGAAGATGAAGTTCACTTCTTGGAAAGACCTGAATTTAGGAAACCTGAATACATTGAAGAAATGCCGGAACAAGTCCAAGTTACAGAAGTTGTTTCGAGGGATGGAACCAGCAAAAAGAAAGTGGTGAAAAAGCGTGTAATCAAGAAACGTACTGGTGGCAAACAAGAAACTACAGAAATTGTTACTGTAGAAGAAGATGGCAAGGAACCGGAAACCACAGTTACGGTTCAGGAACTTCCGGAAGATGAAGTTCACTTCTTGGAAAGACCTGAATTTAGGAAACCTGAATACATTGAAGAAATGCCGGAACAAGTCCAAGTTACAGAAGTTGTTTCGAGGGATGGAACCAGCAAAAAGAAAGTGGTGAAAAAGCGTGTAATCAAGAAACGTACTGGTGGCAAACAAGAAACTACAGAAATTGTTACTGTAGAAGAAGATGGCAAGGAACCGGAAACCACAGTTACGGTTCAGGAACTTCCGGAAGATGAAGTTCACTTCTTGGAAAGACCTGAATTTAGGAAACCTGAATACATTGAAGAAATGCCGGAACAAGTCCAAGTTACAGAAGTTGTTTCGAGGGATGGAACCAGCAAAAAGAAAGTGGTGAAAAAGCGTGTAATCAAGAAACGTACTGGTGGCAAACAAGAAACTACAGAAATTGTTACTGTAGAAGAAGATGGCAAGGAACCGGAAACCACAGTTACGGTTCAGGAACTTCCGGAAGATGAAGTTCACTTCTTGGAAAGACCTGAATTTAGGAAACCTGAATACATTGAAGAAATGCCGGAACAAGTCCAAGTTACAGAAGTTGTTTCGAGGGATGGAACCAGCAAAAAGAAAGTGGTGAAAAAGCGTGTAATCAAGAAACGTACTGGTGGCAAACAAGAAACTACAGAAATTGTTACTGTAGAAGAAGATGGCAAGGAACCGGAAACCACAGTTACGGTTCAGGAACTTCCGGAAGATGAAGTTCACTTCTTGGAAAGACCTGAATTTAGGAAACCTGAATACATTGAAGAAATGCCGGAACAAGTCCAAGTTACAGAAGTTGTTTCGAGGGATGGAACCAGCAAAAAGAAAGTGGTGAAAAAGCGTGTAATCAAGAAACGTACTGGTGGCAAACAAGAAACTACAGAAATTGTTACTGTAGAAGAAGATGGCAAGGAACCGGAAACCACAGTTACGGTTCAGGAACTTCCGGAAGATGAAGTTCACTTCTTGGAAAGACCTGAATTTAGGAAACCTGAATACATTGAAGAAATGCCGGAACAAGTCCAAGTTACAGAAGTTGTTTCGAGGGATGGAACCAGCAAAAAGAAAGTGGTGAAAAAGCGTGTAATCAAGAAACGTACTGGTGGCAAACAAGAAACTACAGAAATTGTTACTGTAGAAGAAGATGGCAAGGAACCGGAAACCACAGTTACGGTTCAGGAACTTCCGGAAGATGAAGTTCACTTCTTGGAAAGACCTGAATTTAGGAAACCTGAATACATTGAAGAAATGCCGGAACAAGTCCAAGTTACAGAAGTTGTTTCGAGGGATGGAACCAGCAAAAAGAAAGTGGTGAAAAAGCGTGTAATCAAGAAACGTACTGGTGGCAAACAAGAAACTACAGAAATTGTTACTGTAGAAGAAGATGGCAAGGAACCGGAAACCACAGTTACGGTTCAGGAACTTCCGGAAGATGAAGTTCACTTCTTGGAAAGACCTGAATTTAGGAAACCTGAATACATTGAAGAAATGCCGGAACAAGTCCAAGTTACAGAAGTTGTTTCGAGGGATGGAACCAGCAAAAAGAAAGTGGTGAAAAAGCGTGTAATCAAGAAACGTACTGGTGGCAAACAAGAAACTACAGAAATTGTTACTGTAGAAGAAGATGGCAAGGAACCGGAAACCACAGTTACGGTTCAGGAACTTCCGGAAGATGAAGTTCACTTCTTGGAAAGACCTGAATTTAGGAAACCTGAATACATTGAAGAAATGCCGGAACAAGTCCAAGTTACAGAAGTTGTTTCGAGGGATGGAACCAGCAAAAAGAAAGTGGTGAAAAAGCGTGTAATCAAGAAACGTACTGGTGGCAAACAAGAAACTACAGAAATTGTTACTGTAGAAGAAGATGGCAAGGAACCGGAAACCACAGTTACGGTTCAGGAACTTCCGGAAGATGAAGTTCACTTCTTGGAAAGACCTGAATTTAGGAAACCTGAATACATTGAAGAAATGCCGGAACAAGTCCAAGTTACAGAAGTTGTTTCGAGGGATGGAACCAGCAAAAAGAAAGTGGTGAAAAAGCGTGTAATCAAGAAACGTACTGGTGGCAAACAAGAAACTACAGAAATTGTTACTGTAGAAGAAGATGGCAAGGAACCGGAAACCACAGTTACGGTTCAGGAACTTCCGGAAGATGAAGTTCACTTCTTGGAAAGACCTGAATTTAGGAAACCTGAATACATTGAAGAAATGCCGGAACAAGTCCAAGTTACAGAAGTTGTTTCGAGGGATGGAACCAGCAAAAAGAAAGTGGTGAAAAAGCGTGTAATCAAGAAACGTACTGGTGGCAAACAAGAAACTACAGAAATTGTTACTGTAGAAGAAGATGGCAAGGAACCGGAAACCACAGTTACGGTTCAGGAACTTCCGGAAGATGAAGTTCACTTCTTGGAAAGACCTGAATTTAGGAAACCTGAATACATTGAAGAAATGCCGGAACAAGTCCAAGTTACAGAAGTTGTTTCGAGGGATGGAACCAGCAAAAAGAAAGTGGTGAAAAAGCGTGTAATCAAGAAACGTACTGGTGGCAAACAAGAAACTACAGAAATTGTTACTGTAGAAGAAGATGGCAAGGAACCGGAAACCACAGTTACGGTTCAGGAACTTCCGGAAGATGAAGTTCACTTCTTGGAAAGACCTGAATTTAGGAAACCTGAATACATTGAAGAAATGCCGGAACAAGTCCAAGTTACAGAAGTTGTTTCGAGGGATGGAACCAGCAAAAAGAAAGTGGTGAAAAAGCGTGTAATCAAGAAACGTACTGGTGGCAAACAAGAAACTACAGAAATTGTTACTGTAGAAGAAGATGGCAAGGAACCGGAAACCACAGTTACGGTTCAGGAACTTCCGGAAGATGAAGTTCACTTCTTGGAAAGACCTGAATTTAGGAAACCTGAATACATTGAAGAAATGCCGGAACAAGTCCAAGTTACAGAAGTTGTTTCGAGGGATGGAACCAGCAAAAAGAAAGTGGTGAAAAAGCGTGTAATCAAGAAACGTACTGGTGGCAAACAAGAAACTACAGAAATTGTTACTGTAGAAGAAGATGGCAAGGAACCGGAAACCACAGTTACGGTTCAGGAACTTCCGGAAGATGAAGTTCACTTCTTGGAAAGACCTGAATTTAGGAAACCTGAATACATTGAAGAAATGCCGGAACAAGTCCAAGTTACAGAAGTTGTTTCGAGGGATGGAACCAGCAAAAAGAAAGTGGTGAAAAAGCGTGTAATCAAGAAACGTACTGGTGGCAAACAAGAAACTACAGAAATTGTTACTGTAGAAGAAGATGGCAAGGAACCGGAAACCACAGTTACGGTTCAGGAACTTCCGGAAGATGAAGTTCACTTCTTGGAAAGACCTGAATTTAGGAAACCTGAATACATTGAAGAAATGCCGGAACAAGTCCAAGTTACAGAAGTTGTTTCGAGGGATGGAACCAGCAAAAAGAAAGTGGTGAAAAAGCGTGTAATCAAGAAACGTACTGGTGGCAAACAAGAAACTACAGAAATTGTTACTGTAGAAGAAGATGGCAAGGAACCGGAAACCACAGTTACGGTTCAGGAACTTCCGGAAGATGAAGTTCACTTCTTGGAAAGACCTGAATTTAGGAAACCTGAATACATTGAAGAAATGCCGGAACAAGTCCAAGTTACAGAAGTTGTTTCGAGGGATGGAACCAGCAAAAAGAAAGTGGTGAAAAAGCGTGTAATCAAGAAACGTACTGGTGGCAAACAAGAAACTACAGAAATTGTTACTGTAGAAGAAGATGGCAAGGAACCGGAAACCACAGTTACGGTTCAGGAACTTCCGGAAGATGAAGTTCACTTCTTGGAAAGACCTGAATTTAGGAAACCTGAATACATTGAAGAAATGCCGGAACAAGTCCAAGTTACAGAAGTTGTTTCGAGGGATGGAACCAGCAAAAAGAAAGTGGTGAAAAAGCGTGTAATCAAGAAACGTACTGGTGGCAAACAAGAAACTACAGAAATTGTTACTGTAGAAGAAGATGGCAAGGAACCGGAAACCACAGTTACGGTTCAGGAACTTCCGGAAGATGAAGTTCACTTCTTGGAAAGACCTGAATTTAGGAAACCTGAATACATTGAAGAAATGCCGGAACAAGTCCAAGTTACAGAAGTTGTTTCGAGGGATGGAACCAGCAAAAAGAAAGTGGTGAAAAAGCGTGTAATCAAGAAACGTACTGGTGGCAAACAAGAAACTACAGAAATTGTTACTGTAGAAGAAGATGGCAAGGAACCGGAAACCACAGTTACGGTTCAGGAACTTCCGGAAGATGAAGTTCACTTCTTGGAAAGACCTGAATTTAGGAAACCTGAATACATTGAAGAAATGCCGGAACAAGTCCAAGTTACAGAAGTTGTTTCGAGGGATGGAACCAGCAAAAAGAAAGTGGTGAAAAAGCGTGTAATCAAGAAACGTACTGGTGGCAAACAAGAAACTACAGAAATTGTTACTGTAGAAGAAGATGGCAAGGAACCGGAAACCACAGTTACGGTTCAGGAACTTCCGGAAGATGAAGTTCACTTCTTGGAAAGACCTGAATTTAGGAAACCTGAATACATTGAAGAAATGCCGGAACAAGTCCAAGTTACAGAAGTTGTTTCGAGGGATGGAACCAGCAAAAAGAAAGTGGTGAAAAAGCGTGTAATCAAGAAACGTACTGGTGGCAAACAAGAAACTACAGAAATTGTTACTGTAGAAGAAGATGGCAAGGAACCGGAAACCACAGTTACGGTTCAGGAACTTCCGGAAGATGAAGTTCACTTCTTGGAAAGACCTGAATTTAGGAAACCTGAATACATTGAAGAAATGCCGGAACAAGTCCAAGTTACAGAAGTTGTTTCGAGGGATGGAACCAGCAAAAAGAAAGTGGTGAAAAAGCGTGTAATCAAGAAACGTACTGGTGGCAAACAAGAAACTACAGAAATTGTTACTGTAGAAGAAGATGGCAAGGAACCGGAAACCACAGTTACGGTTCAGGAACTTCCGGAAGATGAAGTTCACTTCTTGGAAAGACCTGAATTTAGGAAACCTGAATACATTGAAGAAATGCCGGAACAAGTCCAAGTTACAGAAGTTGTTTCGAGGGATGGAACCAGCAAAAAGAAAGTGGTGAAAAAGCGTGTAATCAAGAAACGTACTGGTGGCAAACAAGAAACTACAGAAATTGTTACTGTAGAAGAAGATGGCAAGGAACCGGAAACCACAGTTACGGTTCAGGAACTTCCGGAAGATGAAGTTCACTTCTTGGAAAGACCTGAATTTAGGAAACCTGAATACATTGAAGAAATGCCGGAACAAGTCCAAGTTACAGAAGTTGTTTCGAGGGATGGAACCAGCAAAAAGAAAGTGGTGAAAAAGCGTGTAATCAAGAAACGTACTGGTGGCAAACAAGAAACTACAGAAATTGTTACTGTAGAAGAAGATGGCAAGGAACCGGAAACCACAGTTACGGTTCAGGAACTTCCGGAAGATGAAGTTCACTTCTTGGAAAGACCTGAATTTAGGAAACCTGAATACATTGAAGAAATGCCGGAACAAGTCCAAGTTACAGAAGTTGTTTCGAGGGATGGAACCAGCAAAAAGAAAGTGGTGAAAAAGCGTGTAATCAAGAAACGTACTGGTGGCAAACAAGAAACTACAGAAATTGTTACTGTAGAAGAAGATGGCAAGGAACCGGAAACCACAGTTACGGTTCAGGAACTTCCGGAAGATGAAGTTCACTTCTTGGAAAGACCTGAATTTAGGAAACCTGAATACATTGAAGAAATGCCGGAACAAGTCCAAGTTACAGAAGTTGTTTCGAGGGATGGAACCAGCAAAAAGAAAGTGGTGAAAAAGCGTGTAATCAAGAAACGTACTGGTGGCAAACAAGAAACTACAGAAATTGTTACTGTAGAAGAAGATGGCAAGGAACCGGAAACCACAGTTACGGTTCAGGAACTTCCGGAAGATGAAGTTCACTTCTTGGAAAGACCTGAATTTAGGAAACCTGAATACATTGAAGAAATGCCGGAACAAGTCCAAGTTACAGAAGTTGTTTCGAGGGATGGAACCAGCAAAAAGAAAGTGGTGAAAAAGCGTGTAATCAAGAAACGTACTGGTGGCAAACAAGAAACTACAGAAATTGTTACTGTAGAAGAAGATGGCAAGGAACCGGAAACCACAGTTACGGTTCAGGAACTTCCGGAAGATGAAGTTCACTTCTTGGAAAGACCTGAATTTAGGAAACCTGAATACATTGAAGAAATGCCGGAACAAGTCCAAGTTACAGAAGTTGTTTCGAGGGATGGAACCAGCAAAAAGAAAGTGGTGAAAAAGCGTGTAATCAAGAAACGTACTGGTGGCAAACAAGAAACTACAGAAATTGTTACTGTAGAAGAAGATGGCAAGGAACCGGAAACCACAGTTACGGTTCAGGAACTTCCGGAAGATGAAGTTCACTTCTTGGAAAGACCTGAATTTAGGAAACCTGAATACATTGAAGAAATGCCGGAACAAGTCCAAGTTACAGAAGTTGTTTCGAGGGATGGAACCAGCAAAAAGAAAGTGGTGAAAAAGCGTGTAATCAAGAAACGTACTGGTGGCAAACAAGAAACTACAGAAATTGTTACTGTAGAAGAAGATGGCAAGGAACCGGAAACCACAGTTACGGTTCAGGAACTTCCGGAAGATGAAGTTCACTTCTTGGAAAGACCTGAATTTAGGAAACCTGAATACATTGAAGAAATGCCGGAACAAGTCCAAGTTACAGAAGTTGTTTCGAGGGATGGAACCAGCAAAAAGAAAGTGGTGAAAAAGCGTGTAATCAAGAAACGTACTGGTGGCAAACAAGAAACTACAGAAATTGTTACTGTAGAAGAAGATGGCAAGGAACCGGAAACCACAGTTACGGTTCAGGAACTTCCGGAAGATGAAGTTCACTTCTTGGAAAGACCTGAATTTAGGAAACCTGAATACATTGAAGAAATGCCGGAACAAGTCCAAGTTACAGAAGTTGTTTCGAGGGATGGAACCAGCAAAAAGAAAGTGGTGAAAAAGCGTGTAATCAAGAAACGTACTGGTGGCAAACAAGAAACTACAGAAATTGTTACTGTAGAAGAAGATGGCAAGGAACCGGAAACCACAGTTACGGTTCAGGAACTTCCGGAAGATGAAGTTCACTTCTTGGAAAGACCTGAATTTAGGAAACCTGAATACATTGAAGAAATGCCGGAACAAGTCCAAGTTACAGAAGTTGTTTCGAGGGATGGAACCAGCAAAAAGAAAGTGGTGAAAAAGCGTGTAATCAAGAAACGTACTGGTGGCAAACAAGAAACTACAGAAATTGTTACTGTAGAAGAAGATGGCAAGGAACCGGAAACCACAGTTACGGTTCAGGAACTTCCGGAAGATGAAGTTCACTTCTTGGAAAGACCTGAATTTAGGAAACCTGAATACATTGAAGAAATGCCGGAACAAGTCCAAGTTACAGAAGTTGTTTCGAGGGATGGAACCAGCAAAAAGAAAGTGGTGAAAAAGCGTGTAATCAAGAAACGTACTGGTGGCAAACAAGAAACTACAGAAATTGTTACTGTAGAAGAAGATGGCAAGGAACCGGAAACCACAGTTACGGTTCAGGAACTTCCGGAAGATGAAGTTCACTTCTTGGAAAGACCTGAATTTAGGAAACCTGAATACATTGAAGAAATGCCGGAACAAGTCCAAGTTACAGAAGTTGTTTCGAGGGATGGAACCAGCAAAAAGAAAGTGGTGAAAAAGCGTGTAATCAAGAAACGTACTGGTGGCAAACAAGAAACTACAGAAATTGTTACTGTAGAAGAAGATGGCAAGGAACCGGAAACCACAGTTACGGTTCAGGAACTTCCGGAAGATGAAGTTCACTTCTTGGAAAGACCTGAATTTAGGAAACCTGAATACATTGAAGAAATGCCGGAACAAGTCCAAGTTACAGAAGTTGTTTCGAGGGATGGAACCAGCAAAAAGAAAGTGGTGAAAAAGCGTGTAATCAAGAAACGTACTGGTGGCAAACAAGAAACTACAGAAATTGTTACTGTAGAAGAAGATGGCAAGGAACCGGAAACCACAGTTACGGTTCAGGAACTTCCGGAAGATGAAGTTCACTTCTTGGAAAGACCTGAATTTAGGAAACCTGAATACATTGAAGAAATGCCGGAACAAGTCCAAGTTACAGAAGTTGTTTCGAGGGATGGAACCAGCAAAAAGAAAGTGGTGAAAAAGCGTGTAATCAAGAAACGTACTGGTGGCAAACAAGAAACTACAGAAATTGTTACTGTAGAAGAAGATGGCAAGGAACCGGAAACCACAGTTACGGTTCAGGAACTTCCGGAAGATGAAGTTCACTTCTTGGAAAGACCTGAATTTAGGAAACCTGAATACATTGAAGAAATGCCGGAACAAGTCCAAGTTACAGAAGTTGTTTCGAGGGATGGAACCAGCAAAAAGAAAGTGGTGAAAAAGCGTGTAATCAAGAAACGTACTGGTGGCAAACAAGAAACTACAGAAATTGTTACTGTAGAAGAAGATGGCAAGGAACCGGAAACCACAGTTACGGTTCAGGAACTTCCGGAAGATGAAGTTCACTTCTTGGAAAGACCTGAATTTAGGAAACCTGAATACATTGAAGAAATGCCGGAACAAGTCCAAGTTACAGAAGTTGTTTCGAGGGATGGAACCAGCAAAAAGAAAGTGGTGAAAAAGCGTGTAATCAAGAAACGTACTGGTGGCAAACAAGAAACTACAGAAATTGTTACTGTAGAAGAAGATGGCAAGGAACCGGAAACCACAGTTACGGTTCAGGAACTTCCGGAAGATGAAGTTCACTTCTTGGAAAGACCTGAATTTAGGAAACCTGAATACATTGAAGAAATGCCGGAACAAGTCCAAGTTACAGAAGTTGTTTCGAGGGATGGAACCAGCAAAAAGAAAGTGGTGAAAAAGCGTGTAATCAAGAAACGTACTGGTGGCAAACAAGAAACTACAGAAATTGTTACTGTAGAAGAAGATGGCAAGGAACCGGAAACCACAGTTACGGTTCAGGAACTTCCGGAAGATGAAGTTCACTTCTTGGAAAGACCTGAATTTAGGAAACCTGAATACATTGAAGAAATGCCGGAACAAGTCCAAGTTACAGAAGTTGTTTCGAGGGATGGAACCAGCAAAAAGAAAGTGGTGAAAAAGCGTGTAATCAAGAAACGTACTGGTGGCAAACAAGAAACTACAGAAATTGTTACTGTAGAAGAAGATGGCAAGGAACCGGAAACCACAGTTACGGTTCAGGAACTTCCGGAAGATGAAGTTCACTTCTTGGAAAGACCTGAATTTAGGAAACCTGAATACATTGAAGAAATGCCGGAACAAGTCCAAGTTACAGAAGTTGTTTCGAGGGATGGAACCAGCAAAAAGAAAGTGGTGAAAAAGCGTGTAATCAAGAAACGTACTGGTGGCAAACAAGAAACTACAGAAATTGTTACTGTAGAAGAAGATGGCAAGGAACCGGAAACCACAGTTACGGTTCAGGAACTTCCGGAAGATGAAGTTCACTTCTTGGAAAGACCTGAATTTAGGAAACCTGAATACATTGAAGAAATGCCGGAACAAGTCCAAGTTACAGAAGTTGTTTCGAGGGATGGAACCAGCAAAAAGAAAGTGGTGAAAAAGCGTGTAATCAAGAAACGTACTGGTGGCAAACAAGAAACTACAGAAATTGTTACTGTAGAAGAAGATGGCAAGGAACCGGAAACCACAGTTACGGTTCAGGAACTTCCGGAAGATGAAGTTCACTTCTTGGAAAGACCTGAATTTAGGAAACCTGAATACATTGAAGAAATGCCGGAACAAGTCCAAGTTACAGAAGTTGTTTCGAGGGATGGAACCAGCAAAAAGAAAGTGGTGAAAAAGCGTGTAATCAAGAAACGTACTGGTGGCAAACAAGAAACTACAGAAATTGTTACTGTAGAAGAAGATGGCAAGGAACCGGAAACCACAGTTACGGTTCAGGAACTTCCGGAAGATGAAGTTCACTTCTTGGAAAGACCTGAATTTAGGAAACCTGAATACATTGAAGAAATGCCGGAACAAGTCCAAGTTACAGAAGTTGTTTCGAGGGATGGAACCAGCAAAAAGAAAGTGGTGAAAAAGCGTGTAATCAAGAAACGTACTGGTGGCAAACAAGAAACTACAGAAATTGTTACTGTAGAAGAAGATGGCAAGGAACCGGAAACCACAGTTACGGTTCAGGAACTTCCGGAAGATGAAGTTCACTTCTTGGAAAGACCTGAATTTAGGAAACCTGAATACATTGAAGAAATGCCGGAACAAGTCCAAGTTACAGAAGTTGTTTCGAGGGATGGAACCAGCAAAAAGAAAGTGGTGAAAAAGCGTGTAATCAAGAAACGTACTGGTGGCAAACAAGAAACTACAGAAATTGTTACTGTAGAAGAAGATGGCAAGGAACCGGAAACCACAGTTACGGTTCAGGAACTTCCGGAAGATGAAGTTCACTTCTTGGAAAGACCTGAATTTAGGAAACCTGAATACATTGAAGAAATGCCGGAACAAGTCCAAGTTACAGAAGTTGTTTCGAGGGATGGAACCAGCAAAAAGAAAGTGGTGAAAAAGCGTGTAATCAAGAAACGTACTGGTGGCAAACAAGAAACTACAGAAATTGTTACTGTAGAAGAAGATGGCAAGGAACCGGAAACCACAGTTACGGTTCAGGAACTTCCGGAAGATGAAGTTCACTTCTTGGAAAGACCTGAATTTAGGAAACCTGAATACATTGAAGAAATGCCGGAACAAGTCCAAGTTACAGAAGTTGTTTCGAGGGATGGAACCAGCAAAAAGAAAGTGGTGAAAAAGCGTGTAATCAAGAAACGTACTGGTGGCAAACAAGAAACTACAGAAATTGTTACTGTAGAAGAAGATGGCAAGGAACCGGAAACCACAGTTACGGTTCAGGAACTTCCGGAAGATGAAGTTCACTTCTTGGAAAGACCTGAATTTAGGAAACCTGAATACATTGAAGAAATGCCGGAACAAGTCCAAGTTACAGAAGTTGTTTCGAGGGATGGAACCAGCAAAAAGAAAGTGGTGAAAAAGCGTGTAATCAAGAAACGTACTGGTGGCAAACAAGAAACTACAGAAATTGTTACTGTAGAAGAAGATGGCAAGGAACCGGAAACCACAGTTACGGTTCAGGAACTTCCGGAAGATGAAGTTCACTTCTTGGAAAGACCTGAATTTAGGAAACCTGAATACATTGAAGAAATGCCGGAACAAGTCCAAGTTACAGAAGTTGTTTCGAGGGATGGAACCAGCAAAAAGAAAGTGGTGAAAAAGCGTGTAATCAAGAAACGTACTGGTGGCAAACAAGAAACTACAGAAATTGTTACTGTAGAAGAAGATGGCAAGGAACCGGAAACCACAGTTACGGTTCAGGAACTTCCGGAAGATGAAGTTCACTTCTTGGAAAGACCTGAATTTAGGAAACCTGAATACATTGAAGAAATGCCGGAACAAGTCCAAGTTACAGAAGTTGTTTCGAGGGATGGAACCAGCAAAAAGAAAGTGGTGAAAAAGCGTGTAATCAAGAAACGTACTGGTGGCAAACAAGAAACTACAGAAATTGTTACTGTAGAAGAAGATGGCAAGGAACCGGAAACCACAGTTACGGTTCAGGAACTTCCGGAAGATGAAGTTCACTTCTTGGAAAGACCTGAATTTAGGAAACCTGAATACATTGAAGAAATGCCGGAACAAGTCCAAGTTACAGAAGTTGTTTCGAGGGATGGAACCAGCAAAAAGAAAGTGGTGAAAAAGCGTGTAATCAAGAAACGTACTGGTGGCAAACAAGAAACTACAGAAATTGTTACTGTAGAAGAAGATGGCAAGGAACCGGAAACCACAGTTACGGTTCAGGAACTTCCGGAAGATGAAGTTCACTTCTTGGAAAGACCTGAATTTAGGAAACCTGAATACATTGAAGAAATGCCGGAACAAGTCCAAGTTACAGAAGTTGTTTCGAGGGATGGAACCAGCAAAAAGAAAGTGGTGAAAAAGCGTGTAATCAAGAAACGTACTGGTGGCAAACAAGAAACTACAGAAATTGTTACTGTAGAAGAAGATGGCAAGGAACCGGAAACCACAGTTACGGTTCAGGAACTTCCGGAAGATGAAGTTCACTTCTTGGAAAGACCTGAATTTAGGAAACCTGAATACATTGAAGAAATGCCGGAACAAGTCCAAGTTACAGAAGTTGTTTCGAGGGATGGAACCAGCAAAAAGAAAGTGGTGAAAAAGCGTGTAATCAAGAAACGTACTGGTGGCAAACAAGAAACTACAGAAATTGTTACTGTAGAAGAAGATGGCAAGGAACCGGAAACCACAGTTACGGTTCAGGAACTTCCGGAAGATGAAGTTCACTTCTTGGAAAGACCTGAATTTAGGAAACCTGAATACATTGAAGAAATGCCGGAACAAGTCCAAGTTACAGAAGTTGTTTCGAGGGATGGAACCAGCAAAAAGAAAGTGGTGAAAAAGCGTGTAATCAAGAAACGTACTGGTGGCAAACAAGAAACTACAGAAATTGTTACTGTAGAAGAAGATGGCAAGGAACCGGAAACCACAGTTACGGTTCAGGAACTTCCGGAAGATGAAGTTCACTTCTTGGAAAGACCTGAATTTAGGAAACCTGAATACATTGAAGAAATGCCGGAACAAGTCCAAGTTACAGAAGTTGTTTCGAGGGATGGAACCAGCAAAAAGAAAGTGGTGAAAAAGCGTGTAATCAAGAAACGTACTGGTGGCAAACAAGAAACTACAGAAATTGTTACTGTAGAAGAAGATGGCAAGGAACCGGAAACCACAGTTACGGTTCAGGAACTTCCGGAAGATGAAGTTCACTTCTTGGAAAGACCTGAATTTAGGAAACCTGAATACATTGAAGAAATGCCGGAACAAGTCCAAGTTACAGAAGTTGTTTCGAGGGATGGAACCAGCAAAAAGAAAGTGGTGAAAAAGCGTGTAATCAAGAAACGTACTGGTGGCAAACAAGAAACTACAGAAATTGTTACTGTAGAAGAAGATGGCAAGGAACCGGAAACCACAGTTACGGTTCAGGAACTTCCGGAAGATGAAGTTCACTTCTTGGAAAGACCTGAATTTAGGAAACCTGAATACATTGAAGAAATGCCGGAACAAGTCCAAGTTACAGAAGTTGTTTCGAGGGATGGAACCAGCAAAAAGAAAGTGGTGAAAAAGCGTGTAATCAAGAAACGTACTGGTGGCAAACAAGAAACTACAGAAATTGTTACTGTAGAAGAAGATGGCAAGGAACCGGAAACCACAGTTACGGTTCAGGAACTTCCGGAAGATGAAGTTCACTTCTTGGAAAGACCTGAATTTAGGAAACCTGAATACATTGAAGAAATGCCGGAACAAGTCCAAGTTACAGAAGTTGTTTCGAGGGATGGAACCAGCAAAAAGAAAGTGGTGAAAAAGCGTGTAATCAAGAAACGTACTGGTGGCAAACAAGAAACTACAGAAATTGTTACTGTAGAAGAAGATGGCAAGGAACCGGAAACCACAGTTACGGTTCAGGAACTTCCGGAAGATGAAGTTCACTTCTTGGAAAGACCTGAATTTAGGAAACCTGAATACATTGAAGAAATGCCGGAACAAGTCCAAGTTACAGAAGTTGTTTCGAGGGATGGAACCAGCAAAAAGAAAGTGGTGAAAAAGCGTGTAATCAAGAAACGTACTGGTGGCAAACAAGAAACTACAGAAATTGTTACTGTAGAAGAAGATGGCAAGGAACCGGAAACCACAGTTACGGTTCAGGAACTTCCGGAAGATGAAGTTCACTTCTTGGAAAGACCTGAATTTAGGAAACCTGAATACATTGAAGAAATGCCGGAACAAGTCCAAGTTACAGAAGTTGTTTCGAGGGATGGAACCAGCAAAAAGAAAGTGGTGAAAAAGCGTGTAATCAAGAAACGTACTGGTGGCAAACAAGAAACTACAGAAATTGTTACTGTAGAAGAAGATGGCAAGGAACCGGAAACCACAGTTACGGTTCAGGAACTTCCGGAAGATGAAGTTCACTTCTTGGAAAGACCTGAATTTAGGAAACCTGAATACATTGAAGAAATGCCGGAACAAGTCCAAGTTACAGAAGTTGTTTCGAGGGATGGAACCAGCAAAAAGAAAGTGGTGAAAAAGCGTGTAATCAAGAAACGTACTGGTGGCAAACAAGAAACTACAGAAATTGTTACTGTAGAAGAAGATGGCAAGGAACCGGAAACCACAGTTACGGTTCAGGAACTTCCGGAAGATGAAGTTCACTTCTTGGAAAGACCTGAATTTAGGAAACCTGAATACATTGAAGAAATGCCGGAACAAGTCCAAGTTACAGAAGTTGTTTCGAGGGATGGAACCAGCAAAAAGAAAGTGGTGAAAAAGCGTGTAATCAAGAAACGTACTGGTGGCAAACAAGAAACTACAGAAATTGTTACTGTAGAAGAAGATGGCAAGGAACCGGAAACCACAGTTACGGTTCAGGAACTTCCGGAAGATGAAGTTCACTTCTTGGAAAGACCTGAATTTAGGAAACCTGAATACATTGAAGAAATGCCGGAACAAGTCCAAGTTACAGAAGTTGTTTCGAGGGATGGAACCAGCAAAAAGAAAGTGGTGAAAAAGCGTGTAATCAAGAAACGTACTGGTGGCAAACAAGAAACTACAGAAATTGTTACTGTAGAAGAAGATGGCAAGGAACCGGAAACCACAGTTACGGTTCAGGAACTTCCGGAAGATGAAGTTCACTTCTTGGAAAGACCTGAATTTAGGAAACCTGAATACATTGAAGAAATGCCGGAACAAGTCCAAGTTACAGAAGTTGTTTCGAGGGATGGAACCAGCAAAAAGAAAGTGGTGAAAAAGCGTGTAATCAAGAAACGTACTGGTGGCAAACAAGAAACTACAGAAATTGTTACTGTAGAAGAAGATGGCAAGGAACCGGAAACCACAGTTACGGTTCAGGAACTTCCGGAAGATGAAGTTCACTTCTTGGAAAGACCTGAATTTAGGAAACCTGAATACATTGAAGAAATGCCGGAACAAGTCCAAGTTACAGAAGTTGTTTCGAGGGATGGAACCAGCAAAAAGAAAGTGGTGAAAAAGCGTGTAATCAAGAAACGTACTGGTGGCAAACAAGAAACTACAGAAATTGTTACTGTAGAAGAAGATGGCAAGGAACCGGAAACCACAGTTACGGTTCAGGAACTTCCGGAAGATGAAGTTCACTTCTTGGAAAGACCTGAATTTAGGAAACCTGAATACATTGAAGAAATGCCGGAACAAGTCCAAGTTACAGAAGTTGTTTCGAGGGATGGAACCAGCAAAAAGAAAGTGGTGAAAAAGCGTGTAATCAAGAAACGTACTGGTGGCAAACAAGAAACTACAGAAATTGTTACTGTAGAAGAAGATGGCAAGGAACCGGAAACCACAGTTACGGTTCAGGAACTTCCGGAAGATGAAGTTCACTTCTTGGAAAGACCTGAATTTAGGAAACCTGAATACATTGAAGAAATGCCGGAACAAGTCCAAGTTACAGAAGTTGTTTCGAGGGATGGAACCAGCAAAAAGAAAGTGGTGAAAAAGCGTGTAATCAAGAAACGTACTGGTGGCAAACAAGAAACTACAGAAATTGTTACTGTAGAAGAAGATGGCAAGGAACCGGAAACCACAGTTACGGTTCAGGAACTTCCGGAAGATGAAGTTCACTTCTTGGAAAGACCTGAATTTAGGAAACCTGAATACATTGAAGAAATGCCGGAACAAGTCCAAGTTACAGAAGTTGTTTCGAGGGATGGAACCAGCAAAAAGAAAGTGGTGAAAAAGCGTGTAATCAAGAAACGTACTGGTGGCAAACAAGAAACTACAGAAATTGTTACTGTAGAAGAAGATGGCAAGGAACCGGAAACCACAGTTACGGTTCAGGAACTTCCGGAAGATGAAGTTCACTTCTTGGAAAGACCTGAATTTAGGAAACCTGAATACATTGAAGAAATGCCGGAACAAGTCCAAGTTACAGAAGTTGTTTCGAGGGATGGAACCAGCAAAAAGAAAGTGGTGAAAAAGCGTGTAATCAAGAAACGTACTGGTGGCAAACAAGAAACTACAGAAATTGTTACTGTAGAAGAAGATGGCAAGGAACCGGAAACCACAGTTACGGTTCAGGAACTTCCGGAAGATGAAGTTCACTTCTTGGAAAGACCTGAATTTAGGAAACCTGAATACATTGAAGAAATGCCGGAACAAGTCCAAGTTACAGAAGTTGTTTCGAGGGATGGAACCAGCAAAAAGAAAGTGGTGAAAAAGCGTGTAATCAAGAAACGTACTGGTGGCAAACAAGAAACTACAGAAATTGTTACTGTAGAAGAAGATGGCAAGGAACCGGAAACCACAGTTACGGTTCAGGAACTTCCGGAAGATGAAGTTCACTTCTTGGAAAGACCTGAATTTAGGAAACCTGAATACATTGAAGAAATGCCGGAACAAGTCCAAGTTACAGAAGTTGTTTCGAGGGATGGAACCAGCAAAAAGAAAGTGGTGAAAAAGCGTGTAATCAAGAAACGTACTGGTGGCAAACAAGAAACTACAGAAATTGTTACTGTAGAAGAAGATGGCAAGGAACCGGAAACCACAGTTACGGTTCAGGAACTTCCGGAAGATGAAGTTCACTTCTTGGAAAGACCTGAATTTAGGAAACCTGAATACATTGAAGAAATGCCGGAACAAGTCCAAGTTACAGAAGTTGTTTCGAGGGATGGAACCAGCAAAAAGAAAGTGGTGAAAAAGCGTGTAATCAAGAAACGTACTGGTGGCAAACAAGAAACTACAGAAATTGTTACTGTAGAAGAAGATGGCAAGGAACCGGAAACCACAGTTACGGTTCAGGAACTTCCGGAAGATGAAGTTCACTTCTTGGAAAGACCTGAATTTAGGAAACCTGAATACATTGAAGAAATGCCGGAACAAGTCCAAGTTACAGAAGTTGTTTCGAGGGATGGAACCAGCAAAAAGAAAGTGGTGAAAAAGCGTGTAATCAAGAAACGTACTGGTGGCAAACAAGAAACTACAGAAATTGTTACTGTAGAAGAAGATGGCAAGGAACCGGAAACCACAGTTACGGTTCAGGAACTTCCGGAAGATGAAGTTCACTTCTTGGAAAGACCTGAATTTAGGAAACCTGAATACATTGAAGAAATGCCGGAACAAGTCCAAGTTACAGAAGTTGTTTCGAGGGATGGAACCAGCAAAAAGAAAGTGGTGAAAAAGCGTGTAATCAAGAAACGTACTGGTGGCAAACAAGAAACTACAGAAATTGTTACTGTAGAAGAAGATGGCAAGGAACCGGAAACCACAGTTACGGTTCAGGAACTTCCGGAAGATGAAGTTCACTTCTTGGAAAGACCTGAATTTAGGAAACCTGAATACATTGAAGAAATGCCGGAACAAGTCCAAGTTACAGAAGTTGTTTCGAGGGATGGAACCAGCAAAAAGAAAGTGGTGAAAAAGCGTGTAATCAAGAAACGTACTGGTGGCAAACAAGAAACTACAGAAATTGTTACTGTAGAAGAAGATGGCAAGGAACCGGAAACCACAGTTACGGTTCAGGAACTTCCGGAAGATGAAGTTCACTTCTTGGAAAGACCTGAATTTAGGAAACCTGAATACATTGAAGAAATGCCGGAACAAGTCCAAGTTACAGAAGTTGTTTCGAGGGATGGAACCAGCAAAAAGAAAGTGGTGAAAAAGCGTGTAATCAAGAAACGTACTGGTGGCAAACAAGAAACTACAGAAATTGTTACTGTAGAAGAAGATGGCAAGGAACCGGAAACCACAGTTACGGTTCAGGAACTTCCGGAAGATGAAGTTCACTTCTTGGAAAGACCTGAATTTAGGAAACCTGAATACATTGAAGAAATGCCGGAACAAGTCCAAGTTACAGAAGTTGTTTCGAGGGATGGAACCAGCAAAAAGAAAGTGGTGAAAAAGCGTGTAATCAAGAAACGTACTGGTGGCAAACAAGAAACTACAGAAATTGTTACTGTAGAAGAAGATGGCAAGGAACCGGAAACCACAGTTACGGTTCAGGAACTTCCGGAAGATGAAGTTCACTTCTTGGAAAGACCTGAATTTAGGAAACCTGAATACATTGAAGAAATGCCGGAACAAGTCCAAGTTACAGAAGTTGTTTCGAGGGATGGAACCAGCAAAAAGAAAGTGGTGAAAAAGCGTGTAATCAAGAAACGTACTGGTGGCAAACAAGAAACTACAGAAATTGTTACTGTAGAAGAAGATGGCAAGGAACCGGAAACCACAGTTACGGTTCAGGAACTTCCGGAAGATGAAGTTCACTTCTTGGAAAGACCTGAATTTAGGAAACCTGAATACATTGAAGAAATGCCGGAACAAGTCCAAGTTACAGAAGTTGTTTCGAGGGATGGAACCAGCAAAAAGAAAGTGGTGAAAAAGCGTGTAATCAAGAAACGTACTGGTGGCAAACAAGAAACTACAGAAATTGTTACTGTAGAAGAAGATGGCAAGGAACCGGAAACCACAGTTACGGTTCAGGAACTTCCGGAAGATGAAGTTCACTTCTTGGAAAGACCTGAATTTAGGAAACCTGAATACATTGAAGAAATGCCGGAACAAGTCCAAGTTACAGAAGTTGTTTCGAGGGATGGAACCAGCAAAAAGAAAGTGGTGAAAAAGCGTGTAATCAAGAAACGTACTGGTGGCAAACAAGAAACTACAGAAATTGTTACTGTAGAAGAAGATGGCAAGGAACCGGAAACCACAGTTACGGTTCAGGAACTTCCGGAAGATGAAGTTCACTTCTTGGAAAGACCTGAATTTAGGAAACCTGAATACATTGAAGAAATGCCGGAACAAGTCCAAGTTACAGAAGTTGTTTCGAGGGATGGAACCAGCAAAAAGAAAGTGGTGAAAAAGCGTGTAATCAAGAAACGTACTGGTGGCAAACAAGAAACTACAGAAATTGTTACTGTAGAAGAAGATGGCAAGGAACCGGAAACCACAGTTACGGTTCAGGAACTTCCGGAAGATGAAGTTCACTTCTTGGAAAGACCTGAATTTAGGAAACCTGAATACATTGAAGAAATGCCGGAACAAGTCCAAGTTACAGAAGTTGTTTCGAGGGATGGAACCAGCAAAAAGAAAGTGGTGAAAAAGCGTGTAATCAAGAAACGTACTGGTGGCAAACAAGAAACTACAGAAATTGTTACTGTAGAAGAAGATGGCAAGGAACCGGAAACCACAGTTACGGTTCAGGAACTTCCGGAAGATGAAGTTCACTTCTTGGAAAGACCTGAATTTAGGAAACCTGAATACATTGAAGAAATGCCGGAACAAGTCCAAGTTACAGAAGTTGTTTCGAGGGATGGAACCAGCAAAAAGAAAGTGGTGAAAAAGCGTGTAATCAAGAAACGTACTGGTGGCAAACAAGAAACTACAGAAATTGTTACTGTAGAAGAAGATGGCAAGGAACCGGAAACCACAGTTACGGTTCAGGAACTTCCGGAAGATGAAGTTCACTTCTTGGAAAGACCTGAATTTAGGAAACCTGAATACATTGAAGAAATGCCGGAACAAGTCCAAGTTACAGAAGTTGTTTCGAGGGATGGAACCAGCAAAAAGAAAGTGGTGAAAAAGCGTGTAATCAAGAAACGTACTGGTGGCAAACAAGAAACTACAGAAATTGTTACTGTAGAAGAAGATGGCAAGGAACCGGAAACCACAGTTACGGTTCAGGAACTTCCGGAAGATGAAGTTCACTTCTTGGAAAGACCTGAATTTAGGAAACCTGAATACATTGAAGAAATGCCGGAACAAGTCCAAGTTACAGAAGTTGTTTCGAGGGATGGAACCAGCAAAAAGAAAGTGGTGAAAAAGCGTGTAATCAAGAAACGTACTGGTGGCAAACAAGAAACTACAGAAATTGTTACTGTAGAAGAAGATGGCAAGGAACCGGAAACCACAGTTACGGTTCAGGAACTTCCGGAAGATGAAGTTCACTTCTTGGAAAGACCTGAATTTAGGAAACCTGAATACATTGAAGAAATGCCGGAACAAGTCCAAGTTACAGAAGTTGTTTCGAGGGATGGAACCAGCAAAAAGAAAGTGGTGAAAAAGCGTGTAATCAAGAAACGTACTGGTGGCAAACAAGAAACTACAGAAATTGTTACTGTAGAAGAAGATGGCAAGGAACCGGAAACCACAGTTACGGTTCAGGAACTTCCGGAAGATGAAGTTCACTTCTTGGAAAGACCTGAATTTAGGAAACCTGAATACATTGAAGAAATGCCGGAACAAGTCCAAGTTACAGAAGTTGTTTCGAGGGATGGAACCAGCAAAAAGAAAGTGGTGAAAAAGCGTGTAATCAAGAAACGTACTGGTGGCAAACAAGAAACTACAGAAATTGTTACTGTAGAAGAAGATGGCAAGGAACCGGAAACCACAGTTACGGTTCAGGAACTTCCGGAAGATGAAGTTCACTTCTTGGAAAGACCTGAATTTAGGAAACCTGAATACATTGAAGAAATGCCGGAACAAGTCCAAGTTACAGAAGTTGTTTCGAGGGATGGAACCAGCAAAAAGAAAGTGGTGAAAAAGCGTGTAATCAAGAAACGTACTGGTGGCAAACAAGAAACTACAGAAATTGTTACTGTAGAAGAAGATGGCAAGGAACCGGAAACCACAGTTACGGTTCAGGAACTTCCGGAAGATGAAGTTCACTTCTTGGAAAGACCTGAATTTAGGAAACCTGAATACATTGAAGAAATGCCGGAACAAGTCCAAGTTACAGAAGTTGTTTCGAGGGATGGAACCAGCAAAAAGAAAGTGGTGAAAAAGCGTGTAATCAAGAAACGTACTGGTGGCAAACAAGAAACTACAGAAATTGTTACTGTAGAAGAAGATGGCAAGGAACCGGAAACCACAGTTACGGTTCAGGAACTTCCGGAAGATGAAGTTCACTTCTTGGAAAGACCTGAATTTAGGAAACCTGAATACATTGAAGAAATGCCGGAACAAGTCCAAGTTACAGAAGTTGTTTCGAGGGATGGAACCAGCAAAAAGAAAGTGGTGAAAAAGCGTGTAATCAAGAAACGTACTGGTGGCAAACAAGAAACTACAGAAATTGTTACTGTAGAAGAAGATGGCAAGGAACCGGAAACCACAGTTACGGTTCAGGAACTTCCGGAAGATGAAGTTCACTTCTTGGAAAGACCTGAATTTAGGAAACCTGAATACATTGAAGAAATGCCGGAACAAGTCCAAGTTACAGAAGTTGTTTCGAGGGATGGAACCAGCAAAAAGAAAGTGGTGAAAAAGCGTGTAATCAAGAAACGTACTGGTGGCAAACAAGAAACTACAGAAATTGTTACTGTAGAAGAAGATGGCAAGGAACCGGAAACCACAGTTACGGTTCAGGAACTTCCGGAAGATGAAGTTCACTTCTTGGAAAGACCTGAATTTAGGAAACCTGAATACATTGAAGAAATGCCGGAACAAGTCCAAGTTACAGAAGTTGTTTCGAGGGATGGAACCAGCAAAAAGAAAGTGGTGAAAAAGCGTGTAATCAAGAAACGTACTGGTGGCAAACAAGAAACTACAGAAATTGTTACTGTAGAAGAAGATGGCAAGGAACCGGAAACCACAGTTACGGTTCAGGAACTTCCGGAAGATGAAGTTCACTTCTTGGAAAGACCTGAATTTAGGAAACCTGAATACATTGAAGAAATGCCGGAACAAGTCCAAGTTACAGAAGTTGTTTCGAGGGATGGAACCAGCAAAAAGAAAGTGGTGAAAAAGCGTGTAATCAAGAAACGTACTGGTGGCAAACAAGAAACTACAGAAATTGTTACTGTAGAAGAAGATGGCAAGGAACCGGAAACCACAGTTACGGTTCAGGAACTTCCGGAAGATGAAGTTCACTTCTTGGAAAGACCTGAATTTAGGAAACCTGAATACATTGAAGAAATGCCGGAACAAGTCCAAGTTACAGAAGTTGTTTCGAGGGATGGAACCAGCAAAAAGAAAGTGGTGAAAAAGCGTGTAATCAAGAAACGTACTGGTGGCAAACAAGAAACTACAGAAATTGTTACTGTAGAAGAAGATGGCAAGGAACCGGAAACCACAGTTACGGTTCAGGAACTTCCGGAAGATGAAGTTCACTTCTTGGAAAGACCTGAATTTAGGAAACCTGAATACATTGAAGAAATGCCGGAACAAGTCCAAGTTACAGAAGTTGTTTCGAGGGATGGAACCAGCAAAAAGAAAGTGGTGAAAAAGCGTGTAATCAAGAAACGTACTGGTGGCAAACAAGAAACTACAGAAATTGTTACTGTAGAAGAAGATGGCAAGGAACCGGAAACCACAGTTACGGTTCAGGAACTTCCGGAAGATGAAGTTCACTTCTTGGAAAGACCTGAATTTAGGAAACCTGAATACATTGAAGAAATGCCGGAACAAGTCCAAGTTACAGAAGTTGTTTCGAGGGATGGAACCAGCAAAAAGAAAGTGGTGAAAAAGCGTGTAATCAAGAAACGTACTGGTGGCAAACAAGAAACTACAGAAATTGTTACTGTAGAAGAAGATGGCAAGGAACCGGAAACCACAGTTACGGTTCAGGAACTTCCGGAAGATGAAGTTCACTTCTTGGAAAGACCTGAATTTAGGAAACCTGAATACATTGAAGAAATGCCGGAACAAGTCCAAGTTACAGAAGTTGTTTCGAGGGATGGAACCAGCAAAAAGAAAGTGGTGAAAAAGCGTGTAATCAAGAAACGTACTGGTGGCAAACAAGAAACTACAGAAATTGTTACTGTAGAAGAAGATGGCAAGGAACCGGAAACCACAGTTACGGTTCAGGAACTTCCGGAAGATGAAGTTCACTTCTTGGAAAGACCTGAATTTAGGAAACCTGAATACATTGAAGAAATGCCGGAACAAGTCCAAGTTACAGAAGTTGTTTCGAGGGATGGAACCAGCAAAAAGAAAGTGGTGAAAAAGCGTGTAATCAAGAAACGTACTGGTGGCAAACAAGAAACTACAGAAATTGTTACTGTAGAAGAAGATGGCAAGGAACCGGAAACCACAGTTACGGTTCAGGAACTTCCGGAAGATGAAGTTCACTTCTTGGAAAGACCTGAATTTAGGAAACCTGAATACATTGAAGAAATGCCGGAACAAGTCCAAGTTACAGAAGTTGTTTCGAGGGATGGAACCAGCAAAAAGAAAGTGGTGAAAAAGCGTGTAATCAAGAAACGTACTGGTGGCAAACAAGAAACTACAGAAATTGTTACTGTAGAAGAAGATGGCAAGGAACCGGAAACCACAGTTACGGTTCAGGAACTTCCGGAAGATGAAGTTCACTTCTTGGAAAGACCTGAATTTAGGAAACCTGAATACATTGAAGAAATGCCGGAACAAGTCCAAGTTACAGAAGTTGTTTCGAGGGATGGAACCAGCAAAAAGAAAGTGGTGAAAAAGCGTGTAATCAAGAAACGTACTGGTGGCAAACAAGAAACTACAGAAATTGTTACTGTAGAAGAAGATGGCAAGGAACCGGAAACCACAGTTACGGTTCAGGAACTTCCGGAAGATGAAGTTCACTTCTTGGAAAGACCTGAATTTAGGAAACCTGAATACATTGAAGAAATGCCGGAACAAGTCCAAGTTACAGAAGTTGTTTCGAGGGATGGAACCAGCAAAAAGAAAGTGGTGAAAAAGCGTGTAATCAAGAAACGTACTGGTGGCAAACAAGAAACTACAGAAATTGTTACTGTAGAAGAAGATGGCAAGGAACCGGAAACCACAGTTACGGTTCAGGAACTTCCGGAAGATGAAGTTCACTTCTTGGAAAGACCTGAATTTAGGAAACCTGAATACATTGAAGAAATGCCGGAACAAGTCCAAGTTACAGAAGTTGTTTCGAGGGATGGAACCAGCAAAAAGAAAGTGGTGAAAAAGCGTGTAATCAAGAAACGTACTGGTGGCAAACAAGAAACTACAGAAATTGTTACTGTAGAAGAAGATGGCAAGGAACCGGAAACCACAGTTACGGTTCAGGAACTTCCGGAAGATGAAGTTCACTTCTTGGAAAGACCTGAATTTAGGAAACCTGAATACATTGAAGAAATGCCGGAACAAGTCCAAGTTACAGAAGTTGTTTCGAGGGATGGAACCAGCAAAAAGAAAGTGGTGAAAAAGCGTGTAATCAAGAAACGTACTGGTGGCAAACAAGAAACTACAGAAATTGTTACTGTAGAAGAAGATGGCAAGGAACCGGAAACCACAGTTACGGTTCAGGAACTTCCGGAAGATGAAGTTCACTTCTTGGAAAGACCTGAATTTAGGAAACCTGAATACATTGAAGAAATGCCGGAACAAGTCCAAGTTACAGAAGTTGTTTCGAGGGATGGAACCAGCAAAAAGAAAGTGGTGAAAAAGCGTGTAATCAAGAAACGTACTGGTGGCAAACAAGAAACTACAGAAATTGTTACTGTAGAAGAAGATGGCAAGGAACCGGAAACCACAGTTACGGTTCAGGAACTTCCGGAAGATGAAGTTCACTTCTTGGAAAGACCTGAATTTAGGAAACCTGAATACATTGAAGAAATGCCGGAACAAGTCCAAGTTACAGAAGTTGTTTCGAGGGATGGAACCAGCAAAAAGAAAGTGGTGAAAAAGCGTGTAATCAAGAAACGTACTGGTGGCAAACAAGAAACTACAGAAATTGTTACTGTAGAAGAAGATGGCAAGGAACCGGAAACCACAGTTACGGTTCAGGAACTTCCGGAAGATGAAGTTCACTTCTTGGAAAGACCTGAATTTAGGAAACCTGAATACATTGAAGAAATGCCGGAACAAGTCCAAGTTACAGAAGTTGTTTCGAGGGATGGAACCAGCAAAAAGAAAGTGGTGAAAAAGCGTGTAATCAAGAAACGTACTGGTGGCAAACAAGAAACTACAGAAATTGTTACTGTAGAAGAAGATGGCAAGGAACCGGAAACCACAGTTACGGTTCAGGAACTTCCGGAAGATGAAGTTCACTTCTTGGAAAGACCTGAATTTAGGAAACCTGAATACATTGAAGAAATGCCGGAACAAGTCCAAGTTACAGAAGTTGTTTCGAGGGATGGAACCAGCAAAAAGAAAGTGGTGAAAAAGCGTGTAATCAAGAAACGTACTGGTGGCAAACAAGAAACTACAGAAATTGTTACTGTAGAAGAAGATGGCAAGGAACCGGAAACCACAGTTACGGTTCAGGAACTTCCGGAAGATGAAGTTCACTTCTTGGAAAGACCTGAATTTAGGAAACCTGAATACATTGAAGAAATGCCGGAACAAGTCCAAGTTACAGAAGTTGTTTCGAGGGATGGAACCAGCAAAAAGAAAGTGGTGAAAAAGCGTGTAATCAAGAAACGTACTGGTGGCAAACAAGAAACTACAGAAATTGTTACTGTAGAAGAAGATGGCAAGGAACCGGAAACCACAGTTACGGTTCAGGAACTTCCGGAAGATGAAGTTCACTTCTTGGAAAGACCTGAATTTAGGAAACCTGAATACATTGAAGAAATGCCGGAACAAGTCCAAGTTACAGAAGTTGTTTCGAGGGATGGAACCAGCAAAAAGAAAGTGGTGAAAAAGCGTGTAATCAAGAAACGTACTGGTGGCAAACAAGAAACTACAGAAATTGTTACTGTAGAAGAAGATGGCAAGGAACCGGAAACCACAGTTACGGTTCAGGAACTTCCGGAAGATGAAGTTCACTTCTTGGAAAGACCTGAATTTAGGAAACCTGAATACATTGAAGAAATGCCGGAACAAGTCCAAGTTACAGAAGTTGTTTCGAGGGATGGAACCAGCAAAAAGAAAGTGGTGAAAAAGCGTGTAATCAAGAAACGTACTGGTGGCAAACAAGAAACTACAGAAATTGTTACTGTAGAAGAAGATGGCAAGGAACCGGAAACCACAGTTACGGTTCAGGAACTTCCGGAAGATGAAGTTCACTTCTTGGAAAGACCTGAATTTAGGAAACCTGAATACATTGAAGAAATGCCGGAACAAGTCCAAGTTACAGAAGTTGTTTCGAGGGATGGAACCAGCAAAAAGAAAGTGGTGAAAAAGCGTGTAATCAAGAAACGTACTGGTGGCAAACAAGAAACTACAGAAATTGTTACTGTAGAAGAAGATGGCAAGGAACCGGAAACCACAGTTACGGTTCAGGAACTTCCGGAAGATGAAGTTCACTTCTTGGAAAGACCTGAATTTAGGAAACCTGAATACATTGAAGAAATGCCGGAACAAGTCCAAGTTACAGAAGTTGTTTCGAGGGATGGAACCAGCAAAAAGAAAGTGGTGAAAAAGCGTGTAATCAAGAAACGTACTGGTGGCAAACAAGAAACTACAGAAATTGTTACTGTAGAAGAAGATGGCAAGGAACCGGAAACCACAGTTACGGTTCAGGAACTTCCGGAAGATGAAGTTCACTTCTTGGAAAGACCTGAATTTAGGAAACCTGAATACATTGAAGAAATGCCGGAACAAGTCCAAGTTACAGAAGTTGTTTCGAGGGATGGAACCAGCAAAAAGAAAGTGGTGAAAAAGCGTGTAATCAAGAAACGTACTGGTGGCAAACAAGAAACTACAGAAATTGTTACTGTAGAAGAAGATGGCAAGGAACCGGAAACCACAGTTACGGTTCAGGAACTTCCGGAAGATGAAGTTCACTTCTTGGAAAGACCTGAATTTAGGAAACCTGAATACATTGAAGAAATGCCGGAACAAGTCCAAGTTACAGAAGTTGTTTCGAGGGATGGAACCAGCAAAAAGAAAGTGGTGAAAAAGCGTGTAATCAAGAAACGTACTGGTGGCAAACAAGAAACTACAGAAATTGTTACTGTAGAAGAAGATGGCAAGGAACCGGAAACCACAGTTACGGTTCAGGAACTTCCGGAAGATGAAGTTCACTTCTTGGAAAGACCTGAATTTAGGAAACCTGAATACATTGAAGAAATGCCGGAACAAGTCCAAGTTACAGAAGTTGTTTCGAGGGATGGAACCAGCAAAAAGAAAGTGGTGAAAAAGCGTGTAATCAAGAAACGTACTGGTGGCAAACAAGAAACTACAGAAATTGTTACTGTAGAAGAAGATGGCAAGGAACCGGAAACCACAGTTACGGTTCAGGAACTTCCGGAAGATGAAGTTCACTTCTTGGAAAGACCTGAATTTAGGAAACCTGAATACATTGAAGAAATGCCGGAACAAGTCCAAGTTACAGAAGTTGTTTCGAGGGATGGAACCAGCAAAAAGAAAGTGGTGAAAAAGCGTGTAATCAAGAAACGTACTGGTGGCAAACAAGAAACTACAGAAATTGTTACTGTAGAAGAAGATGGCAAGGAACCGGAAACCACAGTTACGGTTCAGGAACTTCCGGAAGATGAAGTTCACTTCTTGGAAAGACCTGAATTTAGGAAACCTGAATACATTGAAGAAATGCCGGAACAAGTCCAAGTTACAGAAGTTGTTTCGAGGGATGGAACCAGCAAAAAGAAAGTGGTGAAAAAGCGTGTAATCAAGAAACGTACTGGTGGCAAACAAGAAACTACAGAAATTGTTACTGTAGAAGAAGATGGCAAGGAACCGGAAACCACAGTTACGGTTCAGGAACTTCCGGAAGATGAAGTTCACTTCTTGGAAAGACCTGAATTTAGGAAACCTGAATACATTGAAGAAATGCCGGAACAAGTCCAAGTTACAGAAGTTGTTTCGAGGGATGGAACCAGCAAAAAGAAAGTGGTGAAAAAGCGTGTAATCAAGAAACGTACTGGTGGCAAACAAGAAACTACAGAAATTGTTACTGTAGAAGAAGATGGCAAGGAACCGGAAACCACAGTTACGGTTCAGGAACTTCCGGAAGATGAAGTTCACTTCTTGGAAAGACCTGAATTTAGGAAACCTGAATACATTGAAGAAATGCCGGAACAAGTCCAAGTTACAGAAGTTGTTTCGAGGGATGGAACCAGCAAAAAGAAAGTGGTGAAAAAGCGTGTAATCAAGAAACGTACTGGTGGCAAACAAGAAACTACAGAAATTGTTACTGTAGAAGAAGATGGCAAGGAACCGGAAACCACAGTTACGGTTCAGGAACTTCCGGAAGATGAAGTTCACTTCTTGGAAAGACCTGAATTTAGGAAACCTGAATACATTGAAGAAATGCCGGAACAAGTCCAAGTTACAGAAGTTGTTTCGAGGGATGGAACCAGCAAAAAGAAAGTGGTGAAAAAGCGTGTAATCAAGAAACGTACTGGTGGCAAACAAGAAACTACAGAAATTGTTACTGTAGAAGAAGATGGCAAGGAACCGGAAACCACAGTTACGGTTCAGGAACTTCCGGAAGATGAAGTTCACTTCTTGGAAAGACCTGAATTTAGGAAACCTGAATACATTGAAGAAATGCCGGAACAAGTCCAAGTTACAGAAGTTGTTTCGAGGGATGGAACCAGCAAAAAGAAAGTGGTGAAAAAGCGTGTAATCAAGAAACGTACTGGTGGCAAACAAGAAACTACAGAAATTGTTACTGTAGAAGAAGATGGCAAGGAACCGGAAACCACAGTTACGGTTCAGGAACTTCCGGAAGATGAAGTTCACTTCTTGGAAAGACCTGAATTTAGGAAACCTGAATACATTGAAGAAATGCCGGAACAAGTCCAAGTTACAGAAGTTGTTTCGAGGGATGGAACCAGCAAAAAGAAAGTGGTGAAAAAGCGTGTAATCAAGAAACGTACTGGTGGCAAACAAGAAACTACAGAAATTGTTACTGTAGAAGAAGATGGCAAGGAACCGGAAACCACAGTTACGGTTCAGGAACTTCCGGAAGATGAAGTTCACTTCTTGGAAAGACCTGAATTTAGGAAACCTGAATACATTGAAGAAATGCCGGAACAAGTCCAAGTTACAGAAGTTGTTTCGAGGGATGGAACCAGCAAAAAGAAAGTGGTGAAAAAGCGTGTAATCAAGAAACGTACTGGTGGCAAACAAGAAACTACAGAAATTGTTACTGTAGAAGAAGATGGCAAGGAACCGGAAACCACAGTTACGGTTCAGGAACTTCCGGAAGATGAAGTTCACTTCTTGGAAAGACCTGAATTTAGGAAACCTGAATACATTGAAGAAATGCCGGAACAAGTCCAAGTTACAGAAGTTGTTTCGAGGGATGGAACCAGCAAAAAGAAAGTGGTGAAAAAGCGTGTAATCAAGAAACGTACTGGTGGCAAACAAGAAACTACAGAAATTGTTACTGTAGAAGAAGATGGCAAGGAACCGGAAACCACAGTTACGGTTCAGGAACTTCCGGAAGATGAAGTTCACTTCTTGGAAAGACCTGAATTTAGGAAACCTGAATACATTGAAGAAATGCCGGAACAAGTCCAAGTTACAGAAGTTGTTTCGAGGGATGGAACCAGCAAAAAGAAAGTGGTGAAAAAGCGTGTAATCAAGAAACGTACTGGTGGCAAACAAGAAACTACAGAAATTGTTACTGTAGAAGAAGATGGCAAGGAACCGGAAACCACAGTTACGGTTCAGGAACTTCCGGAAGATGAAGTTCACTTCTTGGAAAGACCTGAATTTAGGAAACCTGAATACATTGAAGAAATGCCGGAACAAGTCCAAGTTACAGAAGTTGTTTCGAGGGATGGAACCAGCAAAAAGAAAGTGGTGAAAAAGCGTGTAATCAAGAAACGTACTGGTGGCAAACAAGAAACTACAGAAATTGTTACTGTAGAAGAAGATGGCAAGGAACCGGAAACCACAGTTACGGTTCAGGAACTTCCGGAAGATGAAGTTCACTTCTTGGAAAGACCTGAATTTAGGAAACCTGAATACATTGAAGAAATGCCGGAACAAGTCCAAGTTACAGAAGTTGTTTCGAGGGATGGAACCAGCAAAAAGAAAGTGGTGAAAAAGCGTGTAATCAAGAAACGTACTGGTGGCAAACAAGAAACTACAGAAATTGTTACTGTAGAAGAAGATGGCAAGGAACCGGAAACCACAGTTACGGTTCAGGAACTTCCGGAAGATGAAGTTCACTTCTTGGAAAGACCTGAATTTAGGAAACCTGAATACATTGAAGAAATGCCGGAACAAGTCCAAGTTACAGAAGTTGTTTCGAGGGATGGAACCAGCAAAAAGAAAGTGGTGAAAAAGCGTGTAATCAAGAAACGTACTGGTGGCAAACAAGAAACTACAGAAATTGTTACTGTAGAAGAAGATGGCAAGGAACCGGAAACCACAGTTACGGTTCAGGAACTTCCGGAAGATGAAGTTCACTTCTTGGAAAGACCTGAATTTAGGAAACCTGAATACATTGAAGAAATGCCGGAACAAGTCCAAGTTACAGAAGTTGTTTCGAGGGATGGAACCAGCAAAAAGAAAGTGGTGAAAAAGCGTGTAATCAAGAAACGTACTGGTGGCAAACAAGAAACTACAGAAATTGTTACTGTAGAAGAAGATGGCAAGGAACCGGAAACCACAGTTACGGTTCAGGAACTTCCGGAAGATGAAGTTCACTTCTTGGAAAGACCTGAATTTAGGAAACCTGAATACATTGAAGAAATGCCGGAACAAGTCCAAGTTACAGAAGTTGTTTCGAGGGATGGAACCAGCAAAAAGAAAGTGGTGAAAAAGCGTGTAATCAAGAAACGTACTGGTGGCAAACAAGAAACTACAGAAATTGTTACTGTAGAAGAAGATGGCAAGGAACCGGAAACCACAGTTACGGTTCAGGAACTTCCGGAAGATGAAGTTCACTTCTTGGAAAGACCTGAATTTAGGAAACCTGAATACATTGAAGAAATGCCGGAACAAGTCCAAGTTACAGAAGTTGTTTCGAGGGATGGAACCAGCAAAAAGAAAGTGGTGAAAAAGCGTGTAATCAAGAAACGTACTGGTGGCAAACAAGAAACTACAGAAATTGTTACTGTAGAAGAAGATGGCAAGGAACCGGAAACCACAGTTACGGTTCAGGAACTTCCGGAAGATGAAGTTCACTTCTTGGAAAGACCTGAATTTAGGAAACCTGAATACATTGAAGAAATGCCGGAACAAGTCCAAGTTACAGAAGTTGTTTCGAGGGATGGAACCAGCAAAAAGAAAGTGGTGAAAAAGCGTGTAATCAAGAAACGTACTGGTGGCAAACAAGAAACTACAGAAATTGTTACTGTAGAAGAAGATGGCAAGGAACCGGAAACCACAGTTACGGTTCAGGAACTTCCGGAAGATGAAGTTCACTTCTTGGAAAGACCTGAATTTAGGAAACCTGAATACATTGAAGAAATGCCGGAACAAGTCCAAGTTACAGAAGTTGTTTCGAGGGATGGAACCAGCAAAAAGAAAGTGGTGAAAAAGCGTGTAATCAAGAAACGTACTGGTGGCAAACAAGAAACTACAGAAATTGTTACTGTAGAAGAAGATGGCAAGGAACCGGAAACCACAGTTACGGTTCAGGAACTTCCGGAAGATGAAGTTCACTTCTTGGAAAGACCTGAATTTAGGAAACCTGAATACATTGAAGAAATGCCGGAACAAGTCCAAGTTACAGAAGTTGTTTCGAGGGATGGAACCAGCAAAAAGAAAGTGGTGAAAAAGCGTGTAATCAAGAAACGTACTGGTGGCAAACAAGAAACTACAGAAATTGTTACTGTAGAAGAAGATGGCAAGGAACCGGAAACCACAGTTACGGTTCAGGAACTTCCGGAAGATGAAGTTCACTTCTTGGAAAGACCTGAATTTAGGAAACCTGAATACATTGAAGAAATGCCGGAACAAGTCCAAGTTACAGAAGTTGTTTCGAGGGATGGAACCAGCAAAAAGAAAGTGGTGAAAAAGCGTGTAATCAAGAAACGTACTGGTGGCAAACAAGAAACTACAGAAATTGTTACTGTAGAAGAAGATGGCAAGGAACCGGAAACCACAGTTACGGTTCAGGAACTTCCGGAAGATGAAGTTCACTTCTTGGAAAGACCTGAATTTAGGAAACCTGAATACATTGAAGAAATGCCGGAACAAGTCCAAGTTACAGAAGTTGTTTCGAGGGATGGAACCAGCAAAAAGAAAGTGGTGAAAAAGCGTGTAATCAAGAAACGTACTGGTGGCAAACAAGAAACTACAGAAATTGTTACTGTAGAAGAAGATGGCAAGGAACCGGAAACCACAGTTACGGTTCAGGAACTTCCGGAAGATGAAGTTCACTTCTTGGAAAGACCTGAATTTAGGAAACCTGAATACATTGAAGAAATGCCGGAACAAGTCCAAGTTACAGAAGTTGTTTCGAGGGATGGAACCAGCAAAAAGAAAGTGGTGAAAAAGCGTGTAATCAAGAAACGTACTGGTGGCAAACAAGAAACTACAGAAATTGTTACTGTAGAAGAAGATGGCAAGGAACCGGAAACCACAGTTACGGTTCAGGAACTTCCGGAAGATGAAGTTCACTTCTTGGAAAGACCTGAATTTAGGAAACCTGAATACATTGAAGAAATGCCGGAACAAGTCCAAGTTACAGAAGTTGTTTCGAGGGATGGAACCAGCAAAAAGAAAGTGGTGAAAAAGCGTGTAATCAAGAAACGTACTGGTGGCAAACAAGAAACTACAGAAATTGTTACTGTAGAAGAAGATGGCAAGGAACCGGAAACCACAGTTACGGTTCAGGAACTTCCGGAAGATGAAGTTCACTTCTTGGAAAGACCTGAATTTAGGAAACCTGAATACATTGAAGAAATGCCGGAACAAGTCCAAGTTACAGAAGTTGTTTCGAGGGATGGAACCAGCAAAAAGAAAGTGGTGAAAAAGCGTGTAATCAAGAAACGTACTGGTGGCAAACAAGAAACTACAGAAATTGTTACTGTAGAAGAAGATGGCAAGGAACCGGAAACCACAGTTACGGTTCAGGAACTTCCGGAAGATGAAGTTCACTTCTTGGAAAGACCTGAATTTAGGAAACCTGAATACATTGAAGAAATGCCGGAACAAGTCCAAGTTACAGAAGTTGTTTCGAGGGATGGAACCAGCAAAAAGAAAGTGGTGAAAAAGCGTGTAATCAAGAAACGTACTGGTGGCAAACAAGAAACTACAGAAATTGTTACTGTAGAAGAAGATGGCAAGGAACCGGAAACCACAGTTACGGTTCAGGAACTTCCGGAAGATGAAGTTCACTTCTTGGAAAGACCTGAATTTAGGAAACCTGAATACATTGAAGAAATGCCGGAACAAGTCCAAGTTACAGAAGTTGTTTCGAGGGATGGAACCAGCAAAAAGAAAGTGGTGAAAAAGCGTGTAATCAAGAAACGTACTGGTGGCAAACAAGAAACTACAGAAATTGTTACTGTAGAAGAAGATGGCAAGGAACCGGAAACCACAGTTACGGTTCAGGAACTTCCGGAAGATGAAGTTCACTTCTTGGAAAGACCTGAATTTAGGAAACCTGAATACATTGAAGAAATGCCGGAACAAGTCCAAGTTACAGAAGTTGTTTCGAGGGATGGAACCAGCAAAAAGAAAGTGGTGAAAAAGCGTGTAATCAAGAAACGTACTGGTGGCAAACAAGAAACTACAGAAATTGTTACTGTAGAAGAAGATGGCAAGGAACCGGAAACCACAGTTACGGTTCAGGAACTTCCGGAAGATGAAGTTCACTTCTTGGAAAGACCTGAATTTAGGAAACCTGAATACATTGAAGAAATGCCGGAACAAGTCCAAGTTACAGAAGTTGTTTCGAGGGATGGAACCAGCAAAAAGAAAGTGGTGAAAAAGCGTGTAATCAAGAAACGTACTGGTGGCAAACAAGAAACTACAGAAATTGTTACTGTAGAAGAAGATGGCAAGGAACCGGAAACCACAGTTACGGTTCAGGAACTTCCGGAAGATGAAGTTCACTTCTTGGAAAGACCTGAATTTAGGAAACCTGAATACATTGAAGAAATGCCGGAACAAGTCCAAGTTACAGAAGTTGTTTCGAGGGATGGAACCAGCAAAAAGAAAGTGGTGAAAAAGCGTGTAATCAAGAAACGTACTGGTGGCAAACAAGAAACTACAGAAATTGTTACTGTAGAAGAAGATGGCAAGGAACCGGAAACCACAGTTACGGTTCAGGAACTTCCGGAAGATGAAGTTCACTTCTTGGAAAGACCTGAATTTAGGAAACCTGAATACATTGAAGAAATGCCGGAACAAGTCCAAGTTACAGAAGTTGTTTCGAGGGATGGAACCAGCAAAAAGAAAGTGGTGAAAAAGCGTGTAATCAAGAAACGTACTGGTGGCAAACAAGAAACTACAGAAATTGTTACTGTAGAAGAAGATGGCAAGGAACCGGAAACCACAGTTACGGTTCAGGAACTTCCGGAAGATGAAGTTCACTTCTTGGAAAGACCTGAATTTAGGAAACCTGAATACATTGAAGAAATGCCGGAACAAGTCCAAGTTACAGAAGTTGTTTCGAGGGATGGAACCAGCAAAAAGAAAGTGGTGAAAAAGCGTGTAATCAAGAAACGTACTGGTGGCAAACAAGAAACTACAGAAATTGTTACTGTAGAAGAAGATGGCAAGGAACCGGAAACCACAGTTACGGTTCAGGAACTTCCGGAAGATGAAGTTCACTTCTTGGAAAGACCTGAATTTAGGAAACCTGAATACATTGAAGAAATGCCGGAACAAGTCCAAGTTACAGAAGTTGTTTCGAGGGATGGAACCAGCAAAAAGAAAGTGGTGAAAAAGCGTGTAATCAAGAAACGTACTGGTGGCAAACAAGAAACTACAGAAATTGTTACTGTAGAAGAAGATGGCAAGGAACCGGAAACCACAGTTACGGTTCAGGAACTTCCGGAAGATGAAGTTCACTTCTTGGAAAGACCTGAATTTAGGAAACCTGAATACATTGAAGAAATGCCGGAACAAGTCCAAGTTACAGAAGTTGTTTCGAGGGATGGAACCAGCAAAAAGAAAGTGGTGAAAAAGCGTGTAATCAAGAAACGTACTGGTGGCAAACAAGAAACTACAGAAATTGTTACTGTAGAAGAAGATGGCAAGGAACCGGAAACCACAGTTACGGTTCAGGAACTTCCGGAAGATGAAGTTCACTTCTTGGAAAGACCTGAATTTAGGAAACCTGAATACATTGAAGAAATGCCGGAACAAGTCCAAGTTACAGAAGTTGTTTCGAGGGATGGAACCAGCAAAAAGAAAGTGGTGAAAAAGCGTGTAATCAAGAAACGTACTGGTGGCAAACAAGAAACTACAGAAATTGTTACTGTAGAAGAAGATGGCAAGGAACCGGAAACCACAGTTACGGTTCAGGAACTTCCGGAAGATGAAGTTCACTTCTTGGAAAGACCTGAATTTAGGAAACCTGAATACATTGAAGAAATGCCGGAACAAGTCCAAGTTACAGAAGTTGTTTCGAGGGATGGAACCAGCAAAAAGAAAGTGGTGAAAAAGCGTGTAATCAAGAAACGTACTGGTGGCAAACAAGAAACTACAGAAATTGTTACTGTAGAAGAAGATGGCAAGGAACCGGAAACCACAGTTACGGTTCAGGAACTTCCGGAAGATGAAGTTCACTTCTTGGAAAGACCTGAATTTAGGAAACCTGAATACATTGAAGAAATGCCGGAACAAGTCCAAGTTACAGAAGTTGTTTCGAGGGATGGAACCAGCAAAAAGAAAGTGGTGAAAAAGCGTGTAATCAAGAAACGTACTGGTGGCAAACAAGAAACTACAGAAATTGTTACTGTAGAAGAAGATGGCAAGGAACCGGAAACCACAGTTACGGTTCAGGAACTTCCGGAAGATGAAGTTCACTTCTTGGAAAGACCTGAATTTAGGAAACCTGAATACATTGAAGAAATGCCGGAACAAGTCCAAGTTACAGAAGTTGTTTCGAGGGATGGAACCAGCAAAAAGAAAGTGGTGAAAAAGCGTGTAATCAAGAAACGTACTGGTGGCAAACAAGAAACTACAGAAATTGTTACTGTAGAAGAAGATGGCAAGGAACCGGAAACCACAGTTACGGTTCAGGAACTTCCGGAAGATGAAGTTCACTTCTTGGAAAGACCTGAATTTAGGAAACCTGAATACATTGAAGAAATGCCGGAACAAGTCCAAGTTACAGAAGTTGTTTCGAGGGATGGAACCAGCAAAAAGAAAGTGGTGAAAAAGCGTGTAATCAAGAAACGTACTGGTGGCAAACAAGAAACTACAGAAATTGTTACTGTAGAAGAAGATGGCAAGGAACCGGAAACCACAGTTACGGTTCAGGAACTTCCGGAAGATGAAGTTCACTTCTTGGAAAGACCTGAATTTAGGAAACCTGAATACATTGAAGAAATGCCGGAACAAGTCCAAGTTACAGAAGTTGTTTCGAGGGATGGAACCAGCAAAAAGAAAGTGGTGAAAAAGCGTGTAATCAAGAAACGTACTGGTGGCAAACAAGAAACTACAGAAATTGTTACTGTAGAAGAAGATGGCAAGGAACCGGAAACCACAGTTACGGTTCAGGAACTTCCGGAAGATGAAGTTCACTTCTTGGAAAGACCTGAATTTAGGAAACCTGAATACATTGAAGAAATGCCGGAACAAGTCCAAGTTACAGAAGTTGTTTCGAGGGATGGAACCAGCAAAAAGAAAGTGGTGAAAAAGCGTGTAATCAAGAAACGTACTGGTGGCAAACAAGAAACTACAGAAATTGTTACTGTAGAAGAAGATGGCAAGGAACCGGAAACCACAGTTACGGTTCAGGAACTTCCGGAAGATGAAGTTCACTTCTTGGAAAGACCTGAATTTAGGAAACCTGAATACATTGAAGAAATGCCGGAACAAGTCCAAGTTACAGAAGTTGTTTCGAGGGATGGAACCAGCAAAAAGAAAGTGGTGAAAAAGCGTGTAATCAAGAAACGTACTGGTGGCAAACAAGAAACTACAGAAATTGTTACTGTAGAAGAAGATGGCAAGGAACCGGAAACCACAGTTACGGTTCAGGAACTTCCGGAAGATGAAGTTCACTTCTTGGAAAGACCTGAATTTAGGAAACCTGAATACATTGAAGAAATGCCGGAACAAGTCCAAGTTACAGAAGTTGTTTCGAGGGATGGAACCAGCAAAAAGAAAGTGGTGAAAAAGCGTGTAATCAAGAAACGTACTGGTGGCAAACAAGAAACTACAGAAATTGTTACTGTAGAAGAAGATGGCAAGGAACCGGAAACCACAGTTACGGTTCAGGAACTTCCGGAAGATGAAGTTCACTTCTTGGAAAGACCTGAATTTAGGAAACCTGAATACATTGAAGAAATGCCGGAACAAGTCCAAGTTACAGAAGTTGTTTCGAGGGATGGAACCAGCAAAAAGAAAGTGGTGAAAAAGCGTGTAATCAAGAAACGTACTGGTGGCAAACAAGAAACTACAGAAATTGTTACTGTAGAAGAAGATGGCAAGGAACCGGAAACCACAGTTACGGTTCAGGAACTTCCGGAAGATGAAGTTCACTTCTTGGAAAGACCTGAATTTAGGAAACCTGAATACATTGAAGAAATGCCGGAACAAGTCCAAGTTACAGAAGTTGTTTCGAGGGATGGAACCAGCAAAAAGAAAGTGGTGAAAAAGCGTGTAATCAAGAAACGTACTGGTGGCAAACAAGAAACTACAGAAATTGTTACTGTAGAAGAAGATGGCAAGGAACCGGAAACCACAGTTACGGTTCAGGAACTTCCGGAAGATGAAGTTCACTTCTTGGAAAGACCTGAATTTAGGAAACCTGAATACATTGAAGAAATGCCGGAACAAGTCCAAGTTACAGAAGTTGTTTCGAGGGATGGAACCAGCAAAAAGAAAGTGGTGAAAAAGCGTGTAATCAAGAAACGTACTGGTGGCAAACAAGAAACTACAGAAATTGTTACTGTAGAAGAAGATGGCAAGGAACCGGAAACCACAGTTACGGTTCAGGAACTTCCGGAAGATGAAGTTCACTTCTTGGAAAGACCTGAATTTAGGAAACCTGAATACATTGAAGAAATGCCGGAACAAGTCCAAGTTACAGAAGTTGTTTCGAGGGATGGAACCAGCAAAAAGAAAGTGGTGAAAAAGCGTGTAATCAAGAAACGTACTGGTGGCAAACAAGAAACTACAGAAATTGTTACTGTAGAAGAAGATGGCAAGGAACCGGAAACCACAGTTACGGTTCAGGAACTTCCGGAAGATGAAGTTCACTTCTTGGAAAGACCTGAATTTAGGAAACCTGAATACATTGAAGAAATGCCGGAACAAGTCCAAGTTACAGAAGTTGTTTCGAGGGATGGAACCAGCAAAAAGAAAGTGGTGAAAAAGCGTGTAATCAAGAAACGTACTGGTGGCAAACAAGAAACTACAGAAATTGTTACTGTAGAAGAAGATGGCAAGGAACCGGAAACCACAGTTACGGTTCAGGAACTTCCGGAAGATGAAGTTCACTTCTTGGAAAGACCTGAATTTAGGAAACCTGAATACATTGAAGAAATGCCGGAACAAGTCCAAGTTACAGAAGTTGTTTCGAGGGATGGAACCAGCAAAAAGAAAGTGGTGAAAAAGCGTGTAATCAAGAAACGTACTGGTGGCAAACAAGAAACTACAGAAATTGTTACTGTAGAAGAAGATGGCAAGGAACCGGAAACCACAGTTACGGTTCAGGAACTTCCGGAAGATGAAGTTCACTTCTTGGAAAGACCTGAATTTAGGAAACCTGAATACATTGAAGAAATGCCGGAACAAGTCCAAGTTACAGAAGTTGTTTCGAGGGATGGAACCAGCAAAAAGAAAGTGGTGAAAAAGCGTGTAATCAAGAAACGTACTGGTGGCAAACAAGAAACTACAGAAATTGTTACTGTAGAAGAAGATGGCAAGGAACCGGAAACCACAGTTACGGTTCAGGAACTTCCGGAAGATGAAGTTCACTTCTTGGAAAGACCTGAATTTAGGAAACCTGAATACATTGAAGAAATGCCGGAACAAGTCCAAGTTACAGAAGTTGTTTCGAGGGATGGAACCAGCAAAAAGAAAGTGGTGAAAAAGCGTGTAATCAAGAAACGTACTGGTGGCAAACAAGAAACTACAGAAATTGTTACTGTAGAAGAAGATGGCAAGGAACCGGAAACCACAGTTACGGTTCAGGAACTTCCGGAAGATGAAGTTCACTTCTTGGAAAGACCTGAATTTAGGAAACCTGAATACATTGAAGAAATGCCGGAACAAGTCCAAGTTACAGAAGTTGTTTCGAGGGATGGAACCAGCAAAAAGAAAGTGGTGAAAAAGCGTGTAATCAAGAAACGTACTGGTGGCAAACAAGAAACTACAGAAATTGTTACTGTAGAAGAAGATGGCAAGGAACCGGAAACCACAGTTACGGTTCAGGAACTTCCGGAAGATGAAGTTCACTTCTTGGAAAGACCTGAATTTAGGAAACCTGAATACATTGAAGAAATGCCGGAACAAGTCCAAGTTACAGAAGTTGTTTCGAGGGATGGAACCAGCAAAAAGAAAGTGGTGAAAAAGCGTGTAATCAAGAAACGTACTGGTGGCAAACAAGAAACTACAGAAATTGTTACTGTAGAAGAAGATGGCAAGGAACCGGAAACCACAGTTACGGTTCAGGAACTTCCGGAAGATGAAGTTCACTTCTTGGAAAGACCTGAATTTAGGAAACCTGAATACATTGAAGAAATGCCGGAACAAGTCCAAGTTACAGAAGTTGTTTCGAGGGATGGAACCAGCAAAAAGAAAGTGGTGAAAAAGCGTGTAATCAAGAAACGTACTGGTGGCAAACAAGAAACTACAGAAATTGTTACTGTAGAAGAAGATGGCAAGGAACCGGAAACCACAGTTACGGTTCAGGAACTTCCGGAAGATGAAGTTCACTTCTTGGAAAGACCTGAATTTAGGAAACCTGAATACATTGAAGAAATGCCGGAACAAGTCCAAGTTACAGAAGTTGTTTCGAGGGATGGAACCAGCAAAAAGAAAGTGGTGAAAAAGCGTGTAATCAAGAAACGTACTGGTGGCAAACAAGAAACTACAGAAATTGTTACTGTAGAAGAAGATGGCAAGGAACCGGAAACCACAGTTACGGTTCAGGAACTTCCGGAAGATGAAGTTCACTTCTTGGAAAGACCTGAATTTAGGAAACCTGAATACATTGAAGAAATGCCGGAACAAGTCCAAGTTACAGAAGTTGTTTCGAGGGATGGAACCAGCAAAAAGAAAGTGGTGAAAAAGCGTGTAATCAAGAAACGTACTGGTGGCAAACAAGAAACTACAGAAATTGTTACTGTAGAAGAAGATGGCAAGGAACCGGAAACCACAGTTACGGTTCAGGAACTTCCGGAAGATGAAGTTCACTTCTTGGAAAGACCTGAATTTAGGAAACCTGAATACATTGAAGAAATGCCGGAACAAGTCCAAGTTACAGAAGTTGTTTCGAGGGATGGAACCAGCAAAAAGAAAGTGGTGAAAAAGCGTGTAATCAAGAAACGTACTGGTGGCAAACAAGAAACTACAGAAATTGTTACTGTAGAAGAAGATGGCAAGGAACCGGAAACCACAGTTACGGTTCAGGAACTTCCGGAAGATGAAGTTCACTTCTTGGAAAGACCTGAATTTAGGAAACCTGAATACATTGAAGAAATGCCGGAACAAGTCCAAGTTACAGAAGTTGTTTCGAGGGATGGAACCAGCAAAAAGAAAGTGGTGAAAAAGCGTGTAATCAAGAAACGTACTGGTGGCAAACAAGAAACTACAGAAATTGTTACTGTAGAAGAAGATGGCAAGGAACCGGAAACCACAGTTACGGTTCAGGAACTTCCGGAAGATGAAGTTCACTTCTTGGAAAGACCTGAATTTAGGAAACCTGAATACATTGAAGAAATGCCGGAACAAGTCCAAGTTACAGAAGTTGTTTCGAGGGATGGAACCAGCAAAAAGAAAGTGGTGAAAAAGCGTGTAATCAAGAAACGTACTGGTGGCAAACAAGAAACTACAGAAATTGTTACTGTAGAAGAAGATGGCAAGGAACCGGAAACCACAGTTACGGTTCAGGAACTTCCGGAAGATGAAGTTCACTTCTTGGAAAGACCTGAATTTAGGAAACCTGAATACATTGAAGAAATGCCGGAACAAGTCCAAGTTACAGAAGTTGTTTCGAGGGATGGAACCAGCAAAAAGAAAGTGGTGAAAAAGCGTGTAATCAAGAAACGTACTGGTGGCAAACAAGAAACTACAGAAATTGTTACTGTAGAAGAAGATGGCAAGGAACCGGAAACCACAGTTACGGTTCAGGAACTTCCGGAAGATGAAGTTCACTTCTTGGAAAGACCTGAATTTAGGAAACCTGAATACATTGAAGAAATGCCGGAACAAGTCCAAGTTACAGAAGTTGTTTCGAGGGATGGAACCAGCAAAAAGAAAGTGGTGAAAAAGCGTGTAATCAAGAAACGTACTGGTGGCAAACAAGAAACTACAGAAATTGTTACTGTAGAAGAAGATGGCAAGGAACCGGAAACCACAGTTACGGTTCAGGAACTTCCGGAAGATGAAGTTCACTTCTTGGAAAGACCTGAATTTAGGAAACCTGAATACATTGAAGAAATGCCGGAACAAGTCCAAGTTACAGAAGTTGTTTCGAGGGATGGAACCAGCAAAAAGAAAGTGGTGAAAAAGCGTGTAATCAAGAAACGTACTGGTGGCAAACAAGAAACTACAGAAATTGTTACTGTAGAAGAAGATGGCAAGGAACCGGAAACCACAGTTACGGTTCAGGAACTTCCGGAAGATGAAGTTCACTTCTTGGAAAGACCTGAATTTAGGAAACCTGAATACATTGAAGAAATGCCGGAACAAGTCCAAGTTACAGAAGTTGTTTCGAGGGATGGAACCAGCAAAAAGAAAGTGGTGAAAAAGCGTGTAATCAAGAAACGTACTGGTGGCAAACAAGAAACTACAGAAATTGTTACTGTAGAAGAAGATGGCAAGGAACCGGAAACCACAGTTACGGTTCAGGAACTTCCGGAAGATGAAGTTCACTTCTTGGAAAGACCTGAATTTAGGAAACCTGAATACATTGAAGAAATGCCGGAACAAGTCCAAGTTACAGAAGTTGTTTCGAGGGATGGAACCAGCAAAAAGAAAGTGGTGAAAAAGCGTGTAATCAAGAAACGTACTGGTGGCAAACAAGAAACTACAGAAATTGTTACTGTAGAAGAAGATGGCAAGGAACCGGAAACCACAGTTACGGTTCAGGAACTTCCGGAAGATGAAGTTCACTTCTTGGAAAGACCTGAATTTAGGAAACCTGAATACATTGAAGAAATGCCGGAACAAGTCCAAGTTACAGAAGTTGTTTCGAGGGATGGAACCAGCAAAAAGAAAGTGGTGAAAAAGCGTGTAATCAAGAAACGTACTGGTGGCAAACAAGAAACTACAGAAATTGTTACTGTAGAAGAAGATGGCAAGGAACCGGAAACCACAGTTACGGTTCAGGAACTTCCGGAAGATGAAGTTCACTTCTTGGAAAGACCTGAATTTAGGAAACCTGAATACATTGAAGAAATGCCGGAACAAGTCCAAGTTACAGAAGTTGTTTCGAGGGATGGAACCAGCAAAAAGAAAGTGGTGAAAAAGCGTGTAATCAAGAAACGTACTGGTGGCAAACAAGAAACTACAGAAATTGTTACTGTAGAAGAAGATGGCAAGGAACCGGAAACCACAGTTACGGTTCAGGAACTTCCGGAAGATGAAGTTCACTTCTTGGAAAGACCTGAATTTAGGAAACCTGAATACATTGAAGAAATGCCGGAACAAGTCCAAGTTACAGAAGTTGTTTCGAGGGATGGAACCAGCAAAAAGAAAGTGGTGAAAAAGCGTGTAATCAAGAAACGTACTGGTGGCAAACAAGAAACTACAGAAATTGTTACTGTAGAAGAAGATGGCAAGGAACCGGAAACCACAGTTACGGTTCAGGAACTTCCGGAAGATGAAGTTCACTTCTTGGAAAGACCTGAATTTAGGAAACCTGAATACATTGAAGAAATGCCGGAACAAGTCCAAGTTACAGAAGTTGTTTCGAGGGATGGAACCAGCAAAAAGAAAGTGGTGAAAAAGCGTGTAATCAAGAAACGTACTGGTGGCAAACAAGAAACTACAGAAATTGTTACTGTAGAAGAAGATGGCAAGGAACCGGAAACCACAGTTACGGTTCAGGAACTTCCGGAAGATGAAGTTCACTTCTTGGAAAGACCTGAATTTAGGAAACCTGAATACATTGAAGAAATGCCGGAACAAGTCCAAGTTACAGAAGTTGTTTCGAGGGATGGAACCAGCAAAAAGAAAGTGGTGAAAAAGCGTGTAATCAAGAAACGTACTGGTGGCAAACAAGAAACTACAGAAATTGTTACTGTAGAAGAAGATGGCAAGGAACCGGAAACCACAGTTACGGTTCAGGAACTTCCGGAAGATGAAGTTCACTTCTTGGAAAGACCTGAATTTAGGAAACCTGAATACATTGAAGAAATGCCGGAACAAGTCCAAGTTACAGAAGTTGTTTCGAGGGATGGAACCAGCAAAAAGAAAGTGGTGAAAAAGCGTGTAATCAAGAAACGTACTGGTGGCAAACAAGAAACTACAGAAATTGTTACTGTAGAAGAAGATGGCAAGGAACCGGAAACCACAGTTACGGTTCAGGAACTTCCGGAAGATGAAGTTCACTTCTTGGAAAGACCTGAATTTAGGAAACCTGAATACATTGAAGAAATGCCGGAACAAGTCCAAGTTACAGAAGTTGTTTCGAGGGATGGAACCAGCAAAAAGAAAGTGGTGAAAAAGCGTGTAATCAAGAAACGTACTGGTGGCAAACAAGAAACTACAGAAATTGTTACTGTAGAAGAAGATGGCAAGGAACCGGAAACCACAGTTACGGTTCAGGAACTTCCGGAAGATGAAGTTCACTTCTTGGAAAGACCTGAATTTAGGAAACCTGAATACATTGAAGAAATGCCGGAACAAGTCCAAGTTACAGAAGTTGTTTCGAGGGATGGAACCAGCAAAAAGAAAGTGGTGAAAAAGCGTGTAATCAAGAAACGTACTGGTGGCAAACAAGAAACTACAGAAATTGTTACTGTAGAAGAAGATGGCAAGGAACCGGAAACCACAGTTACGGTTCAGGAACTTCCGGAAGATGAAGTTCACTTCTTGGAAAGACCTGAATTTAGGAAACCTGAATACATTGAAGAAATGCCGGAACAAGTCCAAGTTACAGAAGTTGTTTCGAGGGATGGAACCAGCAAAAAGAAAGTGGTGAAAAAGCGTGTAATCAAGAAACGTACTGGTGGCAAACAAGAAACTACAGAAATTGTTACTGTAGAAGAAGATGGCAAGGAACCGGAAACCACAGTTACGGTTCAGGAACTTCCGGAAGATGAAGTTCACTTCTTGGAAAGACCTGAATTTAGGAAACCTGAATACATTGAAGAAATGCCGGAACAAGTCCAAGTTACAGAAGTTGTTTCGAGGGATGGAACCAGCAAAAAGAAAGTGGTGAAAAAGCGTGTAATCAAGAAACGTACTGGTGGCAAACAAGAAACTACAGAAATTGTTACTGTAGAAGAAGATGGCAAGGAACCGGAAACCACAGTTACGGTTCAGGAACTTCCGGAAGATGAAGTTCACTTCTTGGAAAGACCTGAATTTAGGAAACCTGAATACATTGAAGAAATGCCGGAACAAGTCCAAGTTACAGAAGTTGTTTCGAGGGATGGAACCAGCAAAAAGAAAGTGGTGAAAAAGCGTGTAATCAAGAAACGTACTGGTGGCAAACAAGAAACTACAGAAATTGTTACTGTAGAAGAAGATGGCAAGGAACCGGAAACCACAGTTACGGTTCAGGAACTTCCGGAAGATGAAGTTCACTTCTTGGAAAGACCTGAATTTAGGAAACCTGAATACATTGAAGAAATGCCGGAACAAGTCCAAGTTACAGAAGTTGTTTCGAGGGATGGAACCAGCAAAAAGAAAGTGGTGAAAAAGCGTGTAATCAAGAAACGTACTGGTGGCAAACAAGAAACTACAGAAATTGTTACTGTAGAAGAAGATGGCAAGGAACCGGAAACCACAGTTACGGTTCAGGAACTTCCGGAAGATGAAGTTCACTTCTTGGAAAGACCTGAATTTAGGAAACCTGAATACATTGAAGAAATGCCGGAACAAGTCCAAGTTACAGAAGTTGTTTCGAGGGATGGAACCAGCAAAAAGAAAGTGGTGAAAAAGCGTGTAATCAAGAAACGTACTGGTGGCAAACAAGAAACTACAGAAATTGTTACTGTAGAAGAAGATGGCAAGGAACCGGAAACCACAGTTACGGTTCAGGAACTTCCGGAAGATGAAGTTCACTTCTTGGAAAGACCTGAATTTAGGAAACCTGAATACATTGAAGAAATGCCGGAACAAGTCCAAGTTACAGAAGTTGTTTCGAGGGATGGAACCAGCAAAAAGAAAGTGGTGAAAAAGCGTGTAATCAAGAAACGTACTGGTGGCAAACAAGAAACTACAGAAATTGTTACTGTAGAAGAAGATGGCAAGGAACCGGAAACCACAGTTACGGTTCAGGAACTTCCGGAAGATGAAGTTCACTTCTTGGAAAGACCTGAATTTAGGAAACCTGAATACATTGAAGAAATGCCGGAACAAGTCCAAGTTACAGAAGTTGTTTCGAGGGATGGAACCAGCAAAAAGAAAGTGGTGAAAAAGCGTGTAATCAAGAAACGTACTGGTGGCAAACAAGAAACTACAGAAATTGTTACTGTAGAAGAAGATGGCAAGGAACCGGAAACCACAGTTACGGTTCAGGAACTTCCGGAAGATGAAGTTCACTTCTTGGAAAGACCTGAATTTAGGAAACCTGAATACATTGAAGAAATGCCGGAACAAGTCCAAGTTACAGAAGTTGTTTCGAGGGATGGAACCAGCAAAAAGAAAGTGGTGAAAAAGCGTGTAATCAAGAAACGTACTGGTGGCAAACAAGAAACTACAGAAATTGTTACTGTAGAAGAAGATGGCAAGGAACCGGAAACCACAGTTACGGTTCAGGAACTTCCGGAAGATGAAGTTCACTTCTTGGAAAGACCTGAATTTAGGAAACCTGAATACATTGAAGAAATGCCGGAACAAGTCCAAGTTACAGAAGTTGTTTCGAGGGATGGAACCAGCAAAAAGAAAGTGGTGAAAAAGCGTGTAATCAAGAAACGTACTGGTGGCAAACAAGAAACTACAGAAATTGTTACTGTAGAAGAAGATGGCAAGGAACCGGAAACCACAGTTACGGTTCAGGAACTTCCGGAAGATGAAGTTCACTTCTTGGAAAGACCTGAATTTAGGAAACCTGAATACATTGAAGAAATGCCGGAACAAGTCCAAGTTACAGAAGTTGTTTCGAGGGATGGAACCAGCAAAAAGAAAGTGGTGAAAAAGCGTGTAATCAAGAAACGTACTGGTGGCAAACAAGAAACTACAGAAATTGTTACTGTAGAAGAAGATGGCAAGGAACCGGAAACCACAGTTACGGTTCAGGAACTTCCGGAAGATGAAGTTCACTTCTTGGAAAGACCTGAATTTAGGAAACCTGAATACATTGAAGAAATGCCGGAACAAGTCCAAGTTACAGAAGTTGTTTCGAGGGATGGAACCAGCAAAAAGAAAGTGGTGAAAAAGCGTGTAATCAAGAAACGTACTGGTGGCAAACAAGAAACTACAGAAATTGTTACTGTAGAAGAAGATGGCAAGGAACCGGAAACCACAGTTACGGTTCAGGAACTTCCGGAAGATGAAGTTCACTTCTTGGAAAGACCTGAATTTAGGAAACCTGAATACATTGAAGAAATGCCGGAACAAGTCCAAGTTACAGAAGTTGTTTCGAGGGATGGAACCAGCAAAAAGAAAGTGGTGAAAAAGCGTGTAATCAAGAAACGTACTGGTGGCAAACAAGAAACTACAGAAATTGTTACTGTAGAAGAAGATGGCAAGGAACCGGAAACCACAGTTACGGTTCAGGAACTTCCGGAAGATGAAGTTCACTTCTTGGAAAGACCTGAATTTAGGAAACCTGAATACATTGAAGAAATGCCGGAACAAGTCCAAGTTACAGAAGTTGTTTCGAGGGATGGAACCAGCAAAAAGAAAGTGGTGAAAAAGCGTGTAATCAAGAAACGTACTGGTGGCAAACAAGAAACTACAGAAATTGTTACTGTAGAAGAAGATGGCAAGGAACCGGAAACCACAGTTACGGTTCAGGAACTTCCGGAAGATGAAGTTCACTTCTTGGAAAGACCTGAATTTAGGAAACCTGAATACATTGAAGAAATGCCGGAACAAGTCCAAGTTACAGAAGTTGTTTCGAGGGATGGAACCAGCAAAAAGAAAGTGGTGAAAAAGCGTGTAATCAAGAAACGTACTGGTGGCAAACAAGAAACTACAGAAATTGTTACTGTAGAAGAAGATGGCAAGGAACCGGAAACCACAGTTACGGTTCAGGAACTTCCGGAAGATGAAGTTCACTTCTTGGAAAGACCTGAATTTAGGAAACCTGAATACATTGAAGAAATGCCGGAACAAGTCCAAGTTACAGAAGTTGTTTCGAGGGATGGAACCAGCAAAAAGAAAGTGGTGAAAAAGCGTGTAATCAAGAAACGTACTGGTGGCAAACAAGAAACTACAGAAATTGTTACTGTAGAAGAAGATGGCAAGGAACCGGAAACCACAGTTACGGTTCAGGAACTTCCGGAAGATGAAGTTCACTTCTTGGAAAGACCTGAATTTAGGAAACCTGAATACATTGAAGAAATGCCGGAACAAGTCCAAGTTACAGAAGTTGTTTCGAGGGATGGAACCAGCAAAAAGAAAGTGGTGAAAAAGCGTGTAATCAAGAAACGTACTGGTGGCAAACAAGAAACTACAGAAATTGTTACTGTAGAAGAAGATGGCAAGGAACCGGAAACCACAGTTACGGTTCAGGAACTTCCGGAAGATGAAGTTCACTTCTTGGAAAGACCTGAATTTAGGAAACCTGAATACATTGAAGAAATGCCGGAACAAGTCCAAGTTACAGAAGTTGTTTCGAGGGATGGAACCAGCAAAAAGAAAGTGGTGAAAAAGCGTGTAATCAAGAAACGTACTGGTGGCAAACAAGAAACTACAGAAATTGTTACTGTAGAAGAAGATGGCAAGGAACCGGAAACCACAGTTACGGTTCAGGAACTTCCGGAAGATGAAGTTCACTTCTTGGAAAGACCTGAATTTAGGAAACCTGAATACATTGAAGAAATGCCGGAACAAGTCCAAGTTACAGAAGTTGTTTCGAGGGATGGAACCAGCAAAAAGAAAGTGGTGAAAAAGCGTGTAATCAAGAAACGTACTGGTGGCAAACAAGAAACTACAGAAATTGTTACTGTAGAAGAAGATGGCAAGGAACCGGAAACCACAGTTACGGTTCAGGAACTTCCGGAAGATGAAGTTCACTTCTTGGAAAGACCTGAATTTAGGAAACCTGAATACATTGAAGAAATGCCGGAACAAGTCCAAGTTACAGAAGTTGTTTCGAGGGATGGAACCAGCAAAAAGAAAGTGGTGAAAAAGCGTGTAATCAAGAAACGTACTGGTGGCAAACAAGAAACTACAGAAATTGTTACTGTAGAAGAAGATGGCAAGGAACCGGAAACCACAGTTACGGTTCAGGAACTTCCGGAAGATGAAGTTCACTTCTTGGAAAGACCTGAATTTAGGAAACCTGAATACATTGAAGAAATGCCGGAACAAGTCCAAGTTACAGAAGTTGTTTCGAGGGATGGAACCAGCAAAAAGAAAGTGGTGAAAAAGCGTGTAATCAAGAAACGTACTGGTGGCAAACAAGAAACTACAGAAATTGTTACTGTAGAAGAAGATGGCAAGGAACCGGAAACCACAGTTACGGTTCAGGAACTTCCGGAAGATGAAGTTCACTTCTTGGAAAGACCTGAATTTAGGAAACCTGAATACATTGAAGAAATGCCGGAACAAGTCCAAGTTACAGAAGTTGTTTCGAGGGATGGAACCAGCAAAAAGAAAGTGGTGAAAAAGCGTGTAATCAAGAAACGTACTGGTGGCAAACAAGAAACTACAGAAATTGTTACTGTAGAAGAAGATGGCAAGGAACCGGAAACCACAGTTACGGTTCAGGAACTTCCGGAAGATGAAGTTCACTTCTTGGAAAGACCTGAATTTAGGAAACCTGAATACATTGAAGAAATGCCGGAACAAGTCCAAGTTACAGAAGTTGTTTCGAGGGATGGAACCAGCAAAAAGAAAGTGGTGAAAAAGCGTGTAATCAAGAAACGTACTGGTGGCAAACAAGAAACTACAGAAATTGTTACTGTAGAAGAAGATGGCAAGGAACCGGAAACCACAGTTACGGTTCAGGAACTTCCGGAAGATGAAGTTCACTTCTTGGAAAGACCTGAATTTAGGAAACCTGAATACATTGAAGAAATGCCGGAACAAGTCCAAGTTACAGAAGTTGTTTCGAGGGATGGAACCAGCAAAAAGAAAGTGGTGAAAAAGCGTGTAATCAAGAAACGTACTGGTGGCAAACAAGAAACTACAGAAATTGTTACTGTAGAAGAAGATGGCAAGGAACCGGAAACCACAGTTACGGTTCAGGAACTTCCGGAAGATGAAGTTCACTTCTTGGAAAGACCTGAATTTAGGAAACCTGAATACATTGAAGAAATGCCGGAACAAGTCCAAGTTACAGAAGTTGTTTCGAGGGATGGAACCAGCAAAAAGAAAGTGGTGAAAAAGCGTGTAATCAAGAAACGTACTGGTGGCAAACAAGAAACTACAGAAATTGTTACTGTAGAAGAAGATGGCAAGGAACCGGAAACCACAGTTACGGTTCAGGAACTTCCGGAAGATGAAGTTCACTTCTTGGAAAGACCTGAATTTAGGAAACCTGAATACATTGAAGAAATGCCGGAACAAGTCCAAGTTACAGAAGTTGTTTCGAGGGATGGAACCAGCAAAAAGAAAGTGGTGAAAAAGCGTGTAATCAAGAAACGTACTGGTGGCAAACAAGAAACTACAGAAATTGTTACTGTAGAAGAAGATGGCAAGGAACCGGAAACCACAGTTACGGTTCAGGAACTTCCGGAAGATGAAGTTCACTTCTTGGAAAGACCTGAATTTAGGAAACCTGAATACATTGAAGAAATGCCGGAACAAGTCCAAGTTACAGAAGTTGTTTCGAGGGATGGAACCAGCAAAAAGAAAGTGGTGAAAAAGCGTGTAATCAAGAAACGTACTGGTGGCAAACAAGAAACTACAGAAATTGTTACTGTAGAAGAAGATGGCAAGGAACCGGAAACCACAGTTACGGTTCAGGAACTTCCGGAAGATGAAGTTCACTTCTTGGAAAGACCTGAATTTAGGAAACCTGAATACATTGAAGAAATGCCGGAACAAGTCCAAGTTACAGAAGTTGTTTCGAGGGATGGAACCAGCAAAAAGAAAGTGGTGAAAAAGCGTGTAATCAAGAAACGTACTGGTGGCAAACAAGAAACTACAGAAATTGTTACTGTAGAAGAAGATGGCAAGGAACCGGAAACCACAGTTACGGTTCAGGAACTTCCGGAAGATGAAGTTCACTTCTTGGAAAGACCTGAATTTAGGAAACCTGAATACATTGAAGAAATGCCGGAACAAGTCCAAGTTACAGAAGTTGTTTCGAGGGATGGAACCAGCAAAAAGAAAGTGGTGAAAAAGCGTGTAATCAAGAAACGTACTGGTGGCAAACAAGAAACTACAGAAATTGTTACTGTAGAAGAAGATGGCAAGGAACCGGAAACCACAGTTACGGTTCAGGAACTTCCGGAAGATGAAGTTCACTTCTTGGAAAGACCTGAATTTAGGAAACCTGAATACATTGAAGAAATGCCGGAACAAGTCCAAGTTACAGAAGTTGTTTCGAGGGATGGAACCAGCAAAAAGAAAGTGGTGAAAAAGCGTGTAATCAAGAAACGTACTGGTGGCAAACAAGAAACTACAGAAATTGTTACTGTAGAAGAAGATGGCAAGGAACCGGAAACCACAGTTACGGTTCAGGAACTTCCGGAAGATGAAGTTCACTTCTTGGAAAGACCTGAATTTAGGAAACCTGAATACATTGAAGAAATGCCGGAACAAGTCCAAGTTACAGAAGTTGTTTCGAGGGATGGAACCAGCAAAAAGAAAGTGGTGAAAAAGCGTGTAATCAAGAAACGTACTGGTGGCAAACAAGAAACTACAGAAATTGTTACTGTAGAAGAAGATGGCAAGGAACCGGAAACCACAGTTACGGTTCAGGAACTTCCGGAAGATGAAGTTCACTTCTTGGAAAGACCTGAATTTAGGAAACCTGAATACATTGAAGAAATGCCGGAACAAGTCCAAGTTACAGAAGTTGTTTCGAGGGATGGAACCAGCAAAAAGAAAGTGGTGAAAAAGCGTGTAATCAAGAAACGTACTGGTGGCAAACAAGAAACTACAGAAATTGTTACTGTAGAAGAAGATGGCAAGGAACCGGAAACCACAGTTACGGTTCAGGAACTTCCGGAAGATGAAGTTCACTTCTTGGAAAGACCTGAATTTAGGAAACCTGAATACATTGAAGAAATGCCGGAACAAGTCCAAGTTACAGAAGTTGTTTCGAGGGATGGAACCAGCAAAAAGAAAGTGGTGAAAAAGCGTGTAATCAAGAAACGTACTGGTGGCAAACAAGAAACTACAGAAATTGTTACTGTAGAAGAAGATGGCAAGGAACCGGAAACCACAGTTACGGTTCAGGAACTTCCGGAAGATGAAGTTCACTTCTTGGAAAGACCTGAATTTAGGAAACCTGAATACATTGAAGAAATGCCGGAACAAGTCCAAGTTACAGAAGTTGTTTCGAGGGATGGAACCAGCAAAAAGAAAGTGGTGAAAAAGCGTGTAATCAAGAAACGTACTGGTGGCAAACAAGAAACTACAGAAATTGTTACTGTAGAAGAAGATGGCAAGGAACCGGAAACCACAGTTACGGTTCAGGAACTTCCGGAAGATGAAGTTCACTTCTTGGAAAGACCTGAATTTAGGAAACCTGAATACATTGAAGAAATGCCGGAACAAGTCCAAGTTACAGAAGTTGTTTCGAGGGATGGAACCAGCAAAAAGAAAGTGGTGAAAAAGCGTGTAATCAAGAAACGTACTGGTGGCAAACAAGAAACTACAGAAATTGTTACTGTAGAAGAAGATGGCAAGGAACCGGAAACCACAGTTACGGTTCAGGAACTTCCGGAAGATGAAGTTCACTTCTTGGAAAGACCTGAATTTAGGAAACCTGAATACATTGAAGAAATGCCGGAACAAGTCCAAGTTACAGAAGTTGTTTCGAGGGATGGAACCAGCAAAAAGAAAGTGGTGAAAAAGCGTGTAATCAAGAAACGTACTGGTGGCAAACAAGAAACTACAGAAATTGTTACTGTAGAAGAAGATGGCAAGGAACCGGAAACCACAGTTACGGTTCAGGAACTTCCGGAAGATGAAGTTCACTTCTTGGAAAGACCTGAATTTAGGAAACCTGAATACATTGAAGAAATGCCGGAACAAGTCCAAGTTACAGAAGTTGTTTCGAGGGATGGAACCAGCAAAAAGAAAGTGGTGAAAAAGCGTGTAATCAAGAAACGTACTGGTGGCAAACAAGAAACTACAGAAATTGTTACTGTAGAAGAAGATGGCAAGGAACCGGAAACCACAGTTACGGTTCAGGAACTTCCGGAAGATGAAGTTCACTTCTTGGAAAGACCTGAATTTAGGAAACCTGAATACATTGAAGAAATGCCGGAACAAGTCCAAGTTACAGAAGTTGTTTCGAGGGATGGAACCAGCAAAAAGAAAGTGGTGAAAAAGCGTGTAATCAAGAAACGTACTGGTGGCAAACAAGAAACTACAGAAATTGTTACTGTAGAAGAAGATGGCAAGGAACCGGAAACCACAGTTACGGTTCAGGAACTTCCGGAAGATGAAGTTCACTTCTTGGAAAGACCTGAATTTAGGAAACCTGAATACATTGAAGAAATGCCGGAACAAGTCCAAGTTACAGAAGTTGTTTCGAGGGATGGAACCAGCAAAAAGAAAGTGGTGAAAAAGCGTGTAATCAAGAAACGTACTGGTGGCAAACAAGAAACTACAGAAATTGTTACTGTAGAAGAAGATGGCAAGGAACCGGAAACCACAGTTACGGTTCAGGAACTTCCGGAAGATGAAGTTCACTTCTTGGAAAGACCTGAATTTAGGAAACCTGAATACATTGAAGAAATGCCGGAACAAGTCCAAGTTACAGAAGTTGTTTCGAGGGATGGAACCAGCAAAAAGAAAGTGGTGAAAAAGCGTGTAATCAAGAAACGTACTGGTGGCAAACAAGAAACTACAGAAATTGTTACTGTAGAAGAAGATGGCAAGGAACCGGAAACCACAGTTACGGTTCAGGAACTTCCGGAAGATGAAGTTCACTTCTTGGAAAGACCTGAATTTAGGAAACCTGAATACATTGAAGAAATGCCGGAACAAGTCCAAGTTACAGAAGTTGTTTCGAGGGATGGAACCAGCAAAAAGAAAGTGGTGAAAAAGCGTGTAATCAAGAAACGTACTGGTGGCAAACAAGAAACTACAGAAATTGTTACTGTAGAAGAAGATGGCAAGGAACCGGAAACCACAGTTACGGTTCAGGAACTTCCGGAAGATGAAGTTCACTTCTTGGAAAGACCTGAATTTAGGAAACCTGAATACATTGAAGAAATGCCGGAACAAGTCCAAGTTACAGAAGTTGTTTCGAGGGATGGAACCAGCAAAAAGAAAGTGGTGAAAAAGCGTGTAATCAAGAAACGTACTGGTGGCAAACAAGAAACTACAGAAATTGTTACTGTAGAAGAAGATGGCAAGGAACCGGAAACCACAGTTACGGTTCAGGAACTTCCGGAAGATGAAGTTCACTTCTTGGAAAGACCTGAATTTAGGAAACCTGAATACATTGAAGAAATGCCGGAACAAGTCCAAGTTACAGAAGTTGTTTCGAGGGATGGAACCAGCAAAAAGAAAGTGGTGAAAAAGCGTGTAATCAAGAAACGTACTGGTGGCAAACAAGAAACTACAGAAATTGTTACTGTAGAAGAAGATGGCAAGGAACCGGAAACCACAGTTACGGTTCAGGAACTTCCGGAAGATGAAGTTCACTTCTTGGAAAGACCTGAATTTAGGAAACCTGAATACATTGAAGAAATGCCGGAACAAGTCCAAGTTACAGAAGTTGTTTCGAGGGATGGAACCAGCAAAAAGAAAGTGGTGAAAAAGCGTGTAATCAAGAAACGTACTGGTGGCAAACAAGAAACTACAGAAATTGTTACTGTAGAAGAAGATGGCAAGGAACCGGAAACCACAGTTACGGTTCAGGAACTTCCGGAAGATGAAGTTCACTTCTTGGAAAGACCTGAATTTAGGAAACCTGAATACATTGAAGAAATGCCGGAACAAGTCCAAGTTACAGAAGTTGTTTCGAGGGATGGAACCAGCAAAAAGAAAGTGGTGAAAAAGCGTGTAATCAAGAAACGTACTGGTGGCAAACAAGAAACTACAGAAATTGTTACTGTAGAAGAAGATGGCAAGGAACCGGAAACCACAGTTACGGTTCAGGAACTTCCGGAAGATGAAGTTCACTTCTTGGAAAGACCTGAATTTAGGAAACCTGAATACATTGAAGAAATGCCGGAACAAGTCCAAGTTACAGAAGTTGTTTCGAGGGATGGAACCAGCAAAAAGAAAGTGGTGAAAAAGCGTGTAATCAAGAAACGTACTGGTGGCAAACAAGAAACTACAGAAATTGTTACTGTAGAAGAAGATGGCAAGGAACCGGAAACCACAGTTACGGTTCAGGAACTTCCGGAAGATGAAGTTCACTTCTTGGAAAGACCTGAATTTAGGAAACCTGAATACATTGAAGAAATGCCGGAACAAGTCCAAGTTACAGAAGTTGTTTCGAGGGATGGAACCAGCAAAAAGAAAGTGGTGAAAAAGCGTGTAATCAAGAAACGTACTGGTGGCAAACAAGAAACTACAGAAATTGTTACTGTAGAAGAAGATGGCAAGGAACCGGAAACCACAGTTACGGTTCAGGAACTTCCGGAAGATGAAGTTCACTTCTTGGAAAGACCTGAATTTAGGAAACCTGAATACATTGAAGAAATGCCGGAACAAGTCCAAGTTACAGAAGTTGTTTCGAGGGATGGAACCAGCAAAAAGAAAGTGGTGAAAAAGCGTGTAATCAAGAAACGTACTGGTGGCAAACAAGAAACTACAGAAATTGTTACTGTAGAAGAAGATGGCAAGGAACCGGAAACCACAGTTACGGTTCAGGAACTTCCGGAAGATGAAGTTCACTTCTTGGAAAGACCTGAATTTAGGAAACCTGAATACATTGAAGAAATGCCGGAACAAGTCCAAGTTACAGAAGTTGTTTCGAGGGATGGAACCAGCAAAAAGAAAGTGGTGAAAAAGCGTGTAATCAAGAAACGTACTGGTGGCAAACAAGAAACTACAGAAATTGTTACTGTAGAAGAAGATGGCAAGGAACCGGAAACCACAGTTACGGTTCAGGAACTTCCGGAAGATGAAGTTCACTTCTTGGAAAGACCTGAATTTAGGAAACCTGAATACATTGAAGAAATGCCGGAACAAGTCCAAGTTACAGAAGTTGTTTCGAGGGATGGAACCAGCAAAAAGAAAGTGGTGAAAAAGCGTGTAATCAAGAAACGTACTGGTGGCAAACAAGAAACTACAGAAATTGTTACTGTAGAAGAAGATGGCAAGGAACCGGAAACCACAGTTACGGTTCAGGAACTTCCGGAAGATGAAGTTCACTTCTTGGAAAGACCTGAATTTAGGAAACCTGAATACATTGAAGAAATGCCGGAACAAGTCCAAGTTACAGAAGTTGTTTCGAGGGATGGAACCAGCAAAAAGAAAGTGGTGAAAAAGCGTGTAATCAAGAAACGTACTGGTGGCAAACAAGAAACTACAGAAATTGTTACTGTAGAAGAAGATGGCAAGGAACCGGAAACCACAGTTACGGTTCAGGAACTTCCGGAAGATGAAGTTCACTTCTTGGAAAGACCTGAATTTAGGAAACCTGAATACATTGAAGAAATGCCGGAACAAGTCCAAGTTACAGAAGTTGTTTCGAGGGATGGAACCAGCAAAAAGAAAGTGGTGAAAAAGCGTGTAATCAAGAAACGTACTGGTGGCAAACAAGAAACTACAGAAATTGTTACTGTAGAAGAAGATGGCAAGGAACCGGAAACCACAGTTACGGTTCAGGAACTTCCGGAAGATGAAGTTCACTTCTTGGAAAGACCTGAATTTAGGAAACCTGAATACATTGAAGAAATGCCGGAACAAGTCCAAGTTACAGAAGTTGTTTCGAGGGATGGAACCAGCAAAAAGAAAGTGGTGAAAAAGCGTGTAATCAAGAAACGTACTGGTGGCAAACAAGAAACTACAGAAATTGTTACTGTAGAAGAAGATGGCAAGGAACCGGAAACCACAGTTACGGTTCAGGAACTTCCGGAAGATGAAGTTCACTTCTTGGAAAGACCTGAATTTAGGAAACCTGAATACATTGAAGAAATGCCGGAACAAGTCCAAGTTACAGAAGTTGTTTCGAGGGATGGAACCAGCAAAAAGAAAGTGGTGAAAAAGCGTGTAATCAAGAAACGTACTGGTGGCAAACAAGAAACTACAGAAATTGTTACTGTAGAAGAAGATGGCAAGGAACCGGAAACCACAGTTACGGTTCAGGAACTTCCGGAAGATGAAGTTCACTTCTTGGAAAGACCTGAATTTAGGAAACCTGAATACATTGAAGAAATGCCGGAACAAGTCCAAGTTACAGAAGTTGTTTCGAGGGATGGAACCAGCAAAAAGAAAGTGGTGAAAAAGCGTGTAATCAAGAAACGTACTGGTGGCAAACAAGAAACTACAGAAATTGTTACTGTAGAAGAAGATGGCAAGGAACCGGAAACCACAGTTACGGTTCAGGAACTTCCGGAAGATGAAGTTCACTTCTTGGAAAGACCTGAATTTAGGAAACCTGAATACATTGAAGAAATGCCGGAACAAGTCCAAGTTACAGAAGTTGTTTCGAGGGATGGAACCAGCAAAAAGAAAGTGGTGAAAAAGCGTGTAATCAAGAAACGTACTGGTGGCAAACAAGAAACTACAGAAATTGTTACTGTAGAAGAAGATGGCAAGGAACCGGAAACCACAGTTACGGTTCAGGAACTTCCGGAAGATGAAGTTCACTTCTTGGAAAGACCTGAATTTAGGAAACCTGAATACATTGAAGAAATGCCGGAACAAGTCCAAGTTACAGAAGTTGTTTCGAGGGATGGAACCAGCAAAAAGAAAGTGGTGAAAAAGCGTGTAATCAAGAAACGTACTGGTGGCAAACAAGAAACTACAGAAATTGTTACTGTAGAAGAAGATGGCAAGGAACCGGAAACCACAGTTACGGTTCAGGAACTTCCGGAAGATGAAGTTCACTTCTTGGAAAGACCTGAATTTAGGAAACCTGAATACATTGAAGAAATGCCGGAACAAGTCCAAGTTACAGAAGTTGTTTCGAGGGATGGAACCAGCAAAAAGAAAGTGGTGAAAAAGCGTGTAATCAAGAAACGTACTGGTGGCAAACAAGAAACTACAGAAATTGTTACTGTAGAAGAAGATGGCAAGGAACCGGAAACCACAGTTACGGTTCAGGAACTTCCGGAAGATGAAGTTCACTTCTTGGAAAGACCTGAATTTAGGAAACCTGAATACATTGAAGAAATGCCGGAACAAGTCCAAGTTACAGAAGTTGTTTCGAGGGATGGAACCAGCAAAAAGAAAGTGGTGAAAAAGCGTGTAATCAAGAAACGTACTGGTGGCAAACAAGAAACTACAGAAATTGTTACTGTAGAAGAAGATGGCAAGGAACCGGAAACCACAGTTACGGTTCAGGAACTTCCGGAAGATGAAGTTCACTTCTTGGAAAGACCTGAATTTAGGAAACCTGAATACATTGAAGAAATGCCGGAACAAGTCCAAGTTACAGAAGTTGTTTCGAGGGATGGAACCAGCAAAAAGAAAGTGGTGAAAAAGCGTGTAATCAAGAAACGTACTGGTGGCAAACAAGAAACTACAGAAATTGTTACTGTAGAAGAAGATGGCAAGGAACCGGAAACCACAGTTACGGTTCAGGAACTTCCGGAAGATGAAGTTCACTTCTTGGAAAGACCTGAATTTAGGAAACCTGAATACATTGAAGAAATGCCGGAACAAGTCCAAGTTACAGAAGTTGTTTCGAGGGATGGAACCAGCAAAAAGAAAGTGGTGAAAAAGCGTGTAATCAAGAAACGTACTGGTGGCAAACAAGAAACTACAGAAATTGTTACTGTAGAAGAAGATGGCAAGGAACCGGAAACCACAGTTACGGTTCAGGAACTTCCGGAAGATGAAGTTCACTTCTTGGAAAGACCTGAATTTAGGAAACCTGAATACATTGAAGAAATGCCGGAACAAGTCCAAGTTACAGAAGTTGTTTCGAGGGATGGAACCAGCAAAAAGAAAGTGGTGAAAAAGCGTGTAATCAAGAAACGTACTGGTGGCAAACAAGAAACTACAGAAATTGTTACTGTAGAAGAAGATGGCAAGGAACCGGAAACCACAGTTACGGTTCAGGAACTTCCGGAAGATGAAGTTCACTTCTTGGAAAGACCTGAATTTAGGAAACCTGAATACATTGAAGAAATGCCGGAACAAGTCCAAGTTACAGAAGTTGTTTCGAGGGATGGAACCAGCAAAAAGAAAGTGGTGAAAAAGCGTGTAATCAAGAAACGTACTGGTGGCAAACAAGAAACTACAGAAATTGTTACTGTAGAAGAAGATGGCAAGGAACCGGAAACCACAGTTACGGTTCAGGAACTTCCGGAAGATGAAGTTCACTTCTTGGAAAGACCTGAATTTAGGAAACCTGAATACATTGAAGAAATGCCGGAACAAGTCCAAGTTACAGAAGTTGTTTCGAGGGATGGAACCAGCAAAAAGAAAGTGGTGAAAAAGCGTGTAATCAAGAAACGTACTGGTGGCAAACAAGAAACTACAGAAATTGTTACTGTAGAAGAAGATGGCAAGGAACCGGAAACCACAGTTACGGTTCAGGAACTTCCGGAAGATGAAGTTCACTTCTTGGAAAGACCTGAATTTAGGAAACCTGAATACATTGAAGAAATGCCGGAACAAGTCCAAGTTACAGAAGTTGTTTCGAGGGATGGAACCAGCAAAAAGAAAGTGGTGAAAAAGCGTGTAATCAAGAAACGTACTGGTGGCAAACAAGAAACTACAGAAATTGTTACTGTAGAAGAAGATGGCAAGGAACCGGAAACCACAGTTACGGTTCAGGAACTTCCGGAAGATGAAGTTCACTTCTTGGAAAGACCTGAATTTAGGAAACCTGAATACATTGAAGAAATGCCGGAACAAGTCCAAGTTACAGAAGTTGTTTCGAGGGATGGAACCAGCAAAAAGAAAGTGGTGAAAAAGCGTGTAATCAAGAAACGTACTGGTGGCAAACAAGAAACTACAGAAATTGTTACTGTAGAAGAAGATGGCAAGGAACCGGAAACCACAGTTACGGTTCAGGAACTTCCGGAAGATGAAGTTCACTTCTTGGAAAGACCTGAATTTAGGAAACCTGAATACATTGAAGAAATGCCGGAACAAGTCCAAGTTACAGAAGTTGTTTCGAGGGATGGAACCAGCAAAAAGAAAGTGGTGAAAAAGCGTGTAATCAAGAAACGTACTGGTGGCAAACAAGAAACTACAGAAATTGTTACTGTAGAAGAAGATGGCAAGGAACCGGAAACCACAGTTACGGTTCAGGAACTTCCGGAAGATGAAGTTCACTTCTTGGAAAGACCTGAATTTAGGAAACCTGAATACATTGAAGAAATGCCGGAACAAGTCCAAGTTACAGAAGTTGTTTCGAGGGATGGAACCAGCAAAAAGAAAGTGGTGAAAAAGCGTGTAATCAAGAAACGTACTGGTGGCAAACAAGAAACTACAGAAATTGTTACTGTAGAAGAAGATGGCAAGGAACCGGAAACCACAGTTACGGTTCAGGAACTTCCGGAAGATGAAGTTCACTTCTTGGAAAGACCTGAATTTAGGAAACCTGAATACATTGAAGAAATGCCGGAACAAGTCCAAGTTACAGAAGTTGTTTCGAGGGATGGAACCAGCAAAAAGAAAGTGGTGAAAAAGCGTGTAATCAAGAAACGTACTGGTGGCAAACAAGAAACTACAGAAATTGTTACTGTAGAAGAAGATGGCAAGGAACCGGAAACCACAGTTACGGTTCAGGAACTTCCGGAAGATGAAGTTCACTTCTTGGAAAGACCTGAATTTAGGAAACCTGAATACATTGAAGAAATGCCGGAACAAGTCCAAGTTACAGAAGTTGTTTCGAGGGATGGAACCAGCAAAAAGAAAGTGGTGAAAAAGCGTGTAATCAAGAAACGTACTGGTGGCAAACAAGAAACTACAGAAATTGTTACTGTAGAAGAAGATGGCAAGGAACCGGAAACCACAGTTACGGTTCAGGAACTTCCGGAAGATGAAGTTCACTTCTTGGAAAGACCTGAATTTAGGAAACCTGAATACATTGAAGAAATGCCGGAACAAGTCCAAGTTACAGAAGTTGTTTCGAGGGATGGAACCAGCAAAAAGAAAGTGGTGAAAAAGCGTGTAATCAAGAAACGTACTGGTGGCAAACAAGAAACTACAGAAATTGTTACTGTAGAAGAAGATGGCAAGGAACCGGAAACCACAGTTACGGTTCAGGAACTTCCGGAAGATGAAGTTCACTTCTTGGAAAGACCTGAATTTAGGAAACCTGAATACATTGAAGAAATGCCGGAACAAGTCCAAGTTACAGAAGTTGTTTCGAGGGATGGAACCAGCAAAAAGAAAGTGGTGAAAAAGCGTGTAATCAAGAAACGTACTGGTGGCAAACAAGAAACTACAGAAATTGTTACTGTAGAAGAAGATGGCAAGGAACCGGAAACCACAGTTACGGTTCAGGAACTTCCGGAAGATGAAGTTCACTTCTTGGAAAGACCTGAATTTAGGAAACCTGAATACATTGAAGAAATGCCGGAACAAGTCCAAGTTACAGAAGTTGTTTCGAGGGATGGAACCAGCAAAAAGAAAGTGGTGAAAAAGCGTGTAATCAAGAAACGTACTGGTGGCAAACAAGAAACTACAGAAATTGTTACTGTAGAAGAAGATGGCAAGGAACCGGAAACCACAGTTACGGTTCAGGAACTTCCGGAAGATGAAGTTCACTTCTTGGAAAGACCTGAATTTAGGAAACCTGAATACATTGAAGAAATGCCGGAACAAGTCCAAGTTACAGAAGTTGTTTCGAGGGATGGAACCAGCAAAAAGAAAGTGGTGAAAAAGCGTGTAATCAAGAAACGTACTGGTGGCAAACAAGAAACTACAGAAATTGTTACTGTAGAAGAAGATGGCAAGGAACCGGAAACCACAGTTACGGTTCAGGAACTTCCGGAAGATGAAGTTCACTTCTTGGAAAGACCTGAATTTAGGAAACCTGAATACATTGAAGAAATGCCGGAACAAGTCCAAGTTACAGAAGTTGTTTCGAGGGATGGAACCAGCAAAAAGAAAGTGGTGAAAAAGCGTGTAATCAAGAAACGTACTGGTGGCAAACAAGAAACTACAGAAATTGTTACTGTAGAAGAAGATGGCAAGGAACCGGAAACCACAGTTACGGTTCAGGAACTTCCGGAAGATGAAGTTCACTTCTTGGAAAGACCTGAATTTAGGAAACCTGAATACATTGAAGAAATGCCGGAACAAGTCCAAGTTACAGAAGTTGTTTCGAGGGATGGAACCAGCAAAAAGAAAGTGGTGAAAAAGCGTGTAATCAAGAAACGTACTGGTGGCAAACAAGAAACTACAGAAATTGTTACTGTAGAAGAAGATGGCAAGGAACCGGAAACCACAGTTACGGTTCAGGAACTTCCGGAAGATGAAGTTCACTTCTTGGAAAGACCTGAATTTAGGAAACCTGAATACATTGAAGAAATGCCGGAACAAGTCCAAGTTACAGAAGTTGTTTCGAGGGATGGAACCAGCAAAAAGAAAGTGGTGAAAAAGCGTGTAATCAAGAAACGTACTGGTGGCAAACAAGAAACTACAGAAATTGTTACTGTAGAAGAAGATGGCAAGGAACCGGAAACCACAGTTACGGTTCAGGAACTTCCGGAAGATGAAGTTCACTTCTTGGAAAGACCTGAATTTAGGAAACCTGAATACATTGAAGAAATGCCGGAACAAGTCCAAGTTACAGAAGTTGTTTCGAGGGATGGAACCAGCAAAAAGAAAGTGGTGAAAAAGCGTGTAATCAAGAAACGTACTGGTGGCAAACAAGAAACTACAGAAATTGTTACTGTAGAAGAAGATGGCAAGGAACCGGAAACCACAGTTACGGTTCAGGAACTTCCGGAAGATGAAGTTCACTTCTTGGAAAGACCTGAATTTAGGAAACCTGAATACATTGAAGAAATGCCGGAACAAGTCCAAGTTACAGAAGTTGTTTCGAGGGATGGAACCAGCAAAAAGAAAGTGGTGAAAAAGCGTGTAATCAAGAAACGTACTGGTGGCAAACAAGAAACTACAGAAATTGTTACTGTAGAAGAAGATGGCAAGGAACCGGAAACCACAGTTACGGTTCAGGAACTTCCGGAAGATGAAGTTCACTTCTTGGAAAGACCTGAATTTAGGAAACCTGAATACATTGAAGAAATGCCGGAACAAGTCCAAGTTACAGAAGTTGTTTCGAGGGATGGAACCAGCAAAAAGAAAGTGGTGAAAAAGCGTGTAATCAAGAAACGTACTGGTGGCAAACAAGAAACTACAGAAATTGTTACTGTAGAAGAAGATGGCAAGGAACCGGAAACCACAGTTACGGTTCAGGAACTTCCGGAAGATGAAGTTCACTTCTTGGAAAGACCTGAATTTAGGAAACCTGAATACATTGAAGAAATGCCGGAACAAGTCCAAGTTACAGAAGTTGTTTCGAGGGATGGAACCAGCAAAAAGAAAGTGGTGAAAAAGCGTGTAATCAAGAAACGTACTGGTGGCAAACAAGAAACTACAGAAATTGTTACTGTAGAAGAAGATGGCAAGGAACCGGAAACCACAGTTACGGTTCAGGAACTTCCGGAAGATGAAGTTCACTTCTTGGAAAGACCTGAATTTAGGAAACCTGAATACATTGAAGAAATGCCGGAACAAGTCCAAGTTACAGAAGTTGTTTCGAGGGATGGAACCAGCAAAAAGAAAGTGGTGAAAAAGCGTGTAATCAAGAAACGTACTGGTGGCAAACAAGAAACTACAGAAATTGTTACTGTAGAAGAAGATGGCAAGGAACCGGAAACCACAGTTACGGTTCAGGAACTTCCGGAAGATGAAGTTCACTTCTTGGAAAGACCTGAATTTAGGAAACCTGAATACATTGAAGAAATGCCGGAACAAGTCCAAGTTACAGAAGTTGTTTCGAGGGATGGAACCAGCAAAAAGAAAGTGGTGAAAAAGCGTGTAATCAAGAAACGTACTGGTGGCAAACAAGAAACTACAGAAATTGTTACTGTAGAAGAAGATGGCAAGGAACCGGAAACCACAGTTACGGTTCAGGAACTTCCGGAAGATGAAGTTCACTTCTTGGAAAGACCTGAATTTAGGAAACCTGAATACATTGAAGAAATGCCGGAACAAGTCCAAGTTACAGAAGTTGTTTCGAGGGATGGAACCAGCAAAAAGAAAGTGGTGAAAAAGCGTGTAATCAAGAAACGTACTGGTGGCAAACAAGAAACTACAGAAATTGTTACTGTAGAAGAAGATGGCAAGGAACCGGAAACCACAGTTACGGTTCAGGAACTTCCGGAAGATGAAGTTCACTTCTTGGAAAGACCTGAATTTAGGAAACCTGAATACATTGAAGAAATGCCGGAACAAGTCCAAGTTACAGAAGTTGTTTCGAGGGATGGAACCAGCAAAAAGAAAGTGGTGAAAAAGCGTGTAATCAAGAAACGTACTGGTGGCAAACAAGAAACTACAGAAATTGTTACTGTAGAAGAAGATGGCAAGGAACCGGAAACCACAGTTACGGTTCAGGAACTTCCGGAAGATGAAGTTCACTTCTTGGAAAGACCTGAATTTAGGAAACCTGAATACATTGAAGAAATGCCGGAACAAGTCCAAGTTACAGAAGTTGTTTCGAGGGATGGAACCAGCAAAAAGAAAGTGGTGAAAAAGCGTGTAATCAAGAAACGTACTGGTGGCAAACAAGAAACTACAGAAATTGTTACTGTAGAAGAAGATGGCAAGGAACCGGAAACCACAGTTACGGTTCAGGAACTTCCGGAAGATGAAGTTCACTTCTTGGAAAGACCTGAATTTAGGAAACCTGAATACATTGAAGAAATGCCGGAACAAGTCCAAGTTACAGAAGTTGTTTCGAGGGATGGAACCAGCAAAAAGAAAGTGGTGAAAAAGCGTGTAATCAAGAAACGTACTGGTGGCAAACAAGAAACTACAGAAATTGTTACTGTAGAAGAAGATGGCAAGGAACCGGAAACCACAGTTACGGTTCAGGAACTTCCGGAAGATGAAGTTCACTTCTTGGAAAGACCTGAATTTAGGAAACCTGAATACATTGAAGAAATGCCGGAACAAGTCCAAGTTACAGAAGTTGTTTCGAGGGATGGAACCAGCAAAAAGAAAGTGGTGAAAAAGCGTGTAATCAAGAAACGTACTGGTGGCAAACAAGAAACTACAGAAATTGTTACTGTAGAAGAAGATGGCAAGGAACCGGAAACCACAGTTACGGTTCAGGAACTTCCGGAAGATGAAGTTCACTTCTTGGAAAGACCTGAATTTAGGAAACCTGAATACATTGAAGAAATGCCGGAACAAGTCCAAGTTACAGAAGTTGTTTCGAGGGATGGAACCAGCAAAAAGAAAGTGGTGAAAAAGCGTGTAATCAAGAAACGTACTGGTGGCAAACAAGAAACTACAGAAATTGTTACTGTAGAAGAAGATGGCAAGGAACCGGAAACCACAGTTACGGTTCAGGAACTTCCGGAAGATGAAGTTCACTTCTTGGAAAGACCTGAATTTAGGAAACCTGAATACATTGAAGAAATGCCGGAACAAGTCCAAGTTACAGAAGTTGTTTCGAGGGATGGAACCAGCAAAAAGAAAGTGGTGAAAAAGCGTGTAATCAAGAAACGTACTGGTGGCAAACAAGAAACTACAGAAATTGTTACTGTAGAAGAAGATGGCAAGGAACCGGAAACCACAGTTACGGTTCAGGAACTTCCGGAAGATGAAGTTCACTTCTTGGAAAGACCTGAATTTAGGAAACCTGAATACATTGAAGAAATGCCGGAACAAGTCCAAGTTACAGAAGTTGTTTCGAGGGATGGAACCAGCAAAAAGAAAGTGGTGAAAAAGCGTGTAATCAAGAAACGTACTGGTGGCAAACAAGAAACTACAGAAATTGTTACTGTAGAAGAAGATGGCAAGGAACCGGAAACCACAGTTACGGTTCAGGAACTTCCGGAAGATGAAGTTCACTTCTTGGAAAGACCTGAATTTAGGAAACCTGAATACATTGAAGAAATGCCGGAACAAGTCCAAGTTACAGAAGTTGTTTCGAGGGATGGAACCAGCAAAAAGAAAGTGGTGAAAAAGCGTGTAATCAAGAAACGTACTGGTGGCAAACAAGAAACTACAGAAATTGTTACTGTAGAAGAAGATGGCAAGGAACCGGAAACCACAGTTACGGTTCAGGAACTTCCGGAAGATGAAGTTCACTTCTTGGAAAGACCTGAATTTAGGAAACCTGAATACATTGAAGAAATGCCGGAACAAGTCCAAGTTACAGAAGTTGTTTCGAGGGATGGAACCAGCAAAAAGAAAGTGGTGAAAAAGCGTGTAATCAAGAAACGTACTGGTGGCAAACAAGAAACTACAGAAATTGTTACTGTAGAAGAAGATGGCAAGGAACCGGAAACCACAGTTACGGTTCAGGAACTTCCGGAAGATGAAGTTCACTTCTTGGAAAGACCTGAATTTAGGAAACCTGAATACATTGAAGAAATGCCGGAACAAGTCCAAGTTACAGAAGTTGTTTCGAGGGATGGAACCAGCAAAAAGAAAGTGGTGAAAAAGCGTGTAATCAAGAAACGTACTGGTGGCAAACAAGAAACTACAGAAATTGTTACTGTAGAAGAAGATGGCAAGGAACCGGAAACCACAGTTACGGTTCAGGAACTTCCGGAAGATGAAGTTCACTTCTTGGAAAGACCTGAATTTAGGAAACCTGAATACATTGAAGAAATGCCGGAACAAGTCCAAGTTACAGAAGTTGTTTCGAGGGATGGAACCAGCAAAAAGAAAGTGGTGAAAAAGCGTGTAATCAAGAAACGTACTGGTGGCAAACAAGAAACTACAGAAATTGTTACTGTAGAAGAAGATGGCAAGGAACCGGAAACCACAGTTACGGTTCAGGAACTTCCGGAAGATGAAGTTCACTTCTTGGAAAGACCTGAATTTAGGAAACCTGAATACATTGAAGAAATGCCGGAACAAGTCCAAGTTACAGAAGTTGTTTCGAGGGATGGAACCAGCAAAAAGAAAGTGGTGAAAAAGCGTGTAATCAAGAAACGTACTGGTGGCAAACAAGAAACTACAGAAATTGTTACTGTAGAAGAAGATGGCAAGGAACCGGAAACCACAGTTACGGTTCAGGAACTTCCGGAAGATGAAGTTCACTTCTTGGAAAGACCTGAATTTAGGAAACCTGAATACATTGAAGAAATGCCGGAACAAGTCCAAGTTACAGAAGTTGTTTCGAGGGATGGAACCAGCAAAAAGAAAGTGGTGAAAAAGCGTGTAATCAAGAAACGTACTGGTGGCAAACAAGAAACTACAGAAATTGTTACTGTAGAAGAAGATGGCAAGGAACCGGAAACCACAGTTACGGTTCAGGAACTTCCGGAAGATGAAGTTCACTTCTTGGAAAGACCTGAATTTAGGAAACCTGAATACATTGAAGAAATGCCGGAACAAGTCCAAGTTACAGAAGTTGTTTCGAGGGATGGAACCAGCAAAAAGAAAGTGGTGAAAAAGCGTGTAATCAAGAAACGTACTGGTGGCAAACAAGAAACTACAGAAATTGTTACTGTAGAAGAAGATGGCAAGGAACCGGAAACCACAGTTACGGTTCAGGAACTTCCGGAAGATGAAGTTCACTTCTTGGAAAGACCTGAATTTAGGAAACCTGAATACATTGAAGAAATGCCGGAACAAGTCCAAGTTACAGAAGTTGTTTCGAGGGATGGAACCAGCAAAAAGAAAGTGGTGAAAAAGCGTGTAATCAAGAAACGTACTGGTGGCAAACAAGAAACTACAGAAATTGTTACTGTAGAAGAAGATGGCAAGGAACCGGAAACCACAGTTACGGTTCAGGAACTTCCGGAAGATGAAGTTCACTTCTTGGAAAGACCTGAATTTAGGAAACCTGAATACATTGAAGAAATGCCGGAACAAGTCCAAGTTACAGAAGTTGTTTCGAGGGATGGAACCAGCAAAAAGAAAGTGGTGAAAAAGCGTGTAATCAAGAAACGTACTGGTGGCAAACAAGAAACTACAGAAATTGTTACTGTAGAAGAAGATGGCAAGGAACCGGAAACCACAGTTACGGTTCAGGAACTTCCGGAAGATGAAGTTCACTTCTTGGAAAGACCTGAATTTAGGAAACCTGAATACATTGAAGAAATGCCGGAACAAGTCCAAGTTACAGAAGTTGTTTCGAGGGATGGAACCAGCAAAAAGAAAGTGGTGAAAAAGCGTGTAATCAAGAAACGTACTGGTGGCAAACAAGAAACTACAGAAATTGTTACTGTAGAAGAAGATGGCAAGGAACCGGAAACCACAGTTACGGTTCAGGAACTTCCGGAAGATGAAGTTCACTTCTTGGAAAGACCTGAATTTAGGAAACCTGAATACATTGAAGAAATGCCGGAACAAGTCCAAGTTACAGAAGTTGTTTCGAGGGATGGAACCAGCAAAAAGAAAGTGGTGAAAAAGCGTGTAATCAAGAAACGTACTGGTGGCAAACAAGAAACTACAGAAATTGTTACTGTAGAAGAAGATGGCAAGGAACCGGAAACCACAGTTACGGTTCAGGAACTTCCGGAAGATGAAGTTCACTTCTTGGAAAGACCTGAATTTAGGAAACCTGAATACATTGAAGAAATGCCGGAACAAGTCCAAGTTACAGAAGTTGTTTCGAGGGATGGAACCAGCAAAAAGAAAGTGGTGAAAAAGCGTGTAATCAAGAAACGTACTGGTGGCAAACAAGAAACTACAGAAATTGTTACTGTAGAAGAAGATGGCAAGGAACCGGAAACCACAGTTACGGTTCAGGAACTTCCGGAAGATGAAGTTCACTTCTTGGAAAGACCTGAATTTAGGAAACCTGAATACATTGAAGAAATGCCGGAACAAGTCCAAGTTACAGAAGTTGTTTCGAGGGATGGAACCAGCAAAAAGAAAGTGGTGAAAAAGCGTGTAATCAAGAAACGTACTGGTGGCAAACAAGAAACTACAGAAATTGTTACTGTAGAAGAAGATGGCAAGGAACCGGAAACCACAGTTACGGTTCAGGAACTTCCGGAAGATGAAGTTCACTTCTTGGAAAGACCTGAATTTAGGAAACCTGAATACATTGAAGAAATGCCGGAACAAGTCCAAGTTACAGAAGTTGTTTCGAGGGATGGAACCAGCAAAAAGAAAGTGGTGAAAAAGCGTGTAATCAAGAAACGTACTGGTGGCAAACAAGAAACTACAGAAATTGTTACTGTAGAAGAAGATGGCAAGGAACCGGAAACCACAGTTACGGTTCAGGAACTTCCGGAAGATGAAGTTCACTTCTTGGAAAGACCTGAATTTAGGAAACCTGAATACATTGAAGAAATGCCGGAACAAGTCCAAGTTACAGAAGTTGTTTCGAGGGATGGAACCAGCAAAAAGAAAGTGGTGAAAAAGCGTGTAATCAAGAAACGTACTGGTGGCAAACAAGAAACTACAGAAATTGTTACTGTAGAAGAAGATGGCAAGGAACCGGAAACCACAGTTACGGTTCAGGAACTTCCGGAAGATGAAGTTCACTTCTTGGAAAGACCTGAATTTAGGAAACCTGAATACATTGAAGAAATGCCGGAACAAGTCCAAGTTACAGAAGTTGTTTCGAGGGATGGAACCAGCAAAAAGAAAGTGGTGAAAAAGCGTGTAATCAAGAAACGTACTGGTGGCAAACAAGAAACTACAGAAATTGTTACTGTAGAAGAAGATGGCAAGGAACCGGAAACCACAGTTACGGTTCAGGAACTTCCGGAAGATGAAGTTCACTTCTTGGAAAGACCTGAATTTAGGAAACCTGAATACATTGAAGAAATGCCGGAACAAGTCCAAGTTACAGAAGTTGTTTCGAGGGATGGAACCAGCAAAAAGAAAGTGGTGAAAAAGCGTGTAATCAAGAAACGTACTGGTGGCAAACAAGAAACTACAGAAATTGTTACTGTAGAAGAAGATGGCAAGGAACCGGAAACCACAGTTACGGTTCAGGAACTTCCGGAAGATGAAGTTCACTTCTTGGAAAGACCTGAATTTAGGAAACCTGAATACATTGAAGAAATGCCGGAACAAGTCCAAGTTACAGAAGTTGTTTCGAGGGATGGAACCAGCAAAAAGAAAGTGGTGAAAAAGCGTGTAATCAAGAAACGTACTGGTGGCAAACAAGAAACTACAGAAATTGTTACTGTAGAAGAAGATGGCAAGGAACCGGAAACCACAGTTACGGTTCAGGAACTTCCGGAAGATGAAGTTCACTTCTTGGAAAGACCTGAATTTAGGAAACCTGAATACATTGAAGAAATGCCGGAACAAGTCCAAGTTACAGAAGTTGTTTCGAGGGATGGAACCAGCAAAAAGAAAGTGGTGAAAAAGCGTGTAATCAAGAAACGTACTGGTGGCAAACAAGAAACTACAGAAATTGTTACTGTAGAAGAAGATGGCAAGGAACCGGAAACCACAGTTACGGTTCAGGAACTTCCGGAAGATGAAGTTCACTTCTTGGAAAGACCTGAATTTAGGAAACCTGAATACATTGAAGAAATGCCGGAACAAGTCCAAGTTACAGAAGTTGTTTCGAGGGATGGAACCAGCAAAAAGAAAGTGGTGAAAAAGCGTGTAATCAAGAAACGTACTGGTGGCAAACAAGAAACTACAGAAATTGTTACTGTAGAAGAAGATGGCAAGGAACCGGAAACCACAGTTACGGTTCAGGAACTTCCGGAAGATGAAGTTCACTTCTTGGAAAGACCTGAATTTAGGAAACCTGAATACATTGAAGAAATGCCGGAACAAGTCCAAGTTACAGAAGTTGTTTCGAGGGATGGAACCAGCAAAAAGAAAGTGGTGAAAAAGCGTGTAATCAAGAAACGTACTGGTGGCAAACAAGAAACTACAGAAATTGTTACTGTAGAAGAAGATGGCAAGGAACCGGAAACCACAGTTACGGTTCAGGAACTTCCGGAAGATGAAGTTCACTTCTTGGAAAGACCTGAATTTAGGAAACCTGAATACATTGAAGAAATGCCGGAACAAGTCCAAGTTACAGAAGTTGTTTCGAGGGATGGAACCAGCAAAAAGAAAGTGGTGAAAAAGCGTGTAATCAAGAAACGTACTGGTGGCAAACAAGAAACTACAGAAATTGTTACTGTAGAAGAAGATGGCAAGGAACCGGAAACCACAGTTACGGTTCAGGAACTTCCGGAAGATGAAGTTCACTTCTTGGAAAGACCTGAATTTAGGAAACCTGAATACATTGAAGAAATGCCGGAACAAGTCCAAGTTACAGAAGTTGTTTCGAGGGATGGAACCAGCAAAAAGAAAGTGGTGAAAAAGCGTGTAATCAAGAAACGTACTGGTGGCAAACAAGAAACTACAGAAATTGTTACTGTAGAAGAAGATGGCAAGGAACCGGAAACCACAGTTACGGTTCAGGAACTTCCGGAAGATGAAGTTCACTTCTTGGAAAGACCTGAATTTAGGAAACCTGAATACATTGAAGAAATGCCGGAACAAGTCCAAGTTACAGAAGTTGTTTCGAGGGATGGAACCAGCAAAAAGAAAGTGGTGAAAAAGCGTGTAATCAAGAAACGTACTGGTGGCAAACAAGAAACTACAGAAATTGTTACTGTAGAAGAAGATGGCAAGGAACCGGAAACCACAGTTACGGTTCAGGAACTTCCGGAAGATGAAGTTCACTTCTTGGAAAGACCTGAATTTAGGAAACCTGAATACATTGAAGAAATGCCGGAACAAGTCCAAGTTACAGAAGTTGTTTCGAGGGATGGAACCAGCAAAAAGAAAGTGGTGAAAAAGCGTGTAATCAAGAAACGTACTGGTGGCAAACAAGAAACTACAGAAATTGTTACTGTAGAAGAAGATGGCAAGGAACCGGAAACCACAGTTACGGTTCAGGAACTTCCGGAAGATGAAGTTCACTTCTTGGAAAGACCTGAATTTAGGAAACCTGAATACATTGAAGAAATGCCGGAACAAGTCCAAGTTACAGAAGTTGTTTCGAGGGATGGAACCAGCAAAAAGAAAGTGGTGAAAAAGCGTGTAATCAAGAAACGTACTGGTGGCAAACAAGAAACTACAGAAATTGTTACTGTAGAAGAAGATGGCAAGGAACCGGAAACCACAGTTACGGTTCAGGAACTTCCGGAAGATGAAGTTCACTTCTTGGAAAGACCTGAATTTAGGAAACCTGAATACATTGAAGAAATGCCGGAACAAGTCCAAGTTACAGAAGTTGTTTCGAGGGATGGAACCAGCAAAAAGAAAGTGGTGAAAAAGCGTGTAATCAAGAAACGTACTGGTGGCAAACAAGAAACTACAGAAATTGTTACTGTAGAAGAAGATGGCAAGGAACCGGAAACCACAGTTACGGTTCAGGAACTTCCGGAAGATGAAGTTCACTTCTTGGAAAGACCTGAATTTAGGAAACCTGAATACATTGAAGAAATGCCGGAACAAGTCCAAGTTACAGAAGTTGTTTCGAGGGATGGAACCAGCAAAAAGAAAGTGGTGAAAAAGCGTGTAATCAAGAAACGTACTGGTGGCAAACAAGAAACTACAGAAATTGTTACTGTAGAAGAAGATGGCAAGGAACCGGAAACCACAGTTACGGTTCAGGAACTTCCGGAAGATGAAGTTCACTTCTTGGAAAGACCTGAATTTAGGAAACCTGAATACATTGAAGAAATGCCGGAACAAGTCCAAGTTACAGAAGTTGTTTCGAGGGATGGAACCAGCAAAAAGAAAGTGGTGAAAAAGCGTGTAATCAAGAAACGTACTGGTGGCAAACAAGAAACTACAGAAATTGTTACTGTAGAAGAAGATGGCAAGGAACCGGAAACCACAGTTACGGTTCAGGAACTTCCGGAAGATGAAGTTCACTTCTTGGAAAGACCTGAATTTAGGAAACCTGAATACATTGAAGAAATGCCGGAACAAGTCCAAGTTACAGAAGTTGTTTCGAGGGATGGAACCAGCAAAAAGAAAGTGGTGAAAAAGCGTGTAATCAAGAAACGTACTGGTGGCAAACAAGAAACTACAGAAATTGTTACTGTAGAAGAAGATGGCAAGGAACCGGAAACCACAGTTACGGTTCAGGAACTTCCGGAAGATGAAGTTCACTTCTTGGAAAGACCTGAATTTAGGAAACCTGAATACATTGAAGAAATGCCGGAACAAGTCCAAGTTACAGAAGTTGTTTCGAGGGATGGAACCAGCAAAAAGAAAGTGGTGAAAAAGCGTGTAATCAAGAAACGTACTGGTGGCAAACAAGAAACTACAGAAATTGTTACTGTAGAAGAAGATGGCAAGGAACCGGAAACCACAGTTACGGTTCAGGAACTTCCGGAAGATGAAGTTCACTTCTTGGAAAGACCTGAATTTAGGAAACCTGAATACATTGAAGAAATGCCGGAACAAGTCCAAGTTACAGAAGTTGTTTCGAGGGATGGAACCAGCAAAAAGAAAGTGGTGAAAAAGCGTGTAATCAAGAAACGTACTGGTGGCAAACAAGAAACTACAGAAATTGTTACTGTAGAAGAAGATGGCAAGGAACCGGAAACCACAGTTACGGTTCAGGAACTTCCGGAAGATGAAGTTCACTTCTTGGAAAGACCTGAATTTAGGAAACCTGAATACATTGAAGAAATGCCGGAACAAGTCCAAGTTACAGAAGTTGTTTCGAGGGATGGAACCAGCAAAAAGAAAGTGGTGAAAAAGCGTGTAATCAAGAAACGTACTGGTGGCAAACAAGAAACTACAGAAATTGTTACTGTAGAAGAAGATGGCAAGGAACCGGAAACCACAGTTACGGTTCAGGAACTTCCGGAAGATGAAGTTCACTTCTTGGAAAGACCTGAATTTAGGAAACCTGAATACATTGAAGAAATGCCGGAACAAGTCCAAGTTACAGAAGTTGTTTCGAGGGATGGAACCAGCAAAAAGAAAGTGGTGAAAAAGCGTGTAATCAAGAAACGTACTGGTGGCAAACAAGAAACTACAGAAATTGTTACTGTAGAAGAAGATGGCAAGGAACCGGAAACCACAGTTACGGTTCAGGAACTTCCGGAAGATGAAGTTCACTTCTTGGAAAGACCTGAATTTAGGAAACCTGAATACATTGAAGAAATGCCGGAACAAGTCCAAGTTACAGAAGTTGTTTCGAGGGATGGAACCAGCAAAAAGAAAGTGGTGAAAAAGCGTGTAATCAAGAAACGTACTGGTGGCAAACAAGAAACTACAGAAATTGTTACTGTAGAAGAAGATGGCAAGGAACCGGAAACCACAGTTACGGTTCAGGAACTTCCGGAAGATGAAGTTCACTTCTTGGAAAGACCTGAATTTAGGAAACCTGAATACATTGAAGAAATGCCGGAACAAGTCCAAGTTACAGAAGTTGTTTCGAGGGATGGAACCAGCAAAAAGAAAGTGGTGAAAAAGCGTGTAATCAAGAAACGTACTGGTGGCAAACAAGAAACTACAGAAATTGTTACTGTAGAAGAAGATGGCAAGGAACCGGAAACCACAGTTACGGTTCAGGAACTTCCGGAAGATGAAGTTCACTTCTTGGAAAGACCTGAATTTAGGAAACCTGAATACATTGAAGAAATGCCGGAACAAGTCCAAGTTACAGAAGTTGTTTCGAGGGATGGAACCAGCAAAAAGAAAGTGGTGAAAAAGCGTGTAATCAAGAAACGTACTGGTGGCAAACAAGAAACTACAGAAATTGTTACTGTAGAAGAAGATGGCAAGGAACCGGAAACCACAGTTACGGTTCAGGAACTTCCGGAAGATGAAGTTCACTTCTTGGAAAGACCTGAATTTAGGAAACCTGAATACATTGAAGAAATGCCGGAACAAGTCCAAGTTACAGAAGTTGTTTCGAGGGATGGAACCAGCAAAAAGAAAGTGGTGAAAAAGCGTGTAATCAAGAAACGTACTGGTGGCAAACAAGAAACTACAGAAATTGTTACTGTAGAAGAAGATGGCAAGGAACCGGAAACCACAGTTACGGTTCAGGAACTTCCGGAAGATGAAGTTCACTTCTTGGAAAGACCTGAATTTAGGAAACCTGAATACATTGAAGAAATGCCGGAACAAGTCCAAGTTACAGAAGTTGTTTCGAGGGATGGAACCAGCAAAAAGAAAGTGGTGAAAAAGCGTGTAATCAAGAAACGTACTGGTGGCAAACAAGAAACTACAGAAATTGTTACTGTAGAAGAAGATGGCAAGGAACCGGAAACCACAGTTACGGTTCAGGAACTTCCGGAAGATGAAGTTCACTTCTTGGAAAGACCTGAATTTAGGAAACCTGAATACATTGAAGAAATGCCGGAACAAGTCCAAGTTACAGAAGTTGTTTCGAGGGATGGAACCAGCAAAAAGAAAGTGGTGAAAAAGCGTGTAATCAAGAAACGTACTGGTGGCAAACAAGAAACTACAGAAATTGTTACTGTAGAAGAAGATGGCAAGGAACCGGAAACCACAGTTACGGTTCAGGAACTTCCGGAAGATGAAGTTCACTTCTTGGAAAGACCTGAATTTAGGAAACCTGAATACATTGAAGAAATGCCGGAACAAGTCCAAGTTACAGAAGTTGTTTCGAGGGATGGAACCAGCAAAAAGAAAGTGGTGAAAAAGCGTGTAATCAAGAAACGTACTGGTGGCAAACAAGAAACTACAGAAATTGTTACTGTAGAAGAAGATGGCAAGGAACCGGAAACCACAGTTACGGTTCAGGAACTTCCGGAAGATGAAGTTCACTTCTTGGAAAGACCTGAATTTAGGAAACCTGAATACATTGAAGAAATGCCGGAACAAGTCCAAGTTACAGAAGTTGTTTCGAGGGATGGAACCAGCAAAAAGAAAGTGGTGAAAAAGCGTGTAATCAAGAAACGTACTGGTGGCAAACAAGAAACTACAGAAATTGTTACTGTAGAAGAAGATGGCAAGGAACCGGAAACCACAGTTACGGTTCAGGAACTTCCGGAAGATGAAGTTCACTTCTTGGAAAGACCTGAATTTAGGAAACCTGAATACATTGAAGAAATGCCGGAACAAGTCCAAGTTACAGAAGTTGTTTCGAGGGATGGAACCAGCAAAAAGAAAGTGGTGAAAAAGCGTGTAATCAAGAAACGTACTGGTGGCAAACAAGAAACTACAGAAATTGTTACTGTAGAAGAAGATGGCAAGGAACCGGAAACCACAGTTACGGTTCAGGAACTTCCGGAAGATGAAGTTCACTTCTTGGAAAGACCTGAATTTAGGAAACCTGAATACATTGAAGAAATGCCGGAACAAGTCCAAGTTACAGAAGTTGTTTCGAGGGATGGAACCAGCAAAAAGAAAGTGGTGAAAAAGCGTGTAATCAAGAAACGTACTGGTGGCAAACAAGAAACTACAGAAATTGTTACTGTAGAAGAAGATGGCAAGGAACCGGAAACCACAGTTACGGTTCAGGAACTTCCGGAAGATGAAGTTCACTTCTTGGAAAGACCTGAATTTAGGAAACCTGAATACATTGAAGAAATGCCGGAACAAGTCCAAGTTACAGAAGTTGTTTCGAGGGATGGAACCAGCAAAAAGAAAGTGGTGAAAAAGCGTGTAATCAAGAAACGTACTGGTGGCAAACAAGAAACTACAGAAATTGTTACTGTAGAAGAAGATGGCAAGGAACCGGAAACCACAGTTACGGTTCAGGAACTTCCGGAAGATGAAGTTCACTTCTTGGAAAGACCTGAATTTAGGAAACCTGAATACATTGAAGAAATGCCGGAACAAGTCCAAGTTACAGAAGTTGTTTCGAGGGATGGAACCAGCAAAAAGAAAGTGGTGAAAAAGCGTGTAATCAAGAAACGTACTGGTGGCAAACAAGAAACTACAGAAATTGTTACTGTAGAAGAAGATGGCAAGGAACCGGAAACCACAGTTACGGTTCAGGAACTTCCGGAAGATGAAGTTCACTTCTTGGAAAGACCTGAATTTAGGAAACCTGAATACATTGAAGAAATGCCGGAACAAGTCCAAGTTACAGAAGTTGTTTCGAGGGATGGAACCAGCAAAAAGAAAGTGGTGAAAAAGCGTGTAATCAAGAAACGTACTGGTGGCAAACAAGAAACTACAGAAATTGTTACTGTAGAAGAAGATGGCAAGGAACCGGAAACCACAGTTACGGTTCAGGAACTTCCGGAAGATGAAGTTCACTTCTTGGAAAGACCTGAATTTAGGAAACCTGAATACATTGAAGAAATGCCGGAACAAGTCCAAGTTACAGAAGTTGTTTCGAGGGATGGAACCAGCAAAAAGAAAGTGGTGAAAAAGCGTGTAATCAAGAAACGTACTGGTGGCAAACAAGAAACTACAGAAATTGTTACTGTAGAAGAAGATGGCAAGGAACCGGAAACCACAGTTACGGTTCAGGAACTTCCGGAAGATGAAGTTCACTTCTTGGAAAGACCTGAATTTAGGAAACCTGAATACATTGAAGAAATGCCGGAACAAGTCCAAGTTACAGAAGTTGTTTCGAGGGATGGAACCAGCAAAAAGAAAGTGGTGAAAAAGCGTGTAATCAAGAAACGTACTGGTGGCAAACAAGAAACTACAGAAATTGTTACTGTAGAAGAAGATGGCAAGGAACCGGAAACCACAGTTACGGTTCAGGAACTTCCGGAAGATGAAGTTCACTTCTTGGAAAGACCTGAATTTAGGAAACCTGAATACATTGAAGAAATGCCGGAACAAGTCCAAGTTACAGAAGTTGTTTCGAGGGATGGAACCAGCAAAAAGAAAGTGGTGAAAAAGCGTGTAATCAAGAAACGTACTGGTGGCAAACAAGAAACTACAGAAATTGTTACTGTAGAAGAAGATGGCAAGGAACCGGAAACCACAGTTACGGTTCAGGAACTTCCGGAAGATGAAGTTCACTTCTTGGAAAGACCTGAATTTAGGAAACCTGAATACATTGAAGAAATGCCGGAACAAGTCCAAGTTACAGAAGTTGTTTCGAGGGATGGAACCAGCAAAAAGAAAGTGGTGAAAAAGCGTGTAATCAAGAAACGTACTGGTGGCAAACAAGAAACTACAGAAATTGTTACTGTAGAAGAAGATGGCAAGGAACCGGAAACCACAGTTACGGTTCAGGAACTTCCGGAAGATGAAGTTCACTTCTTGGAAAGACCTGAATTTAGGAAACCTGAATACATTGAAGAAATGCCGGAACAAGTCCAAGTTACAGAAGTTGTTTCGAGGGATGGAACCAGCAAAAAGAAAGTGGTGAAAAAGCGTGTAATCAAGAAACGTACTGGTGGCAAACAAGAAACTACAGAAATTGTTACTGTAGAAGAAGATGGCAAGGAACCGGAAACCACAGTTACGGTTCAGGAACTTCCGGAAGATGAAGTTCACTTCTTGGAAAGACCTGAATTTAGGAAACCTGAATACATTGAAGAAATGCCGGAACAAGTCCAAGTTACAGAAGTTGTTTCGAGGGATGGAACCAGCAAAAAGAAAGTGGTGAAAAAGCGTGTAATCAAGAAACGTACTGGTGGCAAACAAGAAACTACAGAAATTGTTACTGTAGAAGAAGATGGCAAGGAACCGGAAACCACAGTTACGGTTCAGGAACTTCCGGAAGATGAAGTTCACTTCTTGGAAAGACCTGAATTTAGGAAACCTGAATACATTGAAGAAATGCCGGAACAAGTCCAAGTTACAGAAGTTGTTTCGAGGGATGGAACCAGCAAAAAGAAAGTGGTGAAAAAGCGTGTAATCAAGAAACGTACTGGTGGCAAACAAGAAACTACAGAAATTGTTACTGTAGAAGAAGATGGCAAGGAACCGGAAACCACAGTTACGGTTCAGGAACTTCCGGAAGATGAAGTTCACTTCTTGGAAAGACCTGAATTTAGGAAACCTGAATACATTGAAGAAATGCCGGAACAAGTCCAAGTTACAGAAGTTGTTTCGAGGGATGGAACCAGCAAAAAGAAAGTGGTGAAAAAGCGTGTAATCAAGAAACGTACTGGTGGCAAACAAGAAACTACAGAAATTGTTACTGTAGAAGAAGATGGCAAGGAACCGGAAACCACAGTTACGGTTCAGGAACTTCCGGAAGATGAAGTTCACTTCTTGGAAAGACCTGAATTTAGGAAACCTGAATACATTGAAGAAATGCCGGAACAAGTCCAAGTTACAGAAGTTGTTTCGAGGGATGGAACCAGCAAAAAGAAAGTGGTGAAAAAGCGTGTAATCAAGAAACGTACTGGTGGCAAACAAGAAACTACAGAAATTGTTACTGTAGAAGAAGATGGCAAGGAACCGGAAACCACAGTTACGGTTCAGGAACTTCCGGAAGATGAAGTTCACTTCTTGGAAAGACCTGAATTTAGGAAACCTGAATACATTGAAGAAATGCCGGAACAAGTCCAAGTTACAGAAGTTGTTTCGAGGGATGGAACCAGCAAAAAGAAAGTGGTGAAAAAGCGTGTAATCAAGAAACGTACTGGTGGCAAACAAGAAACTACAGAAATTGTTACTGTAGAAGAAGATGGCAAGGAACCGGAAACCACAGTTACGGTTCAGGAACTTCCGGAAGATGAAGTTCACTTCTTGGAAAGACCTGAATTTAGGAAACCTGAATACATTGAAGAAATGCCGGAACAAGTCCAAGTTACAGAAGTTGTTTCGAGGGATGGAACCAGCAAAAAGAAAGTGGTGAAAAAGCGTGTAATCAAGAAACGTACTGGTGGCAAACAAGAAACTACAGAAATTGTTACTGTAGAAGAAGATGGCAAGGAACCGGAAACCACAGTTACGGTTCAGGAACTTCCGGAAGATGAAGTTCACTTCTTGGAAAGACCTGAATTTAGGAAACCTGAATACATTGAAGAAATGCCGGAACAAGTCCAAGTTACAGAAGTTGTTTCGAGGGATGGAACCAGCAAAAAGAAAGTGGTGAAAAAGCGTGTAATCAAGAAACGTACTGGTGGCAAACAAGAAACTACAGAAATTGTTACTGTAGAAGAAGATGGCAAGGAACCGGAAACCACAGTTACGGTTCAGGAACTTCCGGAAGATGAAGTTCACTTCTTGGAAAGACCTGAATTTAGGAAACCTGAATACATTGAAGAAATGCCGGAACAAGTCCAAGTTACAGAAGTTGTTTCGAGGGATGGAACCAGCAAAAAGAAAGTGGTGAAAAAGCGTGTAATCAAGAAACGTACTGGTGGCAAACAAGAAACTACAGAAATTGTTACTGTAGAAGAAGATGGCAAGGAACCGGAAACCACAGTTACGGTTCAGGAACTTCCGGAAGATGAAGTTCACTTCTTGGAAAGACCTGAATTTAGGAAACCTGAATACATTGAAGAAATGCCGGAACAAGTCCAAGTTACAGAAGTTGTTTCGAGGGATGGAACCAGCAAAAAGAAAGTGGTGAAAAAGCGTGTAATCAAGAAACGTACTGGTGGCAAACAAGAAACTACAGAAATTGTTACTGTAGAAGAAGATGGCAAGGAACCGGAAACCACAGTTACGGTTCAGGAACTTCCGGAAGATGAAGTTCACTTCTTGGAAAGACCTGAATTTAGGAAACCTGAATACATTGAAGAAATGCCGGAACAAGTCCAAGTTACAGAAGTTGTTTCGAGGGATGGAACCAGCAAAAAGAAAGTGGTGAAAAAGCGTGTAATCAAGAAACGTACTGGTGGCAAACAAGAAACTACAGAAATTGTTACTGTAGAAGAAGATGGCAAGGAACCGGAAACCACAGTTACGGTTCAGGAACTTCCGGAAGATGAAGTTCACTTCTTGGAAAGACCTGAATTTAGGAAACCTGAATACATTGAAGAAATGCCGGAACAAGTCCAAGTTACAGAAGTTGTTTCGAGGGATGGAACCAGCAAAAAGAAAGTGGTGAAAAAGCGTGTAATCAAGAAACGTACTGGTGGCAAACAAGAAACTACAGAAATTGTTACTGTAGAAGAAGATGGCAAGGAACCGGAAACCACAGTTACGGTTCAGGAACTTCCGGAAGATGAAGTTCACTTCTTGGAAAGACCTGAATTTAGGAAACCTGAATACATTGAAGAAATGCCGGAACAAGTCCAAGTTACAGAAGTTGTTTCGAGGGATGGAACCAGCAAAAAGAAAGTGGTGAAAAAGCGTGTAATCAAGAAACGTACTGGTGGCAAACAAGAAACTACAGAAATTGTTACTGTAGAAGAAGATGGCAAGGAACCGGAAACCACAGTTACGGTTCAGGAACTTCCGGAAGATGAAGTTCACTTCTTGGAAAGACCTGAATTTAGGAAACCTGAATACATTGAAGAAATGCCGGAACAAGTCCAAGTTACAGAAGTTGTTTCGAGGGATGGAACCAGCAAAAAGAAAGTGGTGAAAAAGCGTGTAATCAAGAAACGTACTGGTGGCAAACAAGAAACTACAGAAATTGTTACTGTAGAAGAAGATGGCAAGGAACCGGAAACCACAGTTACGGTTCAGGAACTTCCGGAAGATGAAGTTCACTTCTTGGAAAGACCTGAATTTAGGAAACCTGAATACATTGAAGAAATGCCGGAACAAGTCCAAGTTACAGAAGTTGTTTCGAGGGATGGAACCAGCAAAAAGAAAGTGGTGAAAAAGCGTGTAATCAAGAAACGTACTGGTGGCAAACAAGAAACTACAGAAATTGTTACTGTAGAAGAAGATGGCAAGGAACCGGAAACCACAGTTACGGTTCAGGAACTTCCGGAAGATGAAGTTCACTTCTTGGAAAGACCTGAATTTAGGAAACCTGAATACATTGAAGAAATGCCGGAACAAGTCCAAGTTACAGAAGTTGTTTCGAGGGATGGAACCAGCAAAAAGAAAGTGGTGAAAAAGCGTGTAATCAAGAAACGTACTGGTGGCAAACAAGAAACTACAGAAATTGTTACTGTAGAAGAAGATGGCAAGGAACCGGAAACCACAGTTACGGTTCAGGAACTTCCGGAAGATGAAGTTCACTTCTTGGAAAGACCTGAATTTAGGAAACCTGAATACATTGAAGAAATGCCGGAACAAGTCCAAGTTACAGAAGTTGTTTCGAGGGATGGAACCAGCAAAAAGAAAGTGGTGAAAAAGCGTGTAATCAAGAAACGTACTGGTGGCAAACAAGAAACTACAGAAATTGTTACTGTAGAAGAAGATGGCAAGGAACCGGAAACCACAGTTACGGTTCAGGAACTTCCGGAAGATGAAGTTCACTTCTTGGAAAGACCTGAATTTAGGAAACCTGAATACATTGAAGAAATGCCGGAACAAGTCCAAGTTACAGAAGTTGTTTCGAGGGATGGAACCAGCAAAAAGAAAGTGGTGAAAAAGCGTGTAATCAAGAAACGTACTGGTGGCAAACAAGAAACTACAGAAATTGTTACTGTAGAAGAAGATGGCAAGGAACCGGAAACCACAGTTACGGTTCAGGAACTTCCGGAAGATGAAGTTCACTTCTTGGAAAGACCTGAATTTAGGAAACCTGAATACATTGAAGAAATGCCGGAACAAGTCCAAGTTACAGAAGTTGTTTCGAGGGATGGAACCAGCAAAAAGAAAGTGGTGAAAAAGCGTGTAATCAAGAAACGTACTGGTGGCAAACAAGAAACTACAGAAATTGTTACTGTAGAAGAAGATGGCAAGGAACCGGAAACCACAGTTACGGTTCAGGAACTTCCGGAAGATGAAGTTCACTTCTTGGAAAGACCTGAATTTAGGAAACCTGAATACATTGAAGAAATGCCGGAACAAGTCCAAGTTACAGAAGTTGTTTCGAGGGATGGAACCAGCAAAAAGAAAGTGGTGAAAAAGCGTGTAATCAAGAAACGTACTGGTGGCAAACAAGAAACTACAGAAATTGTTACTGTAGAAGAAGATGGCAAGGAACCGGAAACCACAGTTACGGTTCAGGAACTTCCGGAAGATGAAGTTCACTTCTTGGAAAGACCTGAATTTAGGAAACCTGAATACATTGAAGAAATGCCGGAACAAGTCCAAGTTACAGAAGTTGTTTCGAGGGATGGAACCAGCAAAAAGAAAGTGGTGAAAAAGCGTGTAATCAAGAAACGTACTGGTGGCAAACAAGAAACTACAGAAATTGTTACTGTAGAAGAAGATGGCAAGGAACCGGAAACCACAGTTACGGTTCAGGAACTTCCGGAAGATGAAGTTCACTTCTTGGAAAGACCTGAATTTAGGAAACCTGAATACATTGAAGAAATGCCGGAACAAGTCCAAGTTACAGAAGTTGTTTCGAGGGATGGAACCAGCAAAAAGAAAGTGGTGAAAAAGCGTGTAATCAAGAAACGTACTGGTGGCAAACAAGAAACTACAGAAATTGTTACTGTAGAAGAAGATGGCAAGGAACCGGAAACCACAGTTACGGTTCAGGAACTTCCGGAAGATGAAGTTCACTTCTTGGAAAGACCTGAATTTAGGAAACCTGAATACATTGAAGAAATGCCGGAACAAGTCCAAGTTACAGAAGTTGTTTCGAGGGATGGAACCAGCAAAAAGAAAGTGGTGAAAAAGCGTGTAATCAAGAAACGTACTGGTGGCAAACAAGAAACTACAGAAATTGTTACTGTAGAAGAAGATGGCAAGGAACCGGAAACCACAGTTACGGTTCAGGAACTTCCGGAAGATGAAGTTCACTTCTTGGAAAGACCTGAATTTAGGAAACCTGAATACATTGAAGAAATGCCGGAACAAGTCCAAGTTACAGAAGTTGTTTCGAGGGATGGAACCAGCAAAAAGAAAGTGGTGAAAAAGCGTGTAATCAAGAAACGTACTGGTGGCAAACAAGAAACTACAGAAATTGTTACTGTAGAAGAAGATGGCAAGGAACCGGAAACCACAGTTACGGTTCAGGAACTTCCGGAAGATGAAGTTCACTTCTTGGAAAGACCTGAATTTAGGAAACCTGAATACATTGAAGAAATGCCGGAACAAGTCCAAGTTACAGAAGTTGTTTCGAGGGATGGAACCAGCAAAAAGAAAGTGGTGAAAAAGCGTGTAATCAAGAAACGTACTGGTGGCAAACAAGAAACTACAGAAATTGTTACTGTAGAAGAAGATGGCAAGGAACCGGAAACCACAGTTACGGTTCAGGAACTTCCGGAAGATGAAGTTCACTTCTTGGAAAGACCTGAATTTAGGAAACCTGAATACATTGAAGAAATGCCGGAACAAGTCCAAGTTACAGAAGTTGTTTCGAGGGATGGAACCAGCAAAAAGAAAGTGGTGAAAAAGCGTGTAATCAAGAAACGTACTGGTGGCAAACAAGAAACTACAGAAATTGTTACTGTAGAAGAAGATGGCAAGGAACCGGAAACCACAGTTACGGTTCAGGAACTTCCGGAAGATGAAGTTCACTTCTTGGAAAGACCTGAATTTAGGAAACCTGAATACATTGAAGAAATGCCGGAACAAGTCCAAGTTACAGAAGTTGTTTCGAGGGATGGAACCAGCAAAAAGAAAGTGGTGAAAAAGCGTGTAATCAAGAAACGTACTGGTGGCAAACAAGAAACTACAGAAATTGTTACTGTAGAAGAAGATGGCAAGGAACCGGAAACCACAGTTACGGTTCAGGAACTTCCGGAAGATGAAGTTCACTTCTTGGAAAGACCTGAATTTAGGAAACCTGAATACATTGAAGAAATGCCGGAACAAGTCCAAGTTACAGAAGTTGTTTCGAGGGATGGAACCAGCAAAAAGAAAGTGGTGAAAAAGCGTGTAATCAAGAAACGTACTGGTGGCAAACAAGAAACTACAGAAATTGTTACTGTAGAAGAAGATGGCAAGGAACCGGAAACCACAGTTACGGTTCAGGAACTTCCGGAAGATGAAGTTCACTTCTTGGAAAGACCTGAATTTAGGAAACCTGAATACATTGAAGAAATGCCGGAACAAGTCCAAGTTACAGAAGTTGTTTCGAGGGATGGAACCAGCAAAAAGAAAGTGGTGAAAAAGCGTGTAATCAAGAAACGTACTGGTGGCAAACAAGAAACTACAGAAATTGTTACTGTAGAAGAAGATGGCAAGGAACCGGAAACCACAGTTACGGTTCAGGAACTTCCGGAAGATGAAGTTCACTTCTTGGAAAGACCTGAATTTAGGAAACCTGAATACATTGAAGAAATGCCGGAACAAGTCCAAGTTACAGAAGTTGTTTCGAGGGATGGAACCAGCAAAAAGAAAGTGGTGAAAAAGCGTGTAATCAAGAAACGTACTGGTGGCAAACAAGAAACTACAGAAATTGTTACTGTAGAAGAAGATGGCAAGGAACCGGAAACCACAGTTACGGTTCAGGAACTTCCGGAAGATGAAGTTCACTTCTTGGAAAGACCTGAATTTAGGAAACCTGAATACATTGAAGAAATGCCGGAACAAGTCCAAGTTACAGAAGTTGTTTCGAGGGATGGAACCAGCAAAAAGAAAGTGGTGAAAAAGCGTGTAATCAAGAAACGTACTGGTGGCAAACAAGAAACTACAGAAATTGTTACTGTAGAAGAAGATGGCAAGGAACCGGAAACCACAGTTACGGTTCAGGAACTTCCGGAAGATGAAGTTCACTTCTTGGAAAGACCTGAATTTAGGAAACCTGAATACATTGAAGAAATGCCGGAACAAGTCCAAGTTACAGAAGTTGTTTCGAGGGATGGAACCAGCAAAAAGAAAGTGGTGAAAAAGCGTGTAATCAAGAAACGTACTGGTGGCAAACAAGAAACTACAGAAATTGTTACTGTAGAAGAAGATGGCAAGGAACCGGAAACCACAGTTACGGTTCAGGAACTTCCGGAAGATGAAGTTCACTTCTTGGAAAGACCTGAATTTAGGAAACCTGAATACATTGAAGAAATGCCGGAACAAGTCCAAGTTACAGAAGTTGTTTCGAGGGATGGAACCAGCAAAAAGAAAGTGGTGAAAAAGCGTGTAATCAAGAAACGTACTGGTGGCAAACAAGAAACTACAGAAATTGTTACTGTAGAAGAAGATGGCAAGGAACCGGAAACCACAGTTACGGTTCAGGAACTTCCGGAAGATGAAGTTCACTTCTTGGAAAGACCTGAATTTAGGAAACCTGAATACATTGAAGAAATGCCGGAACAAGTCCAAGTTACAGAAGTTGTTTCGAGGGATGGAACCAGCAAAAAGAAAGTGGTGAAAAAGCGTGTAATCAAGAAACGTACTGGTGGCAAACAAGAAACTACAGAAATTGTTACTGTAGAAGAAGATGGCAAGGAACCGGAAACCACAGTTACGGTTCAGGAACTTCCGGAAGATGAAGTTCACTTCTTGGAAAGACCTGAATTTAGGAAACCTGAATACATTGAAGAAATGCCGGAACAAGTCCAAGTTACAGAAGTTGTTTCGAGGGATGGAACCAGCAAAAAGAAAGTGGTGAAAAAGCGTGTAATCAAGAAACGTACTGGTGGCAAACAAGAAACTACAGAAATTGTTACTGTAGAAGAAGATGGCAAGGAACCGGAAACCACAGTTACGGTTCAGGAACTTCCGGAAGATGAAGTTCACTTCTTGGAAAGACCTGAATTTAGGAAACCTGAATACATTGAAGAAATGCCGGAACAAGTCCAAGTTACAGAAGTTGTTTCGAGGGATGGAACCAGCAAAAAGAAAGTGGTGAAAAAGCGTGTAATCAAGAAACGTACTGGTGGCAAACAAGAAACTACAGAAATTGTTACTGTAGAAGAAGATGGCAAGGAACCGGAAACCACAGTTACGGTTCAGGAACTTCCGGAAGATGAAGTTCACTTCTTGGAAAGACCTGAATTTAGGAAACCTGAATACATTGAAGAAATGCCGGAACAAGTCCAAGTTACAGAAGTTGTTTCGAGGGATGGAACCAGCAAAAAGAAAGTGGTGAAAAAGCGTGTAATCAAGAAACGTACTGGTGGCAAACAAGAAACTACAGAAATTGTTACTGTAGAAGAAGATGGCAAGGAACCGGAAACCACAGTTACGGTTCAGGAACTTCCGGAAGATGAAGTTCACTTCTTGGAAAGACCTGAATTTAGGAAACCTGAATACATTGAAGAAATGCCGGAACAAGTCCAAGTTACAGAAGTTGTTTCGAGGGATGGAACCAGCAAAAAGAAAGTGGTGAAAAAGCGTGTAATCAAGAAACGTACTGGTGGCAAACAAGAAACTACAGAAATTGTTACTGTAGAAGAAGATGGCAAGGAACCGGAAACCACAGTTACGGTTCAGGAACTTCCGGAAGATGAAGTTCACTTCTTGGAAAGACCTGAATTTAGGAAACCTGAATACATTGAAGAAATGCCGGAACAAGTCCAAGTTACAGAAGTTGTTTCGAGGGATGGAACCAGCAAAAAGAAAGTGGTGAAAAAGCGTGTAATCAAGAAACGTACTGGTGGCAAACAAGAAACTACAGAAATTGTTACTGTAGAAGAAGATGGCAAGGAACCGGAAACCACAGTTACGGTTCAGGAACTTCCGGAAGATGAAGTTCACTTCTTGGAAAGACCTGAATTTAGGAAACCTGAATACATTGAAGAAATGCCGGAACAAGTCCAAGTTACAGAAGTTGTTTCGAGGGATGGAACCAGCAAAAAGAAAGTGGTGAAAAAGCGTGTAATCAAGAAACGTACTGGTGGCAAACAAGAAACTACAGAAATTGTTACTGTAGAAGAAGATGGCAAGGAACCGGAAACCACAGTTACGGTTCAGGAACTTCCGGAAGATGAAGTTCACTTCTTGGAAAGACCTGAATTTAGGAAACCTGAATACATTGAAGAAATGCCGGAACAAGTCCAAGTTACAGAAGTTGTTTCGAGGGATGGAACCAGCAAAAAGAAAGTGGTGAAAAAGCGTGTAATCAAGAAACGTACTGGTGGCAAACAAGAAACTACAGAAATTGTTACTGTAGAAGAAGATGGCAAGGAACCGGAAACCACAGTTACGGTTCAGGAACTTCCGGAAGATGAAGTTCACTTCTTGGAAAGACCTGAATTTAGGAAACCTGAATACATTGAAGAAATGCCGGAACAAGTCCAAGTTACAGAAGTTGTTTCGAGGGATGGAACCAGCAAAAAGAAAGTGGTGAAAAAGCGTGTAATCAAGAAACGTACTGGTGGCAAACAAGAAACTACAGAAATTGTTACTGTAGAAGAAGATGGCAAGGAACCGGAAACCACAGTTACGGTTCAGGAACTTCCGGAAGATGAAGTTCACTTCTTGGAAAGACCTGAATTTAGGAAACCTGAATACATTGAAGAAATGCCGGAACAAGTCCAAGTTACAGAAGTTGTTTCGAGGGATGGAACCAGCAAAAAGAAAGTGGTGAAAAAGCGTGTAATCAAGAAACGTACTGGTGGCAAACAAGAAACTACAGAAATTGTTACTGTAGAAGAAGATGGCAAGGAACCGGAAACCACAGTTACGGTTCAGGAACTTCCGGAAGATGAAGTTCACTTCTTGGAAAGACCTGAATTTAGGAAACCTGAATACATTGAAGAAATGCCGGAACAAGTCCAAGTTACAGAAGTTGTTTCGAGGGATGGAACCAGCAAAAAGAAAGTGGTGAAAAAGCGTGTAATCAAGAAACGTACTGGTGGCAAACAAGAAACTACAGAAATTGTTACTGTAGAAGAAGATGGCAAGGAACCGGAAACCACAGTTACGGTTCAGGAACTTCCGGAAGATGAAGTTCACTTCTTGGAAAGACCTGAATTTAGGAAACCTGAATACATTGAAGAAATGCCGGAACAAGTCCAAGTTACAGAAGTTGTTTCGAGGGATGGAACCAGCAAAAAGAAAGTGGTGAAAAAGCGTGTAATCAAGAAACGTACTGGTGGCAAACAAGAAACTACAGAAATTGTTACTGTAGAAGAAGATGGCAAGGAACCGGAAACCACAGTTACGGTTCAGGAACTTCCGGAAGATGAAGTTCACTTCTTGGAAAGACCTGAATTTAGGAAACCTGAATACATTGAAGAAATGCCGGAACAAGTCCAAGTTACAGAAGTTGTTTCGAGGGATGGAACCAGCAAAAAGAAAGTGGTGAAAAAGCGTGTAATCAAGAAACGTACTGGTGGCAAACAAGAAACTACAGAAATTGTTACTGTAGAAGAAGATGGCAAGGAACCGGAAACCACAGTTACGGTTCAGGAACTTCCGGAAGATGAAGTTCACTTCTTGGAAAGACCTGAATTTAGGAAACCTGAATACATTGAAGAAATGCCGGAACAAGTCCAAGTTACAGAAGTTGTTTCGAGGGATGGAACCAGCAAAAAGAAAGTGGTGAAAAAGCGTGTAATCAAGAAACGTACTGGTGGCAAACAAGAAACTACAGAAATTGTTACTGTAGAAGAAGATGGCAAGGAACCGGAAACCACAGTTACGGTTCAGGAACTTCCGGAAGATGAAGTTCACTTCTTGGAAAGACCTGAATTTAGGAAACCTGAATACATTGAAGAAATGCCGGAACAAGTCCAAGTTACAGAAGTTGTTTCGAGGGATGGAACCAGCAAAAAGAAAGTGGTGAAAAAGCGTGTAATCAAGAAACGTACTGGTGGCAAACAAGAAACTACAGAAATTGTTACTGTAGAAGAAGATGGCAAGGAACCGGAAACCACAGTTACGGTTCAGGAACTTCCGGAAGATGAAGTTCACTTCTTGGAAAGACCTGAATTTAGGAAACCTGAATACATTGAAGAAATGCCGGAACAAGTCCAAGTTACAGAAGTTGTTTCGAGGGATGGAACCAGCAAAAAGAAAGTGGTGAAAAAGCGTGTAATCAAGAAACGTACTGGTGGCAAACAAGAAACTACAGAAATTGTTACTGTAGAAGAAGATGGCAAGGAACCGGAAACCACAGTTACGGTTCAGGAACTTCCGGAAGATGAAGTTCACTTCTTGGAAAGACCTGAATTTAGGAAACCTGAATACATTGAAGAAATGCCGGAACAAGTCCAAGTTACAGAAGTTGTTTCGAGGGATGGAACCAGCAAAAAGAAAGTGGTGAAAAAGCGTGTAATCAAGAAACGTACTGGTGGCAAACAAGAAACTACAGAAATTGTTACTGTAGAAGAAGATGGCAAGGAACCGGAAACCACAGTTACGGTTCAGGAACTTCCGGAAGATGAAGTTCACTTCTTGGAAAGACCTGAATTTAGGAAACCTGAATACATTGAAGAAATGCCGGAACAAGTCCAAGTTACAGAAGTTGTTTCGAGGGATGGAACCAGCAAAAAGAAAGTGGTGAAAAAGCGTGTAATCAAGAAACGTACTGGTGGCAAACAAGAAACTACAGAAATTGTTACTGTAGAAGAAGATGGCAAGGAACCGGAAACCACAGTTACGGTTCAGGAACTTCCGGAAGATGAAGTTCACTTCTTGGAAAGACCTGAATTTAGGAAACCTGAATACATTGAAGAAATGCCGGAACAAGTCCAAGTTACAGAAGTTGTTTCGAGGGATGGAACCAGCAAAAAGAAAGTGGTGAAAAAGCGTGTAATCAAGAAACGTACTGGTGGCAAACAAGAAACTACAGAAATTGTTACTGTAGAAGAAGATGGCAAGGAACCGGAAACCACAGTTACGGTTCAGGAACTTCCGGAAGATGAAGTTCACTTCTTGGAAAGACCTGAATTTAGGAAACCTGAATACATTGAAGAAATGCCGGAACAAGTCCAAGTTACAGAAGTTGTTTCGAGGGATGGAACCAGCAAAAAGAAAGTGGTGAAAAAGCGTGTAATCAAGAAACGTACTGGTGGCAAACAAGAAACTACAGAAATTGTTACTGTAGAAGAAGATGGCAAGGAACCGGAAACCACAGTTACGGTTCAGGAACTTCCGGAAGATGAAGTTCACTTCTTGGAAAGACCTGAATTTAGGAAACCTGAATACATTGAAGAAATGCCGGAACAAGTCCAAGTTACAGAAGTTGTTTCGAGGGATGGAACCAGCAAAAAGAAAGTGGTGAAAAAGCGTGTAATCAAGAAACGTACTGGTGGCAAACAAGAAACTACAGAAATTGTTACTGTAGAAGAAGATGGCAAGGAACCGGAAACCACAGTTACGGTTCAGGAACTTCCGGAAGATGAAGTTCACTTCTTGGAAAGACCTGAATTTAGGAAACCTGAATACATTGAAGAAATGCCGGAACAAGTCCAAGTTACAGAAGTTGTTTCGAGGGATGGAACCAGCAAAAAGAAAGTGGTGAAAAAGCGTGTAATCAAGAAACGTACTGGTGGCAAACAAGAAACTACAGAAATTGTTACTGTAGAAGAAGATGGCAAGGAACCGGAAACCACAGTTACGGTTCAGGAACTTCCGGAAGATGAAGTTCACTTCTTGGAAAGACCTGAATTTAGGAAACCTGAATACATTGAAGAAATGCCGGAACAAGTCCAAGTTACAGAAGTTGTTTCGAGGGATGGAACCAGCAAAAAGAAAGTGGTGAAAAAGCGTGTAATCAAGAAACGTACTGGTGGCAAACAAGAAACTACAGAAATTGTTACTGTAGAAGAAGATGGCAAGGAACCGGAAACCACAGTTACGGTTCAGGAACTTCCGGAAGATGAAGTTCACTTCTTGGAAAGACCTGAATTTAGGAAACCTGAATACATTGAAGAAATGCCGGAACAAGTCCAAGTTACAGAAGTTGTTTCGAGGGATGGAACCAGCAAAAAGAAAGTGGTGAAAAAGCGTGTAATCAAGAAACGTACTGGTGGCAAACAAGAAACTACAGAAATTGTTACTGTAGAAGAAGATGGCAAGGAACCGGAAACCACAGTTACGGTTCAGGAACTTCCGGAAGATGAAGTTCACTTCTTGGAAAGACCTGAATTTAGGAAACCTGAATACATTGAAGAAATGCCGGAACAAGTCCAAGTTACAGAAGTTGTTTCGAGGGATGGAACCAGCAAAAAGAAAGTGGTGAAAAAGCGTGTAATCAAGAAACGTACTGGTGGCAAACAAGAAACTACAGAAATTGTTACTGTAGAAGAAGATGGCAAGGAACCGGAAACCACAGTTACGGTTCAGGAACTTCCGGAAGATGAAGTTCACTTCTTGGAAAGACCTGAATTTAGGAAACCTGAATACATTGAAGAAATGCCGGAACAAGTCCAAGTTACAGAAGTTGTTTCGAGGGATGGAACCAGCAAAAAGAAAGTGGTGAAAAAGCGTGTAATCAAGAAACGTACTGGTGGCAAACAAGAAACTACAGAAATTGTTACTGTAGAAGAAGATGGCAAGGAACCGGAAACCACAGTTACGGTTCAGGAACTTCCGGAAGATGAAGTTCACTTCTTGGAAAGACCTGAATTTAGGAAACCTGAATACATTGAAGAAATGCCGGAACAAGTCCAAGTTACAGAAGTTGTTTCGAGGGATGGAACCAGCAAAAAGAAAGTGGTGAAAAAGCGTGTAATCAAGAAACGTACTGGTGGCAAACAAGAAACTACAGAAATTGTTACTGTAGAAGAAGATGGCAAGGAACCGGAAACCACAGTTACGGTTCAGGAACTTCCGGAAGATGAAGTTCACTTCTTGGAAAGACCTGAATTTAGGAAACCTGAATACATTGAAGAAATGCCGGAACAAGTCCAAGTTACAGAAGTTGTTTCGAGGGATGGAACCAGCAAAAAGAAAGTGGTGAAAAAGCGTGTAATCAAGAAACGTACTGGTGGCAAACAAGAAACTACAGAAATTGTTACTGTAGAAGAAGATGGCAAGGAACCGGAAACCACAGTTACGGTTCAGGAACTTCCGGAAGATGAAGTTCACTTCTTGGAAAGACCTGAATTTAGGAAACCTGAATACATTGAAGAAATGCCGGAACAAGTCCAAGTTACAGAAGTTGTTTCGAGGGATGGAACCAGCAAAAAGAAAGTGGTGAAAAAGCGTGTAATCAAGAAACGTACTGGTGGCAAACAAGAAACTACAGAAATTGTTACTGTAGAAGAAGATGGCAAGGAACCGGAAACCACAGTTACGGTTCAGGAACTTCCGGAAGATGAAGTTCACTTCTTGGAAAGACCTGAATTTAGGAAACCTGAATACATTGAAGAAATGCCGGAACAAGTCCAAGTTACAGAAGTTGTTTCGAGGGATGGAACCAGCAAAAAGAAAGTGGTGAAAAAGCGTGTAATCAAGAAACGTACTGGTGGCAAACAAGAAACTACAGAAATTGTTACTGTAGAAGAAGATGGCAAGGAACCGGAAACCACAGTTACGGTTCAGGAACTTCCGGAAGATGAAGTTCACTTCTTGGAAAGACCTGAATTTAGGAAACCTGAATACATTGAAGAAATGCCGGAACAAGTCCAAGTTACAGAAGTTGTTTCGAGGGATGGAACCAGCAAAAAGAAAGTGGTGAAAAAGCGTGTAATCAAGAAACGTACTGGTGGCAAACAAGAAACTACAGAAATTGTTACTGTAGAAGAAGATGGCAAGGAACCGGAAACCACAGTTACGGTTCAGGAACTTCCGGAAGATGAAGTTCACTTCTTGGAAAGACCTGAATTTAGGAAACCTGAATACATTGAAGAAATGCCGGAACAAGTCCAAGTTACAGAAGTTGTTTCGAGGGATGGAACCAGCAAAAAGAAAGTGGTGAAAAAGCGTGTAATCAAGAAACGTACTGGTGGCAAACAAGAAACTACAGAAATTGTTACTGTAGAAGAAGATGGCAAGGAACCGGAAACCACAGTTACGGTTCAGGAACTTCCGGAAGATGAAGTTCACTTCTTGGAAAGACCTGAATTTAGGAAACCTGAATACATTGAAGAAATGCCGGAACAAGTCCAAGTTACAGAAGTTGTTTCGAGGGATGGAACCAGCAAAAAGAAAGTGGTGAAAAAGCGTGTAATCAAGAAACGTACTGGTGGCAAACAAGAAACTACAGAAATTGTTACTGTAGAAGAAGATGGCAAGGAACCGGAAACCACAGTTACGGTTCAGGAACTTCCGGAAGATGAAGTTCACTTCTTGGAAAGACCTGAATTTAGGAAACCTGAATACATTGAAGAAATGCCGGAACAAGTCCAAGTTACAGAAGTTGTTTCGAGGGATGGAACCAGCAAAAAGAAAGTGGTGAAAAAGCGTGTAATCAAGAAACGTACTGGTGGCAAACAAGAAACTACAGAAATTGTTACTGTAGAAGAAGATGGCAAGGAACCGGAAACCACAGTTACGGTTCAGGAACTTCCGGAAGATGAAGTTCACTTCTTGGAAAGACCTGAATTTAGGAAACCTGAATACATTGAAGAAATGCCGGAACAAGTCCAAGTTACAGAAGTTGTTTCGAGGGATGGAACCAGCAAAAAGAAAGTGGTGAAAAAGCGTGTAATCAAGAAACGTACTGGTGGCAAACAAGAAACTACAGAAATTGTTACTGTAGAAGAAGATGGCAAGGAACCGGAAACCACAGTTACGGTTCAGGAACTTCCGGAAGATGAAGTTCACTTCTTGGAAAGACCTGAATTTAGGAAACCTGAATACATTGAAGAAATGCCGGAACAAGTCCAAGTTACAGAAGTTGTTTCGAGGGATGGAACCAGCAAAAAGAAAGTGGTGAAAAAGCGTGTAATCAAGAAACGTACTGGTGGCAAACAAGAAACTACAGAAATTGTTACTGTAGAAGAAGATGGCAAGGAACCGGAAACCACAGTTACGGTTCAGGAACTTCCGGAAGATGAAGTTCACTTCTTGGAAAGACCTGAATTTAGGAAACCTGAATACATTGAAGAAATGCCGGAACAAGTCCAAGTTACAGAAGTTGTTTCGAGGGATGGAACCAGCAAAAAGAAAGTGGTGAAAAAGCGTGTAATCAAGAAACGTACTGGTGGCAAACAAGAAACTACAGAAATTGTTACTGTAGAAGAAGATGGCAAGGAACCGGAAACCACAGTTACGGTTCAGGAACTTCCGGAAGATGAAGTTCACTTCTTGGAAAGACCTGAATTTAGGAAACCTGAATACATTGAAGAAATGCCGGAACAAGTCCAAGTTACAGAAGTTGTTTCGAGGGATGGAACCAGCAAAAAGAAAGTGGTGAAAAAGCGTGTAATCAAGAAACGTACTGGTGGCAAACAAGAAACTACAGAAATTGTTACTGTAGAAGAAGATGGCAAGGAACCGGAAACCACAGTTACGGTTCAGGAACTTCCGGAAGATGAAGTTCACTTCTTGGAAAGACCTGAATTTAGGAAACCTGAATACATTGAAGAAATGCCGGAACAAGTCCAAGTTACAGAAGTTGTTTCGAGGGATGGAACCAGCAAAAAGAAAGTGGTGAAAAAGCGTGTAATCAAGAAACGTACTGGTGGCAAACAAGAAACTACAGAAATTGTTACTGTAGAAGAAGATGGCAAGGAACCGGAAACCACAGTTACGGTTCAGGAACTTCCGGAAGATGAAGTTCACTTCTTGGAAAGACCTGAATTTAGGAAACCTGAATACATTGAAGAAATGCCGGAACAAGTCCAAGTTACAGAAGTTGTTTCGAGGGATGGAACCAGCAAAAAGAAAGTGGTGAAAAAGCGTGTAATCAAGAAACGTACTGGTGGCAAACAAGAAACTACAGAAATTGTTACTGTAGAAGAAGATGGCAAGGAACCGGAAACCACAGTTACGGTTCAGGAACTTCCGGAAGATGAAGTTCACTTCTTGGAAAGACCTGAATTTAGGAAACCTGAATACATTGAAGAAATGCCGGAACAAGTCCAAGTTACAGAAGTTGTTTCGAGGGATGGAACCAGCAAAAAGAAAGTGGTGAAAAAGCGTGTAATCAAGAAACGTACTGGTGGCAAACAAGAAACTACAGAAATTGTTACTGTAGAAGAAGATGGCAAGGAACCGGAAACCACAGTTACGGTTCAGGAACTTCCGGAAGATGAAGTTCACTTCTTGGAAAGACCTGAATTTAGGAAACCTGAATACATTGAAGAAATGCCGGAACAAGTCCAAGTTACAGAAGTTGTTTCGAGGGATGGAACCAGCAAAAAGAAAGTGGTGAAAAAGCGTGTAATCAAGAAACGTACTGGTGGCAAACAAGAAACTACAGAAATTGTTACTGTAGAAGAAGATGGCAAGGAACCGGAAACCACAGTTACGGTTCAGGAACTTCCGGAAGATGAAGTTCACTTCTTGGAAAGACCTGAATTTAGGAAACCTGAATACATTGAAGAAATGCCGGAACAAGTCCAAGTTACAGAAGTTGTTTCGAGGGATGGAACCAGCAAAAAGAAAGTGGTGAAAAAGCGTGTAATCAAGAAACGTACTGGTGGCAAACAAGAAACTACAGAAATTGTTACTGTAGAAGAAGATGGCAAGGAACCGGAAACCACAGTTACGGTTCAGGAACTTCCGGAAGATGAAGTTCACTTCTTGGAAAGACCTGAATTTAGGAAACCTGAATACATTGAAGAAATGCCGGAACAAGTCCAAGTTACAGAAGTTGTTTCGAGGGATGGAACCAGCAAAAAGAAAGTGGTGAAAAAGCGTGTAATCAAGAAACGTACTGGTGGCAAACAAGAAACTACAGAAATTGTTACTGTAGAAGAAGATGGCAAGGAACCGGAAACCACAGTTACGGTTCAGGAACTTCCGGAAGATGAAGTTCACTTCTTGGAAAGACCTGAATTTAGGAAACCTGAATACATTGAAGAAATGCCGGAACAAGTCCAAGTTACAGAAGTTGTTTCGAGGGATGGAACCAGCAAAAAGAAAGTGGTGAAAAAGCGTGTAATCAAGAAACGTACTGGTGGCAAACAAGAAACTACAGAAATTGTTACTGTAGAAGAAGATGGCAAGGAACCGGAAACCACAGTTACGGTTCAGGAACTTCCGGAAGATGAAGTTCACTTCTTGGAAAGACCTGAATTTAGGAAACCTGAATACATTGAAGAAATGCCGGAACAAGTCCAAGTTACAGAAGTTGTTTCGAGGGATGGAACCAGCAAAAAGAAAGTGGTGAAAAAGCGTGTAATCAAGAAACGTACTGGTGGCAAACAAGAAACTACAGAAATTGTTACTGTAGAAGAAGATGGCAAGGAACCGGAAACCACAGTTACGGTTCAGGAACTTCCGGAAGATGAAGTTCACTTCTTGGAAAGACCTGAATTTAGGAAACCTGAATACATTGAAGAAATGCCGGAACAAGTCCAAGTTACAGAAGTTGTTTCGAGGGATGGAACCAGCAAAAAGAAAGTGGTGAAAAAGCGTGTAATCAAGAAACGTACTGGTGGCAAACAAGAAACTACAGAAATTGTTACTGTAGAAGAAGATGGCAAGGAACCGGAAACCACAGTTACGGTTCAGGAACTTCCGGAAGATGAAGTTCACTTCTTGGAAAGACCTGAATTTAGGAAACCTGAATACATTGAAGAAATGCCGGAACAAGTCCAAGTTACAGAAGTTGTTTCGAGGGATGGAACCAGCAAAAAGAAAGTGGTGAAAAAGCGTGTAATCAAGAAACGTACTGGTGGCAAACAAGAAACTACAGAAATTGTTACTGTAGAAGAAGATGGCAAGGAACCGGAAACCACAGTTACGGTTCAGGAACTTCCGGAAGATGAAGTTCACTTCTTGGAAAGACCTGAATTTAGGAAACCTGAATACATTGAAGAAATGCCGGAACAAGTCCAAGTTACAGAAGTTGTTTCGAGGGATGGAACCAGCAAAAAGAAAGTGGTGAAAAAGCGTGTAATCAAGAAACGTACTGGTGGCAAACAAGAAACTACAGAAATTGTTACTGTAGAAGAAGATGGCAAGGAACCGGAAACCACAGTTACGGTTCAGGAACTTCCGGAAGATGAAGTTCACTTCTTGGAAAGACCTGAATTTAGGAAACCTGAATACATTGAAGAAATGCCGGAACAAGTCCAAGTTACAGAAGTTGTTTCGAGGGATGGAACCAGCAAAAAGAAAGTGGTGAAAAAGCGTGTAATCAAGAAACGTACTGGTGGCAAACAAGAAACTACAGAAATTGTTACTGTAGAAGAAGATGGCAAGGAACCGGAAACCACAGTTACGGTTCAGGAACTTCCGGAAGATGAAGTTCACTTCTTGGAAAGACCTGAATTTAGGAAACCTGAATACATTGAAGAAATGCCGGAACAAGTCCAAGTTACAGAAGTTGTTTCGAGGGATGGAACCAGCAAAAAGAAAGTGGTGAAAAAGCGTGTAATCAAGAAACGTACTGGTGGCAAACAAGAAACTACAGAAATTGTTACTGTAGAAGAAGATGGCAAGGAACCGGAAACCACAGTTACGGTTCAGGAACTTCCGGAAGATGAAGTTCACTTCTTGGAAAGACCTGAATTTAGGAAACCTGAATACATTGAAGAAATGCCGGAACAAGTCCAAGTTACAGAAGTTGTTTCGAGGGATGGAACCAGCAAAAAGAAAGTGGTGAAAAAGCGTGTAATCAAGAAACGTACTGGTGGCAAACAAGAAACTACAGAAATTGTTACTGTAGAAGAAGATGGCAAGGAACCGGAAACCACAGTTACGGTTCAGGAACTTCCGGAAGATGAAGTTCACTTCTTGGAAAGACCTGAATTTAGGAAACCTGAATACATTGAAGAAATGCCGGAACAAGTCCAAGTTACAGAAGTTGTTTCGAGGGATGGAACCAGCAAAAAGAAAGTGGTGAAAAAGCGTGTAATCAAGAAACGTACTGGTGGCAAACAAGAAACTACAGAAATTGTTACTGTAGAAGAAGATGGCAAGGAACCGGAAACCACAGTTACGGTTCAGGAACTTCCGGAAGATGAAGTTCACTTCTTGGAAAGACCTGAATTTAGGAAACCTGAATACATTGAAGAAATGCCGGAACAAGTCCAAGTTACAGAAGTTGTTTCGAGGGATGGAACCAGCAAAAAGAAAGTGGTGAAAAAGCGTGTAATCAAGAAACGTACTGGTGGCAAACAAGAAACTACAGAAATTGTTACTGTAGAAGAAGATGGCAAGGAACCGGAAACCACAGTTACGGTTCAGGAACTTCCGGAAGATGAAGTTCACTTCTTGGAAAGACCTGAATTTAGGAAACCTGAATACATTGAAGAAATGCCGGAACAAGTCCAAGTTACAGAAGTTGTTTCGAGGGATGGAACCAGCAAAAAGAAAGTGGTGAAAAAGCGTGTAATCAAGAAACGTACTGGTGGCAAACAAGAAACTACAGAAATTGTTACTGTAGAAGAAGATGGCAAGGAACCGGAAACCACAGTTACGGTTCAGGAACTTCCGGAAGATGAAGTTCACTTCTTGGAAAGACCTGAATTTAGGAAACCTGAATACATTGAAGAAATGCCGGAACAAGTCCAAGTTACAGAAGTTGTTTCGAGGGATGGAACCAGCAAAAAGAAAGTGGTGAAAAAGCGTGTAATCAAGAAACGTACTGGTGGCAAACAAGAAACTACAGAAATTGTTACTGTAGAAGAAGATGGCAAGGAACCGGAAACCACAGTTACGGTTCAGGAACTTCCGGAAGATGAAGTTCACTTCTTGGAAAGACCTGAATTTAGGAAACCTGAATACATTGAAGAAATGCCGGAACAAGTCCAAGTTACAGAAGTTGTTTCGAGGGATGGAACCAGCAAAAAGAAAGTGGTGAAAAAGCGTGTAATCAAGAAACGTACTGGTGGCAAACAAGAAACTACAGAAATTGTTACTGTAGAAGAAGATGGCAAGGAACCGGAAACCACAGTTACGGTTCAGGAACTTCCGGAAGATGAAGTTCACTTCTTGGAAAGACCTGAATTTAGGAAACCTGAATACATTGAAGAAATGCCGGAACAAGTCCAAGTTACAGAAGTTGTTTCGAGGGATGGAACCAGCAAAAAGAAAGTGGTGAAAAAGCGTGTAATCAAGAAACGTACTGGTGGCAAACAAGAAACTACAGAAATTGTTACTGTAGAAGAAGATGGCAAGGAACCGGAAACCACAGTTACGGTTCAGGAACTTCCGGAAGATGAAGTTCACTTCTTGGAAAGACCTGAATTTAGGAAACCTGAATACATTGAAGAAATGCCGGAACAAGTCCAAGTTACAGAAGTTGTTTCGAGGGATGGAACCAGCAAAAAGAAAGTGGTGAAAAAGCGTGTAATCAAGAAACGTACTGGTGGCAAACAAGAAACTACAGAAATTGTTACTGTAGAAGAAGATGGCAAGGAACCGGAAACCACAGTTACGGTTCAGGAACTTCCGGAAGATGAAGTTCACTTCTTGGAAAGACCTGAATTTAGGAAACCTGAATACATTGAAGAAATGCCGGAACAAGTCCAAGTTACAGAAGTTGTTTCGAGGGATGGAACCAGCAAAAAGAAAGTGGTGAAAAAGCGTGTAATCAAGAAACGTACTGGTGGCAAACAAGAAACTACAGAAATTGTTACTGTAGAAGAAGATGGCAAGGAACCGGAAACCACAGTTACGGTTCAGGAACTTCCGGAAGATGAAGTTCACTTCTTGGAAAGACCTGAATTTAGGAAACCTGAATACATTGAAGAAATGCCGGAACAAGTCCAAGTTACAGAAGTTGTTTCGAGGGATGGAACCAGCAAAAAGAAAGTGGTGAAAAAGCGTGTAATCAAGAAACGTACTGGTGGCAAACAAGAAACTACAGAAATTGTTACTGTAGAAGAAGATGGCAAGGAACCGGAAACCACAGTTACGGTTCAGGAACTTCCGGAAGATGAAGTTCACTTCTTGGAAAGACCTGAATTTAGGAAACCTGAATACATTGAAGAAATGCCGGAACAAGTCCAAGTTACAGAAGTTGTTTCGAGGGATGGAACCAGCAAAAAGAAAGTGGTGAAAAAGCGTGTAATCAAGAAACGTACTGGTGGCAAACAAGAAACTACAGAAATTGTTACTGTAGAAGAAGATGGCAAGGAACCGGAAACCACAGTTACGGTTCAGGAACTTCCGGAAGATGAAGTTCACTTCTTGGAAAGACCTGAATTTAGGAAACCTGAATACATTGAAGAAATGCCGGAACAAGTCCAAGTTACAGAAGTTGTTTCGAGGGATGGAACCAGCAAAAAGAAAGTGGTGAAAAAGCGTGTAATCAAGAAACGTACTGGTGGCAAACAAGAAACTACAGAAATTGTTACTGTAGAAGAAGATGGCAAGGAACCGGAAACCACAGTTACGGTTCAGGAACTTCCGGAAGATGAAGTTCACTTCTTGGAAAGACCTGAATTTAGGAAACCTGAATACATTGAAGAAATGCCGGAACAAGTCCAAGTTACAGAAGTTGTTTCGAGGGATGGAACCAGCAAAAAGAAAGTGGTGAAAAAGCGTGTAATCAAGAAACGTACTGGTGGCAAACAAGAAACTACAGAAATTGTTACTGTAGAAGAAGATGGCAAGGAACCGGAAACCACAGTTACGGTTCAGGAACTTCCGGAAGATGAAGTTCACTTCTTGGAAAGACCTGAATTTAGGAAACCTGAATACATTGAAGAAATGCCGGAACAAGTCCAAGTTACAGAAGTTGTTTCGAGGGATGGAACCAGCAAAAAGAAAGTGGTGAAAAAGCGTGTAATCAAGAAACGTACTGGTGGCAAACAAGAAACTACAGAAATTGTTACTGTAGAAGAAGATGGCAAGGAACCGGAAACCACAGTTACGGTTCAGGAACTTCCGGAAGATGAAGTTCACTTCTTGGAAAGACCTGAATTTAGGAAACCTGAATACATTGAAGAAATGCCGGAACAAGTCCAAGTTACAGAAGTTGTTTCGAGGGATGGAACCAGCAAAAAGAAAGTGGTGAAAAAGCGTGTAATCAAGAAACGTACTGGTGGCAAACAAGAAACTACAGAAATTGTTACTGTAGAAGAAGATGGCAAGGAACCGGAAACCACAGTTACGGTTCAGGAACTTCCGGAAGATGAAGTTCACTTCTTGGAAAGACCTGAATTTAGGAAACCTGAATACATTGAAGAAATGCCGGAACAAGTCCAAGTTACAGAAGTTGTTTCGAGGGATGGAACCAGCAAAAAGAAAGTGGTGAAAAAGCGTGTAATCAAGAAACGTACTGGTGGCAAACAAGAAACTACAGAAATTGTTACTGTAGAAGAAGATGGCAAGGAACCGGAAACCACAGTTACGGTTCAGGAACTTCCGGAAGATGAAGTTCACTTCTTGGAAAGACCTGAATTTAGGAAACCTGAATACATTGAAGAAATGCCGGAACAAGTCCAAGTTACAGAAGTTGTTTCGAGGGATGGAACCAGCAAAAAGAAAGTGGTGAAAAAGCGTGTAATCAAGAAACGTACTGGTGGCAAACAAGAAACTACAGAAATTGTTACTGTAGAAGAAGATGGCAAGGAACCGGAAACCACAGTTACGGTTCAGGAACTTCCGGAAGATGAAGTTCACTTCTTGGAAAGACCTGAATTTAGGAAACCTGAATACATTGAAGAAATGCCGGAACAAGTCCAAGTTACAGAAGTTGTTTCGAGGGATGGAACCAGCAAAAAGAAAGTGGTGAAAAAGCGTGTAATCAAGAAACGTACTGGTGGCAAACAAGAAACTACAGAAATTGTTACTGTAGAAGAAGATGGCAAGGAACCGGAAACCACAGTTACGGTTCAGGAACTTCCGGAAGATGAAGTTCACTTCTTGGAAAGACCTGAATTTAGGAAACCTGAATACATTGAAGAAATGCCGGAACAAGTCCAAGTTACAGAAGTTGTTTCGAGGGATGGAACCAGCAAAAAGAAAGTGGTGAAAAAGCGTGTAATCAAGAAACGTACTGGTGGCAAACAAGAAACTACAGAAATTGTTACTGTAGAAGAAGATGGCAAGGAACCGGAAACCACAGTTACGGTTCAGGAACTTCCGGAAGATGAAGTTCACTTCTTGGAAAGACCTGAATTTAGGAAACCTGAATACATTGAAGAAATGCCGGAACAAGTCCAAGTTACAGAAGTTGTTTCGAGGGATGGAACCAGCAAAAAGAAAGTGGTGAAAAAGCGTGTAATCAAGAAACGTACTGGTGGCAAACAAGAAACTACAGAAATTGTTACTGTAGAAGAAGATGGCAAGGAACCGGAAACCACAGTTACGGTTCAGGAACTTCCGGAAGATGAAGTTCACTTCTTGGAAAGACCTGAATTTAGGAAACCTGAATACATTGAAGAAATGCCGGAACAAGTCCAAGTTACAGAAGTTGTTTCGAGGGATGGAACCAGCAAAAAGAAAGTGGTGAAAAAGCGTGTAATCAAGAAACGTACTGGTGGCAAACAAGAAACTACAGAAATTGTTACTGTAGAAGAAGATGGCAAGGAACCGGAAACCACAGTTACGGTTCAGGAACTTCCGGAAGATGAAGTTCACTTCTTGGAAAGACCTGAATTTAGGAAACCTGAATACATTGAAGAAATGCCGGAACAAGTCCAAGTTACAGAAGTTGTTTCGAGGGATGGAACCAGCAAAAAGAAAGTGGTGAAAAAGCGTGTAATCAAGAAACGTACTGGTGGCAAACAAGAAACTACAGAAATTGTTACTGTAGAAGAAGATGGCAAGGAACCGGAAACCACAGTTACGGTTCAGGAACTTCCGGAAGATGAAGTTCACTTCTTGGAAAGACCTGAATTTAGGAAACCTGAATACATTGAAGAAATGCCGGAACAAGTCCAAGTTACAGAAGTTGTTTCGAGGGATGGAACCAGCAAAAAGAAAGTGGTGAAAAAGCGTGTAATCAAGAAACGTACTGGTGGCAAACAAGAAACTACAGAAATTGTTACTGTAGAAGAAGATGGCAAGGAACCGGAAACCACAGTTACGGTTCAGGAACTTCCGGAAGATGAAGTTCACTTCTTGGAAAGACCTGAATTTAGGAAACCTGAATACATTGAAGAAATGCCGGAACAAGTCCAAGTTACAGAAGTTGTTTCGAGGGATGGAACCAGCAAAAAGAAAGTGGTGAAAAAGCGTGTAATCAAGAAACGTACTGGTGGCAAACAAGAAACTACAGAAATTGTTACTGTAGAAGAAGATGGCAAGGAACCGGAAACCACAGTTACGGTTCAGGAACTTCCGGAAGATGAAGTTCACTTCTTGGAAAGACCTGAATTTAGGAAACCTGAATACATTGAAGAAATGCCGGAACAAGTCCAAGTTACAGAAGTTGTTTCGAGGGATGGAACCAGCAAAAAGAAAGTGGTGAAAAAGCGTGTAATCAAGAAACGTACTGGTGGCAAACAAGAAACTACAGAAATTGTTACTGTAGAAGAAGATGGCAAGGAACCGGAAACCACAGTTACGGTTCAGGAACTTCCGGAAGATGAAGTTCACTTCTTGGAAAGACCTGAATTTAGGAAACCTGAATACATTGAAGAAATGCCGGAACAAGTCCAAGTTACAGAAGTTGTTTCGAGGGATGGAACCAGCAAAAAGAAAGTGGTGAAAAAGCGTGTAATCAAGAAACGTACTGGTGGCAAACAAGAAACTACAGAAATTGTTACTGTAGAAGAAGATGGCAAGGAACCGGAAACCACAGTTACGGTTCAGGAACTTCCGGAAGATGAAGTTCACTTCTTGGAAAGACCTGAATTTAGGAAACCTGAATACATTGAAGAAATGCCGGAACAAGTCCAAGTTACAGAAGTTGTTTCGAGGGATGGAACCAGCAAAAAGAAAGTGGTGAAAAAGCGTGTAATCAAGAAACGTACTGGTGGCAAACAAGAAACTACAGAAATTGTTACTGTAGAAGAAGATGGCAAGGAACCGGAAACCACAGTTACGGTTCAGGAACTTCCGGAAGATGAAGTTCACTTCTTGGAAAGACCTGAATTTAGGAAACCTGAATACATTGAAGAAATGCCGGAACAAGTCCAAGTTACAGAAGTTGTTTCGAGGGATGGAACCAGCAAAAAGAAAGTGGTGAAAAAGCGTGTAATCAAGAAACGTACTGGTGGCAAACAAGAAACTACAGAAATTGTTACTGTAGAAGAAGATGGCAAGGAACCGGAAACCACAGTTACGGTTCAGGAACTTCCGGAAGATGAAGTTCACTTCTTGGAAAGACCTGAATTTAGGAAACCTGAATACATTGAAGAAATGCCGGAACAAGTCCAAGTTACAGAAGTTGTTTCGAGGGATGGAACCAGCAAAAAGAAAGTGGTGAAAAAGCGTGTAATCAAGAAACGTACTGGTGGCAAACAAGAAACTACAGAAATTGTTACTGTAGAAGAAGATGGCAAGGAACCGGAAACCACAGTTACGGTTCAGGAACTTCCGGAAGATGAAGTTCACTTCTTGGAAAGACCTGAATTTAGGAAACCTGAATACATTGAAGAAATGCCGGAACAAGTCCAAGTTACAGAAGTTGTTTCGAGGGATGGAACCAGCAAAAAGAAAGTGGTGAAAAAGCGTGTAATCAAGAAACGTACTGGTGGCAAACAAGAAACTACAGAAATTGTTACTGTAGAAGAAGATGGCAAGGAACCGGAAACCACAGTTACGGTTCAGGAACTTCCGGAAGATGAAGTTCACTTCTTGGAAAGACCTGAATTTAGGAAACCTGAATACATTGAAGAAATGCCGGAACAAGTCCAAGTTACAGAAGTTGTTTCGAGGGATGGAACCAGCAAAAAGAAAGTGGTGAAAAAGCGTGTAATCAAGAAACGTACTGGTGGCAAACAAGAAACTACAGAAATTGTTACTGTAGAAGAAGATGGCAAGGAACCGGAAACCACAGTTACGGTTCAGGAACTTCCGGAAGATGAAGTTCACTTCTTGGAAAGACCTGAATTTAGGAAACCTGAATACATTGAAGAAATGCCGGAACAAGTCCAAGTTACAGAAGTTGTTTCGAGGGATGGAACCAGCAAAAAGAAAGTGGTGAAAAAGCGTGTAATCAAGAAACGTACTGGTGGCAAACAAGAAACTACAGAAATTGTTACTGTAGAAGAAGATGGCAAGGAACCGGAAACCACAGTTACGGTTCAGGAACTTCCGGAAGATGAAGTTCACTTCTTGGAAAGACCTGAATTTAGGAAACCTGAATACATTGAAGAAATGCCGGAACAAGTCCAAGTTACAGAAGTTGTTTCGAGGGATGGAACCAGCAAAAAGAAAGTGGTGAAAAAGCGTGTAATCAAGAAACGTACTGGTGGCAAACAAGAAACTACAGAAATTGTTACTGTAGAAGAAGATGGCAAGGAACCGGAAACCACAGTTACGGTTCAGGAACTTCCGGAAGATGAAGTTCACTTCTTGGAAAGACCTGAATTTAGGAAACCTGAATACATTGAAGAAATGCCGGAACAAGTCCAAGTTACAGAAGTTGTTTCGAGGGATGGAACCAGCAAAAAGAAAGTGGTGAAAAAGCGTGTAATCAAGAAACGTACTGGTGGCAAACAAGAAACTACAGAAATTGTTACTGTAGAAGAAGATGGCAAGGAACCGGAAACCACAGTTACGGTTCAGGAACTTCCGGAAGATGAAGTTCACTTCTTGGAAAGACCTGAATTTAGGAAACCTGAATACATTGAAGAAATGCCGGAACAAGTCCAAGTTACAGAAGTTGTTTCGAGGGATGGAACCAGCAAAAAGAAAGTGGTGAAAAAGCGTGTAATCAAGAAACGTACTGGTGGCAAACAAGAAACTACAGAAATTGTTACTGTAGAAGAAGATGGCAAGGAACCGGAAACCACAGTTACGGTTCAGGAACTTCCGGAAGATGAAGTTCACTTCTTGGAAAGACCTGAATTTAGGAAACCTGAATACATTGAAGAAATGCCGGAACAAGTCCAAGTTACAGAAGTTGTTTCGAGGGATGGAACCAGCAAAAAGAAAGTGGTGAAAAAGCGTGTAATCAAGAAACGTACTGGTGGCAAACAAGAAACTACAGAAATTGTTACTGTAGAAGAAGATGGCAAGGAACCGGAAACCACAGTTACGGTTCAGGAACTTCCGGAAGATGAAGTTCACTTCTTGGAAAGACCTGAATTTAGGAAACCTGAATACATTGAAGAAATGCCGGAACAAGTCCAAGTTACAGAAGTTGTTTCGAGGGATGGAACCAGCAAAAAGAAAGTGGTGAAAAAGCGTGTAATCAAGAAACGTACTGGTGGCAAACAAGAAACTACAGAAATTGTTACTGTAGAAGAAGATGGCAAGGAACCGGAAACCACAGTTACGGTTCAGGAACTTCCGGAAGATGAAGTTCACTTCTTGGAAAGACCTGAATTTAGGAAACCTGAATACATTGAAGAAATGCCGGAACAAGTCCAAGTTACAGAAGTTGTTTCGAGGGATGGAACCAGCAAAAAGAAAGTGGTGAAAAAGCGTGTAATCAAGAAACGTACTGGTGGCAAACAAGAAACTACAGAAATTGTTACTGTAGAAGAAGATGGCAAGGAACCGGAAACCACAGTTACGGTTCAGGAACTTCCGGAAGATGAAGTTCACTTCTTGGAAAGACCTGAATTTAGGAAACCTGAATACATTGAAGAAATGCCGGAACAAGTCCAAGTTACAGAAGTTGTTTCGAGGGATGGAACCAGCAAAAAGAAAGTGGTGAAAAAGCGTGTAATCAAGAAACGTACTGGTGGCAAACAAGAAACTACAGAAATTGTTACTGTAGAAGAAGATGGCAAGGAACCGGAAACCACAGTTACGGTTCAGGAACTTCCGGAAGATGAAGTTCACTTCTTGGAAAGACCTGAATTTAGGAAACCTGAATACATTGAAGAAATGCCGGAACAAGTCCAAGTTACAGAAGTTGTTTCGAGGGATGGAACCAGCAAAAAGAAAGTGGTGAAAAAGCGTGTAATCAAGAAACGTACTGGTGGCAAACAAGAAACTACAGAAATTGTTACTGTAGAAGAAGATGGCAAGGAACCGGAAACCACAGTTACGGTTCAGGAACTTCCGGAAGATGAAGTTCACTTCTTGGAAAGACCTGAATTTAGGAAACCTGAATACATTGAAGAAATGCCGGAACAAGTCCAAGTTACAGAAGTTGTTTCGAGGGATGGAACCAGCAAAAAGAAAGTGGTGAAAAAGCGTGTAATCAAGAAACGTACTGGTGGCAAACAAGAAACTACAGAAATTGTTACTGTAGAAGAAGATGGCAAGGAACCGGAAACCACAGTTACGGTTCAGGAACTTCCGGAAGATGAAGTTCACTTCTTGGAAAGACCTGAATTTAGGAAACCTGAATACATTGAAGAAATGCCGGAACAAGTCCAAGTTACAGAAGTTGTTTCGAGGGATGGAACCAGCAAAAAGAAAGTGGTGAAAAAGCGTGTAATCAAGAAACGTACTGGTGGCAAACAAGAAACTACAGAAATTGTTACTGTAGAAGAAGATGGCAAGGAACCGGAAACCACAGTTACGGTTCAGGAACTTCCGGAAGATGAAGTTCACTTCTTGGAAAGACCTGAATTTAGGAAACCTGAATACATTGAAGAAATGCCGGAACAAGTCCAAGTTACAGAAGTTGTTTCGAGGGATGGAACCAGCAAAAAGAAAGTGGTGAAAAAGCGTGTAATCAAGAAACGTACTGGTGGCAAACAAGAAACTACAGAAATTGTTACTGTAGAAGAAGATGGCAAGGAACCGGAAACCACAGTTACGGTTCAGGAACTTCCGGAAGATGAAGTTCACTTCTTGGAAAGACCTGAATTTAGGAAACCTGAATACATTGAAGAAATGCCGGAACAAGTCCAAGTTACAGAAGTTGTTTCGAGGGATGGAACCAGCAAAAAGAAAGTGGTGAAAAAGCGTGTAATCAAGAAACGTACTGGTGGCAAACAAGAAACTACAGAAATTGTTACTGTAGAAGAAGATGGCAAGGAACCGGAAACCACAGTTACGGTTCAGGAACTTCCGGAAGATGAAGTTCACTTCTTGGAAAGACCTGAATTTAGGAAACCTGAATACATTGAAGAAATGCCGGAACAAGTCCAAGTTACAGAAGTTGTTTCGAGGGATGGAACCAGCAAAAAGAAAGTGGTGAAAAAGCGTGTAATCAAGAAACGTACTGGTGGCAAACAAGAAACTACAGAAATTGTTACTGTAGAAGAAGATGGCAAGGAACCGGAAACCACAGTTACGGTTCAGGAACTTCCGGAAGATGAAGTTCACTTCTTGGAAAGACCTGAATTTAGGAAACCTGAATACATTGAAGAAATGCCGGAACAAGTCCAAGTTACAGAAGTTGTTTCGAGGGATGGAACCAGCAAAAAGAAAGTGGTGAAAAAGCGTGTAATCAAGAAACGTACTGGTGGCAAACAAGAAACTACAGAAATTGTTACTGTAGAAGAAGATGGCAAGGAACCGGAAACCACAGTTACGGTTCAGGAACTTCCGGAAGATGAAGTTCACTTCTTGGAAAGACCTGAATTTAGGAAACCTGAATACATTGAAGAAATGCCGGAACAAGTCCAAGTTACAGAAGTTGTTTCGAGGGATGGAACCAGCAAAAAGAAAGTGGTGAAAAAGCGTGTAATCAAGAAACGTACTGGTGGCAAACAAGAAACTACAGAAATTGTTACTGTAGAAGAAGATGGCAAGGAACCGGAAACCACAGTTACGGTTCAGGAACTTCCGGAAGATGAAGTTCACTTCTTGGAAAGACCTGAATTTAGGAAACCTGAATACATTGAAGAAATGCCGGAACAAGTCCAAGTTACAGAAGTTGTTTCGAGGGATGGAACCAGCAAAAAGAAAGTGGTGAAAAAGCGTGTAATCAAGAAACGTACTGGTGGCAAACAAGAAACTACAGAAATTGTTACTGTAGAAGAAGATGGCAAGGAACCGGAAACCACAGTTACGGTTCAGGAACTTCCGGAAGATGAAGTTCACTTCTTGGAAAGACCTGAATTTAGGAAACCTGAATACATTGAAGAAATGCCGGAACAAGTCCAAGTTACAGAAGTTGTTTCGAGGGATGGAACCAGCAAAAAGAAAGTGGTGAAAAAGCGTGTAATCAAGAAACGTACTGGTGGCAAACAAGAAACTACAGAAATTGTTACTGTAGAAGAAGATGGCAAGGAACCGGAAACCACAGTTACGGTTCAGGAACTTCCGGAAGATGAAGTTCACTTCTTGGAAAGACCTGAATTTAGGAAACCTGAATACATTGAAGAAATGCCGGAACAAGTCCAAGTTACAGAAGTTGTTTCGAGGGATGGAACCAGCAAAAAGAAAGTGGTGAAAAAGCGTGTAATCAAGAAACGTACTGGTGGCAAACAAGAAACTACAGAAATTGTTACTGTAGAAGAAGATGGCAAGGAACCGGAAACCACAGTTACGGTTCAGGAACTTCCGGAAGATGAAGTTCACTTCTTGGAAAGACCTGAATTTAGGAAACCTGAATACATTGAAGAAATGCCGGAACAAGTCCAAGTTACAGAAGTTGTTTCGAGGGATGGAACCAGCAAAAAGAAAGTGGTGAAAAAGCGTGTAATCAAGAAACGTACTGGTGGCAAACAAGAAACTACAGAAATTGTTACTGTAGAAGAAGATGGCAAGGAACCGGAAACCACAGTTACGGTTCAGGAACTTCCGGAAGATGAAGTTCACTTCTTGGAAAGACCTGAATTTAGGAAACCTGAATACATTGAAGAAATGCCGGAACAAGTCCAAGTTACAGAAGTTGTTTCGAGGGATGGAACCAGCAAAAAGAAAGTGGTGAAAAAGCGTGTAATCAAGAAACGTACTGGTGGCAAACAAGAAACTACAGAAATTGTTACTGTAGAAGAAGATGGCAAGGAACCGGAAACCACAGTTACGGTTCAGGAACTTCCGGAAGATGAAGTTCACTTCTTGGAAAGACCTGAATTTAGGAAACCTGAATACATTGAAGAAATGCCGGAACAAGTCCAAGTTACAGAAGTTGTTTCGAGGGATGGAACCAGCAAAAAGAAAGTGGTGAAAAAGCGTGTAATCAAGAAACGTACTGGTGGCAAACAAGAAACTACAGAAATTGTTACTGTAGAAGAAGATGGCAAGGAACCGGAAACCACAGTTACGGTTCAGGAACTTCCGGAAGATGAAGTTCACTTCTTGGAAAGACCTGAATTTAGGAAACCTGAATACATTGAAGAAATGCCGGAACAAGTCCAAGTTACAGAAGTTGTTTCGAGGGATGGAACCAGCAAAAAGAAAGTGGTGAAAAAGCGTGTAATCAAGAAACGTACTGGTGGCAAACAAGAAACTACAGAAATTGTTACTGTAGAAGAAGATGGCAAGGAACCGGAAACCACAGTTACGGTTCAGGAACTTCCGGAAGATGAAGTTCACTTCTTGGAAAGACCTGAATTTAGGAAACCTGAATACATTGAAGAAATGCCGGAACAAGTCCAAGTTACAGAAGTTGTTTCGAGGGATGGAACCAGCAAAAAGAAAGTGGTGAAAAAGCGTGTAATCAAGAAACGTACTGGTGGCAAACAAGAAACTACAGAAATTGTTACTGTAGAAGAAGATGGCAAGGAACCGGAAACCACAGTTACGGTTCAGGAACTTCCGGAAGATGAAGTTCACTTCTTGGAAAGACCTGAATTTAGGAAACCTGAATACATTGAAGAAATGCCGGAACAAGTCCAAGTTACAGAAGTTGTTTCGAGGGATGGAACCAGCAAAAAGAAAGTGGTGAAAAAGCGTGTAATCAAGAAACGTACTGGTGGCAAACAAGAAACTACAGAAATTGTTACTGTAGAAGAAGATGGCAAGGAACCGGAAACCACAGTTACGGTTCAGGAACTTCCGGAAGATGAAGTTCACTTCTTGGAAAGACCTGAATTTAGGAAACCTGAATACATTGAAGAAATGCCGGAACAAGTCCAAGTTACAGAAGTTGTTTCGAGGGATGGAACCAGCAAAAAGAAAGTGGTGAAAAAGCGTGTAATCAAGAAACGTACTGGTGGCAAACAAGAAACTACAGAAATTGTTACTGTAGAAGAAGATGGCAAGGAACCGGAAACCACAGTTACGGTTCAGGAACTTCCGGAAGATGAAGTTCACTTCTTGGAAAGACCTGAATTTAGGAAACCTGAATACATTGAAGAAATGCCGGAACAAGTCCAAGTTACAGAAGTTGTTTCGAGGGATGGAACCAGCAAAAAGAAAGTGGTGAAAAAGCGTGTAATCAAGAAACGTACTGGTGGCAAACAAGAAACTACAGAAATTGTTACTGTAGAAGAAGATGGCAAGGAACCGGAAACCACAGTTACGGTTCAGGAACTTCCGGAAGATGAAGTTCACTTCTTGGAAAGACCTGAATTTAGGAAACCTGAATACATTGAAGAAATGCCGGAACAAGTCCAAGTTACAGAAGTTGTTTCGAGGGATGGAACCAGCAAAAAGAAAGTGGTGAAAAAGCGTGTAATCAAGAAACGTACTGGTGGCAAACAAGAAACTACAGAAATTGTTACTGTAGAAGAAGATGGCAAGGAACCGGAAACCACAGTTACGGTTCAGGAACTTCCGGAAGATGAAGTTCACTTCTTGGAAAGACCTGAATTTAGGAAACCTGAATACATTGAAGAAATGCCGGAACAAGTCCAAGTTACAGAAGTTGTTTCGAGGGATGGAACCAGCAAAAAGAAAGTGGTGAAAAAGCGTGTAATCAAGAAACGTACTGGTGGCAAACAAGAAACTACAGAAATTGTTACTGTAGAAGAAGATGGCAAGGAACCGGAAACCACAGTTACGGTTCAGGAACTTCCGGAAGATGAAGTTCACTTCTTGGAAAGACCTGAATTTAGGAAACCTGAATACATTGAAGAAATGCCGGAACAAGTCCAAGTTACAGAAGTTGTTTCGAGGGATGGAACCAGCAAAAAGAAAGTGGTGAAAAAGCGTGTAATCAAGAAACGTACTGGTGGCAAACAAGAAACTACAGAAATTGTTACTGTAGAAGAAGATGGCAAGGAACCGGAAACCACAGTTACGGTTCAGGAACTTCCGGAAGATGAAGTTCACTTCTTGGAAAGACCTGAATTTAGGAAACCTGAATACATTGAAGAAATGCCGGAACAAGTCCAAGTTACAGAAGTTGTTTCGAGGGATGGAACCAGCAAAAAGAAAGTGGTGAAAAAGCGTGTAATCAAGAAACGTACTGGTGGCAAACAAGAAACTACAGAAATTGTTACTGTAGAAGAAGATGGCAAGGAACCGGAAACCACAGTTACGGTTCAGGAACTTCCGGAAGATGAAGTTCACTTCTTGGAAAGACCTGAATTTAGGAAACCTGAATACATTGAAGAAATGCCGGAACAAGTCCAAGTTACAGAAGTTGTTTCGAGGGATGGAACCAGCAAAAAGAAAGTGGTGAAAAAGCGTGTAATCAAGAAACGTACTGGTGGCAAACAAGAAACTACAGAAATTGTTACTGTAGAAGAAGATGGCAAGGAACCGGAAACCACAGTTACGGTTCAGGAACTTCCGGAAGATGAAGTTCACTTCTTGGAAAGACCTGAATTTAGGAAACCTGAATACATTGAAGAAATGCCGGAACAAGTCCAAGTTACAGAAGTTGTTTCGAGGGATGGAACCAGCAAAAAGAAAGTGGTGAAAAAGCGTGTAATCAAGAAACGTACTGGTGGCAAACAAGAAACTACAGAAATTGTTACTGTAGAAGAAGATGGCAAGGAACCGGAAACCACAGTTACGGTTCAGGAACTTCCGGAAGATGAAGTTCACTTCTTGGAAAGACCTGAATTTAGGAAACCTGAATACATTGAAGAAATGCCGGAACAAGTCCAAGTTACAGAAGTTGTTTCGAGGGATGGAACCAGCAAAAAGAAAGTGGTGAAAAAGCGTGTAATCAAGAAACGTACTGGTGGCAAACAAGAAACTACAGAAATTGTTACTGTAGAAGAAGATGGCAAGGAACCGGAAACCACAGTTACGGTTCAGGAACTTCCGGAAGATGAAGTTCACTTCTTGGAAAGACCTGAATTTAGGAAACCTGAATACATTGAAGAAATGCCGGAACAAGTCCAAGTTACAGAAGTTGTTTCGAGGGATGGAACCAGCAAAAAGAAAGTGGTGAAAAAGCGTGTAATCAAGAAACGTACTGGTGGCAAACAAGAAACTACAGAAATTGTTACTGTAGAAGAAGATGGCAAGGAACCGGAAACCACAGTTACGGTTCAGGAACTTCCGGAAGATGAAGTTCACTTCTTGGAAAGACCTGAATTTAGGAAACCTGAATACATTGAAGAAATGCCGGAACAAGTCCAAGTTACAGAAGTTGTTTCGAGGGATGGAACCAGCAAAAAGAAAGTGGTGAAAAAGCGTGTAATCAAGAAACGTACTGGTGGCAAACAAGAAACTACAGAAATTGTTACTGTAGAAGAAGATGGCAAGGAACCGGAAACCACAGTTACGGTTCAGGAACTTCCGGAAGATGAAGTTCACTTCTTGGAAAGACCTGAATTTAGGAAACCTGAATACATTGAAGAAATGCCGGAACAAGTCCAAGTTACAGAAGTTGTTTCGAGGGATGGAACCAGCAAAAAGAAAGTGGTGAAAAAGCGTGTAATCAAGAAACGTACTGGTGGCAAACAAGAAACTACAGAAATTGTTACTGTAGAAGAAGATGGCAAGGAACCGGAAACCACAGTTACGGTTCAGGAACTTCCGGAAGATGAAGTTCACTTCTTGGAAAGACCTGAATTTAGGAAACCTGAATACATTGAAGAAATGCCGGAACAAGTCCAAGTTACAGAAGTTGTTTCGAGGGATGGAACCAGCAAAAAGAAAGTGGTGAAAAAGCGTGTAATCAAGAAACGTACTGGTGGCAAACAAGAAACTACAGAAATTGTTACTGTAGAAGAAGATGGCAAGGAACCGGAAACCACAGTTACGGTTCAGGAACTTCCGGAAGATGAAGTTCACTTCTTGGAAAGACCTGAATTTAGGAAACCTGAATACATTGAAGAAATGCCGGAACAAGTCCAAGTTACAGAAGTTGTTTCGAGGGATGGAACCAGCAAAAAGAAAGTGGTGAAAAAGCGTGTAATCAAGAAACGTACTGGTGGCAAACAAGAAACTACAGAAATTGTTACTGTAGAAGAAGATGGCAAGGAACCGGAAACCACAGTTACGGTTCAGGAACTTCCGGAAGATGAAGTTCACTTCTTGGAAAGACCTGAATTTAGGAAACCTGAATACATTGAAGAAATGCCGGAACAAGTCCAAGTTACAGAAGTTGTTTCGAGGGATGGAACCAGCAAAAAGAAAGTGGTGAAAAAGCGTGTAATCAAGAAACGTACTGGTGGCAAACAAGAAACTACAGAAATTGTTACTGTAGAAGAAGATGGCAAGGAACCGGAAACCACAGTTACGGTTCAGGAACTTCCGGAAGATGAAGTTCACTTCTTGGAAAGACCTGAATTTAGGAAACCTGAATACATTGAAGAAATGCCGGAACAAGTCCAAGTTACAGAAGTTGTTTCGAGGGATGGAACCAGCAAAAAGAAAGTGGTGAAAAAGCGTGTAATCAAGAAACGTACTGGTGGCAAACAAGAAACTACAGAAATTGTTACTGTAGAAGAAGATGGCAAGGAACCGGAAACCACAGTTACGGTTCAGGAACTTCCGGAAGATGAAGTTCACTTCTTGGAAAGACCTGAATTTAGGAAACCTGAATACATTGAAGAAATGCCGGAACAAGTCCAAGTTACAGAAGTTGTTTCGAGGGATGGAACCAGCAAAAAGAAAGTGGTGAAAAAGCGTGTAATCAAGAAACGTACTGGTGGCAAACAAGAAACTACAGAAATTGTTACTGTAGAAGAAGATGGCAAGGAACCGGAAACCACAGTTACGGTTCAGGAACTTCCGGAAGATGAAGTTCACTTCTTGGAAAGACCTGAATTTAGGAAACCTGAATACATTGAAGAAATGCCGGAACAAGTCCAAGTTACAGAAGTTGTTTCGAGGGATGGAACCAGCAAAAAGAAAGTGGTGAAAAAGCGTGTAATCAAGAAACGTACTGGTGGCAAACAAGAAACTACAGAAATTGTTACTGTAGAAGAAGATGGCAAGGAACCGGAAACCACAGTTACGGTTCAGGAACTTCCGGAAGATGAAGTTCACTTCTTGGAAAGACCTGAATTTAGGAAACCTGAATACATTGAAGAAATGCCGGAACAAGTCCAAGTTACAGAAGTTGTTTCGAGGGATGGAACCAGCAAAAAGAAAGTGGTGAAAAAGCGTGTAATCAAGAAACGTACTGGTGGCAAACAAGAAACTACAGAAATTGTTACTGTAGAAGAAGATGGCAAGGAACCGGAAACCACAGTTACGGTTCAGGAACTTCCGGAAGATGAAGTTCACTTCTTGGAAAGACCTGAATTTAGGAAACCTGAATACATTGAAGAAATGCCGGAACAAGTCCAAGTTACAGAAGTTGTTTCGAGGGATGGAACCAGCAAAAAGAAAGTGGTGAAAAAGCGTGTAATCAAGAAACGTACTGGTGGCAAACAAGAAACTACAGAAATTGTTACTGTAGAAGAAGATGGCAAGGAACCGGAAACCACAGTTACGGTTCAGGAACTTCCGGAAGATGAAGTTCACTTCTTGGAAAGACCTGAATTTAGGAAACCTGAATACATTGAAGAAATGCCGGAACAAGTCCAAGTTACAGAAGTTGTTTCGAGGGATGGAACCAGCAAAAAGAAAGTGGTGAAAAAGCGTGTAATCAAGAAACGTACTGGTGGCAAACAAGAAACTACAGAAATTGTTACTGTAGAAGAAGATGGCAAGGAACCGGAAACCACAGTTACGGTTCAGGAACTTCCGGAAGATGAAGTTCACTTCTTGGAAAGACCTGAATTTAGGAAACCTGAATACATTGAAGAAATGCCGGAACAAGTCCAAGTTACAGAAGTTGTTTCGAGGGATGGAACCAGCAAAAAGAAAGTGGTGAAAAAGCGTGTAATCAAGAAACGTACTGGTGGCAAACAAGAAACTACAGAAATTGTTACTGTAGAAGAAGATGGCAAGGAACCGGAAACCACAGTTACGGTTCAGGAACTTCCGGAAGATGAAGTTCACTTCTTGGAAAGACCTGAATTTAGGAAACCTGAATACATTGAAGAAATGCCGGAACAAGTCCAAGTTACAGAAGTTGTTTCGAGGGATGGAACCAGCAAAAAGAAAGTGGTGAAAAAGCGTGTAATCAAGAAACGTACTGGTGGCAAACAAGAAACTACAGAAATTGTTACTGTAGAAGAAGATGGCAAGGAACCGGAAACCACAGTTACGGTTCAGGAACTTCCGGAAGATGAAGTTCACTTCTTGGAAAGACCTGAATTTAGGAAACCTGAATACATTGAAGAAATGCCGGAACAAGTCCAAGTTACAGAAGTTGTTTCGAGGGATGGAACCAGCAAAAAGAAAGTGGTGAAAAAGCGTGTAATCAAGAAACGTACTGGTGGCAAACAAGAAACTACAGAAATTGTTACTGTAGAAGAAGATGGCAAGGAACCGGAAACCACAGTTACGGTTCAGGAACTTCCGGAAGATGAAGTTCACTTCTTGGAAAGACCTGAATTTAGGAAACCTGAATACATTGAAGAAATGCCGGAACAAGTCCAAGTTACAGAAGTTGTTTCGAGGGATGGAACCAGCAAAAAGAAAGTGGTGAAAAAGCGTGTAATCAAGAAACGTACTGGTGGCAAACAAGAAACTACAGAAATTGTTACTGTAGAAGAAGATGGCAAGGAACCGGAAACCACAGTTACGGTTCAGGAACTTCCGGAAGATGAAGTTCACTTCTTGGAAAGACCTGAATTTAGGAAACCTGAATACATTGAAGAAATGCCGGAACAAGTCCAAGTTACAGAAGTTGTTTCGAGGGATGGAACCAGCAAAAAGAAAGTGGTGAAAAAGCGTGTAATCAAGAAACGTACTGGTGGCAAACAAGAAACTACAGAAATTGTTACTGTAGAAGAAGATGGCAAGGAACCGGAAACCACAGTTACGGTTCAGGAACTTCCGGAAGATGAAGTTCACTTCTTGGAAAGACCTGAATTTAGGAAACCTGAATACATTGAAGAAATGCCGGAACAAGTCCAAGTTACAGAAGTTGTTTCGAGGGATGGAACCAGCAAAAAGAAAGTGGTGAAAAAGCGTGTAATCAAGAAACGTACTGGTGGCAAACAAGAAACTACAGAAATTGTTACTGTAGAAGAAGATGGCAAGGAACCGGAAACCACAGTTACGGTTCAGGAACTTCCGGAAGATGAAGTTCACTTCTTGGAAAGACCTGAATTTAGGAAACCTGAATACATTGAAGAAATGCCGGAACAAGTCCAAGTTACAGAAGTTGTTTCGAGGGATGGAACCAGCAAAAAGAAAGTGGTGAAAAAGCGTGTAATCAAGAAACGTACTGGTGGCAAACAAGAAACTACAGAAATTGTTACTGTAGAAGAAGATGGCAAGGAACCGGAAACCACAGTTACGGTTCAGGAACTTCCGGAAGATGAAGTTCACTTCTTGGAAAGACCTGAATTTAGGAAACCTGAATACATTGAAGAAATGCCGGAACAAGTCCAAGTTACAGAAGTTGTTTCGAGGGATGGAACCAGCAAAAAGAAAGTGGTGAAAAAGCGTGTAATCAAGAAACGTACTGGTGGCAAACAAGAAACTACAGAAATTGTTACTGTAGAAGAAGATGGCAAGGAACCGGAAACCACAGTTACGGTTCAGGAACTTCCGGAAGATGAAGTTCACTTCTTGGAAAGACCTGAATTTAGGAAACCTGAATACATTGAAGAAATGCCGGAACAAGTCCAAGTTACAGAAGTTGTTTCGAGGGATGGAACCAGCAAAAAGAAAGTGGTGAAAAAGCGTGTAATCAAGAAACGTACTGGTGGCAAACAAGAAACTACAGAAATTGTTACTGTAGAAGAAGATGGCAAGGAACCGGAAACCACAGTTACGGTTCAGGAACTTCCGGAAGATGAAGTTCACTTCTTGGAAAGACCTGAATTTAGGAAACCTGAATACATTGAAGAAATGCCGGAACAAGTCCAAGTTACAGAAGTTGTTTCGAGGGATGGAACCAGCAAAAAGAAAGTGGTGAAAAAGCGTGTAATCAAGAAACGTACTGGTGGCAAACAAGAAACTACAGAAATTGTTACTGTAGAAGAAGATGGCAAGGAACCGGAAACCACAGTTACGGTTCAGGAACTTCCGGAAGATGAAGTTCACTTCTTGGAAAGACCTGAATTTAGGAAACCTGAATACATTGAAGAAATGCCGGAACAAGTCCAAGTTACAGAAGTTGTTTCGAGGGATGGAACCAGCAAAAAGAAAGTGGTGAAAAAGCGTGTAATCAAGAAACGTACTGGTGGCAAACAAGAAACTACAGAAATTGTTACTGTAGAAGAAGATGGCAAGGAACCGGAAACCACAGTTACGGTTCAGGAACTTCCGGAAGATGAAGTTCACTTCTTGGAAAGACCTGAATTTAGGAAACCTGAATACATTGAAGAAATGCCGGAACAAGTCCAAGTTACAGAAGTTGTTTCGAGGGATGGAACCAGCAAAAAGAAAGTGGTGAAAAAGCGTGTAATCAAGAAACGTACTGGTGGCAAACAAGAAACTACAGAAATTGTTACTGTAGAAGAAGATGGCAAGGAACCGGAAACCACAGTTACGGTTCAGGAACTTCCGGAAGATGAAGTTCACTTCTTGGAAAGACCTGAATTTAGGAAACCTGAATACATTGAAGAAATGCCGGAACAAGTCCAAGTTACAGAAGTTGTTTCGAGGGATGGAACCAGCAAAAAGAAAGTGGTGAAAAAGCGTGTAATCAAGAAACGTACTGGTGGCAAACAAGAAACTACAGAAATTGTTACTGTAGAAGAAGATGGCAAGGAACCGGAAACCACAGTTACGGTTCAGGAACTTCCGGAAGATGAAGTTCACTTCTTGGAAAGACCTGAATTTAGGAAACCTGAATACATTGAAGAAATGCCGGAACAAGTCCAAGTTACAGAAGTTGTTTCGAGGGATGGAACCAGCAAAAAGAAAGTGGTGAAAAAGCGTGTAATCAAGAAACGTACTGGTGGCAAACAAGAAACTACAGAAATTGTTACTGTAGAAGAAGATGGCAAGGAACCGGAAACCACAGTTACGGTTCAGGAACTTCCGGAAGATGAAGTTCACTTCTTGGAAAGACCTGAATTTAGGAAACCTGAATACATTGAAGAAATGCCGGAACAAGTCCAAGTTACAGAAGTTGTTTCGAGGGATGGAACCAGCAAAAAGAAAGTGGTGAAAAAGCGTGTAATCAAGAAACGTACTGGTGGCAAACAAGAAACTACAGAAATTGTTACTGTAGAAGAAGATGGCAAGGAACCGGAAACCACAGTTACGGTTCAGGAACTTCCGGAAGATGAAGTTCACTTCTTGGAAAGACCTGAATTTAGGAAACCTGAATACATTGAAGAAATGCCGGAACAAGTCCAAGTTACAGAAGTTGTTTCGAGGGATGGAACCAGCAAAAAGAAAGTGGTGAAAAAGCGTGTAATCAAGAAACGTACTGGTGGCAAACAAGAAACTACAGAAATTGTTACTGTAGAAGAAGATGGCAAGGAACCGGAAACCACAGTTACGGTTCAGGAACTTCCGGAAGATGAAGTTCACTTCTTGGAAAGACCTGAATTTAGGAAACCTGAATACATTGAAGAAATGCCGGAACAAGTCCAAGTTACAGAAGTTGTTTCGAGGGATGGAACCAGCAAAAAGAAAGTGGTGAAAAAGCGTGTAATCAAGAAACGTACTGGTGGCAAACAAGAAACTACAGAAATTGTTACTGTAGAAGAAGATGGCAAGGAACCGGAAACCACAGTTACGGTTCAGGAACTTCCGGAAGATGAAGTTCACTTCTTGGAAAGACCTGAATTTAGGAAACCTGAATACATTGAAGAAATGCCGGAACAAGTCCAAGTTACAGAAGTTGTTTCGAGGGATGGAACCAGCAAAAAGAAAGTGGTGAAAAAGCGTGTAATCAAGAAACGTACTGGTGGCAAACAAGAAACTACAGAAATTGTTACTGTAGAAGAAGATGGCAAGGAACCGGAAACCACAGTTACGGTTCAGGAACTTCCGGAAGATGAAGTTCACTTCTTGGAAAGACCTGAATTTAGGAAACCTGAATACATTGAAGAAATGCCGGAACAAGTCCAAGTTACAGAAGTTGTTTCGAGGGATGGAACCAGCAAAAAGAAAGTGGTGAAAAAGCGTGTAATCAAGAAACGTACTGGTGGCAAACAAGAAACTACAGAAATTGTTACTGTAGAAGAAGATGGCAAGGAACCGGAAACCACAGTTACGGTTCAGGAACTTCCGGAAGATGAAGTTCACTTCTTGGAAAGACCTGAATTTAGGAAACCTGAATACATTGAAGAAATGCCGGAACAAGTCCAAGTTACAGAAGTTGTTTCGAGGGATGGAACCAGCAAAAAGAAAGTGGTGAAAAAGCGTGTAATCAAGAAACGTACTGGTGGCAAACAAGAAACTACAGAAATTGTTACTGTAGAAGAAGATGGCAAGGAACCGGAAACCACAGTTACGGTTCAGGAACTTCCGGAAGATGAAGTTCACTTCTTGGAAAGACCTGAATTTAGGAAACCTGAATACATTGAAGAAATGCCGGAACAAGTCCAAGTTACAGAAGTTGTTTCGAGGGATGGAACCAGCAAAAAGAAAGTGGTGAAAAAGCGTGTAATCAAGAAACGTACTGGTGGCAAACAAGAAACTACAGAAATTGTTACTGTAGAAGAAGATGGCAAGGAACCGGAAACCACAGTTACGGTTCAGGAACTTCCGGAAGATGAAGTTCACTTCTTGGAAAGACCTGAATTTAGGAAACCTGAATACATTGAAGAAATGCCGGAACAAGTCCAAGTTACAGAAGTTGTTTCGAGGGATGGAACCAGCAAAAAGAAAGTGGTGAAAAAGCGTGTAATCAAGAAACGTACTGGTGGCAAACAAGAAACTACAGAAATTGTTACTGTAGAAGAAGATGGCAAGGAACCGGAAACCACAGTTACGGTTCAGGAACTTCCGGAAGATGAAGTTCACTTCTTGGAAAGACCTGAATTTAGGAAACCTGAATACATTGAAGAAATGCCGGAACAAGTCCAAGTTACAGAAGTTGTTTCGAGGGATGGAACCAGCAAAAAGAAAGTGGTGAAAAAGCGTGTAATCAAGAAACGTACTGGTGGCAAACAAGAAACTACAGAAATTGTTACTGTAGAAGAAGATGGCAAGGAACCGGAAACCACAGTTACGGTTCAGGAACTTCCGGAAGATGAAGTTCACTTCTTGGAAAGACCTGAATTTAGGAAACCTGAATACATTGAAGAAATGCCGGAACAAGTCCAAGTTACAGAAGTTGTTTCGAGGGATGGAACCAGCAAAAAGAAAGTGGTGAAAAAGCGTGTAATCAAGAAACGTACTGGTGGCAAACAAGAAACTACAGAAATTGTTACTGTAGAAGAAGATGGCAAGGAACCGGAAACCACAGTTACGGTTCAGGAACTTCCGGAAGATGAAGTTCACTTCTTGGAAAGACCTGAATTTAGGAAACCTGAATACATTGAAGAAATGCCGGAACAAGTCCAAGTTACAGAAGTTGTTTCGAGGGATGGAACCAGCAAAAAGAAAGTGGTGAAAAAGCGTGTAATCAAGAAACGTACTGGTGGCAAACAAGAAACTACAGAAATTGTTACTGTAGAAGAAGATGGCAAGGAACCGGAAACCACAGTTACGGTTCAGGAACTTCCGGAAGATGAAGTTCACTTCTTGGAAAGACCTGAATTTAGGAAACCTGAATACATTGAAGAAATGCCGGAACAAGTCCAAGTTACAGAAGTTGTTTCGAGGGATGGAACCAGCAAAAAGAAAGTGGTGAAAAAGCGTGTAATCAAGAAACGTACTGGTGGCAAACAAGAAACTACAGAAATTGTTACTGTAGAAGAAGATGGCAAGGAACCGGAAACCACAGTTACGGTTCAGGAACTTCCGGAAGATGAAGTTCACTTCTTGGAAAGACCTGAATTTAGGAAACCTGAATACATTGAAGAAATGCCGGAACAAGTCCAAGTTACAGAAGTTGTTTCGAGGGATGGAACCAGCAAAAAGAAAGTGGTGAAAAAGCGTGTAATCAAGAAACGTACTGGTGGCAAACAAGAAACTACAGAAATTGTTACTGTAGAAGAAGATGGCAAGGAACCGGAAACCACAGTTACGGTTCAGGAACTTCCGGAAGATGAAGTTCACTTCTTGGAAAGACCTGAATTTAGGAAACCTGAATACATTGAAGAAATGCCGGAACAAGTCCAAGTTACAGAAGTTGTTTCGAGGGATGGAACCAGCAAAAAGAAAGTGGTGAAAAAGCGTGTAATCAAGAAACGTACTGGTGGCAAACAAGAAACTACAGAAATTGTTACTGTAGAAGAAGATGGCAAGGAACCGGAAACCACAGTTACGGTTCAGGAACTTCCGGAAGATGAAGTTCACTTCTTGGAAAGACCTGAATTTAGGAAACCTGAATACATTGAAGAAATGCCGGAACAAGTCCAAGTTACAGAAGTTGTTTCGAGGGATGGAACCAGCAAAAAGAAAGTGGTGAAAAAGCGTGTAATCAAGAAACGTACTGGTGGCAAACAAGAAACTACAGAAATTGTTACTGTAGAAGAAGATGGCAAGGAACCGGAAACCACAGTTACGGTTCAGGAACTTCCGGAAGATGAAGTTCACTTCTTGGAAAGACCTGAATTTAGGAAACCTGAATACATTGAAGAAATGCCGGAACAAGTCCAAGTTACAGAAGTTGTTTCGAGGGATGGAACCAGCAAAAAGAAAGTGGTGAAAAAGCGTGTAATCAAGAAACGTACTGGTGGCAAACAAGAAACTACAGAAATTGTTACTGTAGAAGAAGATGGCAAGGAACCGGAAACCACAGTTACGGTTCAGGAACTTCCGGAAGATGAAGTTCACTTCTTGGAAAGACCTGAATTTAGGAAACCTGAATACATTGAAGAAATGCCGGAACAAGTCCAAGTTACAGAAGTTGTTTCGAGGGATGGAACCAGCAAAAAGAAAGTGGTGAAAAAGCGTGTAATCAAGAAACGTACTGGTGGCAAACAAGAAACTACAGAAATTGTTACTGTAGAAGAAGATGGCAAGGAACCGGAAACCACAGTTACGGTTCAGGAACTTCCGGAAGATGAAGTTCACTTCTTGGAAAGACCTGAATTTAGGAAACCTGAATACATTGAAGAAATGCCGGAACAAGTCCAAGTTACAGAAGTTGTTTCGAGGGATGGAACCAGCAAAAAGAAAGTGGTGAAAAAGCGTGTAATCAAGAAACGTACTGGTGGCAAACAAGAAACTACAGAAATTGTTACTGTAGAAGAAGATGGCAAGGAACCGGAAACCACAGTTACGGTTCAGGAACTTCCGGAAGATGAAGTTCACTTCTTGGAAAGACCTGAATTTAGGAAACCTGAATACATTGAAGAAATGCCGGAACAAGTCCAAGTTACAGAAGTTGTTTCGAGGGATGGAACCAGCAAAAAGAAAGTGGTGAAAAAGCGTGTAATCAAGAAACGTACTGGTGGCAAACAAGAAACTACAGAAATTGTTACTGTAGAAGAAGATGGCAAGGAACCGGAAACCACAGTTACGGTTCAGGAACTTCCGGAAGATGAAGTTCACTTCTTGGAAAGACCTGAATTTAGGAAACCTGAATACATTGAAGAAATGCCGGAACAAGTCCAAGTTACAGAAGTTGTTTCGAGGGATGGAACCAGCAAAAAGAAAGTGGTGAAAAAGCGTGTAATCAAGAAACGTACTGGTGGCAAACAAGAAACTACAGAAATTGTTACTGTAGAAGAAGATGGCAAGGAACCGGAAACCACAGTTACGGTTCAGGAACTTCCGGAAGATGAAGTTCACTTCTTGGAAAGACCTGAATTTAGGAAACCTGAATACATTGAAGAAATGCCGGAACAAGTCCAAGTTACAGAAGTTGTTTCGAGGGATGGAACCAGCAAAAAGAAAGTGGTGAAAAAGCGTGTAATCAAGAAACGTACTGGTGGCAAACAAGAAACTACAGAAATTGTTACTGTAGAAGAAGATGGCAAGGAACCGGAAACCACAGTTACGGTTCAGGAACTTCCGGAAGATGAAGTTCACTTCTTGGAAAGACCTGAATTTAGGAAACCTGAATACATTGAAGAAATGCCGGAACAAGTCCAAGTTACAGAAGTTGTTTCGAGGGATGGAACCAGCAAAAAGAAAGTGGTGAAAAAGCGTGTAATCAAGAAACGTACTGGTGGCAAACAAGAAACTACAGAAATTGTTACTGTAGAAGAAGATGGCAAGGAACCGGAAACCACAGTTACGGTTCAGGAACTTCCGGAAGATGAAGTTCACTTCTTGGAAAGACCTGAATTTAGGAAACCTGAATACATTGAAGAAATGCCGGAACAAGTCCAAGTTACAGAAGTTGTTTCGAGGGATGGAACCAGCAAAAAGAAAGTGGTGAAAAAGCGTGTAATCAAGAAACGTACTGGTGGCAAACAAGAAACTACAGAAATTGTTACTGTAGAAGAAGATGGCAAGGAACCGGAAACCACAGTTACGGTTCAGGAACTTCCGGAAGATGAAGTTCACTTCTTGGAAAGACCTGAATTTAGGAAACCTGAATACATTGAAGAAATGCCGGAACAAGTCCAAGTTACAGAAGTTGTTTCGAGGGATGGAACCAGCAAAAAGAAAGTGGTGAAAAAGCGTGTAATCAAGAAACGTACTGGTGGCAAACAAGAAACTACAGAAATTGTTACTGTAGAAGAAGATGGCAAGGAACCGGAAACCACAGTTACGGTTCAGGAACTTCCGGAAGATGAAGTTCACTTCTTGGAAAGACCTGAATTTAGGAAACCTGAATACATTGAAGAAATGCCGGAACAAGTCCAAGTTACAGAAGTTGTTTCGAGGGATGGAACCAGCAAAAAGAAAGTGGTGAAAAAGCGTGTAATCAAGAAACGTACTGGTGGCAAACAAGAAACTACAGAAATTGTTACTGTAGAAGAAGATGGCAAGGAACCGGAAACCACAGTTACGGTTCAGGAACTTCCGGAAGATGAAGTTCACTTCTTGGAAAGACCTGAATTTAGGAAACCTGAATACATTGAAGAAATGCCGGAACAAGTCCAAGTTACAGAAGTTGTTTCGAGGGATGGAACCAGCAAAAAGAAAGTGGTGAAAAAGCGTGTAATCAAGAAACGTACTGGTGGCAAACAAGAAACTACAGAAATTGTTACTGTAGAAGAAGATGGCAAGGAACCGGAAACCACAGTTACGGTTCAGGAACTTCCGGAAGATGAAGTTCACTTCTTGGAAAGACCTGAATTTAGGAAACCTGAATACATTGAAGAAATGCCGGAACAAGTCCAAGTTACAGAAGTTGTTTCGAGGGATGGAACCAGCAAAAAGAAAGTGGTGAAAAAGCGTGTAATCAAGAAACGTACTGGTGGCAAACAAGAAACTACAGAAATTGTTACTGTAGAAGAAGATGGCAAGGAACCGGAAACCACAGTTACGGTTCAGGAACTTCCGGAAGATGAAGTTCACTTCTTGGAAAGACCTGAATTTAGGAAACCTGAATACATTGAAGAAATGCCGGAACAAGTCCAAGTTACAGAAGTTGTTTCGAGGGATGGAACCAGCAAAAAGAAAGTGGTGAAAAAGCGTGTAATCAAGAAACGTACTGGTGGCAAACAAGAAACTACAGAAATTGTTACTGTAGAAGAAGATGGCAAGGAACCGGAAACCACAGTTACGGTTCAGGAACTTCCGGAAGATGAAGTTCACTTCTTGGAAAGACCTGAATTTAGGAAACCTGAATACATTGAAGAAATGCCGGAACAAGTCCAAGTTACAGAAGTTGTTTCGAGGGATGGAACCAGCAAAAAGAAAGTGGTGAAAAAGCGTGTAATCAAGAAACGTACTGGTGGCAAACAAGAAACTACAGAAATTGTTACTGTAGAAGAAGATGGCAAGGAACCGGAAACCACAGTTACGGTTCAGGAACTTCCGGAAGATGAAGTTCACTTCTTGGAAAGACCTGAATTTAGGAAACCTGAATACATTGAAGAAATGCCGGAACAAGTCCAAGTTACAGAAGTTGTTTCGAGGGATGGAACCAGCAAAAAGAAAGTGGTGAAAAAGCGTGTAATCAAGAAACGTACTGGTGGCAAACAAGAAACTACAGAAATTGTTACTGTAGAAGAAGATGGCAAGGAACCGGAAACCACAGTTACGGTTCAGGAACTTCCGGAAGATGAAGTTCACTTCTTGGAAAGACCTGAATTTAGGAAACCTGAATACATTGAAGAAATGCCGGAACAAGTCCAAGTTACAGAAGTTGTTTCGAGGGATGGAACCAGCAAAAAGAAAGTGGTGAAAAAGCGTGTAATCAAGAAACGTACTGGTGGCAAACAAGAAACTACAGAAATTGTTACTGTAGAAGAAGATGGCAAGGAACCGGAAACCACAGTTACGGTTCAGGAACTTCCGGAAGATGAAGTTCACTTCTTGGAAAGACCTGAATTTAGGAAACCTGAATACATTGAAGAAATGCCGGAACAAGTCCAAGTTACAGAAGTTGTTTCGAGGGATGGAACCAGCAAAAAGAAAGTGGTGAAAAAGCGTGTAATCAAGAAACGTACTGGTGGCAAACAAGAAACTACAGAAATTGTTACTGTAGAAGAAGATGGCAAGGAACCGGAAACCACAGTTACGGTTCAGGAACTTCCGGAAGATGAAGTTCACTTCTTGGAAAGACCTGAATTTAGGAAACCTGAATACATTGAAGAAATGCCGGAACAAGTCCAAGTTACAGAAGTTGTTTCGAGGGATGGAACCAGCAAAAAGAAAGTGGTGAAAAAGCGTGTAATCAAGAAACGTACTGGTGGCAAACAAGAAACTACAGAAATTGTTACTGTAGAAGAAGATGGCAAGGAACCGGAAACCACAGTTACGGTTCAGGAACTTCCGGAAGATGAAGTTCACTTCTTGGAAAGACCTGAATTTAGGAAACCTGAATACATTGAAGAAATGCCGGAACAAGTCCAAGTTACAGAAGTTGTTTCGAGGGATGGAACCAGCAAAAAGAAAGTGGTGAAAAAGCGTGTAATCAAGAAACGTACTGGTGGCAAACAAGAAACTACAGAAATTGTTACTGTAGAAGAAGATGGCAAGGAACCGGAAACCACAGTTACGGTTCAGGAACTTCCGGAAGATGAAGTTCACTTCTTGGAAAGACCTGAATTTAGGAAACCTGAATACATTGAAGAAATGCCGGAACAAGTCCAAGTTACAGAAGTTGTTTCGAGGGATGGAACCAGCAAAAAGAAAGTGGTGAAAAAGCGTGTAATCAAGAAACGTACTGGTGGCAAACAAGAAACTACAGAAATTGTTACTGTAGAAGAAGATGGCAAGGAACCGGAAACCACAGTTACGGTTCAGGAACTTCCGGAAGATGAAGTTCACTTCTTGGAAAGACCTGAATTTAGGAAACCTGAATACATTGAAGAAATGCCGGAACAAGTCCAAGTTACAGAAGTTGTTTCGAGGGATGGAACCAGCAAAAAGAAAGTGGTGAAAAAGCGTGTAATCAAGAAACGTACTGGTGGCAAACAAGAAACTACAGAAATTGTTACTGTAGAAGAAGATGGCAAGGAACCGGAAACCACAGTTACGGTTCAGGAACTTCCGGAAGATGAAGTTCACTTCTTGGAAAGACCTGAATTTAGGAAACCTGAATACATTGAAGAAATGCCGGAACAAGTCCAAGTTACAGAAGTTGTTTCGAGGGATGGAACCAGCAAAAAGAAAGTGGTGAAAAAGCGTGTAATCAAGAAACGTACTGGTGGCAAACAAGAAACTACAGAAATTGTTACTGTAGAAGAAGATGGCAAGGAACCGGAAACCACAGTTACGGTTCAGGAACTTCCGGAAGATGAAGTTCACTTCTTGGAAAGACCTGAATTTAGGAAACCTGAATACATTGAAGAAATGCCGGAACAAGTCCAAGTTACAGAAGTTGTTTCGAGGGATGGAACCAGCAAAAAGAAAGTGGTGAAAAAGCGTGTAATCAAGAAACGTACTGGTGGCAAACAAGAAACTACAGAAATTGTTACTGTAGAAGAAGATGGCAAGGAACCGGAAACCACAGTTACGGTTCAGGAACTTCCGGAAGATGAAGTTCACTTCTTGGAAAGACCTGAATTTAGGAAACCTGAATACATTGAAGAAATGCCGGAACAAGTCCAAGTTACAGAAGTTGTTTCGAGGGATGGAACCAGCAAAAAGAAAGTGGTGAAAAAGCGTGTAATCAAGAAACGTACTGGTGGCAAACAAGAAACTACAGAAATTGTTACTGTAGAAGAAGATGGCAAGGAACCGGAAACCACAGTTACGGTTCAGGAACTTCCGGAAGATGAAGTTCACTTCTTGGAAAGACCTGAATTTAGGAAACCTGAATACATTGAAGAAATGCCGGAACAAGTCCAAGTTACAGAAGTTGTTTCGAGGGATGGAACCAGCAAAAAGAAAGTGGTGAAAAAGCGTGTAATCAAGAAACGTACTGGTGGCAAACAAGAAACTACAGAAATTGTTACTGTAGAAGAAGATGGCAAGGAACCGGAAACCACAGTTACGGTTCAGGAACTTCCGGAAGATGAAGTTCACTTCTTGGAAAGACCTGAATTTAGGAAACCTGAATACATTGAAGAAATGCCGGAACAAGTCCAAGTTACAGAAGTTGTTTCGAGGGATGGAACCAGCAAAAAGAAAGTGGTGAAAAAGCGTGTAATCAAGAAACGTACTGGTGGCAAACAAGAAACTACAGAAATTGTTACTGTAGAAGAAGATGGCAAGGAACCGGAAACCACAGTTACGGTTCAGGAACTTCCGGAAGATGAAGTTCACTTCTTGGAAAGACCTGAATTTAGGAAACCTGAATACATTGAAGAAATGCCGGAACAAGTCCAAGTTACAGAAGTTGTTTCGAGGGATGGAACCAGCAAAAAGAAAGTGGTGAAAAAGCGTGTAATCAAGAAACGTACTGGTGGCAAACAAGAAACTACAGAAATTGTTACTGTAGAAGAAGATGGCAAGGAACCGGAAACCACAGTTACGGTTCAGGAACTTCCGGAAGATGAAGTTCACTTCTTGGAAAGACCTGAATTTAGGAAACCTGAATACATTGAAGAAATGCCGGAACAAGTCCAAGTTACAGAAGTTGTTTCGAGGGATGGAACCAGCAAAAAGAAAGTGGTGAAAAAGCGTGTAATCAAGAAACGTACTGGTGGCAAACAAGAAACTACAGAAATTGTTACTGTAGAAGAAGATGGCAAGGAACCGGAAACCACAGTTACGGTTCAGGAACTTCCGGAAGATGAAGTTCACTTCTTGGAAAGACCTGAATTTAGGAAACCTGAATACATTGAAGAAATGCCGGAACAAGTCCAAGTTACAGAAGTTGTTTCGAGGGATGGAACCAGCAAAAAGAAAGTGGTGAAAAAGCGTGTAATCAAGAAACGTACTGGTGGCAAACAAGAAACTACAGAAATTGTTACTGTAGAAGAAGATGGCAAGGAACCGGAAACCACAGTTACGGTTCAGGAACTTCCGGAAGATGAAGTTCACTTCTTGGAAAGACCTGAATTTAGGAAACCTGAATACATTGAAGAAATGCCGGAACAAGTCCAAGTTACAGAAGTTGTTTCGAGGGATGGAACCAGCAAAAAGAAAGTGGTGAAAAAGCGTGTAATCAAGAAACGTACTGGTGGCAAACAAGAAACTACAGAAATTGTTACTGTAGAAGAAGATGGCAAGGAACCGGAAACCACAGTTACGGTTCAGGAACTTCCGGAAGATGAAGTTCACTTCTTGGAAAGACCTGAATTTAGGAAACCTGAATACATTGAAGAAATGCCGGAACAAGTCCAAGTTACAGAAGTTGTTTCGAGGGATGGAACCAGCAAAAAGAAAGTGGTGAAAAAGCGTGTAATCAAGAAACGTACTGGTGGCAAACAAGAAACTACAGAAATTGTTACTGTAGAAGAAGATGGCAAGGAACCGGAAACCACAGTTACGGTTCAGGAACTTCCGGAAGATGAAGTTCACTTCTTGGAAAGACCTGAATTTAGGAAACCTGAATACATTGAAGAAATGCCGGAACAAGTCCAAGTTACAGAAGTTGTTTCGAGGGATGGAACCAGCAAAAAGAAAGTGGTGAAAAAGCGTGTAATCAAGAAACGTACTGGTGGCAAACAAGAAACTACAGAAATTGTTACTGTAGAAGAAGATGGCAAGGAACCGGAAACCACAGTTACGGTTCAGGAACTTCCGGAAGATGAAGTTCACTTCTTGGAAAGACCTGAATTTAGGAAACCTGAATACATTGAAGAAATGCCGGAACAAGTCCAAGTTACAGAAGTTGTTTCGAGGGATGGAACCAGCAAAAAGAAAGTGGTGAAAAAGCGTGTAATCAAGAAACGTACTGGTGGCAAACAAGAAACTACAGAAATTGTTACTGTAGAAGAAGATGGCAAGGAACCGGAAACCACAGTTACGGTTCAGGAACTTCCGGAAGATGAAGTTCACTTCTTGGAAAGACCTGAATTTAGGAAACCTGAATACATTGAAGAAATGCCGGAACAAGTCCAAGTTACAGAAGTTGTTTCGAGGGATGGAACCAGCAAAAAGAAAGTGGTGAAAAAGCGTGTAATCAAGAAACGTACTGGTGGCAAACAAGAAACTACAGAAATTGTTACTGTAGAAGAAGATGGCAAGGAACCGGAAACCACAGTTACGGTTCAGGAACTTCCGGAAGATGAAGTTCACTTCTTGGAAAGACCTGAATTTAGGAAACCTGAATACATTGAAGAAATGCCGGAACAAGTCCAAGTTACAGAAGTTGTTTCGAGGGATGGAACCAGCAAAAAGAAAGTGGTGAAAAAGCGTGTAATCAAGAAACGTACTGGTGGCAAACAAGAAACTACAGAAATTGTTACTGTAGAAGAAGATGGCAAGGAACCGGAAACCACAGTTACGGTTCAGGAACTTCCGGAAGATGAAGTTCACTTCTTGGAAAGACCTGAATTTAGGAAACCTGAATACATTGAAGAAATGCCGGAACAAGTCCAAGTTACAGAAGTTGTTTCGAGGGATGGAACCAGCAAAAAGAAAGTGGTGAAAAAGCGTGTAATCAAGAAACGTACTGGTGGCAAACAAGAAACTACAGAAATTGTTACTGTAGAAGAAGATGGCAAGGAACCGGAAACCACAGTTACGGTTCAGGAACTTCCGGAAGATGAAGTTCACTTCTTGGAAAGACCTGAATTTAGGAAACCTGAATACATTGAAGAAATGCCGGAACAAGTCCAAGTTACAGAAGTTGTTTCGAGGGATGGAACCAGCAAAAAGAAAGTGGTGAAAAAGCGTGTAATCAAGAAACGTACTGGTGGCAAACAAGAAACTACAGAAATTGTTACTGTAGAAGAAGATGGCAAGGAACCGGAAACCACAGTTACGGTTCAGGAACTTCCGGAAGATGAAGTTCACTTCTTGGAAAGACCTGAATTTAGGAAACCTGAATACATTGAAGAAATGCCGGAACAAGTCCAAGTTACAGAAGTTGTTTCGAGGGATGGAACCAGCAAAAAGAAAGTGGTGAAAAAGCGTGTAATCAAGAAACGTACTGGTGGCAAACAAGAAACTACAGAAATTGTTACTGTAGAAGAAGATGGCAAGGAACCGGAAACCACAGTTACGGTTCAGGAACTTCCGGAAGATGAAGTTCACTTCTTGGAAAGACCTGAATTTAGGAAACCTGAATACATTGAAGAAATGCCGGAACAAGTCCAAGTTACAGAAGTTGTTTCGAGGGATGGAACCAGCAAAAAGAAAGTGGTGAAAAAGCGTGTAATCAAGAAACGTACTGGTGGCAAACAAGAAACTACAGAAATTGTTACTGTAGAAGAAGATGGCAAGGAACCGGAAACCACAGTTACGGTTCAGGAACTTCCGGAAGATGAAGTTCACTTCTTGGAAAGACCTGAATTTAGGAAACCTGAATACATTGAAGAAATGCCGGAACAAGTCCAAGTTACAGAAGTTGTTTCGAGGGATGGAACCAGCAAAAAGAAAGTGGTGAAAAAGCGTGTAATCAAGAAACGTACTGGTGGCAAACAAGAAACTACAGAAATTGTTACTGTAGAAGAAGATGGCAAGGAACCGGAAACCACAGTTACGGTTCAGGAACTTCCGGAAGATGAAGTTCACTTCTTGGAAAGACCTGAATTTAGGAAACCTGAATACATTGAAGAAATGCCGGAACAAGTCCAAGTTACAGAAGTTGTTTCGAGGGATGGAACCAGCAAAAAGAAAGTGGTGAAAAAGCGTGTAATCAAGAAACGTACTGGTGGCAAACAAGAAACTACAGAAATTGTTACTGTAGAAGAAGATGGCAAGGAACCGGAAACCACAGTTACGGTTCAGGAACTTCCGGAAGATGAAGTTCACTTCTTGGAAAGACCTGAATTTAGGAAACCTGAATACATTGAAGAAATGCCGGAACAAGTCCAAGTTACAGAAGTTGTTTCGAGGGATGGAACCAGCAAAAAGAAAGTGGTGAAAAAGCGTGTAATCAAGAAACGTACTGGTGGCAAACAAGAAACTACAGAAATTGTTACTGTAGAAGAAGATGGCAAGGAACCGGAAACCACAGTTACGGTTCAGGAACTTCCGGAAGATGAAGTTCACTTCTTGGAAAGACCTGAATTTAGGAAACCTGAATACATTGAAGAAATGCCGGAACAAGTCCAAGTTACAGAAGTTGTTTCGAGGGATGGAACCAGCAAAAAGAAAGTGGTGAAAAAGCGTGTAATCAAGAAACGTACTGGTGGCAAACAAGAAACTACAGAAATTGTTACTGTAGAAGAAGATGGCAAGGAACCGGAAACCACAGTTACGGTTCAGGAACTTCCGGAAGATGAAGTTCACTTCTTGGAAAGACCTGAATTTAGGAAACCTGAATACATTGAAGAAATGCCGGAACAAGTCCAAGTTACAGAAGTTGTTTCGAGGGATGGAACCAGCAAAAAGAAAGTGGTGAAAAAGCGTGTAATCAAGAAACGTACTGGTGGCAAACAAGAAACTACAGAAATTGTTACTGTAGAAGAAGATGGCAAGGAACCGGAAACCACAGTTACGGTTCAGGAACTTCCGGAAGATGAAGTTCACTTCTTGGAAAGACCTGAATTTAGGAAACCTGAATACATTGAAGAAATGCCGGAACAAGTCCAAGTTACAGAAGTTGTTTCGAGGGATGGAACCAGCAAAAAGAAAGTGGTGAAAAAGCGTGTAATCAAGAAACGTACTGGTGGCAAACAAGAAACTACAGAAATTGTTACTGTAGAAGAAGATGGCAAGGAACCGGAAACCACAGTTACGGTTCAGGAACTTCCGGAAGATGAAGTTCACTTCTTGGAAAGACCTGAATTTAGGAAACCTGAATACATTGAAGAAATGCCGGAACAAGTCCAAGTTACAGAAGTTGTTTCGAGGGATGGAACCAGCAAAAAGAAAGTGGTGAAAAAGCGTGTAATCAAGAAACGTACTGGTGGCAAACAAGAAACTACAGAAATTGTTACTGTAGAAGAAGATGGCAAGGAACCGGAAACCACAGTTACGGTTCAGGAACTTCCGGAAGATGAAGTTCACTTCTTGGAAAGACCTGAATTTAGGAAACCTGAATACATTGAAGAAATGCCGGAACAAGTCCAAGTTACAGAAGTTGTTTCGAGGGATGGAACCAGCAAAAAGAAAGTGGTGAAAAAGCGTGTAATCAAGAAACGTACTGGTGGCAAACAAGAAACTACAGAAATTGTTACTGTAGAAGAAGATGGCAAGGAACCGGAAACCACAGTTACGGTTCAGGAACTTCCGGAAGATGAAGTTCACTTCTTGGAAAGACCTGAATTTAGGAAACCTGAATACATTGAAGAAATGCCGGAACAAGTCCAAGTTACAGAAGTTGTTTCGAGGGATGGAACCAGCAAAAAGAAAGTGGTGAAAAAGCGTGTAATCAAGAAACGTACTGGTGGCAAACAAGAAACTACAGAAATTGTTACTGTAGAAGAAGATGGCAAGGAACCGGAAACCACAGTTACGGTTCAGGAACTTCCGGAAGATGAAGTTCACTTCTTGGAAAGACCTGAATTTAGGAAACCTGAATACATTGAAGAAATGCCGGAACAAGTCCAAGTTACAGAAGTTGTTTCGAGGGATGGAACCAGCAAAAAGAAAGTGGTGAAAAAGCGTGTAATCAAGAAACGTACTGGTGGCAAACAAGAAACTACAGAAATTGTTACTGTAGAAGAAGATGGCAAGGAACCGGAAACCACAGTTACGGTTCAGGAACTTCCGGAAGATGAAGTTCACTTCTTGGAAAGACCTGAATTTAGGAAACCTGAATACATTGAAGAAATGCCGGAACAAGTCCAAGTTACAGAAGTTGTTTCGAGGGATGGAACCAGCAAAAAGAAAGTGGTGAAAAAGCGTGTAATCAAGAAACGTACTGGTGGCAAACAAGAAACTACAGAAATTGTTACTGTAGAAGAAGATGGCAAGGAACCGGAAACCACAGTTACGGTTCAGGAACTTCCGGAAGATGAAGTTCACTTCTTGGAAAGACCTGAATTTAGGAAACCTGAATACATTGAAGAAATGCCGGAACAAGTCCAAGTTACAGAAGTTGTTTCGAGGGATGGAACCAGCAAAAAGAAAGTGGTGAAAAAGCGTGTAATCAAGAAACGTACTGGTGGCAAACAAGAAACTACAGAAATTGTTACTGTAGAAGAAGATGGCAAGGAACCGGAAACCACAGTTACGGTTCAGGAACTTCCGGAAGATGAAGTTCACTTCTTGGAAAGACCTGAATTTAGGAAACCTGAATACATTGAAGAAATGCCGGAACAAGTCCAAGTTACAGAAGTTGTTTCGAGGGATGGAACCAGCAAAAAGAAAGTGGTGAAAAAGCGTGTAATCAAGAAACGTACTGGTGGCAAACAAGAAACTACAGAAATTGTTACTGTAGAAGAAGATGGCAAGGAACCGGAAACCACAGTTACGGTTCAGGAACTTCCGGAAGATGAAGTTCACTTCTTGGAAAGACCTGAATTTAGGAAACCTGAATACATTGAAGAAATGCCGGAACAAGTCCAAGTTACAGAAGTTGTTTCGAGGGATGGAACCAGCAAAAAGAAAGTGGTGAAAAAGCGTGTAATCAAGAAACGTACTGGTGGCAAACAAGAAACTACAGAAATTGTTACTGTAGAAGAAGATGGCAAGGAACCGGAAACCACAGTTACGGTTCAGGAACTTCCGGAAGATGAAGTTCACTTCTTGGAAAGACCTGAATTTAGGAAACCTGAATACATTGAAGAAATGCCGGAACAAGTCCAAGTTACAGAAGTTGTTTCGAGGGATGGAACCAGCAAAAAGAAAGTGGTGAAAAAGCGTGTAATCAAGAAACGTACTGGTGGCAAACAAGAAACTACAGAAATTGTTACTGTAGAAGAAGATGGCAAGGAACCGGAAACCACAGTTACGGTTCAGGAACTTCCGGAAGATGAAGTTCACTTCTTGGAAAGACCTGAATTTAGGAAACCTGAATACATTGAAGAAATGCCGGAACAAGTCCAAGTTACAGAAGTTGTTTCGAGGGATGGAACCAGCAAAAAGAAAGTGGTGAAAAAGCGTGTAATCAAGAAACGTACTGGTGGCAAACAAGAAACTACAGAAATTGTTACTGTAGAAGAAGATGGCAAGGAACCGGAAACCACAGTTACGGTTCAGGAACTTCCGGAAGATGAAGTTCACTTCTTGGAAAGACCTGAATTTAGGAAACCTGAATACATTGAAGAAATGCCGGAACAAGTCCAAGTTACAGAAGTTGTTTCGAGGGATGGAACCAGCAAAAAGAAAGTGGTGAAAAAGCGTGTAATCAAGAAACGTACTGGTGGCAAACAAGAAACTACAGAAATTGTTACTGTAGAAGAAGATGGCAAGGAACCGGAAACCACAGTTACGGTTCAGGAACTTCCGGAAGATGAAGTTCACTTCTTGGAAAGACCTGAATTTAGGAAACCTGAATACATTGAAGAAATGCCGGAACAAGTCCAAGTTACAGAAGTTGTTTCGAGGGATGGAACCAGCAAAAAGAAAGTGGTGAAAAAGCGTGTAATCAAGAAACGTACTGGTGGCAAACAAGAAACTACAGAAATTGTTACTGTAGAAGAAGATGGCAAGGAACCGGAAACCACAGTTACGGTTCAGGAACTTCCGGAAGATGAAGTTCACTTCTTGGAAAGACCTGAATTTAGGAAACCTGAATACATTGAAGAAATGCCGGAACAAGTCCAAGTTACAGAAGTTGTTTCGAGGGATGGAACCAGCAAAAAGAAAGTGGTGAAAAAGCGTGTAATCAAGAAACGTACTGGTGGCAAACAAGAAACTACAGAAATTGTTACTGTAGAAGAAGATGGCAAGGAACCGGAAACCACAGTTACGGTTCAGGAACTTCCGGAAGATGAAGTTCACTTCTTGGAAAGACCTGAATTTAGGAAACCTGAATACATTGAAGAAATGCCGGAACAAGTCCAAGTTACAGAAGTTGTTTCGAGGGATGGAACCAGCAAAAAGAAAGTGGTGAAAAAGCGTGTAATCAAGAAACGTACTGGTGGCAAACAAGAAACTACAGAAATTGTTACTGTAGAAGAAGATGGCAAGGAACCGGAAACCACAGTTACGGTTCAGGAACTTCCGGAAGATGAAGTTCACTTCTTGGAAAGACCTGAATTTAGGAAACCTGAATACATTGAAGAAATGCCGGAACAAGTCCAAGTTACAGAAGTTGTTTCGAGGGATGGAACCAGCAAAAAGAAAGTGGTGAAAAAGCGTGTAATCAAGAAACGTACTGGTGGCAAACAAGAAACTACAGAAATTGTTACTGTAGAAGAAGATGGCAAGGAACCGGAAACCACAGTTACGGTTCAGGAACTTCCGGAAGATGAAGTTCACTTCTTGGAAAGACCTGAATTTAGGAAACCTGAATACATTGAAGAAATGCCGGAACAAGTCCAAGTTACAGAAGTTGTTTCGAGGGATGGAACCAGCAAAAAGAAAGTGGTGAAAAAGCGTGTAATCAAGAAACGTACTGGTGGCAAACAAGAAACTACAGAAATTGTTACTGTAGAAGAAGATGGCAAGGAACCGGAAACCACAGTTACGGTTCAGGAACTTCCGGAAGATGAAGTTCACTTCTTGGAAAGACCTGAATTTAGGAAACCTGAATACATTGAAGAAATGCCGGAACAAGTCCAAGTTACAGAAGTTGTTTCGAGGGATGGAACCAGCAAAAAGAAAGTGGTGAAAAAGCGTGTAATCAAGAAACGTACTGGTGGCAAACAAGAAACTACAGAAATTGTTACTGTAGAAGAAGATGGCAAGGAACCGGAAACCACAGTTACGGTTCAGGAACTTCCGGAAGATGAAGTTCACTTCTTGGAAAGACCTGAATTTAGGAAACCTGAATACATTGAAGAAATGCCGGAACAAGTCCAAGTTACAGAAGTTGTTTCGAGGGATGGAACCAGCAAAAAGAAAGTGGTGAAAAAGCGTGTAATCAAGAAACGTACTGGTGGCAAACAAGAAACTACAGAAATTGTTACTGTAGAAGAAGATGGCAAGGAACCGGAAACCACAGTTACGGTTCAGGAACTTCCGGAAGATGAAGTTCACTTCTTGGAAAGACCTGAATTTAGGAAACCTGAATACATTGAAGAAATGCCGGAACAAGTCCAAGTTACAGAAGTTGTTTCGAGGGATGGAACCAGCAAAAAGAAAGTGGTGAAAAAGCGTGTAATCAAGAAACGTACTGGTGGCAAACAAGAAACTACAGAAATTGTTACTGTAGAAGAAGATGGCAAGGAACCGGAAACCACAGTTACGGTTCAGGAACTTCCGGAAGATGAAGTTCACTTCTTGGAAAGACCTGAATTTAGGAAACCTGAATACATTGAAGAAATGCCGGAACAAGTCCAAGTTACAGAAGTTGTTTCGAGGGATGGAACCAGCAAAAAGAAAGTGGTGAAAAAGCGTGTAATCAAGAAACGTACTGGTGGCAAACAAGAAACTACAGAAATTGTTACTGTAGAAGAAGATGGCAAGGAACCGGAAACCACAGTTACGGTTCAGGAACTTCCGGAAGATGAAGTTCACTTCTTGGAAAGACCTGAATTTAGGAAACCTGAATACATTGAAGAAATGCCGGAACAAGTCCAAGTTACAGAAGTTGTTTCGAGGGATGGAACCAGCAAAAAGAAAGTGGTGAAAAAGCGTGTAATCAAGAAACGTACTGGTGGCAAACAAGAAACTACAGAAATTGTTACTGTAGAAGAAGATGGCAAGGAACCGGAAACCACAGTTACGGTTCAGGAACTTCCGGAAGATGAAGTTCACTTCTTGGAAAGACCTGAATTTAGGAAACCTGAATACATTGAAGAAATGCCGGAACAAGTCCAAGTTACAGAAGTTGTTTCGAGGGATGGAACCAGCAAAAAGAAAGTGGTGAAAAAGCGTGTAATCAAGAAACGTACTGGTGGCAAACAAGAAACTACAGAAATTGTTACTGTAGAAGAAGATGGCAAGGAACCGGAAACCACAGTTACGGTTCAGGAACTTCCGGAAGATGAAGTTCACTTCTTGGAAAGACCTGAATTTAGGAAACCTGAATACATTGAAGAAATGCCGGAACAAGTCCAAGTTACAGAAGTTGTTTCGAGGGATGGAACCAGCAAAAAGAAAGTGGTGAAAAAGCGTGTAATCAAGAAACGTACTGGTGGCAAACAAGAAACTACAGAAATTGTTACTGTAGAAGAAGATGGCAAGGAACCGGAAACCACAGTTACGGTTCAGGAACTTCCGGAAGATGAAGTTCACTTCTTGGAAAGACCTGAATTTAGGAAACCTGAATACATTGAAGAAATGCCGGAACAAGTCCAAGTTACAGAAGTTGTTTCGAGGGATGGAACCAGCAAAAAGAAAGTGGTGAAAAAGCGTGTAATCAAGAAACGTACTGGTGGCAAACAAGAAACTACAGAAATTGTTACTGTAGAAGAAGATGGCAAGGAACCGGAAACCACAGTTACGGTTCAGGAACTTCCGGAAGATGAAGTTCACTTCTTGGAAAGACCTGAATTTAGGAAACCTGAATACATTGAAGAAATGCCGGAACAAGTCCAAGTTACAGAAGTTGTTTCGAGGGATGGAACCAGCAAAAAGAAAGTGGTGAAAAAGCGTGTAATCAAGAAACGTACTGGTGGCAAACAAGAAACTACAGAAATTGTTACTGTAGAAGAAGATGGCAAGGAACCGGAAACCACAGTTACGGTTCAGGAACTTCCGGAAGATGAAGTTCACTTCTTGGAAAGACCTGAATTTAGGAAACCTGAATACATTGAAGAAATGCCGGAACAAGTCCAAGTTACAGAAGTTGTTTCGAGGGATGGAACCAGCAAAAAGAAAGTGGTGAAAAAGCGTGTAATCAAGAAACGTACTGGTGGCAAACAAGAAACTACAGAAATTGTTACTGTAGAAGAAGATGGCAAGGAACCGGAAACCACAGTTACGGTTCAGGAACTTCCGGAAGATGAAGTTCACTTCTTGGAAAGACCTGAATTTAGGAAACCTGAATACATTGAAGAAATGCCGGAACAAGTCCAAGTTACAGAAGTTGTTTCGAGGGATGGAACCAGCAAAAAGAAAGTGGTGAAAAAGCGTGTAATCAAGAAACGTACTGGTGGCAAACAAGAAACTACAGAAATTGTTACTGTAGAAGAAGATGGCAAGGAACCGGAAACCACAGTTACGGTTCAGGAACTTCCGGAAGATGAAGTTCACTTCTTGGAAAGACCTGAATTTAGGAAACCTGAATACATTGAAGAAATGCCGGAACAAGTCCAAGTTACAGAAGTTGTTTCGAGGGATGGAACCAGCAAAAAGAAAGTGGTGAAAAAGCGTGTAATCAAGAAACGTACTGGTGGCAAACAAGAAACTACAGAAATTGTTACTGTAGAAGAAGATGGCAAGGAACCGGAAACCACAGTTACGGTTCAGGAACTTCCGGAAGATGAAGTTCACTTCTTGGAAAGACCTGAATTTAGGAAACCTGAATACATTGAAGAAATGCCGGAACAAGTCCAAGTTACAGAAGTTGTTTCGAGGGATGGAACCAGCAAAAAGAAAGTGGTGAAAAAGCGTGTAATCAAGAAACGTACTGGTGGCAAACAAGAAACTACAGAAATTGTTACTGTAGAAGAAGATGGCAAGGAACCGGAAACCACAGTTACGGTTCAGGAACTTCCGGAAGATGAAGTTCACTTCTTGGAAAGACCTGAATTTAGGAAACCTGAATACATTGAAGAAATGCCGGAACAAGTCCAAGTTACAGAAGTTGTTTCGAGGGATGGAACCAGCAAAAAGAAAGTGGTGAAAAAGCGTGTAATCAAGAAACGTACTGGTGGCAAACAAGAAACTACAGAAATTGTTACTGTAGAAGAAGATGGCAAGGAACCGGAAACCACAGTTACGGTTCAGGAACTTCCGGAAGATGAAGTTCACTTCTTGGAAAGACCTGAATTTAGGAAACCTGAATACATTGAAGAAATGCCGGAACAAGTCCAAGTTACAGAAGTTGTTTCGAGGGATGGAACCAGCAAAAAGAAAGTGGTGAAAAAGCGTGTAATCAAGAAACGTACTGGTGGCAAACAAGAAACTACAGAAATTGTTACTGTAGAAGAAGATGGCAAGGAACCGGAAACCACAGTTACGGTTCAGGAACTTCCGGAAGATGAAGTTCACTTCTTGGAAAGACCTGAATTTAGGAAACCTGAATACATTGAAGAAATGCCGGAACAAGTCCAAGTTACAGAAGTTGTTTCGAGGGATGGAACCAGCAAAAAGAAAGTGGTGAAAAAGCGTGTAATCAAGAAACGTACTGGTGGCAAACAAGAAACTACAGAAATTGTTACTGTAGAAGAAGATGGCAAGGAACCGGAAACCACAGTTACGGTTCAGGAACTTCCGGAAGATGAAGTTCACTTCTTGGAAAGACCTGAATTTAGGAAACCTGAATACATTGAAGAAATGCCGGAACAAGTCCAAGTTACAGAAGTTGTTTCGAGGGATGGAACCAGCAAAAAGAAAGTGGTGAAAAAGCGTGTAATCAAGAAACGTACTGGTGGCAAACAAGAAACTACAGAAATTGTTACTGTAGAAGAAGATGGCAAGGAACCGGAAACCACAGTTACGGTTCAGGAACTTCCGGAAGATGAAGTTCACTTCTTGGAAAGACCTGAATTTAGGAAACCTGAATACATTGAAGAAATGCCGGAACAAGTCCAAGTTACAGAAGTTGTTTCGAGGGATGGAACCAGCAAAAAGAAAGTGGTGAAAAAGCGTGTAATCAAGAAACGTACTGGTGGCAAACAAGAAACTACAGAAATTGTTACTGTAGAAGAAGATGGCAAGGAACCGGAAACCACAGTTACGGTTCAGGAACTTCCGGAAGATGAAGTTCACTTCTTGGAAAGACCTGAATTTAGGAAACCTGAATACATTGAAGAAATGCCGGAACAAGTCCAAGTTACAGAAGTTGTTTCGAGGGATGGAACCAGCAAAAAGAAAGTGGTGAAAAAGCGTGTAATCAAGAAACGTACTGGTGGCAAACAAGAAACTACAGAAATTGTTACTGTAGAAGAAGATGGCAAGGAACCGGAAACCACAGTTACGGTTCAGGAACTTCCGGAAGATGAAGTTCACTTCTTGGAAAGACCTGAATTTAGGAAACCTGAATACATTGAAGAAATGCCGGAACAAGTCCAAGTTACAGAAGTTGTTTCGAGGGATGGAACCAGCAAAAAGAAAGTGGTGAAAAAGCGTGTAATCAAGAAACGTACTGGTGGCAAACAAGAAACTACAGAAATTGTTACTGTAGAAGAAGATGGCAAGGAACCGGAAACCACAGTTACGGTTCAGGAACTTCCGGAAGATGAAGTTCACTTCTTGGAAAGACCTGAATTTAGGAAACCTGAATACATTGAAGAAATGCCGGAACAAGTCCAAGTTACAGAAGTTGTTTCGAGGGATGGAACCAGCAAAAAGAAAGTGGTGAAAAAGCGTGTAATCAAGAAACGTACTGGTGGCAAACAAGAAACTACAGAAATTGTTACTGTAGAAGAAGATGGCAAGGAACCGGAAACCACAGTTACGGTTCAGGAACTTCCGGAAGATGAAGTTCACTTCTTGGAAAGACCTGAATTTAGGAAACCTGAATACATTGAAGAAATGCCGGAACAAGTCCAAGTTACAGAAGTTGTTTCGAGGGATGGAACCAGCAAAAAGAAAGTGGTGAAAAAGCGTGTAATCAAGAAACGTACTGGTGGCAAACAAGAAACTACAGAAATTGTTACTGTAGAAGAAGATGGCAAGGAACCGGAAACCACAGTTACGGTTCAGGAACTTCCGGAAGATGAAGTTCACTTCTTGGAAAGACCTGAATTTAGGAAACCTGAATACATTGAAGAAATGCCGGAACAAGTCCAAGTTACAGAAGTTGTTTCGAGGGATGGAACCAGCAAAAAGAAAGTGGTGAAAAAGCGTGTAATCAAGAAACGTACTGGTGGCAAACAAGAAACTACAGAAATTGTTACTGTAGAAGAAGATGGCAAGGAACCGGAAACCACAGTTACGGTTCAGGAACTTCCGGAAGATGAAGTTCACTTCTTGGAAAGACCTGAATTTAGGAAACCTGAATACATTGAAGAAATGCCGGAACAAGTCCAAGTTACAGAAGTTGTTTCGAGGGATGGAACCAGCAAAAAGAAAGTGGTGAAAAAGCGTGTAATCAAGAAACGTACTGGTGGCAAACAAGAAACTACAGAAATTGTTACTGTAGAAGAAGATGGCAAGGAACCGGAAACCACAGTTACGGTTCAGGAACTTCCGGAAGATGAAGTTCACTTCTTGGAAAGACCTGAATTTAGGAAACCTGAATACATTGAAGAAATGCCGGAACAAGTCCAAGTTACAGAAGTTGTTTCGAGGGATGGAACCAGCAAAAAGAAAGTGGTGAAAAAGCGTGTAATCAAGAAACGTACTGGTGGCAAACAAGAAACTACAGAAATTGTTACTGTAGAAGAAGATGGCAAGGAACCGGAAACCACAGTTACGGTTCAGGAACTTCCGGAAGATGAAGTTCACTTCTTGGAAAGACCTGAATTTAGGAAACCTGAATACATTGAAGAAATGCCGGAACAAGTCCAAGTTACAGAAGTTGTTTCGAGGGATGGAACCAGCAAAAAGAAAGTGGTGAAAAAGCGTGTAATCAAGAAACGTACTGGTGGCAAACAAGAAACTACAGAAATTGTTACTGTAGAAGAAGATGGCAAGGAACCGGAAACCACAGTTACGGTTCAGGAACTTCCGGAAGATGAAGTTCACTTCTTGGAAAGACCTGAATTTAGGAAACCTGAATACATTGAAGAAATGCCGGAACAAGTCCAAGTTACAGAAGTTGTTTCGAGGGATGGAACCAGCAAAAAGAAAGTGGTGAAAAAGCGTGTAATCAAGAAACGTACTGGTGGCAAACAAGAAACTACAGAAATTGTTACTGTAGAAGAAGATGGCAAGGAACCGGAAACCACAGTTACGGTTCAGGAACTTCCGGAAGATGAAGTTCACTTCTTGGAAAGACCTGAATTTAGGAAACCTGAATACATTGAAGAAATGCCGGAACAAGTCCAAGTTACAGAAGTTGTTTCGAGGGATGGAACCAGCAAAAAGAAAGTGGTGAAAAAGCGTGTAATCAAGAAACGTACTGGTGGCAAACAAGAAACTACAGAAATTGTTACTGTAGAAGAAGATGGCAAGGAACCGGAAACCACAGTTACGGTTCAGGAACTTCCGGAAGATGAAGTTCACTTCTTGGAAAGACCTGAATTTAGGAAACCTGAATACATTGAAGAAATGCCGGAACAAGTCCAAGTTACAGAAGTTGTTTCGAGGGATGGAACCAGCAAAAAGAAAGTGGTGAAAAAGCGTGTAATCAAGAAACGTACTGGTGGCAAACAAGAAACTACAGAAATTGTTACTGTAGAAGAAGATGGCAAGGAACCGGAAACCACAGTTACGGTTCAGGAACTTCCGGAAGATGAAGTTCACTTCTTGGAAAGACCTGAATTTAGGAAACCTGAATACATTGAAGAAATGCCGGAACAAGTCCAAGTTACAGAAGTTGTTTCGAGGGATGGAACCAGCAAAAAGAAAGTGGTGAAAAAGCGTGTAATCAAGAAACGTACTGGTGGCAAACAAGAAACTACAGAAATTGTTACTGTAGAAGAAGATGGCAAGGAACCGGAAACCACAGTTACGGTTCAGGAACTTCCGGAAGATGAAGTTCACTTCTTGGAAAGACCTGAATTTAGGAAACCTGAATACATTGAAGAAATGCCGGAACAAGTCCAAGTTACAGAAGTTGTTTCGAGGGATGGAACCAGCAAAAAGAAAGTGGTGAAAAAGCGTGTAATCAAGAAACGTACTGGTGGCAAACAAGAAACTACAGAAATTGTTACTGTAGAAGAAGATGGCAAGGAACCGGAAACCACAGTTACGGTTCAGGAACTTCCGGAAGATGAAGTTCACTTCTTGGAAAGACCTGAATTTAGGAAACCTGAATACATTGAAGAAATGCCGGAACAAGTCCAAGTTACAGAAGTTGTTTCGAGGGATGGAACCAGCAAAAAGAAAGTGGTGAAAAAGCGTGTAATCAAGAAACGTACTGGTGGCAAACAAGAAACTACAGAAATTGTTACTGTAGAAGAAGATGGCAAGGAACCGGAAACCACAGTTACGGTTCAGGAACTTCCGGAAGATGAAGTTCACTTCTTGGAAAGACCTGAATTTAGGAAACCTGAATACATTGAAGAAATGCCGGAACAAGTCCAAGTTACAGAAGTTGTTTCGAGGGATGGAACCAGCAAAAAGAAAGTGGTGAAAAAGCGTGTAATCAAGAAACGTACTGGTGGCAAACAAGAAACTACAGAAATTGTTACTGTAGAAGAAGATGGCAAGGAACCGGAAACCACAGTTACGGTTCAGGAACTTCCGGAAGATGAAGTTCACTTCTTGGAAAGACCTGAATTTAGGAAACCTGAATACATTGAAGAAATGCCGGAACAAGTCCAAGTTACAGAAGTTGTTTCGAGGGATGGAACCAGCAAAAAGAAAGTGGTGAAAAAGCGTGTAATCAAGAAACGTACTGGTGGCAAACAAGAAACTACAGAAATTGTTACTGTAGAAGAAGATGGCAAGGAACCGGAAACCACAGTTACGGTTCAGGAACTTCCGGAAGATGAAGTTCACTTCTTGGAAAGACCTGAATTTAGGAAACCTGAATACATTGAAGAAATGCCGGAACAAGTCCAAGTTACAGAAGTTGTTTCGAGGGATGGAACCAGCAAAAAGAAAGTGGTGAAAAAGCGTGTAATCAAGAAACGTACTGGTGGCAAACAAGAAACTACAGAAATTGTTACTGTAGAAGAAGATGGCAAGGAACCGGAAACCACAGTTACGGTTCAGGAACTTCCGGAAGATGAAGTTCACTTCTTGGAAAGACCTGAATTTAGGAAACCTGAATACATTGAAGAAATGCCGGAACAAGTCCAAGTTACAGAAGTTGTTTCGAGGGATGGAACCAGCAAAAAGAAAGTGGTGAAAAAGCGTGTAATCAAGAAACGTACTGGTGGCAAACAAGAAACTACAGAAATTGTTACTGTAGAAGAAGATGGCAAGGAACCGGAAACCACAGTTACGGTTCAGGAACTTCCGGAAGATGAAGTTCACTTCTTGGAAAGACCTGAATTTAGGAAACCTGAATACATTGAAGAAATGCCGGAACAAGTCCAAGTTACAGAAGTTGTTTCGAGGGATGGAACCAGCAAAAAGAAAGTGGTGAAAAAGCGTGTAATCAAGAAACGTACTGGTGGCAAACAAGAAACTACAGAAATTGTTACTGTAGAAGAAGATGGCAAGGAACCGGAAACCACAGTTACGGTTCAGGAACTTCCGGAAGATGAAGTTCACTTCTTGGAAAGACCTGAATTTAGGAAACCTGAATACATTGAAGAAATGCCGGAACAAGTCCAAGTTACAGAAGTTGTTTCGAGGGATGGAACCAGCAAAAAGAAAGTGGTGAAAAAGCGTGTAATCAAGAAACGTACTGGTGGCAAACAAGAAACTACAGAAATTGTTACTGTAGAAGAAGATGGCAAGGAACCGGAAACCACAGTTACGGTTCAGGAACTTCCGGAAGATGAAGTTCACTTCTTGGAAAGACCTGAATTTAGGAAACCTGAATACATTGAAGAAATGCCGGAACAAGTCCAAGTTACAGAAGTTGTTTCGAGGGATGGAACCAGCAAAAAGAAAGTGGTGAAAAAGCGTGTAATCAAGAAACGTACTGGTGGCAAACAAGAAACTACAGAAATTGTTACTGTAGAAGAAGATGGCAAGGAACCGGAAACCACAGTTACGGTTCAGGAACTTCCGGAAGATGAAGTTCACTTCTTGGAAAGACCTGAATTTAGGAAACCTGAATACATTGAAGAAATGCCGGAACAAGTCCAAGTTACAGAAGTTGTTTCGAGGGATGGAACCAGCAAAAAGAAAGTGGTGAAAAAGCGTGTAATCAAGAAACGTACTGGTGGCAAACAAGAAACTACAGAAATTGTTACTGTAGAAGAAGATGGCAAGGAACCGGAAACCACAGTTACGGTTCAGGAACTTCCGGAAGATGAAGTTCACTTCTTGGAAAGACCTGAATTTAGGAAACCTGAATACATTGAAGAAATGCCGGAACAAGTCCAAGTTACAGAAGTTGTTTCGAGGGATGGAACCAGCAAAAAGAAAGTGGTGAAAAAGCGTGTAATCAAGAAACGTACTGGTGGCAAACAAGAAACTACAGAAATTGTTACTGTAGAAGAAGATGGCAAGGAACCGGAAACCACAGTTACGGTTCAGGAACTTCCGGAAGATGAAGTTCACTTCTTGGAAAGACCTGAATTTAGGAAACCTGAATACATTGAAGAAATGCCGGAACAAGTCCAAGTTACAGAAGTTGTTTCGAGGGATGGAACCAGCAAAAAGAAAGTGGTGAAAAAGCGTGTAATCAAGAAACGTACTGGTGGCAAACAAGAAACTACAGAAATTGTTACTGTAGAAGAAGATGGCAAGGAACCGGAAACCACAGTTACGGTTCAGGAACTTCCGGAAGATGAAGTTCACTTCTTGGAAAGACCTGAATTTAGGAAACCTGAATACATTGAAGAAATGCCGGAACAAGTCCAAGTTACAGAAGTTGTTTCGAGGGATGGAACCAGCAAAAAGAAAGTGGTGAAAAAGCGTGTAATCAAGAAACGTACTGGTGGCAAACAAGAAACTACAGAAATTGTTACTGTAGAAGAAGATGGCAAGGAACCGGAAACCACAGTTACGGTTCAGGAACTTCCGGAAGATGAAGTTCACTTCTTGGAAAGACCTGAATTTAGGAAACCTGAATACATTGAAGAAATGCCGGAACAAGTCCAAGTTACAGAAGTTGTTTCGAGGGATGGAACCAGCAAAAAGAAAGTGGTGAAAAAGCGTGTAATCAAGAAACGTACTGGTGGCAAACAAGAAACTACAGAAATTGTTACTGTAGAAGAAGATGGCAAGGAACCGGAAACCACAGTTACGGTTCAGGAACTTCCGGAAGATGAAGTTCACTTCTTGGAAAGACCTGAATTTAGGAAACCTGAATACATTGAAGAAATGCCGGAACAAGTCCAAGTTACAGAAGTTGTTTCGAGGGATGGAACCAGCAAAAAGAAAGTGGTGAAAAAGCGTGTAATCAAGAAACGTACTGGTGGCAAACAAGAAACTACAGAAATTGTTACTGTAGAAGAAGATGGCAAGGAACCGGAAACCACAGTTACGGTTCAGGAACTTCCGGAAGATGAAGTTCACTTCTTGGAAAGACCTGAATTTAGGAAACCTGAATACATTGAAGAAATGCCGGAACAAGTCCAAGTTACAGAAGTTGTTTCGAGGGATGGAACCAGCAAAAAGAAAGTGGTGAAAAAGCGTGTAATCAAGAAACGTACTGGTGGCAAACAAGAAACTACAGAAATTGTTACTGTAGAAGAAGATGGCAAGGAACCGGAAACCACAGTTACGGTTCAGGAACTTCCGGAAGATGAAGTTCACTTCTTGGAAAGACCTGAATTTAGGAAACCTGAATACATTGAAGAAATGCCGGAACAAGTCCAAGTTACAGAAGTTGTTTCGAGGGATGGAACCAGCAAAAAGAAAGTGGTGAAAAAGCGTGTAATCAAGAAACGTACTGGTGGCAAACAAGAAACTACAGAAATTGTTACTGTAGAAGAAGATGGCAAGGAACCGGAAACCACAGTTACGGTTCAGGAACTTCCGGAAGATGAAGTTCACTTCTTGGAAAGACCTGAATTTAGGAAACCTGAATACATTGAAGAAATGCCGGAACAAGTCCAAGTTACAGAAGTTGTTTCGAGGGATGGAACCAGCAAAAAGAAAGTGGTGAAAAAGCGTGTAATCAAGAAACGTACTGGTGGCAAACAAGAAACTACAGAAATTGTTACTGTAGAAGAAGATGGCAAGGAACCGGAAACCACAGTTACGGTTCAGGAACTTCCGGAAGATGAAGTTCACTTCTTGGAAAGACCTGAATTTAGGAAACCTGAATACATTGAAGAAATGCCGGAACAAGTCCAAGTTACAGAAGTTGTTTCGAGGGATGGAACCAGCAAAAAGAAAGTGGTGAAAAAGCGTGTAATCAAGAAACGTACTGGTGGCAAACAAGAAACTACAGAAATTGTTACTGTAGAAGAAGATGGCAAGGAACCGGAAACCACAGTTACGGTTCAGGAACTTCCGGAAGATGAAGTTCACTTCTTGGAAAGACCTGAATTTAGGAAACCTGAATACATTGAAGAAATGCCGGAACAAGTCCAAGTTACAGAAGTTGTTTCGAGGGATGGAACCAGCAAAAAGAAAGTGGTGAAAAAGCGTGTAATCAAGAAACGTACTGGTGGCAAACAAGAAACTACAGAAATTGTTACTGTAGAAGAAGATGGCAAGGAACCGGAAACCACAGTTACGGTTCAGGAACTTCCGGAAGATGAAGTTCACTTCTTGGAAAGACCTGAATTTAGGAAACCTGAATACATTGAAGAAATGCCGGAACAAGTCCAAGTTACAGAAGTTGTTTCGAGGGATGGAACCAGCAAAAAGAAAGTGGTGAAAAAGCGTGTAATCAAGAAACGTACTGGTGGCAAACAAGAAACTACAGAAATTGTTACTGTAGAAGAAGATGGCAAGGAACCGGAAACCACAGTTACGGTTCAGGAACTTCCGGAAGATGAAGTTCACTTCTTGGAAAGACCTGAATTTAGGAAACCTGAATACATTGAAGAAATGCCGGAACAAGTCCAAGTTACAGAAGTTGTTTCGAGGGATGGAACCAGCAAAAAGAAAGTGGTGAAAAAGCGTGTAATCAAGAAACGTACTGGTGGCAAACAAGAAACTACAGAAATTGTTACTGTAGAAGAAGATGGCAAGGAACCGGAAACCACAGTTACGGTTCAGGAACTTCCGGAAGATGAAGTTCACTTCTTGGAAAGACCTGAATTTAGGAAACCTGAATACATTGAAGAAATGCCGGAACAAGTCCAAGTTACAGAAGTTGTTTCGAGGGATGGAACCAGCAAAAAGAAAGTGGTGAAAAAGCGTGTAATCAAGAAACGTACTGGTGGCAAACAAGAAACTACAGAAATTGTTACTGTAGAAGAAGATGGCAAGGAACCGGAAACCACAGTTACGGTTCAGGAACTTCCGGAAGATGAAGTTCACTTCTTGGAAAGACCTGAATTTAGGAAACCTGAATACATTGAAGAAATGCCGGAACAAGTCCAAGTTACAGAAGTTGTTTCGAGGGATGGAACCAGCAAAAAGAAAGTGGTGAAAAAGCGTGTAATCAAGAAACGTACTGGTGGCAAACAAGAAACTACAGAAATTGTTACTGTAGAAGAAGATGGCAAGGAACCGGAAACCACAGTTACGGTTCAGGAACTTCCGGAAGATGAAGTTCACTTCTTGGAAAGACCTGAATTTAGGAAACCTGAATACATTGAAGAAATGCCGGAACAAGTCCAAGTTACAGAAGTTGTTTCGAGGGATGGAACCAGCAAAAAGAAAGTGGTGAAAAAGCGTGTAATCAAGAAACGTACTGGTGGCAAACAAGAAACTACAGAAATTGTTACTGTAGAAGAAGATGGCAAGGAACCGGAAACCACAGTTACGGTTCAGGAACTTCCGGAAGATGAAGTTCACTTCTTGGAAAGACCTGAATTTAGGAAACCTGAATACATTGAAGAAATGCCGGAACAAGTCCAAGTTACAGAAGTTGTTTCGAGGGATGGAACCAGCAAAAAGAAAGTGGTGAAAAAGCGTGTAATCAAGAAACGTACTGGTGGCAAACAAGAAACTACAGAAATTGTTACTGTAGAAGAAGATGGCAAGGAACCGGAAACCACAGTTACGGTTCAGGAACTTCCGGAAGATGAAGTTCACTTCTTGGAAAGACCTGAATTTAGGAAACCTGAATACATTGAAGAAATGCCGGAACAAGTCCAAGTTACAGAAGTTGTTTCGAGGGATGGAACCAGCAAAAAGAAAGTGGTGAAAAAGCGTGTAATCAAGAAACGTACTGGTGGCAAACAAGAAACTACAGAAATTGTTACTGTAGAAGAAGATGGCAAGGAACCGGAAACCACAGTTACGGTTCAGGAACTTCCGGAAGATGAAGTTCACTTCTTGGAAAGACCTGAATTTAGGAAACCTGAATACATTGAAGAAATGCCGGAACAAGTCCAAGTTACAGAAGTTGTTTCGAGGGATGGAACCAGCAAAAAGAAAGTGGTGAAAAAGCGTGTAATCAAGAAACGTACTGGTGGCAAACAAGAAACTACAGAAATTGTTACTGTAGAAGAAGATGGCAAGGAACCGGAAACCACAGTTACGGTTCAGGAACTTCCGGAAGATGAAGTTCACTTCTTGGAAAGACCTGAATTTAGGAAACCTGAATACATTGAAGAAATGCCGGAACAAGTCCAAGTTACAGAAGTTGTTTCGAGGGATGGAACCAGCAAAAAGAAAGTGGTGAAAAAGCGTGTAATCAAGAAACGTACTGGTGGCAAACAAGAAACTACAGAAATTGTTACTGTAGAAGAAGATGGCAAGGAACCGGAAACCACAGTTACGGTTCAGGAACTTCCGGAAGATGAAGTTCACTTCTTGGAAAGACCTGAATTTAGGAAACCTGAATACATTGAAGAAATGCCGGAACAAGTCCAAGTTACAGAAGTTGTTTCGAGGGATGGAACCAGCAAAAAGAAAGTGGTGAAAAAGCGTGTAATCAAGAAACGTACTGGTGGCAAACAAGAAACTACAGAAATTGTTACTGTAGAAGAAGATGGCAAGGAACCGGAAACCACAGTTACGGTTCAGGAACTTCCGGAAGATGAAGTTCACTTCTTGGAAAGACCTGAATTTAGGAAACCTGAATACATTGAAGAAATGCCGGAACAAGTCCAAGTTACAGAAGTTGTTTCGAGGGATGGAACCAGCAAAAAGAAAGTGGTGAAAAAGCGTGTAATCAAGAAACGTACTGGTGGCAAACAAGAAACTACAGAAATTGTTACTGTAGAAGAAGATGGCAAGGAACCGGAAACCACAGTTACGGTTCAGGAACTTCCGGAAGATGAAGTTCACTTCTTGGAAAGACCTGAATTTAGGAAACCTGAATACATTGAAGAAATGCCGGAACAAGTCCAAGTTACAGAAGTTGTTTCGAGGGATGGAACCAGCAAAAAGAAAGTGGTGAAAAAGCGTGTAATCAAGAAACGTACTGGTGGCAAACAAGAAACTACAGAAATTGTTACTGTAGAAGAAGATGGCAAGGAACCGGAAACCACAGTTACGGTTCAGGAACTTCCGGAAGATGAAGTTCACTTCTTGGAAAGACCTGAATTTAGGAAACCTGAATACATTGAAGAAATGCCGGAACAAGTCCAAGTTACAGAAGTTGTTTCGAGGGATGGAACCAGCAAAAAGAAAGTGGTGAAAAAGCGTGTAATCAAGAAACGTACTGGTGGCAAACAAGAAACTACAGAAATTGTTACTGTAGAAGAAGATGGCAAGGAACCGGAAACCACAGTTACGGTTCAGGAACTTCCGGAAGATGAAGTTCACTTCTTGGAAAGACCTGAATTTAGGAAACCTGAATACATTGAAGAAATGCCGGAACAAGTCCAAGTTACAGAAGTTGTTTCGAGGGATGGAACCAGCAAAAAGAAAGTGGTGAAAAAGCGTGTAATCAAGAAACGTACTGGTGGCAAACAAGAAACTACAGAAATTGTTACTGTAGAAGAAGATGGCAAGGAACCGGAAACCACAGTTACGGTTCAGGAACTTCCGGAAGATGAAGTTCACTTCTTGGAAAGACCTGAATTTAGGAAACCTGAATACATTGAAGAAATGCCGGAACAAGTCCAAGTTACAGAAGTTGTTTCGAGGGATGGAACCAGCAAAAAGAAAGTGGTGAAAAAGCGTGTAATCAAGAAACGTACTGGTGGCAAACAAGAAACTACAGAAATTGTTACTGTAGAAGAAGATGGCAAGGAACCGGAAACCACAGTTACGGTTCAGGAACTTCCGGAAGATGAAGTTCACTTCTTGGAAAGACCTGAATTTAGGAAACCTGAATACATTGAAGAAATGCCGGAACAAGTCCAAGTTACAGAAGTTGTTTCGAGGGATGGAACCAGCAAAAAGAAAGTGGTGAAAAAGCGTGTAATCAAGAAACGTACTGGTGGCAAACAAGAAACTACAGAAATTGTTACTGTAGAAGAAGATGGCAAGGAACCGGAAACCACAGTTACGGTTCAGGAACTTCCGGAAGATGAAGTTCACTTCTTGGAAAGACCTGAATTTAGGAAACCTGAATACATTGAAGAAATGCCGGAACAAGTCCAAGTTACAGAAGTTGTTTCGAGGGATGGAACCAGCAAAAAGAAAGTGGTGAAAAAGCGTGTAATCAAGAAACGTACTGGTGGCAAACAAGAAACTACAGAAATTGTTACTGTAGAAGAAGATGGCAAGGAACCGGAAACCACAGTTACGGTTCAGGAACTTCCGGAAGATGAAGTTCACTTCTTGGAAAGACCTGAATTTAGGAAACCTGAATACATTGAAGAAATGCCGGAACAAGTCCAAGTTACAGAAGTTGTTTCGAGGGATGGAACCAGCAAAAAGAAAGTGGTGAAAAAGCGTGTAATCAAGAAACGTACTGGTGGCAAACAAGAAACTACAGAAATTGTTACTGTAGAAGAAGATGGCAAGGAACCGGAAACCACAGTTACGGTTCAGGAACTTCCGGAAGATGAAGTTCACTTCTTGGAAAGACCTGAATTTAGGAAACCTGAATACATTGAAGAAATGCCGGAACAAGTCCAAGTTACAGAAGTTGTTTCGAGGGATGGAACCAGCAAAAAGAAAGTGGTGAAAAAGCGTGTAATCAAGAAACGTACTGGTGGCAAACAAGAAACTACAGAAATTGTTACTGTAGAAGAAGATGGCAAGGAACCGGAAACCACAGTTACGGTTCAGGAACTTCCGGAAGATGAAGTTCACTTCTTGGAAAGACCTGAATTTAGGAAACCTGAATACATTGAAGAAATGCCGGAACAAGTCCAAGTTACAGAAGTTGTTTCGAGGGATGGAACCAGCAAAAAGAAAGTGGTGAAAAAGCGTGTAATCAAGAAACGTACTGGTGGCAAACAAGAAACTACAGAAATTGTTACTGTAGAAGAAGATGGCAAGGAACCGGAAACCACAGTTACGGTTCAGGAACTTCCGGAAGATGAAGTTCACTTCTTGGAAAGACCTGAATTTAGGAAACCTGAATACATTGAAGAAATGCCGGAACAAGTCCAAGTTACAGAAGTTGTTTCGAGGGATGGAACCAGCAAAAAGAAAGTGGTGAAAAAGCGTGTAATCAAGAAACGTACTGGTGGCAAACAAGAAACTACAGAAATTGTTACTGTAGAAGAAGATGGCAAGGAACCGGAAACCACAGTTACGGTTCAGGAACTTCCGGAAGATGAAGTTCACTTCTTGGAAAGACCTGAATTTAGGAAACCTGAATACATTGAAGAAATGCCGGAACAAGTCCAAGTTACAGAAGTTGTTTCGAGGGATGGAACCAGCAAAAAGAAAGTGGTGAAAAAGCGTGTAATCAAGAAACGTACTGGTGGCAAACAAGAAACTACAGAAATTGTTACTGTAGAAGAAGATGGCAAGGAACCGGAAACCACAGTTACGGTTCAGGAACTTCCGGAAGATGAAGTTCACTTCTTGGAAAGACCTGAATTTAGGAAACCTGAATACATTGAAGAAATGCCGGAACAAGTCCAAGTTACAGAAGTTGTTTCGAGGGATGGAACCAGCAAAAAGAAAGTGGTGAAAAAGCGTGTAATCAAGAAACGTACTGGTGGCAAACAAGAAACTACAGAAATTGTTACTGTAGAAGAAGATGGCAAGGAACCGGAAACCACAGTTACGGTTCAGGAACTTCCGGAAGATGAAGTTCACTTCTTGGAAAGACCTGAATTTAGGAAACCTGAATACATTGAAGAAATGCCGGAACAAGTCCAAGTTACAGAAGTTGTTTCGAGGGATGGAACCAGCAAAAAGAAAGTGGTGAAAAAGCGTGTAATCAAGAAACGTACTGGTGGCAAACAAGAAACTACAGAAATTGTTACTGTAGAAGAAGATGGCAAGGAACCGGAAACCACAGTTACGGTTCAGGAACTTCCGGAAGATGAAGTTCACTTCTTGGAAAGACCTGAATTTAGGAAACCTGAATACATTGAAGAAATGCCGGAACAAGTCCAAGTTACAGAAGTTGTTTCGAGGGATGGAACCAGCAAAAAGAAAGTGGTGAAAAAGCGTGTAATCAAGAAACGTACTGGTGGCAAACAAGAAACTACAGAAATTGTTACTGTAGAAGAAGATGGCAAGGAACCGGAAACCACAGTTACGGTTCAGGAACTTCCGGAAGATGAAGTTCACTTCTTGGAAAGACCTGAATTTAGGAAACCTGAATACATTGAAGAAATGCCGGAACAAGTCCAAGTTACAGAAGTTGTTTCGAGGGATGGAACCAGCAAAAAGAAAGTGGTGAAAAAGCGTGTAATCAAGAAACGTACTGGTGGCAAACAAGAAACTACAGAAATTGTTACTGTAGAAGAAGATGGCAAGGAACCGGAAACCACAGTTACGGTTCAGGAACTTCCGGAAGATGAAGTTCACTTCTTGGAAAGACCTGAATTTAGGAAACCTGAATACATTGAAGAAATGCCGGAACAAGTCCAAGTTACAGAAGTTGTTTCGAGGGATGGAACCAGCAAAAAGAAAGTGGTGAAAAAGCGTGTAATCAAGAAACGTACTGGTGGCAAACAAGAAACTACAGAAATTGTTACTGTAGAAGAAGATGGCAAGGAACCGGAAACCACAGTTACGGTTCAGGAACTTCCGGAAGATGAAGTTCACTTCTTGGAAAGACCTGAATTTAGGAAACCTGAATACATTGAAGAAATGCCGGAACAAGTCCAAGTTACAGAAGTTGTTTCGAGGGATGGAACCAGCAAAAAGAAAGTGGTGAAAAAGCGTGTAATCAAGAAACGTACTGGTGGCAAACAAGAAACTACAGAAATTGTTACTGTAGAAGAAGATGGCAAGGAACCGGAAACCACAGTTACGGTTCAGGAACTTCCGGAAGATGAAGTTCACTTCTTGGAAAGACCTGAATTTAGGAAACCTGAATACATTGAAGAAATGCCGGAACAAGTCCAAGTTACAGAAGTTGTTTCGAGGGATGGAACCAGCAAAAAGAAAGTGGTGAAAAAGCGTGTAATCAAGAAACGTACTGGTGGCAAACAAGAAACTACAGAAATTGTTACTGTAGAAGAAGATGGCAAGGAACCGGAAACCACAGTTACGGTTCAGGAACTTCCGGAAGATGAAGTTCACTTCTTGGAAAGACCTGAATTTAGGAAACCTGAATACATTGAAGAAATGCCGGAACAAGTCCAAGTTACAGAAGTTGTTTCGAGGGATGGAACCAGCAAAAAGAAAGTGGTGAAAAAGCGTGTAATCAAGAAACGTACTGGTGGCAAACAAGAAACTACAGAAATTGTTACTGTAGAAGAAGATGGCAAGGAACCGGAAACCACAGTTACGGTTCAGGAACTTCCGGAAGATGAAGTTCACTTCTTGGAAAGACCTGAATTTAGGAAACCTGAATACATTGAAGAAATGCCGGAACAAGTCCAAGTTACAGAAGTTGTTTCGAGGGATGGAACCAGCAAAAAGAAAGTGGTGAAAAAGCGTGTAATCAAGAAACGTACTGGTGGCAAACAAGAAACTACAGAAATTGTTACTGTAGAAGAAGATGGCAAGGAACCGGAAACCACAGTTACGGTTCAGGAACTTCCGGAAGATGAAGTTCACTTCTTGGAAAGACCTGAATTTAGGAAACCTGAATACATTGAAGAAATGCCGGAACAAGTCCAAGTTACAGAAGTTGTTTCGAGGGATGGAACCAGCAAAAAGAAAGTGGTGAAAAAGCGTGTAATCAAGAAACGTACTGGTGGCAAACAAGAAACTACAGAAATTGTTACTGTAGAAGAAGATGGCAAGGAACCGGAAACCACAGTTACGGTTCAGGAACTTCCGGAAGATGAAGTTCACTTCTTGGAAAGACCTGAATTTAGGAAACCTGAATACATTGAAGAAATGCCGGAACAAGTCCAAGTTACAGAAGTTGTTTCGAGGGATGGAACCAGCAAAAAGAAAGTGGTGAAAAAGCGTGTAATCAAGAAACGTACTGGTGGCAAACAAGAAACTACAGAAATTGTTACTGTAGAAGAAGATGGCAAGGAACCGGAAACCACAGTTACGGTTCAGGAACTTCCGGAAGATGAAGTTCACTTCTTGGAAAGACCTGAATTTAGGAAACCTGAATACATTGAAGAAATGCCGGAACAAGTCCAAGTTACAGAAGTTGTTTCGAGGGATGGAACCAGCAAAAAGAAAGTGGTGAAAAAGCGTGTAATCAAGAAACGTACTGGTGGCAAACAAGAAACTACAGAAATTGTTACTGTAGAAGAAGATGGCAAGGAACCGGAAACCACAGTTACGGTTCAGGAACTTCCGGAAGATGAAGTTCACTTCTTGGAAAGACCTGAATTTAGGAAACCTGAATACATTGAAGAAATGCCGGAACAAGTCCAAGTTACAGAAGTTGTTTCGAGGGATGGAACCAGCAAAAAGAAAGTGGTGAAAAAGCGTGTAATCAAGAAACGTACTGGTGGCAAACAAGAAACTACAGAAATTGTTACTGTAGAAGAAGATGGCAAGGAACCGGAAACCACAGTTACGGTTCAGGAACTTCCGGAAGATGAAGTTCACTTCTTGGAAAGACCTGAATTTAGGAAACCTGAATACATTGAAGAAATGCCGGAACAAGTCCAAGTTACAGAAGTTGTTTCGAGGGATGGAACCAGCAAAAAGAAAGTGGTGAAAAAGCGTGTAATCAAGAAACGTACTGGTGGCAAACAAGAAACTACAGAAATTGTTACTGTAGAAGAAGATGGCAAGGAACCGGAAACCACAGTTACGGTTCAGGAACTTCCGGAAGATGAAGTTCACTTCTTGGAAAGACCTGAATTTAGGAAACCTGAATACATTGAAGAAATGCCGGAACAAGTCCAAGTTACAGAAGTTGTTTCGAGGGATGGAACCAGCAAAAAGAAAGTGGTGAAAAAGCGTGTAATCAAGAAACGTACTGGTGGCAAACAAGAAACTACAGAAATTGTTACTGTAGAAGAAGATGGCAAGGAACCGGAAACCACAGTTACGGTTCAGGAACTTCCGGAAGATGAAGTTCACTTCTTGGAAAGACCTGAATTTAGGAAACCTGAATACATTGAAGAAATGCCGGAACAAGTCCAAGTTACAGAAGTTGTTTCGAGGGATGGAACCAGCAAAAAGAAAGTGGTGAAAAAGCGTGTAATCAAGAAACGTACTGGTGGCAAACAAGAAACTACAGAAATTGTTACTGTAGAAGAAGATGGCAAGGAACCGGAAACCACAGTTACGGTTCAGGAACTTCCGGAAGATGAAGTTCACTTCTTGGAAAGACCTGAATTTAGGAAACCTGAATACATTGAAGAAATGCCGGAACAAGTCCAAGTTACAGAAGTTGTTTCGAGGGATGGAACCAGCAAAAAGAAAGTGGTGAAAAAGCGTGTAATCAAGAAACGTACTGGTGGCAAACAAGAAACTACAGAAATTGTTACTGTAGAAGAAGATGGCAAGGAACCGGAAACCACAGTTACGGTTCAGGAACTTCCGGAAGATGAAGTTCACTTCTTGGAAAGACCTGAATTTAGGAAACCTGAATACATTGAAGAAATGCCGGAACAAGTCCAAGTTACAGAAGTTGTTTCGAGGGATGGAACCAGCAAAAAGAAAGTGGTGAAAAAGCGTGTAATCAAGAAACGTACTGGTGGCAAACAAGAAACTACAGAAATTGTTACTGTAGAAGAAGATGGCAAGGAACCGGAAACCACAGTTACGGTTCAGGAACTTCCGGAAGATGAAGTTCACTTCTTGGAAAGACCTGAATTTAGGAAACCTGAATACATTGAAGAAATGCCGGAACAAGTCCAAGTTACAGAAGTTGTTTCGAGGGATGGAACCAGCAAAAAGAAAGTGGTGAAAAAGCGTGTAATCAAGAAACGTACTGGTGGCAAACAAGAAACTACAGAAATTGTTACTGTAGAAGAAGATGGCAAGGAACCGGAAACCACAGTTACGGTTCAGGAACTTCCGGAAGATGAAGTTCACTTCTTGGAAAGACCTGAATTTAGGAAACCTGAATACATTGAAGAAATGCCGGAACAAGTCCAAGTTACAGAAGTTGTTTCGAGGGATGGAACCAGCAAAAAGAAAGTGGTGAAAAAGCGTGTAATCAAGAAACGTACTGGTGGCAAACAAGAAACTACAGAAATTGTTACTGTAGAAGAAGATGGCAAGGAACCGGAAACCACAGTTACGGTTCAGGAACTTCCGGAAGATGAAGTTCACTTCTTGGAAAGACCTGAATTTAGGAAACCTGAATACATTGAAGAAATGCCGGAACAAGTCCAAGTTACAGAAGTTGTTTCGAGGGATGGAACCAGCAAAAAGAAAGTGGTGAAAAAGCGTGTAATCAAGAAACGTACTGGTGGCAAACAAGAAACTACAGAAATTGTTACTGTAGAAGAAGATGGCAAGGAACCGGAAACCACAGTTACGGTTCAGGAACTTCCGGAAGATGAAGTTCACTTCTTGGAAAGACCTGAATTTAGGAAACCTGAATACATTGAAGAAATGCCGGAACAAGTCCAAGTTACAGAAGTTGTTTCGAGGGATGGAACCAGCAAAAAGAAAGTGGTGAAAAAGCGTGTAATCAAGAAACGTACTGGTGGCAAACAAGAAACTACAGAAATTGTTACTGTAGAAGAAGATGGCAAGGAACCGGAAACCACAGTTACGGTTCAGGAACTTCCGGAAGATGAAGTTCACTTCTTGGAAAGACCTGAATTTAGGAAACCTGAATACATTGAAGAAATGCCGGAACAAGTCCAAGTTACAGAAGTTGTTTCGAGGGATGGAACCAGCAAAAAGAAAGTGGTGAAAAAGCGTGTAATCAAGAAACGTACTGGTGGCAAACAAGAAACTACAGAAATTGTTACTGTAGAAGAAGATGGCAAGGAACCGGAAACCACAGTTACGGTTCAGGAACTTCCGGAAGATGAAGTTCACTTCTTGGAAAGACCTGAATTTAGGAAACCTGAATACATTGAAGAAATGCCGGAACAAGTCCAAGTTACAGAAGTTGTTTCGAGGGATGGAACCAGCAAAAAGAAAGTGGTGAAAAAGCGTGTAATCAAGAAACGTACTGGTGGCAAACAAGAAACTACAGAAATTGTTACTGTAGAAGAAGATGGCAAGGAACCGGAAACCACAGTTACGGTTCAGGAACTTCCGGAAGATGAAGTTCACTTCTTGGAAAGACCTGAATTTAGGAAACCTGAATACATTGAAGAAATGCCGGAACAAGTCCAAGTTACAGAAGTTGTTTCGAGGGATGGAACCAGCAAAAAGAAAGTGGTGAAAAAGCGTGTAATCAAGAAACGTACTGGTGGCAAACAAGAAACTACAGAAATTGTTACTGTAGAAGAAGATGGCAAGGAACCGGAAACCACAGTTACGGTTCAGGAACTTCCGGAAGATGAAGTTCACTTCTTGGAAAGACCTGAATTTAGGAAACCTGAATACATTGAAGAAATGCCGGAACAAGTCCAAGTTACAGAAGTTGTTTCGAGGGATGGAACCAGCAAAAAGAAAGTGGTGAAAAAGCGTGTAATCAAGAAACGTACTGGTGGCAAACAAGAAACTACAGAAATTGTTACTGTAGAAGAAGATGGCAAGGAACCGGAAACCACAGTTACGGTTCAGGAACTTCCGGAAGATGAAGTTCACTTCTTGGAAAGACCTGAATTTAGGAAACCTGAATACATTGAAGAAATGCCGGAACAAGTCCAAGTTACAGAAGTTGTTTCGAGGGATGGAACCAGCAAAAAGAAAGTGGTGAAAAAGCGTGTAATCAAGAAACGTACTGGTGGCAAACAAGAAACTACAGAAATTGTTACTGTAGAAGAAGATGGCAAGGAACCGGAAACCACAGTTACGGTTCAGGAACTTCCGGAAGATGAAGTTCACTTCTTGGAAAGACCTGAATTTAGGAAACCTGAATACATTGAAGAAATGCCGGAACAAGTCCAAGTTACAGAAGTTGTTTCGAGGGATGGAACCAGCAAAAAGAAAGTGGTGAAAAAGCGTGTAATCAAGAAACGTACTGGTGGCAAACAAGAAACTACAGAAATTGTTACTGTAGAAGAAGATGGCAAGGAACCGGAAACCACAGTTACGGTTCAGGAACTTCCGGAAGATGAAGTTCACTTCTTGGAAAGACCTGAATTTAGGAAACCTGAATACATTGAAGAAATGCCGGAACAAGTCCAAGTTACAGAAGTTGTTTCGAGGGATGGAACCAGCAAAAAGAAAGTGGTGAAAAAGCGTGTAATCAAGAAACGTACTGGTGGCAAACAAGAAACTACAGAAATTGTTACTGTAGAAGAAGATGGCAAGGAACCGGAAACCACAGTTACGGTTCAGGAACTTCCGGAAGATGAAGTTCACTTCTTGGAAAGACCTGAATTTAGGAAACCTGAATACATTGAAGAAATGCCGGAACAAGTCCAAGTTACAGAAGTTGTTTCGAGGGATGGAACCAGCAAAAAGAAAGTGGTGAAAAAGCGTGTAATCAAGAAACGTACTGGTGGCAAACAAGAAACTACAGAAATTGTTACTGTAGAAGAAGATGGCAAGGAACCGGAAACCACAGTTACGGTTCAGGAACTTCCGGAAGATGAAGTTCACTTCTTGGAAAGACCTGAATTTAGGAAACCTGAATACATTGAAGAAATGCCGGAACAAGTCCAAGTTACAGAAGTTGTTTCGAGGGATGGAACCAGCAAAAAGAAAGTGGTGAAAAAGCGTGTAATCAAGAAACGTACTGGTGGCAAACAAGAAACTACAGAAATTGTTACTGTAGAAGAAGATGGCAAGGAACCGGAAACCACAGTTACGGTTCAGGAACTTCCGGAAGATGAAGTTCACTTCTTGGAAAGACCTGAATTTAGGAAACCTGAATACATTGAAGAAATGCCGGAACAAGTCCAAGTTACAGAAGTTGTTTCGAGGGATGGAACCAGCAAAAAGAAAGTGGTGAAAAAGCGTGTAATCAAGAAACGTACTGGTGGCAAACAAGAAACTACAGAAATTGTTACTGTAGAAGAAGATGGCAAGGAACCGGAAACCACAGTTACGGTTCAGGAACTTCCGGAAGATGAAGTTCACTTCTTGGAAAGACCTGAATTTAGGAAACCTGAATACATTGAAGAAATGCCGGAACAAGTCCAAGTTACAGAAGTTGTTTCGAGGGATGGAACCAGCAAAAAGAAAGTGGTGAAAAAGCGTGTAATCAAGAAACGTACTGGTGGCAAACAAGAAACTACAGAAATTGTTACTGTAGAAGAAGATGGCAAGGAACCGGAAACCACAGTTACGGTTCAGGAACTTCCGGAAGATGAAGTTCACTTCTTGGAAAGACCTGAATTTAGGAAACCTGAATACATTGAAGAAATGCCGGAACAAGTCCAAGTTACAGAAGTTGTTTCGAGGGATGGAACCAGCAAAAAGAAAGTGGTGAAAAAGCGTGTAATCAAGAAACGTACTGGTGGCAAACAAGAAACTACAGAAATTGTTACTGTAGAAGAAGATGGCAAGGAACCGGAAACCACAGTTACGGTTCAGGAACTTCCGGAAGATGAAGTTCACTTCTTGGAAAGACCTGAATTTAGGAAACCTGAATACATTGAAGAAATGCCGGAACAAGTCCAAGTTACAGAAGTTGTTTCGAGGGATGGAACCAGCAAAAAGAAAGTGGTGAAAAAGCGTGTAATCAAGAAACGTACTGGTGGCAAACAAGAAACTACAGAAATTGTTACTGTAGAAGAAGATGGCAAGGAACCGGAAACCACAGTTACGGTTCAGGAACTTCCGGAAGATGAAGTTCACTTCTTGGAAAGACCTGAATTTAGGAAACCTGAATACATTGAAGAAATGCCGGAACAAGTCCAAGTTACAGAAGTTGTTTCGAGGGATGGAACCAGCAAAAAGAAAGTGGTGAAAAAGCGTGTAATCAAGAAACGTACTGGTGGCAAACAAGAAACTACAGAAATTGTTACTGTAGAAGAAGATGGCAAGGAACCGGAAACCACAGTTACGGTTCAGGAACTTCCGGAAGATGAAGTTCACTTCTTGGAAAGACCTGAATTTAGGAAACCTGAATACATTGAAGAAATGCCGGAACAAGTCCAAGTTACAGAAGTTGTTTCGAGGGATGGAACCAGCAAAAAGAAAGTGGTGAAAAAGCGTGTAATCAAGAAACGTACTGGTGGCAAACAAGAAACTACAGAAATTGTTACTGTAGAAGAAGATGGCAAGGAACCGGAAACCACAGTTACGGTTCAGGAACTTCCGGAAGATGAAGTTCACTTCTTGGAAAGACCTGAATTTAGGAAACCTGAATACATTGAAGAAATGCCGGAACAAGTCCAAGTTACAGAAGTTGTTTCGAGGGATGGAACCAGCAAAAAGAAAGTGGTGAAAAAGCGTGTAATCAAGAAACGTACTGGTGGCAAACAAGAAACTACAGAAATTGTTACTGTAGAAGAAGATGGCAAGGAACCGGAAACCACAGTTACGGTTCAGGAACTTCCGGAAGATGAAGTTCACTTCTTGGAAAGACCTGAATTTAGGAAACCTGAATACATTGAAGAAATGCCGGAACAAGTCCAAGTTACAGAAGTTGTTTCGAGGGATGGAACCAGCAAAAAGAAAGTGGTGAAAAAGCGTGTAATCAAGAAACGTACTGGTGGCAAACAAGAAACTACAGAAATTGTTACTGTAGAAGAAGATGGCAAGGAACCGGAAACCACAGTTACGGTTCAGGAACTTCCGGAAGATGAAGTTCACTTCTTGGAAAGACCTGAATTTAGGAAACCTGAATACATTGAAGAAATGCCGGAACAAGTCCAAGTTACAGAAGTTGTTTCGAGGGATGGAACCAGCAAAAAGAAAGTGGTGAAAAAGCGTGTAATCAAGAAACGTACTGGTGGCAAACAAGAAACTACAGAAATTGTTACTGTAGAAGAAGATGGCAAGGAACCGGAAACCACAGTTACGGTTCAGGAACTTCCGGAAGATGAAGTTCACTTCTTGGAAAGACCTGAATTTAGGAAACCTGAATACATTGAAGAAATGCCGGAACAAGTCCAAGTTACAGAAGTTGTTTCGAGGGATGGAACCAGCAAAAAGAAAGTGGTGAAAAAGCGTGTAATCAAGAAACGTACTGGTGGCAAACAAGAAACTACAGAAATTGTTACTGTAGAAGAAGATGGCAAGGAACCGGAAACCACAGTTACGGTTCAGGAACTTCCGGAAGATGAAGTTCACTTCTTGGAAAGACCTGAATTTAGGAAACCTGAATACATTGAAGAAATGCCGGAACAAGTCCAAGTTACAGAAGTTGTTTCGAGGGATGGAACCAGCAAAAAGAAAGTGGTGAAAAAGCGTGTAATCAAGAAACGTACTGGTGGCAAACAAGAAACTACAGAAATTGTTACTGTAGAAGAAGATGGCAAGGAACCGGAAACCACAGTTACGGTTCAGGAACTTCCGGAAGATGAAGTTCACTTCTTGGAAAGACCTGAATTTAGGAAACCTGAATACATTGAAGAAATGCCGGAACAAGTCCAAGTTACAGAAGTTGTTTCGAGGGATGGAACCAGCAAAAAGAAAGTGGTGAAAAAGCGTGTAATCAAGAAACGTACTGGTGGCAAACAAGAAACTACAGAAATTGTTACTGTAGAAGAAGATGGCAAGGAACCGGAAACCACAGTTACGGTTCAGGAACTTCCGGAAGATGAAGTTCACTTCTTGGAAAGACCTGAATTTAGGAAACCTGAATACATTGAAGAAATGCCGGAACAAGTCCAAGTTACAGAAGTTGTTTCGAGGGATGGAACCAGCAAAAAGAAAGTGGTGAAAAAGCGTGTAATCAAGAAACGTACTGGTGGCAAACAAGAAACTACAGAAATTGTTACTGTAGAAGAAGATGGCAAGGAACCGGAAACCACAGTTACGGTTCAGGAACTTCCGGAAGATGAAGTTCACTTCTTGGAAAGACCTGAATTTAGGAAACCTGAATACATTGAAGAAATGCCGGAACAAGTCCAAGTTACAGAAGTTGTTTCGAGGGATGGAACCAGCAAAAAGAAAGTGGTGAAAAAGCGTGTAATCAAGAAACGTACTGGTGGCAAACAAGAAACTACAGAAATTGTTACTGTAGAAGAAGATGGCAAGGAACCGGAAACCACAGTTACGGTTCAGGAACTTCCGGAAGATGAAGTTCACTTCTTGGAAAGACCTGAATTTAGGAAACCTGAATACATTGAAGAAATGCCGGAACAAGTCCAAGTTACAGAAGTTGTTTCGAGGGATGGAACCAGCAAAAAGAAAGTGGTGAAAAAGCGTGTAATCAAGAAACGTACTGGTGGCAAACAAGAAACTACAGAAATTGTTACTGTAGAAGAAGATGGCAAGGAACCGGAAACCACAGTTACGGTTCAGGAACTTCCGGAAGATGAAGTTCACTTCTTGGAAAGACCTGAATTTAGGAAACCTGAATACATTGAAGAAATGCCGGAACAAGTCCAAGTTACAGAAGTTGTTTCGAGGGATGGAACCAGCAAAAAGAAAGTGGTGAAAAAGCGTGTAATCAAGAAACGTACTGGTGGCAAACAAGAAACTACAGAAATTGTTACTGTAGAAGAAGATGGCAAGGAACCGGAAACCACAGTTACGGTTCAGGAACTTCCGGAAGATGAAGTTCACTTCTTGGAAAGACCTGAATTTAGGAAACCTGAATACATTGAAGAAATGCCGGAACAAGTCCAAGTTACAGAAGTTGTTTCGAGGGATGGAACCAGCAAAAAGAAAGTGGTGAAAAAGCGTGTAATCAAGAAACGTACTGGTGGCAAACAAGAAACTACAGAAATTGTTACTGTAGAAGAAGATGGCAAGGAACCGGAAACCACAGTTACGGTTCAGGAACTTCCGGAAGATGAAGTTCACTTCTTGGAAAGACCTGAATTTAGGAAACCTGAATACATTGAAGAAATGCCGGAACAAGTCCAAGTTACAGAAGTTGTTTCGAGGGATGGAACCAGCAAAAAGAAAGTGGTGAAAAAGCGTGTAATCAAGAAACGTACTGGTGGCAAACAAGAAACTACAGAAATTGTTACTGTAGAAGAAGATGGCAAGGAACCGGAAACCACAGTTACGGTTCAGGAACTTCCGGAAGATGAAGTTCACTTCTTGGAAAGACCTGAATTTAGGAAACCTGAATACATTGAAGAAATGCCGGAACAAGTCCAAGTTACAGAAGTTGTTTCGAGGGATGGAACCAGCAAAAAGAAAGTGGTGAAAAAGCGTGTAATCAAGAAACGTACTGGTGGCAAACAAGAAACTACAGAAATTGTTACTGTAGAAGAAGATGGCAAGGAACCGGAAACCACAGTTACGGTTCAGGAACTTCCGGAAGATGAAGTTCACTTCTTGGAAAGACCTGAATTTAGGAAACCTGAATACATTGAAGAAATGCCGGAACAAGTCCAAGTTACAGAAGTTGTTTCGAGGGATGGAACCAGCAAAAAGAAAGTGGTGAAAAAGCGTGTAATCAAGAAACGTACTGGTGGCAAACAAGAAACTACAGAAATTGTTACTGTAGAAGAAGATGGCAAGGAACCGGAAACCACAGTTACGGTTCAGGAACTTCCGGAAGATGAAGTTCACTTCTTGGAAAGACCTGAATTTAGGAAACCTGAATACATTGAAGAAATGCCGGAACAAGTCCAAGTTACAGAAGTTGTTTCGAGGGATGGAACCAGCAAAAAGAAAGTGGTGAAAAAGCGTGTAATCAAGAAACGTACTGGTGGCAAACAAGAAACTACAGAAATTGTTACTGTAGAAGAAGATGGCAAGGAACCGGAAACCACAGTTACGGTTCAGGAACTTCCGGAAGATGAAGTTCACTTCTTGGAAAGACCTGAATTTAGGAAACCTGAATACATTGAAGAAATGCCGGAACAAGTCCAAGTTACAGAAGTTGTTTCGAGGGATGGAACCAGCAAAAAGAAAGTGGTGAAAAAGCGTGTAATCAAGAAACGTACTGGTGGCAAACAAGAAACTACAGAAATTGTTACTGTAGAAGAAGATGGCAAGGAACCGGAAACCACAGTTACGGTTCAGGAACTTCCGGAAGATGAAGTTCACTTCTTGGAAAGACCTGAATTTAGGAAACCTGAATACATTGAAGAAATGCCGGAACAAGTCCAAGTTACAGAAGTTGTTTCGAGGGATGGAACCAGCAAAAAGAAAGTGGTGAAAAAGCGTGTAATCAAGAAACGTACTGGTGGCAAACAAGAAACTACAGAAATTGTTACTGTAGAAGAAGATGGCAAGGAACCGGAAACCACAGTTACGGTTCAGGAACTTCCGGAAGATGAAGTTCACTTCTTGGAAAGACCTGAATTTAGGAAACCTGAATACATTGAAGAAATGCCGGAACAAGTCCAAGTTACAGAAGTTGTTTCGAGGGATGGAACCAGCAAAAAGAAAGTGGTGAAAAAGCGTGTAATCAAGAAACGTACTGGTGGCAAACAAGAAACTACAGAAATTGTTACTGTAGAAGAAGATGGCAAGGAACCGGAAACCACAGTTACGGTTCAGGAACTTCCGGAAGATGAAGTTCACTTCTTGGAAAGACCTGAATTTAGGAAACCTGAATACATTGAAGAAATGCCGGAACAAGTCCAAGTTACAGAAGTTGTTTCGAGGGATGGAACCAGCAAAAAGAAAGTGGTGAAAAAGCGTGTAATCAAGAAACGTACTGGTGGCAAACAAGAAACTACAGAAATTGTTACTGTAGAAGAAGATGGCAAGGAACCGGAAACCACAGTTACGGTTCAGGAACTTCCGGAAGATGAAGTTCACTTCTTGGAAAGACCTGAATTTAGGAAACCTGAATACATTGAAGAAATGCCGGAACAAGTCCAAGTTACAGAAGTTGTTTCGAGGGATGGAACCAGCAAAAAGAAAGTGGTGAAAAAGCGTGTAATCAAGAAACGTACTGGTGGCAAACAAGAAACTACAGAAATTGTTACTGTAGAAGAAGATGGCAAGGAACCGGAAACCACAGTTACGGTTCAGGAACTTCCGGAAGATGAAGTTCACTTCTTGGAAAGACCTGAATTTAGGAAACCTGAATACATTGAAGAAATGCCGGAACAAGTCCAAGTTACAGAAGTTGTTTCGAGGGATGGAACCAGCAAAAAGAAAGTGGTGAAAAAGCGTGTAATCAAGAAACGTACTGGTGGCAAACAAGAAACTACAGAAATTGTTACTGTAGAAGAAGATGGCAAGGAACCGGAAACCACAGTTACGGTTCAGGAACTTCCGGAAGATGAAGTTCACTTCTTGGAAAGACCTGAATTTAGGAAACCTGAATACATTGAAGAAATGCCGGAACAAGTCCAAGTTACAGAAGTTGTTTCGAGGGATGGAACCAGCAAAAAGAAAGTGGTGAAAAAGCGTGTAATCAAGAAACGTACTGGTGGCAAACAAGAAACTACAGAAATTGTTACTGTAGAAGAAGATGGCAAGGAACCGGAAACCACAGTTACGGTTCAGGAACTTCCGGAAGATGAAGTTCACTTCTTGGAAAGACCTGAATTTAGGAAACCTGAATACATTGAAGAAATGCCGGAACAAGTCCAAGTTACAGAAGTTGTTTCGAGGGATGGAACCAGCAAAAAGAAAGTGGTGAAAAAGCGTGTAATCAAGAAACGTACTGGTGGCAAACAAGAAACTACAGAAATTGTTACTGTAGAAGAAGATGGCAAGGAACCGGAAACCACAGTTACGGTTCAGGAACTTCCGGAAGATGAAGTTCACTTCTTGGAAAGACCTGAATTTAGGAAACCTGAATACATTGAAGAAATGCCGGAACAAGTCCAAGTTACAGAAGTTGTTTCGAGGGATGGAACCAGCAAAAAGAAAGTGGTGAAAAAGCGTGTAATCAAGAAACGTACTGGTGGCAAACAAGAAACTACAGAAATTGTTACTGTAGAAGAAGATGGCAAGGAACCGGAAACCACAGTTACGGTTCAGGAACTTCCGGAAGATGAAGTTCACTTCTTGGAAAGACCTGAATTTAGGAAACCTGAATACATTGAAGAAATGCCGGAACAAGTCCAAGTTACAGAAGTTGTTTCGAGGGATGGAACCAGCAAAAAGAAAGTGGTGAAAAAGCGTGTAATCAAGAAACGTACTGGTGGCAAACAAGAAACTACAGAAATTGTTACTGTAGAAGAAGATGGCAAGGAACCGGAAACCACAGTTACGGTTCAGGAACTTCCGGAAGATGAAGTTCACTTCTTGGAAAGACCTGAATTTAGGAAACCTGAATACATTGAAGAAATGCCGGAACAAGTCCAAGTTACAGAAGTTGTTTCGAGGGATGGAACCAGCAAAAAGAAAGTGGTGAAAAAGCGTGTAATCAAGAAACGTACTGGTGGCAAACAAGAAACTACAGAAATTGTTACTGTAGAAGAAGATGGCAAGGAACCGGAAACCACAGTTACGGTTCAGGAACTTCCGGAAGATGAAGTTCACTTCTTGGAAAGACCTGAATTTAGGAAACCTGAATACATTGAAGAAATGCCGGAACAAGTCCAAGTTACAGAAGTTGTTTCGAGGGATGGAACCAGCAAAAAGAAAGTGGTGAAAAAGCGTGTAATCAAGAAACGTACTGGTGGCAAACAAGAAACTACAGAAATTGTTACTGTAGAAGAAGATGGCAAGGAACCGGAAACCACAGTTACGGTTCAGGAACTTCCGGAAGATGAAGTTCACTTCTTGGAAAGACCTGAATTTAGGAAACCTGAATACATTGAAGAAATGCCGGAACAAGTCCAAGTTACAGAAGTTGTTTCGAGGGATGGAACCAGCAAAAAGAAAGTGGTGAAAAAGCGTGTAATCAAGAAACGTACTGGTGGCAAACAAGAAACTACAGAAATTGTTACTGTAGAAGAAGATGGCAAGGAACCGGAAACCACAGTTACGGTTCAGGAACTTCCGGAAGATGAAGTTCACTTCTTGGAAAGACCTGAATTTAGGAAACCTGAATACATTGAAGAAATGCCGGAACAAGTCCAAGTTACAGAAGTTGTTTCGAGGGATGGAACCAGCAAAAAGAAAGTGGTGAAAAAGCGTGTAATCAAGAAACGTACTGGTGGCAAACAAGAAACTACAGAAATTGTTACTGTAGAAGAAGATGGCAAGGAACCGGAAACCACAGTTACGGTTCAGGAACTTCCGGAAGATGAAGTTCACTTCTTGGAAAGACCTGAATTTAGGAAACCTGAATACATTGAAGAAATGCCGGAACAAGTCCAAGTTACAGAAGTTGTTTCGAGGGATGGAACCAGCAAAAAGAAAGTGGTGAAAAAGCGTGTAATCAAGAAACGTACTGGTGGCAAACAAGAAACTACAGAAATTGTTACTGTAGAAGAAGATGGCAAGGAACCGGAAACCACAGTTACGGTTCAGGAACTTCCGGAAGATGAAGTTCACTTCTTGGAAAGACCTGAATTTAGGAAACCTGAATACATTGAAGAAATGCCGGAACAAGTCCAAGTTACAGAAGTTGTTTCGAGGGATGGAACCAGCAAAAAGAAAGTGGTGAAAAAGCGTGTAATCAAGAAACGTACTGGTGGCAAACAAGAAACTACAGAAATTGTTACTGTAGAAGAAGATGGCAAGGAACCGGAAACCACAGTTACGGTTCAGGAACTTCCGGAAGATGAAGTTCACTTCTTGGAAAGACCTGAATTTAGGAAACCTGAATACATTGAAGAAATGCCGGAACAAGTCCAAGTTACAGAAGTTGTTTCGAGGGATGGAACCAGCAAAAAGAAAGTGGTGAAAAAGCGTGTAATCAAGAAACGTACTGGTGGCAAACAAGAAACTACAGAAATTGTTACTGTAGAAGAAGATGGCAAGGAACCGGAAACCACAGTTACGGTTCAGGAACTTCCGGAAGATGAAGTTCACTTCTTGGAAAGACCTGAATTTAGGAAACCTGAATACATTGAAGAAATGCCGGAACAAGTCCAAGTTACAGAAGTTGTTTCGAGGGATGGAACCAGCAAAAAGAAAGTGGTGAAAAAGCGTGTAATCAAGAAACGTACTGGTGGCAAACAAGAAACTACAGAAATTGTTACTGTAGAAGAAGATGGCAAGGAACCGGAAACCACAGTTACGGTTCAGGAACTTCCGGAAGATGAAGTTCACTTCTTGGAAAGACCTGAATTTAGGAAACCTGAATACATTGAAGAAATGCCGGAACAAGTCCAAGTTACAGAAGTTGTTTCGAGGGATGGAACCAGCAAAAAGAAAGTGGTGAAAAAGCGTGTAATCAAGAAACGTACTGGTGGCAAACAAGAAACTACAGAAATTGTTACTGTAGAAGAAGATGGCAAGGAACCGGAAACCACAGTTACGGTTCAGGAACTTCCGGAAGATGAAGTTCACTTCTTGGAAAGACCTGAATTTAGGAAACCTGAATACATTGAAGAAATGCCGGAACAAGTCCAAGTTACAGAAGTTGTTTCGAGGGATGGAACCAGCAAAAAGAAAGTGGTGAAAAAGCGTGTAATCAAGAAACGTACTGGTGGCAAACAAGAAACTACAGAAATTGTTACTGTAGAAGAAGATGGCAAGGAACCGGAAACCACAGTTACGGTTCAGGAACTTCCGGAAGATGAAGTTCACTTCTTGGAAAGACCTGAATTTAGGAAACCTGAATACATTGAAGAAATGCCGGAACAAGTCCAAGTTACAGAAGTTGTTTCGAGGGATGGAACCAGCAAAAAGAAAGTGGTGAAAAAGCGTGTAATCAAGAAACGTACTGGTGGCAAACAAGAAACTACAGAAATTGTTACTGTAGAAGAAGATGGCAAGGAACCGGAAACCACAGTTACGGTTCAGGAACTTCCGGAAGATGAAGTTCACTTCTTGGAAAGACCTGAATTTAGGAAACCTGAATACATTGAAGAAATGCCGGAACAAGTCCAAGTTACAGAAGTTGTTTCGAGGGATGGAACCAGCAAAAAGAAAGTGGTGAAAAAGCGTGTAATCAAGAAACGTACTGGTGGCAAACAAGAAACTACAGAAATTGTTACTGTAGAAGAAGATGGCAAGGAACCGGAAACCACAGTTACGGTTCAGGAACTTCCGGAAGATGAAGTTCACTTCTTGGAAAGACCTGAATTTAGGAAACCTGAATACATTGAAGAAATGCCGGAACAAGTCCAAGTTACAGAAGTTGTTTCGAGGGATGGAACCAGCAAAAAGAAAGTGGTGAAAAAGCGTGTAATCAAGAAACGTACTGGTGGCAAACAAGAAACTACAGAAATTGTTACTGTAGAAGAAGATGGCAAGGAACCGGAAACCACAGTTACGGTTCAGGAACTTCCGGAAGATGAAGTTCACTTCTTGGAAAGACCTGAATTTAGGAAACCTGAATACATTGAAGAAATGCCGGAACAAGTCCAAGTTACAGAAGTTGTTTCGAGGGATGGAACCAGCAAAAAGAAAGTGGTGAAAAAGCGTGTAATCAAGAAACGTACTGGTGGCAAACAAGAAACTACAGAAATTGTTACTGTAGAAGAAGATGGCAAGGAACCGGAAACCACAGTTACGGTTCAGGAACTTCCGGAAGATGAAGTTCACTTCTTGGAAAGACCTGAATTTAGGAAACCTGAATACATTGAAGAAATGCCGGAACAAGTCCAAGTTACAGAAGTTGTTTCGAGGGATGGAACCAGCAAAAAGAAAGTGGTGAAAAAGCGTGTAATCAAGAAACGTACTGGTGGCAAACAAGAAACTACAGAAATTGTTACTGTAGAAGAAGATGGCAAGGAACCGGAAACCACAGTTACGGTTCAGGAACTTCCGGAAGATGAAGTTCACTTCTTGGAAAGACCTGAATTTAGGAAACCTGAATACATTGAAGAAATGCCGGAACAAGTCCAAGTTACAGAAGTTGTTTCGAGGGATGGAACCAGCAAAAAGAAAGTGGTGAAAAAGCGTGTAATCAAGAAACGTACTGGTGGCAAACAAGAAACTACAGAAATTGTTACTGTAGAAGAAGATGGCAAGGAACCGGAAACCACAGTTACGGTTCAGGAACTTCCGGAAGATGAAGTTCACTTCTTGGAAAGACCTGAATTTAGGAAACCTGAATACATTGAAGAAATGCCGGAACAAGTCCAAGTTACAGAAGTTGTTTCGAGGGATGGAACCAGCAAAAAGAAAGTGGTGAAAAAGCGTGTAATCAAGAAACGTACTGGTGGCAAACAAGAAACTACAGAAATTGTTACTGTAGAAGAAGATGGCAAGGAACCGGAAACCACAGTTACGGTTCAGGAACTTCCGGAAGATGAAGTTCACTTCTTGGAAAGACCTGAATTTAGGAAACCTGAATACATTGAAGAAATGCCGGAACAAGTCCAAGTTACAGAAGTTGTTTCGAGGGATGGAACCAGCAAAAAGAAAGTGGTGAAAAAGCGTGTAATCAAGAAACGTACTGGTGGCAAACAAGAAACTACAGAAATTGTTACTGTAGAAGAAGATGGCAAGGAACCGGAAACCACAGTTACGGTTCAGGAACTTCCGGAAGATGAAGTTCACTTCTTGGAAAGACCTGAATTTAGGAAACCTGAATACATTGAAGAAATGCCGGAACAAGTCCAAGTTACAGAAGTTGTTTCGAGGGATGGAACCAGCAAAAAGAAAGTGGTGAAAAAGCGTGTAATCAAGAAACGTACTGGTGGCAAACAAGAAACTACAGAAATTGTTACTGTAGAAGAAGATGGCAAGGAACCGGAAACCACAGTTACGGTTCAGGAACTTCCGGAAGATGAAGTTCACTTCTTGGAAAGACCTGAATTTAGGAAACCTGAATACATTGAAGAAATGCCGGAACAAGTCCAAGTTACAGAAGTTGTTTCGAGGGATGGAACCAGCAAAAAGAAAGTGGTGAAAAAGCGTGTAATCAAGAAACGTACTGGTGGCAAACAAGAAACTACAGAAATTGTTACTGTAGAAGAAGATGGCAAGGAACCGGAAACCACAGTTACGGTTCAGGAACTTCCGGAAGATGAAGTTCACTTCTTGGAAAGACCTGAATTTAGGAAACCTGAATACATTGAAGAAATGCCGGAACAAGTCCAAGTTACAGAAGTTGTTTCGAGGGATGGAACCAGCAAAAAGAAAGTGGTGAAAAAGCGTGTAATCAAGAAACGTACTGGTGGCAAACAAGAAACTACAGAAATTGTTACTGTAGAAGAAGATGGCAAGGAACCGGAAACCACAGTTACGGTTCAGGAACTTCCGGAAGATGAAGTTCACTTCTTGGAAAGACCTGAATTTAGGAAACCTGAATACATTGAAGAAATGCCGGAACAAGTCCAAGTTACAGAAGTTGTTTCGAGGGATGGAACCAGCAAAAAGAAAGTGGTGAAAAAGCGTGTAATCAAGAAACGTACTGGTGGCAAACAAGAAACTACAGAAATTGTTACTGTAGAAGAAGATGGCAAGGAACCGGAAACCACAGTTACGGTTCAGGAACTTCCGGAAGATGAAGTTCACTTCTTGGAAAGACCTGAATTTAGGAAACCTGAATACATTGAAGAAATGCCGGAACAAGTCCAAGTTACAGAAGTTGTTTCGAGGGATGGAACCAGCAAAAAGAAAGTGGTGAAAAAGCGTGTAATCAAGAAACGTACTGGTGGCAAACAAGAAACTACAGAAATTGTTACTGTAGAAGAAGATGGCAAGGAACCGGAAACCACAGTTACGGTTCAGGAACTTCCGGAAGATGAAGTTCACTTCTTGGAAAGACCTGAATTTAGGAAACCTGAATACATTGAAGAAATGCCGGAACAAGTCCAAGTTACAGAAGTTGTTTCGAGGGATGGAACCAGCAAAAAGAAAGTGGTGAAAAAGCGTGTAATCAAGAAACGTACTGGTGGCAAACAAGAAACTACAGAAATTGTTACTGTAGAAGAAGATGGCAAGGAACCGGAAACCACAGTTACGGTTCAGGAACTTCCGGAAGATGAAGTTCACTTCTTGGAAAGACCTGAATTTAGGAAACCTGAATACATTGAAGAAATGCCGGAACAAGTCCAAGTTACAGAAGTTGTTTCGAGGGATGGAACCAGCAAAAAGAAAGTGGTGAAAAAGCGTGTAATCAAGAAACGTACTGGTGGCAAACAAGAAACTACAGAAATTGTTACTGTAGAAGAAGATGGCAAGGAACCGGAAACCACAGTTACGGTTCAGGAACTTCCGGAAGATGAAGTTCACTTCTTGGAAAGACCTGAATTTAGGAAACCTGAATACATTGAAGAAATGCCGGAACAAGTCCAAGTTACAGAAGTTGTTTCGAGGGATGGAACCAGCAAAAAGAAAGTGGTGAAAAAGCGTGTAATCAAGAAACGTACTGGTGGCAAACAAGAAACTACAGAAATTGTTACTGTAGAAGAAGATGGCAAGGAACCGGAAACCACAGTTACGGTTCAGGAACTTCCGGAAGATGAAGTTCACTTCTTGGAAAGACCTGAATTTAGGAAACCTGAATACATTGAAGAAATGCCGGAACAAGTCCAAGTTACAGAAGTTGTTTCGAGGGATGGAACCAGCAAAAAGAAAGTGGTGAAAAAGCGTGTAATCAAGAAACGTACTGGTGGCAAACAAGAAACTACAGAAATTGTTACTGTAGAAGAAGATGGCAAGGAACCGGAAACCACAGTTACGGTTCAGGAACTTCCGGAAGATGAAGTTCACTTCTTGGAAAGACCTGAATTTAGGAAACCTGAATACATTGAAGAAATGCCGGAACAAGTCCAAGTTACAGAAGTTGTTTCGAGGGATGGAACCAGCAAAAAGAAAGTGGTGAAAAAGCGTGTAATCAAGAAACGTACTGGTGGCAAACAAGAAACTACAGAAATTGTTACTGTAGAAGAAGATGGCAAGGAACCGGAAACCACAGTTACGGTTCAGGAACTTCCGGAAGATGAAGTTCACTTCTTGGAAAGACCTGAATTTAGGAAACCTGAATACATTGAAGAAATGCCGGAACAAGTCCAAGTTACAGAAGTTGTTTCGAGGGATGGAACCAGCAAAAAGAAAGTGGTGAAAAAGCGTGTAATCAAGAAACGTACTGGTGGCAAACAAGAAACTACAGAAATTGTTACTGTAGAAGAAGATGGCAAGGAACCGGAAACCACAGTTACGGTTCAGGAACTTCCGGAAGATGAAGTTCACTTCTTGGAAAGACCTGAATTTAGGAAACCTGAATACATTGAAGAAATGCCGGAACAAGTCCAAGTTACAGAAGTTGTTTCGAGGGATGGAACCAGCAAAAAGAAAGTGGTGAAAAAGCGTGTAATCAAGAAACGTACTGGTGGCAAACAAGAAACTACAGAAATTGTTACTGTAGAAGAAGATGGCAAGGAACCGGAAACCACAGTTACGGTTCAGGAACTTCCGGAAGATGAAGTTCACTTCTTGGAAAGACCTGAATTTAGGAAACCTGAATACATTGAAGAAATGCCGGAACAAGTCCAAGTTACAGAAGTTGTTTCGAGGGATGGAACCAGCAAAAAGAAAGTGGTGAAAAAGCGTGTAATCAAGAAACGTACTGGTGGCAAACAAGAAACTACAGAAATTGTTACTGTAGAAGAAGATGGCAAGGAACCGGAAACCACAGTTACGGTTCAGGAACTTCCGGAAGATGAAGTTCACTTCTTGGAAAGACCTGAATTTAGGAAACCTGAATACATTGAAGAAATGCCGGAACAAGTCCAAGTTACAGAAGTTGTTTCGAGGGATGGAACCAGCAAAAAGAAAGTGGTGAAAAAGCGTGTAATCAAGAAACGTACTGGTGGCAAACAAGAAACTACAGAAATTGTTACTGTAGAAGAAGATGGCAAGGAACCGGAAACCACAGTTACGGTTCAGGAACTTCCGGAAGATGAAGTTCACTTCTTGGAAAGACCTGAATTTAGGAAACCTGAATACATTGAAGAAATGCCGGAACAAGTCCAAGTTACAGAAGTTGTTTCGAGGGATGGAACCAGCAAAAAGAAAGTGGTGAAAAAGCGTGTAATCAAGAAACGTACTGGTGGCAAACAAGAAACTACAGAAATTGTTACTGTAGAAGAAGATGGCAAGGAACCGGAAACCACAGTTACGGTTCAGGAACTTCCGGAAGATGAAGTTCACTTCTTGGAAAGACCTGAATTTAGGAAACCTGAATACATTGAAGAAATGCCGGAACAAGTCCAAGTTACAGAAGTTGTTTCGAGGGATGGAACCAGCAAAAAGAAAGTGGTGAAAAAGCGTGTAATCAAGAAACGTACTGGTGGCAAACAAGAAACTACAGAAATTGTTACTGTAGAAGAAGATGGCAAGGAACCGGAAACCACAGTTACGGTTCAGGAACTTCCGGAAGATGAAGTTCACTTCTTGGAAAGACCTGAATTTAGGAAACCTGAATACATTGAAGAAATGCCGGAACAAGTCCAAGTTACAGAAGTTGTTTCGAGGGATGGAACCAGCAAAAAGAAAGTGGTGAAAAAGCGTGTAATCAAGAAACGTACTGGTGGCAAACAAGAAACTACAGAAATTGTTACTGTAGAAGAAGATGGCAAGGAACCGGAAACCACAGTTACGGTTCAGGAACTTCCGGAAGATGAAGTTCACTTCTTGGAAAGACCTGAATTTAGGAAACCTGAATACATTGAAGAAATGCCGGAACAAGTCCAAGTTACAGAAGTTGTTTCGAGGGATGGAACCAGCAAAAAGAAAGTGGTGAAAAAGCGTGTAATCAAGAAACGTACTGGTGGCAAACAAGAAACTACAGAAATTGTTACTGTAGAAGAAGATGGCAAGGAACCGGAAACCACAGTTACGGTTCAGGAACTTCCGGAAGATGAAGTTCACTTCTTGGAAAGACCTGAATTTAGGAAACCTGAATACATTGAAGAAATGCCGGAACAAGTCCAAGTTACAGAAGTTGTTTCGAGGGATGGAACCAGCAAAAAGAAAGTGGTGAAAAAGCGTGTAATCAAGAAACGTACTGGTGGCAAACAAGAAACTACAGAAATTGTTACTGTAGAAGAAGATGGCAAGGAACCGGAAACCACAGTTACGGTTCAGGAACTTCCGGAAGATGAAGTTCACTTCTTGGAAAGACCTGAATTTAGGAAACCTGAATACATTGAAGAAATGCCGGAACAAGTCCAAGTTACAGAAGTTGTTTCGAGGGATGGAACCAGCAAAAAGAAAGTGGTGAAAAAGCGTGTAATCAAGAAACGTACTGGTGGCAAACAAGAAACTACAGAAATTGTTACTGTAGAAGAAGATGGCAAGGAACCGGAAACCACAGTTACGGTTCAGGAACTTCCGGAAGATGAAGTTCACTTCTTGGAAAGACCTGAATTTAGGAAACCTGAATACATTGAAGAAATGCCGGAACAAGTCCAAGTTACAGAAGTTGTTTCGAGGGATGGAACCAGCAAAAAGAAAGTGGTGAAAAAGCGTGTAATCAAGAAACGTACTGGTGGCAAACAAGAAACTACAGAAATTGTTACTGTAGAAGAAGATGGCAAGGAACCGGAAACCACAGTTACGGTTCAGGAACTTCCGGAAGATGAAGTTCACTTCTTGGAAAGACCTGAATTTAGGAAACCTGAATACATTGAAGAAATGCCGGAACAAGTCCAAGTTACAGAAGTTGTTTCGAGGGATGGAACCAGCAAAAAGAAAGTGGTGAAAAAGCGTGTAATCAAGAAACGTACTGGTGGCAAACAAGAAACTACAGAAATTGTTACTGTAGAAGAAGATGGCAAGGAACCGGAAACCACAGTTACGGTTCAGGAACTTCCGGAAGATGAAGTTCACTTCTTGGAAAGACCTGAATTTAGGAAACCTGAATACATTGAAGAAATGCCGGAACAAGTCCAAGTTACAGAAGTTGTTTCGAGGGATGGAACCAGCAAAAAGAAAGTGGTGAAAAAGCGTGTAATCAAGAAACGTACTGGTGGCAAACAAGAAACTACAGAAATTGTTACTGTAGAAGAAGATGGCAAGGAACCGGAAACCACAGTTACGGTTCAGGAACTTCCGGAAGATGAAGTTCACTTCTTGGAAAGACCTGAATTTAGGAAACCTGAATACATTGAAGAAATGCCGGAACAAGTCCAAGTTACAGAAGTTGTTTCGAGGGATGGAACCAGCAAAAAGAAAGTGGTGAAAAAGCGTGTAATCAAGAAACGTACTGGTGGCAAACAAGAAACTACAGAAATTGTTACTGTAGAAGAAGATGGCAAGGAACCGGAAACCACAGTTACGGTTCAGGAACTTCCGGAAGATGAAGTTCACTTCTTGGAAAGACCTGAATTTAGGAAACCTGAATACATTGAAGAAATGCCGGAACAAGTCCAAGTTACAGAAGTTGTTTCGAGGGATGGAACCAGCAAAAAGAAAGTGGTGAAAAAGCGTGTAATCAAGAAACGTACTGGTGGCAAACAAGAAACTACAGAAATTGTTACTGTAGAAGAAGATGGCAAGGAACCGGAAACCACAGTTACGGTTCAGGAACTTCCGGAAGATGAAGTTCACTTCTTGGAAAGACCTGAATTTAGGAAACCTGAATACATTGAAGAAATGCCGGAACAAGTCCAAGTTACAGAAGTTGTTTCGAGGGATGGAACCAGCAAAAAGAAAGTGGTGAAAAAGCGTGTAATCAAGAAACGTACTGGTGGCAAACAAGAAACTACAGAAATTGTTACTGTAGAAGAAGATGGCAAGGAACCGGAAACCACAGTTACGGTTCAGGAACTTCCGGAAGATGAAGTTCACTTCTTGGAAAGACCTGAATTTAGGAAACCTGAATACATTGAAGAAATGCCGGAACAAGTCCAAGTTACAGAAGTTGTTTCGAGGGATGGAACCAGCAAAAAGAAAGTGGTGAAAAAGCGTGTAATCAAGAAACGTACTGGTGGCAAACAAGAAACTACAGAAATTGTTACTGTAGAAGAAGATGGCAAGGAACCGGAAACCACAGTTACGGTTCAGGAACTTCCGGAAGATGAAGTTCACTTCTTGGAAAGACCTGAATTTAGGAAACCTGAATACATTGAAGAAATGCCGGAACAAGTCCAAGTTACAGAAGTTGTTTCGAGGGATGGAACCAGCAAAAAGAAAGTGGTGAAAAAGCGTGTAATCAAGAAACGTACTGGTGGCAAACAAGAAACTACAGAAATTGTTACTGTAGAAGAAGATGGCAAGGAACCGGAAACCACAGTTACGGTTCAGGAACTTCCGGAAGATGAAGTTCACTTCTTGGAAAGACCTGAATTTAGGAAACCTGAATACATTGAAGAAATGCCGGAACAAGTCCAAGTTACAGAAGTTGTTTCGAGGGATGGAACCAGCAAAAAGAAAGTGGTGAAAAAGCGTGTAATCAAGAAACGTACTGGTGGCAAACAAGAAACTACAGAAATTGTTACTGTAGAAGAAGATGGCAAGGAACCGGAAACCACAGTTACGGTTCAGGAACTTCCGGAAGATGAAGTTCACTTCTTGGAAAGACCTGAATTTAGGAAACCTGAATACATTGAAGAAATGCCGGAACAAGTCCAAGTTACAGAAGTTGTTTCGAGGGATGGAACCAGCAAAAAGAAAGTGGTGAAAAAGCGTGTAATCAAGAAACGTACTGGTGGCAAACAAGAAACTACAGAAATTGTTACTGTAGAAGAAGATGGCAAGGAACCGGAAACCACAGTTACGGTTCAGGAACTTCCGGAAGATGAAGTTCACTTCTTGGAAAGACCTGAATTTAGGAAACCTGAATACATTGAAGAAATGCCGGAACAAGTCCAAGTTACAGAAGTTGTTTCGAGGGATGGAACCAGCAAAAAGAAAGTGGTGAAAAAGCGTGTAATCAAGAAACGTACTGGTGGCAAACAAGAAACTACAGAAATTGTTACTGTAGAAGAAGATGGCAAGGAACCGGAAACCACAGTTACGGTTCAGGAACTTCCGGAAGATGAAGTTCACTTCTTGGAAAGACCTGAATTTAGGAAACCTGAATACATTGAAGAAATGCCGGAACAAGTCCAAGTTACAGAAGTTGTTTCGAGGGATGGAACCAGCAAAAAGAAAGTGGTGAAAAAGCGTGTAATCAAGAAACGTACTGGTGGCAAACAAGAAACTACAGAAATTGTTACTGTAGAAGAAGATGGCAAGGAACCGGAAACCACAGTTACGGTTCAGGAACTTCCGGAAGATGAAGTTCACTTCTTGGAAAGACCTGAATTTAGGAAACCTGAATACATTGAAGAAATGCCGGAACAAGTCCAAGTTACAGAAGTTGTTTCGAGGGATGGAACCAGCAAAAAGAAAGTGGTGAAAAAGCGTGTAATCAAGAAACGTACTGGTGGCAAACAAGAAACTACAGAAATTGTTACTGTAGAAGAAGATGGCAAGGAACCGGAAACCACAGTTACGGTTCAGGAACTTCCGGAAGATGAAGTTCACTTCTTGGAAAGACCTGAATTTAGGAAACCTGAATACATTGAAGAAATGCCGGAACAAGTCCAAGTTACAGAAGTTGTTTCGAGGGATGGAACCAGCAAAAAGAAAGTGGTGAAAAAGCGTGTAATCAAGAAACGTACTGGTGGCAAACAAGAAACTACAGAAATTGTTACTGTAGAAGAAGATGGCAAGGAACCGGAAACCACAGTTACGGTTCAGGAACTTCCGGAAGATGAAGTTCACTTCTTGGAAAGACCTGAATTTAGGAAACCTGAATACATTGAAGAAATGCCGGAACAAGTCCAAGTTACAGAAGTTGTTTCGAGGGATGGAACCAGCAAAAAGAAAGTGGTGAAAAAGCGTGTAATCAAGAAACGTACTGGTGGCAAACAAGAAACTACAGAAATTGTTACTGTAGAAGAAGATGGCAAGGAACCGGAAACCACAGTTACGGTTCAGGAACTTCCGGAAGATGAAGTTCACTTCTTGGAAAGACCTGAATTTAGGAAACCTGAATACATTGAAGAAATGCCGGAACAAGTCCAAGTTACAGAAGTTGTTTCGAGGGATGGAACCAGCAAAAAGAAAGTGGTGAAAAAGCGTGTAATCAAGAAACGTACTGGTGGCAAACAAGAAACTACAGAAATTGTTACTGTAGAAGAAGATGGCAAGGAACCGGAAACCACAGTTACGGTTCAGGAACTTCCGGAAGATGAAGTTCACTTCTTGGAAAGACCTGAATTTAGGAAACCTGAATACATTGAAGAAATGCCGGAACAAGTCCAAGTTACAGAAGTTGTTTCGAGGGATGGAACCAGCAAAAAGAAAGTGGTGAAAAAGCGTGTAATCAAGAAACGTACTGGTGGCAAACAAGAAACTACAGAAATTGTTACTGTAGAAGAAGATGGCAAGGAACCGGAAACCACAGTTACGGTTCAGGAACTTCCGGAAGATGAAGTTCACTTCTTGGAAAGACCTGAATTTAGGAAACCTGAATACATTGAAGAAATGCCGGAACAAGTCCAAGTTACAGAAGTTGTTTCGAGGGATGGAACCAGCAAAAAGAAAGTGGTGAAAAAGCGTGTAATCAAGAAACGTACTGGTGGCAAACAAGAAACTACAGAAATTGTTACTGTAGAAGAAGATGGCAAGGAACCGGAAACCACAGTTACGGTTCAGGAACTTCCGGAAGATGAAGTTCACTTCTTGGAAAGACCTGAATTTAGGAAACCTGAATACATTGAAGAAATGCCGGAACAAGTCCAAGTTACAGAAGTTGTTTCGAGGGATGGAACCAGCAAAAAGAAAGTGGTGAAAAAGCGTGTAATCAAGAAACGTACTGGTGGCAAACAAGAAACTACAGAAATTGTTACTGTAGAAGAAGATGGCAAGGAACCGGAAACCACAGTTACGGTTCAGGAACTTCCGGAAGATGAAGTTCACTTCTTGGAAAGACCTGAATTTAGGAAACCTGAATACATTGAAGAAATGCCGGAACAAGTCCAAGTTACAGAAGTTGTTTCGAGGGATGGAACCAGCAAAAAGAAAGTGGTGAAAAAGCGTGTAATCAAGAAACGTACTGGTGGCAAACAAGAAACTACAGAAATTGTTACTGTAGAAGAAGATGGCAAGGAACCGGAAACCACAGTTACGGTTCAGGAACTTCCGGAAGATGAAGTTCACTTCTTGGAAAGACCTGAATTTAGGAAACCTGAATACATTGAAGAAATGCCGGAACAAGTCCAAGTTACAGAAGTTGTTTCGAGGGATGGAACCAGCAAAAAGAAAGTGGTGAAAAAGCGTGTAATCAAGAAACGTACTGGTGGCAAACAAGAAACTACAGAAATTGTTACTGTAGAAGAAGATGGCAAGGAACCGGAAACCACAGTTACGGTTCAGGAACTTCCGGAAGATGAAGTTCACTTCTTGGAAAGACCTGAATTTAGGAAACCTGAATACATTGAAGAAATGCCGGAACAAGTCCAAGTTACAGAAGTTGTTTCGAGGGATGGAACCAGCAAAAAGAAAGTGGTGAAAAAGCGTGTAATCAAGAAACGTACTGGTGGCAAACAAGAAACTACAGAAATTGTTACTGTAGAAGAAGATGGCAAGGAACCGGAAACCACAGTTACGGTTCAGGAACTTCCGGAAGATGAAGTTCACTTCTTGGAAAGACCTGAATTTAGGAAACCTGAATACATTGAAGAAATGCCGGAACAAGTCCAAGTTACAGAAGTTGTTTCGAGGGATGGAACCAGCAAAAAGAAAGTGGTGAAAAAGCGTGTAATCAAGAAACGTACTGGTGGCAAACAAGAAACTACAGAAATTGTTACTGTAGAAGAAGATGGCAAGGAACCGGAAACCACAGTTACGGTTCAGGAACTTCCGGAAGATGAAGTTCACTTCTTGGAAAGACCTGAATTTAGGAAACCTGAATACATTGAAGAAATGCCGGAACAAGTCCAAGTTACAGAAGTTGTTTCGAGGGATGGAACCAGCAAAAAGAAAGTGGTGAAAAAGCGTGTAATCAAGAAACGTACTGGTGGCAAACAAGAAACTACAGAAATTGTTACTGTAGAAGAAGATGGCAAGGAACCGGAAACCACAGTTACGGTTCAGGAACTTCCGGAAGATGAAGTTCACTTCTTGGAAAGACCTGAATTTAGGAAACCTGAATACATTGAAGAAATGCCGGAACAAGTCCAAGTTACAGAAGTTGTTTCGAGGGATGGAACCAGCAAAAAGAAAGTGGTGAAAAAGCGTGTAATCAAGAAACGTACTGGTGGCAAACAAGAAACTACAGAAATTGTTACTGTAGAAGAAGATGGCAAGGAACCGGAAACCACAGTTACGGTTCAGGAACTTCCGGAAGATGAAGTTCACTTCTTGGAAAGACCTGAATTTAGGAAACCTGAATACATTGAAGAAATGCCGGAACAAGTCCAAGTTACAGAAGTTGTTTCGAGGGATGGAACCAGCAAAAAGAAAGTGGTGAAAAAGCGTGTAATCAAGAAACGTACTGGTGGCAAACAAGAAACTACAGAAATTGTTACTGTAGAAGAAGATGGCAAGGAACCGGAAACCACAGTTACGGTTCAGGAACTTCCGGAAGATGAAGTTCACTTCTTGGAAAGACCTGAATTTAGGAAACCTGAATACATTGAAGAAATGCCGGAACAAGTCCAAGTTACAGAAGTTGTTTCGAGGGATGGAACCAGCAAAAAGAAAGTGGTGAAAAAGCGTGTAATCAAGAAACGTACTGGTGGCAAACAAGAAACTACAGAAATTGTTACTGTAGAAGAAGATGGCAAGGAACCGGAAACCACAGTTACGGTTCAGGAACTTCCGGAAGATGAAGTTCACTTCTTGGAAAGACCTGAATTTAGGAAACCTGAATACATTGAAGAAATGCCGGAACAAGTCCAAGTTACAGAAGTTGTTTCGAGGGATGGAACCAGCAAAAAGAAAGTGGTGAAAAAGCGTGTAATCAAGAAACGTACTGGTGGCAAACAAGAAACTACAGAAATTGTTACTGTAGAAGAAGATGGCAAGGAACCGGAAACCACAGTTACGGTTCAGGAACTTCCGGAAGATGAAGTTCACTTCTTGGAAAGACCTGAATTTAGGAAACCTGAATACATTGAAGAAATGCCGGAACAAGTCCAAGTTACAGAAGTTGTTTCGAGGGATGGAACCAGCAAAAAGAAAGTGGTGAAAAAGCGTGTAATCAAGAAACGTACTGGTGGCAAACAAGAAACTACAGAAATTGTTACTGTAGAAGAAGATGGCAAGGAACCGGAAACCACAGTTACGGTTCAGGAACTTCCGGAAGATGAAGTTCACTTCTTGGAAAGACCTGAATTTAGGAAACCTGAATACATTGAAGAAATGCCGGAACAAGTCCAAGTTACAGAAGTTGTTTCGAGGGATGGAACCAGCAAAAAGAAAGTGGTGAAAAAGCGTGTAATCAAGAAACGTACTGGTGGCAAACAAGAAACTACAGAAATTGTTACTGTAGAAGAAGATGGCAAGGAACCGGAAACCACAGTTACGGTTCAGGAACTTCCGGAAGATGAAGTTCACTTCTTGGAAAGACCTGAATTTAGGAAACCTGAATACATTGAAGAAATGCCGGAACAAGTCCAAGTTACAGAAGTTGTTTCGAGGGATGGAACCAGCAAAAAGAAAGTGGTGAAAAAGCGTGTAATCAAGAAACGTACTGGTGGCAAACAAGAAACTACAGAAATTGTTACTGTAGAAGAAGATGGCAAGGAACCGGAAACCACAGTTACGGTTCAGGAACTTCCGGAAGATGAAGTTCACTTCTTGGAAAGACCTGAATTTAGGAAACCTGAATACATTGAAGAAATGCCGGAACAAGTCCAAGTTACAGAAGTTGTTTCGAGGGATGGAACCAGCAAAAAGAAAGTGGTGAAAAAGCGTGTAATCAAGAAACGTACTGGTGGCAAACAAGAAACTACAGAAATTGTTACTGTAGAAGAAGATGGCAAGGAACCGGAAACCACAGTTACGGTTCAGGAACTTCCGGAAGATGAAGTTCACTTCTTGGAAAGACCTGAATTTAGGAAACCTGAATACATTGAAGAAATGCCGGAACAAGTCCAAGTTACAGAAGTTGTTTCGAGGGATGGAACCAGCAAAAAGAAAGTGGTGAAAAAGCGTGTAATCAAGAAACGTACTGGTGGCAAACAAGAAACTACAGAAATTGTTACTGTAGAAGAAGATGGCAAGGAACCGGAAACCACAGTTACGGTTCAGGAACTTCCGGAAGATGAAGTTCACTTCTTGGAAAGACCTGAATTTAGGAAACCTGAATACATTGAAGAAATGCCGGAACAAGTCCAAGTTACAGAAGTTGTTTCGAGGGATGGAACCAGCAAAAAGAAAGTGGTGAAAAAGCGTGTAATCAAGAAACGTACTGGTGGCAAACAAGAAACTACAGAAATTGTTACTGTAGAAGAAGATGGCAAGGAACCGGAAACCACAGTTACGGTTCAGGAACTTCCGGAAGATGAAGTTCACTTCTTGGAAAGACCTGAATTTAGGAAACCTGAATACATTGAAGAAATGCCGGAACAAGTCCAAGTTACAGAAGTTGTTTCGAGGGATGGAACCAGCAAAAAGAAAGTGGTGAAAAAGCGTGTAATCAAGAAACGTACTGGTGGCAAACAAGAAACTACAGAAATTGTTACTGTAGAAGAAGATGGCAAGGAACCGGAAACCACAGTTACGGTTCAGGAACTTCCGGAAGATGAAGTTCACTTCTTGGAAAGACCTGAATTTAGGAAACCTGAATACATTGAAGAAATGCCGGAACAAGTCCAAGTTACAGAAGTTGTTTCGAGGGATGGAACCAGCAAAAAGAAAGTGGTGAAAAAGCGTGTAATCAAGAAACGTACTGGTGGCAAACAAGAAACTACAGAAATTGTTACTGTAGAAGAAGATGGCAAGGAACCGGAAACCACAGTTACGGTTCAGGAACTTCCGGAAGATGAAGTTCACTTCTTGGAAAGACCTGAATTTAGGAAACCTGAATACATTGAAGAAATGCCGGAACAAGTCCAAGTTACAGAAGTTGTTTCGAGGGATGGAACCAGCAAAAAGAAAGTGGTGAAAAAGCGTGTAATCAAGAAACGTACTGGTGGCAAACAAGAAACTACAGAAATTGTTACTGTAGAAGAAGATGGCAAGGAACCGGAAACCACAGTTACGGTTCAGGAACTTCCGGAAGATGAAGTTCACTTCTTGGAAAGACCTGAATTTAGGAAACCTGAATACATTGAAGAAATGCCGGAACAAGTCCAAGTTACAGAAGTTGTTTCGAGGGATGGAACCAGCAAAAAGAAAGTGGTGAAAAAGCGTGTAATCAAGAAACGTACTGGTGGCAAACAAGAAACTACAGAAATTGTTACTGTAGAAGAAGATGGCAAGGAACCGGAAACCACAGTTACGGTTCAGGAACTTCCGGAAGATGAAGTTCACTTCTTGGAAAGACCTGAATTTAGGAAACCTGAATACATTGAAGAAATGCCGGAACAAGTCCAAGTTACAGAAGTTGTTTCGAGGGATGGAACCAGCAAAAAGAAAGTGGTGAAAAAGCGTGTAATCAAGAAACGTACTGGTGGCAAACAAGAAACTACAGAAATTGTTACTGTAGAAGAAGATGGCAAGGAACCGGAAACCACAGTTACGGTTCAGGAACTTCCGGAAGATGAAGTTCACTTCTTGGAAAGACCTGAATTTAGGAAACCTGAATACATTGAAGAAATGCCGGAACAAGTCCAAGTTACAGAAGTTGTTTCGAGGGATGGAACCAGCAAAAAGAAAGTGGTGAAAAAGCGTGTAATCAAGAAACGTACTGGTGGCAAACAAGAAACTACAGAAATTGTTACTGTAGAAGAAGATGGCAAGGAACCGGAAACCACAGTTACGGTTCAGGAACTTCCGGAAGATGAAGTTCACTTCTTGGAAAGACCTGAATTTAGGAAACCTGAATACATTGAAGAAATGCCGGAACAAGTCCAAGTTACAGAAGTTGTTTCGAGGGATGGAACCAGCAAAAAGAAAGTGGTGAAAAAGCGTGTAATCAAGAAACGTACTGGTGGCAAACAAGAAACTACAGAAATTGTTACTGTAGAAGAAGATGGCAAGGAACCGGAAACCACAGTTACGGTTCAGGAACTTCCGGAAGATGAAGTTCACTTCTTGGAAAGACCTGAATTTAGGAAACCTGAATACATTGAAGAAATGCCGGAACAAGTCCAAGTTACAGAAGTTGTTTCGAGGGATGGAACCAGCAAAAAGAAAGTGGTGAAAAAGCGTGTAATCAAGAAACGTACTGGTGGCAAACAAGAAACTACAGAAATTGTTACTGTAGAAGAAGATGGCAAGGAACCGGAAACCACAGTTACGGTTCAGGAACTTCCGGAAGATGAAGTTCACTTCTTGGAAAGACCTGAATTTAGGAAACCTGAATACATTGAAGAAATGCCGGAACAAGTCCAAGTTACAGAAGTTGTTTCGAGGGATGGAACCAGCAAAAAGAAAGTGGTGAAAAAGCGTGTAATCAAGAAACGTACTGGTGGCAAACAAGAAACTACAGAAATTGTTACTGTAGAAGAAGATGGCAAGGAACCGGAAACCACAGTTACGGTTCAGGAACTTCCGGAAGATGAAGTTCACTTCTTGGAAAGACCTGAATTTAGGAAACCTGAATACATTGAAGAAATGCCGGAACAAGTCCAAGTTACAGAAGTTGTTTCGAGGGATGGAACCAGCAAAAAGAAAGTGGTGAAAAAGCGTGTAATCAAGAAACGTACTGGTGGCAAACAAGAAACTACAGAAATTGTTACTGTAGAAGAAGATGGCAAGGAACCGGAAACCACAGTTACGGTTCAGGAACTTCCGGAAGATGAAGTTCACTTCTTGGAAAGACCTGAATTTAGGAAACCTGAATACATTGAAGAAATGCCGGAACAAGTCCAAGTTACAGAAGTTGTTTCGAGGGATGGAACCAGCAAAAAGAAAGTGGTGAAAAAGCGTGTAATCAAGAAACGTACTGGTGGCAAACAAGAAACTACAGAAATTGTTACTGTAGAAGAAGATGGCAAGGAACCGGAAACCACAGTTACGGTTCAGGAACTTCCGGAAGATGAAGTTCACTTCTTGGAAAGACCTGAATTTAGGAAACCTGAATACATTGAAGAAATGCCGGAACAAGTCCAAGTTACAGAAGTTGTTTCGAGGGATGGAACCAGCAAAAAGAAAGTGGTGAAAAAGCGTGTAATCAAGAAACGTACTGGTGGCAAACAAGAAACTACAGAAATTGTTACTGTAGAAGAAGATGGCAAGGAACCGGAAACCACAGTTACGGTTCAGGAACTTCCGGAAGATGAAGTTCACTTCTTGGAAAGACCTGAATTTAGGAAACCTGAATACATTGAAGAAATGCCGGAACAAGTCCAAGTTACAGAAGTTGTTTCGAGGGATGGAACCAGCAAAAAGAAAGTGGTGAAAAAGCGTGTAATCAAGAAACGTACTGGTGGCAAACAAGAAACTACAGAAATTGTTACTGTAGAAGAAGATGGCAAGGAACCGGAAACCACAGTTACGGTTCAGGAACTTCCGGAAGATGAAGTTCACTTCTTGGAAAGACCTGAATTTAGGAAACCTGAATACATTGAAGAAATGCCGGAACAAGTCCAAGTTACAGAAGTTGTTTCGAGGGATGGAACCAGCAAAAAGAAAGTGGTGAAAAAGCGTGTAATCAAGAAACGTACTGGTGGCAAACAAGAAACTACAGAAATTGTTACTGTAGAAGAAGATGGCAAGGAACCGGAAACCACAGTTACGGTTCAGGAACTTCCGGAAGATGAAGTTCACTTCTTGGAAAGACCTGAATTTAGGAAACCTGAATACATTGAAGAAATGCCGGAACAAGTCCAAGTTACAGAAGTTGTTTCGAGGGATGGAACCAGCAAAAAGAAAGTGGTGAAAAAGCGTGTAATCAAGAAACGTACTGGTGGCAAACAAGAAACTACAGAAATTGTTACTGTAGAAGAAGATGGCAAGGAACCGGAAACCACAGTTACGGTTCAGGAACTTCCGGAAGATGAAGTTCACTTCTTGGAAAGACCTGAATTTAGGAAACCTGAATACATTGAAGAAATGCCGGAACAAGTCCAAGTTACAGAAGTTGTTTCGAGGGATGGAACCAGCAAAAAGAAAGTGGTGAAAAAGCGTGTAATCAAGAAACGTACTGGTGGCAAACAAGAAACTACAGAAATTGTTACTGTAGAAGAAGATGGCAAGGAACCGGAAACCACAGTTACGGTTCAGGAACTTCCGGAAGATGAAGTTCACTTCTTGGAAAGACCTGAATTTAGGAAACCTGAATACATTGAAGAAATGCCGGAACAAGTCCAAGTTACAGAAGTTGTTTCGAGGGATGGAACCAGCAAAAAGAAAGTGGTGAAAAAGCGTGTAATCAAGAAACGTACTGGTGGCAAACAAGAAACTACAGAAATTGTTACTGTAGAAGAAGATGGCAAGGAACCGGAAACCACAGTTACGGTTCAGGAACTTCCGGAAGATGAAGTTCACTTCTTGGAAAGACCTGAATTTAGGAAACCTGAATACATTGAAGAAATGCCGGAACAAGTCCAAGTTACAGAAGTTGTTTCGAGGGATGGAACCAGCAAAAAGAAAGTGGTGAAAAAGCGTGTAATCAAGAAACGTACTGGTGGCAAACAAGAAACTACAGAAATTGTTACTGTAGAAGAAGATGGCAAGGAACCGGAAACCACAGTTACGGTTCAGGAACTTCCGGAAGATGAAGTTCACTTCTTGGAAAGACCTGAATTTAGGAAACCTGAATACATTGAAGAAATGCCGGAACAAGTCCAAGTTACAGAAGTTGTTTCGAGGGATGGAACCAGCAAAAAGAAAGTGGTGAAAAAGCGTGTAATCAAGAAACGTACTGGTGGCAAACAAGAAACTACAGAAATTGTTACTGTAGAAGAAGATGGCAAGGAACCGGAAACCACAGTTACGGTTCAGGAACTTCCGGAAGATGAAGTTCACTTCTTGGAAAGACCTGAATTTAGGAAACCTGAATACATTGAAGAAATGCCGGAACAAGTCCAAGTTACAGAAGTTGTTTCGAGGGATGGAACCAGCAAAAAGAAAGTGGTGAAAAAGCGTGTAATCAAGAAACGTACTGGTGGCAAACAAGAAACTACAGAAATTGTTACTGTAGAAGAAGATGGCAAGGAACCGGAAACCACAGTTACGGTTCAGGAACTTCCGGAAGATGAAGTTCACTTCTTGGAAAGACCTGAATTTAGGAAACCTGAATACATTGAAGAAATGCCGGAACAAGTCCAAGTTACAGAAGTTGTTTCGAGGGATGGAACCAGCAAAAAGAAAGTGGTGAAAAAGCGTGTAATCAAGAAACGTACTGGTGGCAAACAAGAAACTACAGAAATTGTTACTGTAGAAGAAGATGGCAAGGAACCGGAAACCACAGTTACGGTTCAGGAACTTCCGGAAGATGAAGTTCACTTCTTGGAAAGACCTGAATTTAGGAAACCTGAATACATTGAAGAAATGCCGGAACAAGTCCAAGTTACAGAAGTTGTTTCGAGGGATGGAACCAGCAAAAAGAAAGTGGTGAAAAAGCGTGTAATCAAGAAACGTACTGGTGGCAAACAAGAAACTACAGAAATTGTTACTGTAGAAGAAGATGGCAAGGAACCGGAAACCACAGTTACGGTTCAGGAACTTCCGGAAGATGAAGTTCACTTCTTGGAAAGACCTGAATTTAGGAAACCTGAATACATTGAAGAAATGCCGGAACAAGTCCAAGTTACAGAAGTTGTTTCGAGGGATGGAACCAGCAAAAAGAAAGTGGTGAAAAAGCGTGTAATCAAGAAACGTACTGGTGGCAAACAAGAAACTACAGAAATTGTTACTGTAGAAGAAGATGGCAAGGAACCGGAAACCACAGTTACGGTTCAGGAACTTCCGGAAGATGAAGTTCACTTCTTGGAAAGACCTGAATTTAGGAAACCTGAATACATTGAAGAAATGCCGGAACAAGTCCAAGTTACAGAAGTTGTTTCGAGGGATGGAACCAGCAAAAAGAAAGTGGTGAAAAAGCGTGTAATCAAGAAACGTACTGGTGGCAAACAAGAAACTACAGAAATTGTTACTGTAGAAGAAGATGGCAAGGAACCGGAAACCACAGTTACGGTTCAGGAACTTCCGGAAGATGAAGTTCACTTCTTGGAAAGACCTGAATTTAGGAAACCTGAATACATTGAAGAAATGCCGGAACAAGTCCAAGTTACAGAAGTTGTTTCGAGGGATGGAACCAGCAAAAAGAAAGTGGTGAAAAAGCGTGTAATCAAGAAACGTACTGGTGGCAAACAAGAAACTACAGAAATTGTTACTGTAGAAGAAGATGGCAAGGAACCGGAAACCACAGTTACGGTTCAGGAACTTCCGGAAGATGAAGTTCACTTCTTGGAAAGACCTGAATTTAGGAAACCTGAATACATTGAAGAAATGCCGGAACAAGTCCAAGTTACAGAAGTTGTTTCGAGGGATGGAACCAGCAAAAAGAAAGTGGTGAAAAAGCGTGTAATCAAGAAACGTACTGGTGGCAAACAAGAAACTACAGAAATTGTTACTGTAGAAGAAGATGGCAAGGAACCGGAAACCACAGTTACGGTTCAGGAACTTCCGGAAGATGAAGTTCACTTCTTGGAAAGACCTGAATTTAGGAAACCTGAATACATTGAAGAAATGCCGGAACAAGTCCAAGTTACAGAAGTTGTTTCGAGGGATGGAACCAGCAAAAAGAAAGTGGTGAAAAAGCGTGTAATCAAGAAACGTACTGGTGGCAAACAAGAAACTACAGAAATTGTTACTGTAGAAGAAGATGGCAAGGAACCGGAAACCACAGTTACGGTTCAGGAACTTCCGGAAGATGAAGTTCACTTCTTGGAAAGACCTGAATTTAGGAAACCTGAATACATTGAAGAAATGCCGGAACAAGTCCAAGTTACAGAAGTTGTTTCGAGGGATGGAACCAGCAAAAAGAAAGTGGTGAAAAAGCGTGTAATCAAGAAACGTACTGGTGGCAAACAAGAAACTACAGAAATTGTTACTGTAGAAGAAGATGGCAAGGAACCGGAAACCACAGTTACGGTTCAGGAACTTCCGGAAGATGAAGTTCACTTCTTGGAAAGACCTGAATTTAGGAAACCTGAATACATTGAAGAAATGCCGGAACAAGTCCAAGTTACAGAAGTTGTTTCGAGGGATGGAACCAGCAAAAAGAAAGTGGTGAAAAAGCGTGTAATCAAGAAACGTACTGGTGGCAAACAAGAAACTACAGAAATTGTTACTGTAGAAGAAGATGGCAAGGAACCGGAAACCACAGTTACGGTTCAGGAACTTCCGGAAGATGAAGTTCACTTCTTGGAAAGACCTGAATTTAGGAAACCTGAATACATTGAAGAAATGCCGGAACAAGTCCAAGTTACAGAAGTTGTTTCGAGGGATGGAACCAGCAAAAAGAAAGTGGTGAAAAAGCGTGTAATCAAGAAACGTACTGGTGGCAAACAAGAAACTACAGAAATTGTTACTGTAGAAGAAGATGGCAAGGAACCGGAAACCACAGTTACGGTTCAGGAACTTCCGGAAGATGAAGTTCACTTCTTGGAAAGACCTGAATTTAGGAAACCTGAATACATTGAAGAAATGCCGGAACAAGTCCAAGTTACAGAAGTTGTTTCGAGGGATGGAACCAGCAAAAAGAAAGTGGTGAAAAAGCGTGTAATCAAGAAACGTACTGGTGGCAAACAAGAAACTACAGAAATTGTTACTGTAGAAGAAGATGGCAAGGAACCGGAAACCACAGTTACGGTTCAGGAACTTCCGGAAGATGAAGTTCACTTCTTGGAAAGACCTGAATTTAGGAAACCTGAATACATTGAAGAAATGCCGGAACAAGTCCAAGTTACAGAAGTTGTTTCGAGGGATGGAACCAGCAAAAAGAAAGTGGTGAAAAAGCGTGTAATCAAGAAACGTACTGGTGGCAAACAAGAAACTACAGAAATTGTTACTGTAGAAGAAGATGGCAAGGAACCGGAAACCACAGTTACGGTTCAGGAACTTCCGGAAGATGAAGTTCACTTCTTGGAAAGACCTGAATTTAGGAAACCTGAATACATTGAAGAAATGCCGGAACAAGTCCAAGTTACAGAAGTTGTTTCGAGGGATGGAACCAGCAAAAAGAAAGTGGTGAAAAAGCGTGTAATCAAGAAACGTACTGGTGGCAAACAAGAAACTACAGAAATTGTTACTGTAGAAGAAGATGGCAAGGAACCGGAAACCACAGTTACGGTTCAGGAACTTCCGGAAGATGAAGTTCACTTCTTGGAAAGACCTGAATTTAGGAAACCTGAATACATTGAAGAAATGCCGGAACAAGTCCAAGTTACAGAAGTTGTTTCGAGGGATGGAACCAGCAAAAAGAAAGTGGTGAAAAAGCGTGTAATCAAGAAACGTACTGGTGGCAAACAAGAAACTACAGAAATTGTTACTGTAGAAGAAGATGGCAAGGAACCGGAAACCACAGTTACGGTTCAGGAACTTCCGGAAGATGAAGTTCACTTCTTGGAAAGACCTGAATTTAGGAAACCTGAATACATTGAAGAAATGCCGGAACAAGTCCAAGTTACAGAAGTTGTTTCGAGGGATGGAACCAGCAAAAAGAAAGTGGTGAAAAAGCGTGTAATCAAGAAACGTACTGGTGGCAAACAAGAAACTACAGAAATTGTTACTGTAGAAGAAGATGGCAAGGAACCGGAAACCACAGTTACGGTTCAGGAACTTCCGGAAGATGAAGTTCACTTCTTGGAAAGACCTGAATTTAGGAAACCTGAATACATTGAAGAAATGCCGGAACAAGTCCAAGTTACAGAAGTTGTTTCGAGGGATGGAACCAGCAAAAAGAAAGTGGTGAAAAAGCGTGTAATCAAGAAACGTACTGGTGGCAAACAAGAAACTACAGAAATTGTTACTGTAGAAGAAGATGGCAAGGAACCGGAAACCACAGTTACGGTTCAGGAACTTCCGGAAGATGAAGTTCACTTCTTGGAAAGACCTGAATTTAGGAAACCTGAATACATTGAAGAAATGCCGGAACAAGTCCAAGTTACAGAAGTTGTTTCGAGGGATGGAACCAGCAAAAAGAAAGTGGTGAAAAAGCGTGTAATCAAGAAACGTACTGGTGGCAAACAAGAAACTACAGAAATTGTTACTGTAGAAGAAGATGGCAAGGAACCGGAAACCACAGTTACGGTTCAGGAACTTCCGGAAGATGAAGTTCACTTCTTGGAAAGACCTGAATTTAGGAAACCTGAATACATTGAAGAAATGCCGGAACAAGTCCAAGTTACAGAAGTTGTTTCGAGGGATGGAACCAGCAAAAAGAAAGTGGTGAAAAAGCGTGTAATCAAGAAACGTACTGGTGGCAAACAAGAAACTACAGAAATTGTTACTGTAGAAGAAGATGGCAAGGAACCGGAAACCACAGTTACGGTTCAGGAACTTCCGGAAGATGAAGTTCACTTCTTGGAAAGACCTGAATTTAGGAAACCTGAATACATTGAAGAAATGCCGGAACAAGTCCAAGTTACAGAAGTTGTTTCGAGGGATGGAACCAGCAAAAAGAAAGTGGTGAAAAAGCGTGTAATCAAGAAACGTACTGGTGGCAAACAAGAAACTACAGAAATTGTTACTGTAGAAGAAGATGGCAAGGAACCGGAAACCACAGTTACGGTTCAGGAACTTCCGGAAGATGAAGTTCACTTCTTGGAAAGACCTGAATTTAGGAAACCTGAATACATTGAAGAAATGCCGGAACAAGTCCAAGTTACAGAAGTTGTTTCGAGGGATGGAACCAGCAAAAAGAAAGTGGTGAAAAAGCGTGTAATCAAGAAACGTACTGGTGGCAAACAAGAAACTACAGAAATTGTTACTGTAGAAGAAGATGGCAAGGAACCGGAAACCACAGTTACGGTTCAGGAACTTCCGGAAGATGAAGTTCACTTCTTGGAAAGACCTGAATTTAGGAAACCTGAATACATTGAAGAAATGCCGGAACAAGTCCAAGTTACAGAAGTTGTTTCGAGGGATGGAACCAGCAAAAAGAAAGTGGTGAAAAAGCGTGTAATCAAGAAACGTACTGGTGGCAAACAAGAAACTACAGAAATTGTTACTGTAGAAGAAGATGGCAAGGAACCGGAAACCACAGTTACGGTTCAGGAACTTCCGGAAGATGAAGTTCACTTCTTGGAAAGACCTGAATTTAGGAAACCTGAATACATTGAAGAAATGCCGGAACAAGTCCAAGTTACAGAAGTTGTTTCGAGGGATGGAACCAGCAAAAAGAAAGTGGTGAAAAAGCGTGTAATCAAGAAACGTACTGGTGGCAAACAAGAAACTACAGAAATTGTTACTGTAGAAGAAGATGGCAAGGAACCGGAAACCACAGTTACGGTTCAGGAACTTCCGGAAGATGAAGTTCACTTCTTGGAAAGACCTGAATTTAGGAAACCTGAATACATTGAAGAAATGCCGGAACAAGTCCAAGTTACAGAAGTTGTTTCGAGGGATGGAACCAGCAAAAAGAAAGTGGTGAAAAAGCGTGTAATCAAGAAACGTACTGGTGGCAAACAAGAAACTACAGAAATTGTTACTGTAGAAGAAGATGGCAAGGAACCGGAAACCACAGTTACGGTTCAGGAACTTCCGGAAGATGAAGTTCACTTCTTGGAAAGACCTGAATTTAGGAAACCTGAATACATTGAAGAAATGCCGGAACAAGTCCAAGTTACAGAAGTTGTTTCGAGGGATGGAACCAGCAAAAAGAAAGTGGTGAAAAAGCGTGTAATCAAGAAACGTACTGGTGGCAAACAAGAAACTACAGAAATTGTTACTGTAGAAGAAGATGGCAAGGAACCGGAAACCACAGTTACGGTTCAGGAACTTCCGGAAGATGAAGTTCACTTCTTGGAAAGACCTGAATTTAGGAAACCTGAATACATTGAAGAAATGCCGGAACAAGTCCAAGTTACAGAAGTTGTTTCGAGGGATGGAACCAGCAAAAAGAAAGTGGTGAAAAAGCGTGTAATCAAGAAACGTACTGGTGGCAAACAAGAAACTACAGAAATTGTTACTGTAGAAGAAGATGGCAAGGAACCGGAAACCACAGTTACGGTTCAGGAACTTCCGGAAGATGAAGTTCACTTCTTGGAAAGACCTGAATTTAGGAAACCTGAATACATTGAAGAAATGCCGGAACAAGTCCAAGTTACAGAAGTTGTTTCGAGGGATGGAACCAGCAAAAAGAAAGTGGTGAAAAAGCGTGTAATCAAGAAACGTACTGGTGGCAAACAAGAAACTACAGAAATTGTTACTGTAGAAGAAGATGGCAAGGAACCGGAAACCACAGTTACGGTTCAGGAACTTCCGGAAGATGAAGTTCACTTCTTGGAAAGACCTGAATTTAGGAAACCTGAATACATTGAAGAAATGCCGGAACAAGTCCAAGTTACAGAAGTTGTTTCGAGGGATGGAACCAGCAAAAAGAAAGTGGTGAAAAAGCGTGTAATCAAGAAACGTACTGGTGGCAAACAAGAAACTACAGAAATTGTTACTGTAGAAGAAGATGGCAAGGAACCGGAAACCACAGTTACGGTTCAGGAACTTCCGGAAGATGAAGTTCACTTCTTGGAAAGACCTGAATTTAGGAAACCTGAATACATTGAAGAAATGCCGGAACAAGTCCAAGTTACAGAAGTTGTTTCGAGGGATGGAACCAGCAAAAAGAAAGTGGTGAAAAAGCGTGTAATCAAGAAACGTACTGGTGGCAAACAAGAAACTACAGAAATTGTTACTGTAGAAGAAGATGGCAAGGAACCGGAAACCACAGTTACGGTTCAGGAACTTCCGGAAGATGAAGTTCACTTCTTGGAAAGACCTGAATTTAGGAAACCTGAATACATTGAAGAAATGCCGGAACAAGTCCAAGTTACAGAAGTTGTTTCGAGGGATGGAACCAGCAAAAAGAAAGTGGTGAAAAAGCGTGTAATCAAGAAACGTACTGGTGGCAAACAAGAAACTACAGAAATTGTTACTGTAGAAGAAGATGGCAAGGAACCGGAAACCACAGTTACGGTTCAGGAACTTCCGGAAGATGAAGTTCACTTCTTGGAAAGACCTGAATTTAGGAAACCTGAATACATTGAAGAAATGCCGGAACAAGTCCAAGTTACAGAAGTTGTTTCGAGGGATGGAACCAGCAAAAAGAAAGTGGTGAAAAAGCGTGTAATCAAGAAACGTACTGGTGGCAAACAAGAAACTACAGAAATTGTTACTGTAGAAGAAGATGGCAAGGAACCGGAAACCACAGTTACGGTTCAGGAACTTCCGGAAGATGAAGTTCACTTCTTGGAAAGACCTGAATTTAGGAAACCTGAATACATTGAAGAAATGCCGGAACAAGTCCAAGTTACAGAAGTTGTTTCGAGGGATGGAACCAGCAAAAAGAAAGTGGTGAAAAAGCGTGTAATCAAGAAACGTACTGGTGGCAAACAAGAAACTACAGAAATTGTTACTGTAGAAGAAGATGGCAAGGAACCGGAAACCACAGTTACGGTTCAGGAACTTCCGGAAGATGAAGTTCACTTCTTGGAAAGACCTGAATTTAGGAAACCTGAATACATTGAAGAAATGCCGGAACAAGTCCAAGTTACAGAAGTTGTTTCGAGGGATGGAACCAGCAAAAAGAAAGTGGTGAAAAAGCGTGTAATCAAGAAACGTACTGGTGGCAAACAAGAAACTACAGAAATTGTTACTGTAGAAGAAGATGGCAAGGAACCGGAAACCACAGTTACGGTTCAGGAACTTCCGGAAGATGAAGTTCACTTCTTGGAAAGACCTGAATTTAGGAAACCTGAATACATTGAAGAAATGCCGGAACAAGTCCAAGTTACAGAAGTTGTTTCGAGGGATGGAACCAGCAAAAAGAAAGTGGTGAAAAAGCGTGTAATCAAGAAACGTACTGGTGGCAAACAAGAAACTACAGAAATTGTTACTGTAGAAGAAGATGGCAAGGAACCGGAAACCACAGTTACGGTTCAGGAACTTCCGGAAGATGAAGTTCACTTCTTGGAAAGACCTGAATTTAGGAAACCTGAATACATTGAAGAAATGCCGGAACAAGTCCAAGTTACAGAAGTTGTTTCGAGGGATGGAACCAGCAAAAAGAAAGTGGTGAAAAAGCGTGTAATCAAGAAACGTACTGGTGGCAAACAAGAAACTACAGAAATTGTTACTGTAGAAGAAGATGGCAAGGAACCGGAAACCACAGTTACGGTTCAGGAACTTCCGGAAGATGAAGTTCACTTCTTGGAAAGACCTGAATTTAGGAAACCTGAATACATTGAAGAAATGCCGGAACAAGTCCAAGTTACAGAAGTTGTTTCGAGGGATGGAACCAGCAAAAAGAAAGTGGTGAAAAAGCGTGTAATCAAGAAACGTACTGGTGGCAAACAAGAAACTACAGAAATTGTTACTGTAGAAGAAGATGGCAAGGAACCGGAAACCACAGTTACGGTTCAGGAACTTCCGGAAGATGAAGTTCACTTCTTGGAAAGACCTGAATTTAGGAAACCTGAATACATTGAAGAAATGCCGGAACAAGTCCAAGTTACAGAAGTTGTTTCGAGGGATGGAACCAGCAAAAAGAAAGTGGTGAAAAAGCGTGTAATCAAGAAACGTACTGGTGGCAAACAAGAAACTACAGAAATTGTTACTGTAGAAGAAGATGGCAAGGAACCGGAAACCACAGTTACGGTTCAGGAACTTCCGGAAGATGAAGTTCACTTCTTGGAAAGACCTGAATTTAGGAAACCTGAATACATTGAAGAAATGCCGGAACAAGTCCAAGTTACAGAAGTTGTTTCGAGGGATGGAACCAGCAAAAAGAAAGTGGTGAAAAAGCGTGTAATCAAGAAACGTACTGGTGGCAAACAAGAAACTACAGAAATTGTTACTGTAGAAGAAGATGGCAAGGAACCGGAAACCACAGTTACGGTTCAGGAACTTCCGGAAGATGAAGTTCACTTCTTGGAAAGACCTGAATTTAGGAAACCTGAATACATTGAAGAAATGCCGGAACAAGTCCAAGTTACAGAAGTTGTTTCGAGGGATGGAACCAGCAAAAAGAAAGTGGTGAAAAAGCGTGTAATCAAGAAACGTACTGGTGGCAAACAAGAAACTACAGAAATTGTTACTGTAGAAGAAGATGGCAAGGAACCGGAAACCACAGTTACGGTTCAGGAACTTCCGGAAGATGAAGTTCACTTCTTGGAAAGACCTGAATTTAGGAAACCTGAATACATTGAAGAAATGCCGGAACAAGTCCAAGTTACAGAAGTTGTTTCGAGGGATGGAACCAGCAAAAAGAAAGTGGTGAAAAAGCGTGTAATCAAGAAACGTACTGGTGGCAAACAAGAAACTACAGAAATTGTTACTGTAGAAGAAGATGGCAAGGAACCGGAAACCACAGTTACGGTTCAGGAACTTCCGGAAGATGAAGTTCACTTCTTGGAAAGACCTGAATTTAGGAAACCTGAATACATTGAAGAAATGCCGGAACAAGTCCAAGTTACAGAAGTTGTTTCGAGGGATGGAACCAGCAAAAAGAAAGTGGTGAAAAAGCGTGTAATCAAGAAACGTACTGGTGGCAAACAAGAAACTACAGAAATTGTTACTGTAGAAGAAGATGGCAAGGAACCGGAAACCACAGTTACGGTTCAGGAACTTCCGGAAGATGAAGTTCACTTCTTGGAAAGACCTGAATTTAGGAAACCTGAATACATTGAAGAAATGCCGGAACAAGTCCAAGTTACAGAAGTTGTTTCGAGGGATGGAACCAGCAAAAAGAAAGTGGTGAAAAAGCGTGTAATCAAGAAACGTACTGGTGGCAAACAAGAAACTACAGAAATTGTTACTGTAGAAGAAGATGGCAAGGAACCGGAAACCACAGTTACGGTTCAGGAACTTCCGGAAGATGAAGTTCACTTCTTGGAAAGACCTGAATTTAGGAAACCTGAATACATTGAAGAAATGCCGGAACAAGTCCAAGTTACAGAAGTTGTTTCGAGGGATGGAACCAGCAAAAAGAAAGTGGTGAAAAAGCGTGTAATCAAGAAACGTACTGGTGGCAAACAAGAAACTACAGAAATTGTTACTGTAGAAGAAGATGGCAAGGAACCGGAAACCACAGTTACGGTTCAGGAACTTCCGGAAGATGAAGTTCACTTCTTGGAAAGACCTGAATTTAGGAAACCTGAATACATTGAAGAAATGCCGGAACAAGTCCAAGTTACAGAAGTTGTTTCGAGGGATGGAACCAGCAAAAAGAAAGTGGTGAAAAAGCGTGTAATCAAGAAACGTACTGGTGGCAAACAAGAAACTACAGAAATTGTTACTGTAGAAGAAGATGGCAAGGAACCGGAAACCACAGTTACGGTTCAGGAACTTCCGGAAGATGAAGTTCACTTCTTGGAAAGACCTGAATTTAGGAAACCTGAATACATTGAAGAAATGCCGGAACAAGTCCAAGTTACAGAAGTTGTTTCGAGGGATGGAACCAGCAAAAAGAAAGTGGTGAAAAAGCGTGTAATCAAGAAACGTACTGGTGGCAAACAAGAAACTACAGAAATTGTTACTGTAGAAGAAGATGGCAAGGAACCGGAAACCACAGTTACGGTTCAGGAACTTCCGGAAGATGAAGTTCACTTCTTGGAAAGACCTGAATTTAGGAAACCTGAATACATTGAAGAAATGCCGGAACAAGTCCAAGTTACAGAAGTTGTTTCGAGGGATGGAACCAGCAAAAAGAAAGTGGTGAAAAAGCGTGTAATCAAGAAACGTACTGGTGGCAAACAAGAAACTACAGAAATTGTTACTGTAGAAGAAGATGGCAAGGAACCGGAAACCACAGTTACGGTTCAGGAACTTCCGGAAGATGAAGTTCACTTCTTGGAAAGACCTGAATTTAGGAAACCTGAATACATTGAAGAAATGCCGGAACAAGTCCAAGTTACAGAAGTTGTTTCGAGGGATGGAACCAGCAAAAAGAAAGTGGTGAAAAAGCGTGTAATCAAGAAACGTACTGGTGGCAAACAAGAAACTACAGAAATTGTTACTGTAGAAGAAGATGGCAAGGAACCGGAAACCACAGTTACGGTTCAGGAACTTCCGGAAGATGAAGTTCACTTCTTGGAAAGACCTGAATTTAGGAAACCTGAATACATTGAAGAAATGCCGGAACAAGTCCAAGTTACAGAAGTTGTTTCGAGGGATGGAACCAGCAAAAAGAAAGTGGTGAAAAAGCGTGTAATCAAGAAACGTACTGGTGGCAAACAAGAAACTACAGAAATTGTTACTGTAGAAGAAGATGGCAAGGAACCGGAAACCACAGTTACGGTTCAGGAACTTCCGGAAGATGAAGTTCACTTCTTGGAAAGACCTGAATTTAGGAAACCTGAATACATTGAAGAAATGCCGGAACAAGTCCAAGTTACAGAAGTTGTTTCGAGGGATGGAACCAGCAAAAAGAAAGTGGTGAAAAAGCGTGTAATCAAGAAACGTACTGGTGGCAAACAAGAAACTACAGAAATTGTTACTGTAGAAGAAGATGGCAAGGAACCGGAAACCACAGTTACGGTTCAGGAACTTCCGGAAGATGAAGTTCACTTCTTGGAAAGACCTGAATTTAGGAAACCTGAATACATTGAAGAAATGCCGGAACAAGTCCAAGTTACAGAAGTTGTTTCGAGGGATGGAACCAGCAAAAAGAAAGTGGTGAAAAAGCGTGTAATCAAGAAACGTACTGGTGGCAAACAAGAAACTACAGAAATTGTTACTGTAGAAGAAGATGGCAAGGAACCGGAAACCACAGTTACGGTTCAGGAACTTCCGGAAGATGAAGTTCACTTCTTGGAAAGACCTGAATTTAGGAAACCTGAATACATTGAAGAAATGCCGGAACAAGTCCAAGTTACAGAAGTTGTTTCGAGGGATGGAACCAGCAAAAAGAAAGTGGTGAAAAAGCGTGTAATCAAGAAACGTACTGGTGGCAAACAAGAAACTACAGAAATTGTTACTGTAGAAGAAGATGGCAAGGAACCGGAAACCACAGTTACGGTTCAGGAACTTCCGGAAGATGAAGTTCACTTCTTGGAAAGACCTGAATTTAGGAAACCTGAATACATTGAAGAAATGCCGGAACAAGTCCAAGTTACAGAAGTTGTTTCGAGGGATGGAACCAGCAAAAAGAAAGTGGTGAAAAAGCGTGTAATCAAGAAACGTACTGGTGGCAAACAAGAAACTACAGAAATTGTTACTGTAGAAGAAGATGGCAAGGAACCGGAAACCACAGTTACGGTTCAGGAACTTCCGGAAGATGAAGTTCACTTCTTGGAAAGACCTGAATTTAGGAAACCTGAATACATTGAAGAAATGCCGGAACAAGTCCAAGTTACAGAAGTTGTTTCGAGGGATGGAACCAGCAAAAAGAAAGTGGTGAAAAAGCGTGTAATCAAGAAACGTACTGGTGGCAAACAAGAAACTACAGAAATTGTTACTGTAGAAGAAGATGGCAAGGAACCGGAAACCACAGTTACGGTTCAGGAACTTCCGGAAGATGAAGTTCACTTCTTGGAAAGACCTGAATTTAGGAAACCTGAATACATTGAAGAAATGCCGGAACAAGTCCAAGTTACAGAAGTTGTTTCGAGGGATGGAACCAGCAAAAAGAAAGTGGTGAAAAAGCGTGTAATCAAGAAACGTACTGGTGGCAAACAAGAAACTACAGAAATTGTTACTGTAGAAGAAGATGGCAAGGAACCGGAAACCACAGTTACGGTTCAGGAACTTCCGGAAGATGAAGTTCACTTCTTGGAAAGACCTGAATTTAGGAAACCTGAATACATTGAAGAAATGCCGGAACAAGTCCAAGTTACAGAAGTTGTTTCGAGGGATGGAACCAGCAAAAAGAAAGTGGTGAAAAAGCGTGTAATCAAGAAACGTACTGGTGGCAAACAAGAAACTACAGAAATTGTTACTGTAGAAGAAGATGGCAAGGAACCGGAAACCACAGTTACGGTTCAGGAACTTCCGGAAGATGAAGTTCACTTCTTGGAAAGACCTGAATTTAGGAAACCTGAATACATTGAAGAAATGCCGGAACAAGTCCAAGTTACAGAAGTTGTTTCGAGGGATGGAACCAGCAAAAAGAAAGTGGTGAAAAAGCGTGTAATCAAGAAACGTACTGGTGGCAAACAAGAAACTACAGAAATTGTTACTGTAGAAGAAGATGGCAAGGAACCGGAAACCACAGTTACGGTTCAGGAACTTCCGGAAGATGAAGTTCACTTCTTGGAAAGACCTGAATTTAGGAAACCTGAATACATTGAAGAAATGCCGGAACAAGTCCAAGTTACAGAAGTTGTTTCGAGGGATGGAACCAGCAAAAAGAAAGTGGTGAAAAAGCGTGTAATCAAGAAACGTACTGGTGGCAAACAAGAAACTACAGAAATTGTTACTGTAGAAGAAGATGGCAAGGAACCGGAAACCACAGTTACGGTTCAGGAACTTCCGGAAGATGAAGTTCACTTCTTGGAAAGACCTGAATTTAGGAAACCTGAATACATTGAAGAAATGCCGGAACAAGTCCAAGTTACAGAAGTTGTTTCGAGGGATGGAACCAGCAAAAAGAAAGTGGTGAAAAAGCGTGTAATCAAGAAACGTACTGGTGGCAAACAAGAAACTACAGAAATTGTTACTGTAGAAGAAGATGGCAAGGAACCGGAAACCACAGTTACGGTTCAGGAACTTCCGGAAGATGAAGTTCACTTCTTGGAAAGACCTGAATTTAGGAAACCTGAATACATTGAAGAAATGCCGGAACAAGTCCAAGTTACAGAAGTTGTTTCGAGGGATGGAACCAGCAAAAAGAAAGTGGTGAAAAAGCGTGTAATCAAGAAACGTACTGGTGGCAAACAAGAAACTACAGAAATTGTTACTGTAGAAGAAGATGGCAAGGAACCGGAAACCACAGTTACGGTTCAGGAACTTCCGGAAGATGAAGTTCACTTCTTGGAAAGACCTGAATTTAGGAAACCTGAATACATTGAAGAAATGCCGGAACAAGTCCAAGTTACAGAAGTTGTTTCGAGGGATGGAACCAGCAAAAAGAAAGTGGTGAAAAAGCGTGTAATCAAGAAACGTACTGGTGGCAAACAAGAAACTACAGAAATTGTTACTGTAGAAGAAGATGGCAAGGAACCGGAAACCACAGTTACGGTTCAGGAACTTCCGGAAGATGAAGTTCACTTCTTGGAAAGACCTGAATTTAGGAAACCTGAATACATTGAAGAAATGCCGGAACAAGTCCAAGTTACAGAAGTTGTTTCGAGGGATGGAACCAGCAAAAAGAAAGTGGTGAAAAAGCGTGTAATCAAGAAACGTACTGGTGGCAAACAAGAAACTACAGAAATTGTTACTGTAGAAGAAGATGGCAAGGAACCGGAAACCACAGTTACGGTTCAGGAACTTCCGGAAGATGAAGTTCACTTCTTGGAAAGACCTGAATTTAGGAAACCTGAATACATTGAAGAAATGCCGGAACAAGTCCAAGTTACAGAAGTTGTTTCGAGGGATGGAACCAGCAAAAAGAAAGTGGTGAAAAAGCGTGTAATCAAGAAACGTACTGGTGGCAAACAAGAAACTACAGAAATTGTTACTGTAGAAGAAGATGGCAAGGAACCGGAAACCACAGTTACGGTTCAGGAACTTCCGGAAGATGAAGTTCACTTCTTGGAAAGACCTGAATTTAGGAAACCTGAATACATTGAAGAAATGCCGGAACAAGTCCAAGTTACAGAAGTTGTTTCGAGGGATGGAACCAGCAAAAAGAAAGTGGTGAAAAAGCGTGTAATCAAGAAACGTACTGGTGGCAAACAAGAAACTACAGAAATTGTTACTGTAGAAGAAGATGGCAAGGAACCGGAAACCACAGTTACGGTTCAGGAACTTCCGGAAGATGAAGTTCACTTCTTGGAAAGACCTGAATTTAGGAAACCTGAATACATTGAAGAAATGCCGGAACAAGTCCAAGTTACAGAAGTTGTTTCGAGGGATGGAACCAGCAAAAAGAAAGTGGTGAAAAAGCGTGTAATCAAGAAACGTACTGGTGGCAAACAAGAAACTACAGAAATTGTTACTGTAGAAGAAGATGGCAAGGAACCGGAAACCACAGTTACGGTTCAGGAACTTCCGGAAGATGAAGTTCACTTCTTGGAAAGACCTGAATTTAGGAAACCTGAATACATTGAAGAAATGCCGGAACAAGTCCAAGTTACAGAAGTTGTTTCGAGGGATGGAACCAGCAAAAAGAAAGTGGTGAAAAAGCGTGTAATCAAGAAACGTACTGGTGGCAAACAAGAAACTACAGAAATTGTTACTGTAGAAGAAGATGGCAAGGAACCGGAAACCACAGTTACGGTTCAGGAACTTCCGGAAGATGAAGTTCACTTCTTGGAAAGACCTGAATTTAGGAAACCTGAATACATTGAAGAAATGCCGGAACAAGTCCAAGTTACAGAAGTTGTTTCGAGGGATGGAACCAGCAAAAAGAAAGTGGTGAAAAAGCGTGTAATCAAGAAACGTACTGGTGGCAAACAAGAAACTACAGAAATTGTTACTGTAGAAGAAGATGGCAAGGAACCGGAAACCACAGTTACGGTTCAGGAACTTCCGGAAGATGAAGTTCACTTCTTGGAAAGACCTGAATTTAGGAAACCTGAATACATTGAAGAAATGCCGGAACAAGTCCAAGTTACAGAAGTTGTTTCGAGGGATGGAACCAGCAAAAAGAAAGTGGTGAAAAAGCGTGTAATCAAGAAACGTACTGGTGGCAAACAAGAAACTACAGAAATTGTTACTGTAGAAGAAGATGGCAAGGAACCGGAAACCACAGTTACGGTTCAGGAACTTCCGGAAGATGAAGTTCACTTCTTGGAAAGACCTGAATTTAGGAAACCTGAATACATTGAAGAAATGCCGGAACAAGTCCAAGTTACAGAAGTTGTTTCGAGGGATGGAACCAGCAAAAAGAAAGTGGTGAAAAAGCGTGTAATCAAGAAACGTACTGGTGGCAAACAAGAAACTACAGAAATTGTTACTGTAGAAGAAGATGGCAAGGAACCGGAAACCACAGTTACGGTTCAGGAACTTCCGGAAGATGAAGTTCACTTCTTGGAAAGACCTGAATTTAGGAAACCTGAATACATTGAAGAAATGCCGGAACAAGTCCAAGTTACAGAAGTTGTTTCGAGGGATGGAACCAGCAAAAAGAAAGTGGTGAAAAAGCGTGTAATCAAGAAACGTACTGGTGGCAAACAAGAAACTACAGAAATTGTTACTGTAGAAGAAGATGGCAAGGAACCGGAAACCACAGTTACGGTTCAGGAACTTCCGGAAGATGAAGTTCACTTCTTGGAAAGACCTGAATTTAGGAAACCTGAATACATTGAAGAAATGCCGGAACAAGTCCAAGTTACAGAAGTTGTTTCGAGGGATGGAACCAGCAAAAAGAAAGTGGTGAAAAAGCGTGTAATCAAGAAACGTACTGGTGGCAAACAAGAAACTACAGAAATTGTTACTGTAGAAGAAGATGGCAAGGAACCGGAAACCACAGTTACGGTTCAGGAACTTCCGGAAGATGAAGTTCACTTCTTGGAAAGACCTGAATTTAGGAAACCTGAATACATTGAAGAAATGCCGGAACAAGTCCAAGTTACAGAAGTTGTTTCGAGGGATGGAACCAGCAAAAAGAAAGTGGTGAAAAAGCGTGTAATCAAGAAACGTACTGGTGGCAAACAAGAAACTACAGAAATTGTTACTGTAGAAGAAGATGGCAAGGAACCGGAAACCACAGTTACGGTTCAGGAACTTCCGGAAGATGAAGTTCACTTCTTGGAAAGACCTGAATTTAGGAAACCTGAATACATTGAAGAAATGCCGGAACAAGTCCAAGTTACAGAAGTTGTTTCGAGGGATGGAACCAGCAAAAAGAAAGTGGTGAAAAAGCGTGTAATCAAGAAACGTACTGGTGGCAAACAAGAAACTACAGAAATTGTTACTGTAGAAGAAGATGGCAAGGAACCGGAAACCACAGTTACGGTTCAGGAACTTCCGGAAGATGAAGTTCACTTCTTGGAAAGACCTGAATTTAGGAAACCTGAATACATTGAAGAAATGCCGGAACAAGTCCAAGTTACAGAAGTTGTTTCGAGGGATGGAACCAGCAAAAAGAAAGTGGTGAAAAAGCGTGTAATCAAGAAACGTACTGGTGGCAAACAAGAAACTACAGAAATTGTTACTGTAGAAGAAGATGGCAAGGAACCGGAAACCACAGTTACGGTTCAGGAACTTCCGGAAGATGAAGTTCACTTCTTGGAAAGACCTGAATTTAGGAAACCTGAATACATTGAAGAAATGCCGGAACAAGTCCAAGTTACAGAAGTTGTTTCGAGGGATGGAACCAGCAAAAAGAAAGTGGTGAAAAAGCGTGTAATCAAGAAACGTACTGGTGGCAAACAAGAAACTACAGAAATTGTTACTGTAGAAGAAGATGGCAAGGAACCGGAAACCACAGTTACGGTTCAGGAACTTCCGGAAGATGAAGTTCACTTCTTGGAAAGACCTGAATTTAGGAAACCTGAATACATTGAAGAAATGCCGGAACAAGTCCAAGTTACAGAAGTTGTTTCGAGGGATGGAACCAGCAAAAAGAAAGTGGTGAAAAAGCGTGTAATCAAGAAACGTACTGGTGGCAAACAAGAAACTACAGAAATTGTTACTGTAGAAGAAGATGGCAAGGAACCGGAAACCACAGTTACGGTTCAGGAACTTCCGGAAGATGAAGTTCACTTCTTGGAAAGACCTGAATTTAGGAAACCTGAATACATTGAAGAAATGCCGGAACAAGTCCAAGTTACAGAAGTTGTTTCGAGGGATGGAACCAGCAAAAAGAAAGTGGTGAAAAAGCGTGTAATCAAGAAACGTACTGGTGGCAAACAAGAAACTACAGAAATTGTTACTGTAGAAGAAGATGGCAAGGAACCGGAAACCACAGTTACGGTTCAGGAACTTCCGGAAGATGAAGTTCACTTCTTGGAAAGACCTGAATTTAGGAAACCTGAATACATTGAAGAAATGCCGGAACAAGTCCAAGTTACAGAAGTTGTTTCGAGGGATGGAACCAGCAAAAAGAAAGTGGTGAAAAAGCGTGTAATCAAGAAACGTACTGGTGGCAAACAAGAAACTACAGAAATTGTTACTGTAGAAGAAGATGGCAAGGAACCGGAAACCACAGTTACGGTTCAGGAACTTCCGGAAGATGAAGTTCACTTCTTGGAAAGACCTGAATTTAGGAAACCTGAATACATTGAAGAAATGCCGGAACAAGTCCAAGTTACAGAAGTTGTTTCGAGGGATGGAACCAGCAAAAAGAAAGTGGTGAAAAAGCGTGTAATCAAGAAACGTACTGGTGGCAAACAAGAAACTACAGAAATTGTTACTGTAGAAGAAGATGGCAAGGAACCGGAAACCACAGTTACGGTTCAGGAACTTCCGGAAGATGAAGTTCACTTCTTGGAAAGACCTGAATTTAGGAAACCTGAATACATTGAAGAAATGCCGGAACAAGTCCAAGTTACAGAAGTTGTTTCGAGGGATGGAACCAGCAAAAAGAAAGTGGTGAAAAAGCGTGTAATCAAGAAACGTACTGGTGGCAAACAAGAAACTACAGAAATTGTTACTGTAGAAGAAGATGGCAAGGAACCGGAAACCACAGTTACGGTTCAGGAACTTCCGGAAGATGAAGTTCACTTCTTGGAAAGACCTGAATTTAGGAAACCTGAATACATTGAAGAAATGCCGGAACAAGTCCAAGTTACAGAAGTTGTTTCGAGGGATGGAACCAGCAAAAAGAAAGTGGTGAAAAAGCGTGTAATCAAGAAACGTACTGGTGGCAAACAAGAAACTACAGAAATTGTTACTGTAGAAGAAGATGGCAAGGAACCGGAAACCACAGTTACGGTTCAGGAACTTCCGGAAGATGAAGTTCACTTCTTGGAAAGACCTGAATTTAGGAAACCTGAATACATTGAAGAAATGCCGGAACAAGTCCAAGTTACAGAAGTTGTTTCGAGGGATGGAACCAGCAAAAAGAAAGTGGTGAAAAAGCGTGTAATCAAGAAACGTACTGGTGGCAAACAAGAAACTACAGAAATTGTTACTGTAGAAGAAGATGGCAAGGAACCGGAAACCACAGTTACGGTTCAGGAACTTCCGGAAGATGAAGTTCACTTCTTGGAAAGACCTGAATTTAGGAAACCTGAATACATTGAAGAAATGCCGGAACAAGTCCAAGTTACAGAAGTTGTTTCGAGGGATGGAACCAGCAAAAAGAAAGTGGTGAAAAAGCGTGTAATCAAGAAACGTACTGGTGGCAAACAAGAAACTACAGAAATTGTTACTGTAGAAGAAGATGGCAAGGAACCGGAAACCACAGTTACGGTTCAGGAACTTCCGGAAGATGAAGTTCACTTCTTGGAAAGACCTGAATTTAGGAAACCTGAATACATTGAAGAAATGCCGGAACAAGTCCAAGTTACAGAAGTTGTTTCGAGGGATGGAACCAGCAAAAAGAAAGTGGTGAAAAAGCGTGTAATCAAGAAACGTACTGGTGGCAAACAAGAAACTACAGAAATTGTTACTGTAGAAGAAGATGGCAAGGAACCGGAAACCACAGTTACGGTTCAGGAACTTCCGGAAGATGAAGTTCACTTCTTGGAAAGACCTGAATTTAGGAAACCTGAATACATTGAAGAAATGCCGGAACAAGTCCAAGTTACAGAAGTTGTTTCGAGGGATGGAACCAGCAAAAAGAAAGTGGTGAAAAAGCGTGTAATCAAGAAACGTACTGGTGGCAAACAAGAAACTACAGAAATTGTTACTGTAGAAGAAGATGGCAAGGAACCGGAAACCACAGTTACGGTTCAGGAACTTCCGGAAGATGAAGTTCACTTCTTGGAAAGACCTGAATTTAGGAAACCTGAATACATTGAAGAAATGCCGGAACAAGTCCAAGTTACAGAAGTTGTTTCGAGGGATGGAACCAGCAAAAAGAAAGTGGTGAAAAAGCGTGTAATCAAGAAACGTACTGGTGGCAAACAAGAAACTACAGAAATTGTTACTGTAGAAGAAGATGGCAAGGAACCGGAAACCACAGTTACGGTTCAGGAACTTCCGGAAGATGAAGTTCACTTCTTGGAAAGACCTGAATTTAGGAAACCTGAATACATTGAAGAAATGCCGGAACAAGTCCAAGTTACAGAAGTTGTTTCGAGGGATGGAACCAGCAAAAAGAAAGTGGTGAAAAAGCGTGTAATCAAGAAACGTACTGGTGGCAAACAAGAAACTACAGAAATTGTTACTGTAGAAGAAGATGGCAAGGAACCGGAAACCACAGTTACGGTTCAGGAACTTCCGGAAGATGAAGTTCACTTCTTGGAAAGACCTGAATTTAGGAAACCTGAATACATTGAAGAAATGCCGGAACAAGTCCAAGTTACAGAAGTTGTTTCGAGGGATGGAACCAGCAAAAAGAAAGTGGTGAAAAAGCGTGTAATCAAGAAACGTACTGGTGGCAAACAAGAAACTACAGAAATTGTTACTGTAGAAGAAGATGGCAAGGAACCGGAAACCACAGTTACGGTTCAGGAACTTCCGGAAGATGAAGTTCACTTCTTGGAAAGACCTGAATTTAGGAAACCTGAATACATTGAAGAAATGCCGGAACAAGTCCAAGTTACAGAAGTTGTTTCGAGGGATGGAACCAGCAAAAAGAAAGTGGTGAAAAAGCGTGTAATCAAGAAACGTACTGGTGGCAAACAAGAAACTACAGAAATTGTTACTGTAGAAGAAGATGGCAAGGAACCGGAAACCACAGTTACGGTTCAGGAACTTCCGGAAGATGAAGTTCACTTCTTGGAAAGACCTGAATTTAGGAAACCTGAATACATTGAAGAAATGCCGGAACAAGTCCAAGTTACAGAAGTTGTTTCGAGGGATGGAACCAGCAAAAAGAAAGTGGTGAAAAAGCGTGTAATCAAGAAACGTACTGGTGGCAAACAAGAAACTACAGAAATTGTTACTGTAGAAGAAGATGGCAAGGAACCGGAAACCACAGTTACGGTTCAGGAACTTCCGGAAGATGAAGTTCACTTCTTGGAAAGACCTGAATTTAGGAAACCTGAATACATTGAAGAAATGCCGGAACAAGTCCAAGTTACAGAAGTTGTTTCGAGGGATGGAACCAGCAAAAAGAAAGTGGTGAAAAAGCGTGTAATCAAGAAACGTACTGGTGGCAAACAAGAAACTACAGAAATTGTTACTGTAGAAGAAGATGGCAAGGAACCGGAAACCACAGTTACGGTTCAGGAACTTCCGGAAGATGAAGTTCACTTCTTGGAAAGACCTGAATTTAGGAAACCTGAATACATTGAAGAAATGCCGGAACAAGTCCAAGTTACAGAAGTTGTTTCGAGGGATGGAACCAGCAAAAAGAAAGTGGTGAAAAAGCGTGTAATCAAGAAACGTACTGGTGGCAAACAAGAAACTACAGAAATTGTTACTGTAGAAGAAGATGGCAAGGAACCGGAAACCACAGTTACGGTTCAGGAACTTCCGGAAGATGAAGTTCACTTCTTGGAAAGACCTGAATTTAGGAAACCTGAATACATTGAAGAAATGCCGGAACAAGTCCAAGTTACAGAAGTTGTTTCGAGGGATGGAACCAGCAAAAAGAAAGTGGTGAAAAAGCGTGTAATCAAGAAACGTACTGGTGGCAAACAAGAAACTACAGAAATTGTTACTGTAGAAGAAGATGGCAAGGAACCGGAAACCACAGTTACGGTTCAGGAACTTCCGGAAGATGAAGTTCACTTCTTGGAAAGACCTGAATTTAGGAAACCTGAATACATTGAAGAAATGCCGGAACAAGTCCAAGTTACAGAAGTTGTTTCGAGGGATGGAACCAGCAAAAAGAAAGTGGTGAAAAAGCGTGTAATCAAGAAACGTACTGGTGGCAAACAAGAAACTACAGAAATTGTTACTGTAGAAGAAGATGGCAAGGAACCGGAAACCACAGTTACGGTTCAGGAACTTCCGGAAGATGAAGTTCACTTCTTGGAAAGACCTGAATTTAGGAAACCTGAATACATTGAAGAAATGCCGGAACAAGTCCAAGTTACAGAAGTTGTTTCGAGGGATGGAACCAGCAAAAAGAAAGTGGTGAAAAAGCGTGTAATCAAGAAACGTACTGGTGGCAAACAAGAAACTACAGAAATTGTTACTGTAGAAGAAGATGGCAAGGAACCGGAAACCACAGTTACGGTTCAGGAACTTCCGGAAGATGAAGTTCACTTCTTGGAAAGACCTGAATTTAGGAAACCTGAATACATTGAAGAAATGCCGGAACAAGTCCAAGTTACAGAAGTTGTTTCGAGGGATGGAACCAGCAAAAAGAAAGTGGTGAAAAAGCGTGTAATCAAGAAACGTACTGGTGGCAAACAAGAAACTACAGAAATTGTTACTGTAGAAGAAGATGGCAAGGAACCGGAAACCACAGTTACGGTTCAGGAACTTCCGGAAGATGAAGTTCACTTCTTGGAAAGACCTGAATTTAGGAAACCTGAATACATTGAAGAAATGCCGGAACAAGTCCAAGTTACAGAAGTTGTTTCGAGGGATGGAACCAGCAAAAAGAAAGTGGTGAAAAAGCGTGTAATCAAGAAACGTACTGGTGGCAAACAAGAAACTACAGAAATTGTTACTGTAGAAGAAGATGGCAAGGAACCGGAAACCACAGTTACGGTTCAGGAACTTCCGGAAGATGAAGTTCACTTCTTGGAAAGACCTGAATTTAGGAAACCTGAATACATTGAAGAAATGCCGGAACAAGTCCAAGTTACAGAAGTTGTTTCGAGGGATGGAACCAGCAAAAAGAAAGTGGTGAAAAAGCGTGTAATCAAGAAACGTACTGGTGGCAAACAAGAAACTACAGAAATTGTTACTGTAGAAGAAGATGGCAAGGAACCGGAAACCACAGTTACGGTTCAGGAACTTCCGGAAGATGAAGTTCACTTCTTGGAAAGACCTGAATTTAGGAAACCTGAATACATTGAAGAAATGCCGGAACAAGTCCAAGTTACAGAAGTTGTTTCGAGGGATGGAACCAGCAAAAAGAAAGTGGTGAAAAAGCGTGTAATCAAGAAACGTACTGGTGGCAAACAAGAAACTACAGAAATTGTTACTGTAGAAGAAGATGGCAAGGAACCGGAAACCACAGTTACGGTTCAGGAACTTCCGGAAGATGAAGTTCACTTCTTGGAAAGACCTGAATTTAGGAAACCTGAATACATTGAAGAAATGCCGGAACAAGTCCAAGTTACAGAAGTTGTTTCGAGGGATGGAACCAGCAAAAAGAAAGTGGTGAAAAAGCGTGTAATCAAGAAACGTACTGGTGGCAAACAAGAAACTACAGAAATTGTTACTGTAGAAGAAGATGGCAAGGAACCGGAAACCACAGTTACGGTTCAGGAACTTCCGGAAGATGAAGTTCACTTCTTGGAAAGACCTGAATTTAGGAAACCTGAATACATTGAAGAAATGCCGGAACAAGTCCAAGTTACAGAAGTTGTTTCGAGGGATGGAACCAGCAAAAAGAAAGTGGTGAAAAAGCGTGTAATCAAGAAACGTACTGGTGGCAAACAAGAAACTACAGAAATTGTTACTGTAGAAGAAGATGGCAAGGAACCGGAAACCACAGTTACGGTTCAGGAACTTCCGGAAGATGAAGTTCACTTCTTGGAAAGACCTGAATTTAGGAAACCTGAATACATTGAAGAAATGCCGGAACAAGTCCAAGTTACAGAAGTTGTTTCGAGGGATGGAACCAGCAAAAAGAAAGTGGTGAAAAAGCGTGTAATCAAGAAACGTACTGGTGGCAAACAAGAAACTACAGAAATTGTTACTGTAGAAGAAGATGGCAAGGAACCGGAAACCACAGTTACGGTTCAGGAACTTCCGGAAGATGAAGTTCACTTCTTGGAAAGACCTGAATTTAGGAAACCTGAATACATTGAAGAAATGCCGGAACAAGTCCAAGTTACAGAAGTTGTTTCGAGGGATGGAACCAGCAAAAAGAAAGTGGTGAAAAAGCGTGTAATCAAGAAACGTACTGGTGGCAAACAAGAAACTACAGAAATTGTTACTGTAGAAGAAGATGGCAAGGAACCGGAAACCACAGTTACGGTTCAGGAACTTCCGGAAGATGAAGTTCACTTCTTGGAAAGACCTGAATTTAGGAAACCTGAATACATTGAAGAAATGCCGGAACAAGTCCAAGTTACAGAAGTTGTTTCGAGGGATGGAACCAGCAAAAAGAAAGTGGTGAAAAAGCGTGTAATCAAGAAACGTACTGGTGGCAAACAAGAAACTACAGAAATTGTTACTGTAGAAGAAGATGGCAAGGAACCGGAAACCACAGTTACGGTTCAGGAACTTCCGGAAGATGAAGTTCACTTCTTGGAAAGACCTGAATTTAGGAAACCTGAATACATTGAAGAAATGCCGGAACAAGTCCAAGTTACAGAAGTTGTTTCGAGGGATGGAACCAGCAAAAAGAAAGTGGTGAAAAAGCGTGTAATCAAGAAACGTACTGGTGGCAAACAAGAAACTACAGAAATTGTTACTGTAGAAGAAGATGGCAAGGAACCGGAAACCACAGTTACGGTTCAGGAACTTCCGGAAGATGAAGTTCACTTCTTGGAAAGACCTGAATTTAGGAAACCTGAATACATTGAAGAAATGCCGGAACAAGTCCAAGTTACAGAAGTTGTTTCGAGGGATGGAACCAGCAAAAAGAAAGTGGTGAAAAAGCGTGTAATCAAGAAACGTACTGGTGGCAAACAAGAAACTACAGAAATTGTTACTGTAGAAGAAGATGGCAAGGAACCGGAAACCACAGTTACGGTTCAGGAACTTCCGGAAGATGAAGTTCACTTCTTGGAAAGACCTGAATTTAGGAAACCTGAATACATTGAAGAAATGCCGGAACAAGTCCAAGTTACAGAAGTTGTTTCGAGGGATGGAACCAGCAAAAAGAAAGTGGTGAAAAAGCGTGTAATCAAGAAACGTACTGGTGGCAAACAAGAAACTACAGAAATTGTTACTGTAGAAGAAGATGGCAAGGAACCGGAAACCACAGTTACGGTTCAGGAACTTCCGGAAGATGAAGTTCACTTCTTGGAAAGACCTGAATTTAGGAAACCTGAATACATTGAAGAAATGCCGGAACAAGTCCAAGTTACAGAAGTTGTTTCGAGGGATGGAACCAGCAAAAAGAAAGTGGTGAAAAAGCGTGTAATCAAGAAACGTACTGGTGGCAAACAAGAAACTACAGAAATTGTTACTGTAGAAGAAGATGGCAAGGAACCGGAAACCACAGTTACGGTTCAGGAACTTCCGGAAGATGAAGTTCACTTCTTGGAAAGACCTGAATTTAGGAAACCTGAATACATTGAAGAAATGCCGGAACAAGTCCAAGTTACAGAAGTTGTTTCGAGGGATGGAACCAGCAAAAAGAAAGTGGTGAAAAAGCGTGTAATCAAGAAACGTACTGGTGGCAAACAAGAAACTACAGAAATTGTTACTGTAGAAGAAGATGGCAAGGAACCGGAAACCACAGTTACGGTTCAGGAACTTCCGGAAGATGAAGTTCACTTCTTGGAAAGACCTGAATTTAGGAAACCTGAATACATTGAAGAAATGCCGGAACAAGTCCAAGTTACAGAAGTTGTTTCGAGGGATGGAACCAGCAAAAAGAAAGTGGTGAAAAAGCGTGTAATCAAGAAACGTACTGGTGGCAAACAAGAAACTACAGAAATTGTTACTGTAGAAGAAGATGGCAAGGAACCGGAAACCACAGTTACGGTTCAGGAACTTCCGGAAGATGAAGTTCACTTCTTGGAAAGACCTGAATTTAGGAAACCTGAATACATTGAAGAAATGCCGGAACAAGTCCAAGTTACAGAAGTTGTTTCGAGGGATGGAACCAGCAAAAAGAAAGTGGTGAAAAAGCGTGTAATCAAGAAACGTACTGGTGGCAAACAAGAAACTACAGAAATTGTTACTGTAGAAGAAGATGGCAAGGAACCGGAAACCACAGTTACGGTTCAGGAACTTCCGGAAGATGAAGTTCACTTCTTGGAAAGACCTGAATTTAGGAAACCTGAATACATTGAAGAAATGCCGGAACAAGTCCAAGTTACAGAAGTTGTTTCGAGGGATGGAACCAGCAAAAAGAAAGTGGTGAAAAAGCGTGTAATCAAGAAACGTACTGGTGGCAAACAAGAAACTACAGAAATTGTTACTGTAGAAGAAGATGGCAAGGAACCGGAAACCACAGTTACGGTTCAGGAACTTCCGGAAGATGAAGTTCACTTCTTGGAAAGACCTGAATTTAGGAAACCTGAATACATTGAAGAAATGCCGGAACAAGTCCAAGTTACAGAAGTTGTTTCGAGGGATGGAACCAGCAAAAAGAAAGTGGTGAAAAAGCGTGTAATCAAGAAACGTACTGGTGGCAAACAAGAAACTACAGAAATTGTTACTGTAGAAGAAGATGGCAAGGAACCGGAAACCACAGTTACGGTTCAGGAACTTCCGGAAGATGAAGTTCACTTCTTGGAAAGACCTGAATTTAGGAAACCTGAATACATTGAAGAAATGCCGGAACAAGTCCAAGTTACAGAAGTTGTTTCGAGGGATGGAACCAGCAAAAAGAAAGTGGTGAAAAAGCGTGTAATCAAGAAACGTACTGGTGGCAAACAAGAAACTACAGAAATTGTTACTGTAGAAGAAGATGGCAAGGAACCGGAAACCACAGTTACGGTTCAGGAACTTCCGGAAGATGAAGTTCACTTCTTGGAAAGACCTGAATTTAGGAAACCTGAATACATTGAAGAAATGCCGGAACAAGTCCAAGTTACAGAAGTTGTTTCGAGGGATGGAACCAGCAAAAAGAAAGTGGTGAAAAAGCGTGTAATCAAGAAACGTACTGGTGGCAAACAAGAAACTACAGAAATTGTTACTGTAGAAGAAGATGGCAAGGAACCGGAAACCACAGTTACGGTTCAGGAACTTCCGGAAGATGAAGTTCACTTCTTGGAAAGACCTGAATTTAGGAAACCTGAATACATTGAAGAAATGCCGGAACAAGTCCAAGTTACAGAAGTTGTTTCGAGGGATGGAACCAGCAAAAAGAAAGTGGTGAAAAAGCGTGTAATCAAGAAACGTACTGGTGGCAAACAAGAAACTACAGAAATTGTTACTGTAGAAGAAGATGGCAAGGAACCGGAAACCACAGTTACGGTTCAGGAACTTCCGGAAGATGAAGTTCACTTCTTGGAAAGACCTGAATTTAGGAAACCTGAATACATTGAAGAAATGCCGGAACAAGTCCAAGTTACAGAAGTTGTTTCGAGGGATGGAACCAGCAAAAAGAAAGTGGTGAAAAAGCGTGTAATCAAGAAACGTACTGGTGGCAAACAAGAAACTACAGAAATTGTTACTGTAGAAGAAGATGGCAAGGAACCGGAAACCACAGTTACGGTTCAGGAACTTCCGGAAGATGAAGTTCACTTCTTGGAAAGACCTGAATTTAGGAAACCTGAATACATTGAAGAAATGCCGGAACAAGTCCAAGTTACAGAAGTTGTTTCGAGGGATGGAACCAGCAAAAAGAAAGTGGTGAAAAAGCGTGTAATCAAGAAACGTACTGGTGGCAAACAAGAAACTACAGAAATTGTTACTGTAGAAGAAGATGGCAAGGAACCGGAAACCACAGTTACGGTTCAGGAACTTCCGGAAGATGAAGTTCACTTCTTGGAAAGACCTGAATTTAGGAAACCTGAATACATTGAAGAAATGCCGGAACAAGTCCAAGTTACAGAAGTTGTTTCGAGGGATGGAACCAGCAAAAAGAAAGTGGTGAAAAAGCGTGTAATCAAGAAACGTACTGGTGGCAAACAAGAAACTACAGAAATTGTTACTGTAGAAGAAGATGGCAAGGAACCGGAAACCACAGTTACGGTTCAGGAACTTCCGGAAGATGAAGTTCACTTCTTGGAAAGACCTGAATTTAGGAAACCTGAATACATTGAAGAAATGCCGGAACAAGTCCAAGTTACAGAAGTTGTTTCGAGGGATGGAACCAGCAAAAAGAAAGTGGTGAAAAAGCGTGTAATCAAGAAACGTACTGGTGGCAAACAAGAAACTACAGAAATTGTTACTGTAGAAGAAGATGGCAAGGAACCGGAAACCACAGTTACGGTTCAGGAACTTCCGGAAGATGAAGTTCACTTCTTGGAAAGACCTGAATTTAGGAAACCTGAATACATTGAAGAAATGCCGGAACAAGTCCAAGTTACAGAAGTTGTTTCGAGGGATGGAACCAGCAAAAAGAAAGTGGTGAAAAAGCGTGTAATCAAGAAACGTACTGGTGGCAAACAAGAAACTACAGAAATTGTTACTGTAGAAGAAGATGGCAAGGAACCGGAAACCACAGTTACGGTTCAGGAACTTCCGGAAGATGAAGTTCACTTCTTGGAAAGACCTGAATTTAGGAAACCTGAATACATTGAAGAAATGCCGGAACAAGTCCAAGTTACAGAAGTTGTTTCGAGGGATGGAACCAGCAAAAAGAAAGTGGTGAAAAAGCGTGTAATCAAGAAACGTACTGGTGGCAAACAAGAAACTACAGAAATTGTTACTGTAGAAGAAGATGGCAAGGAACCGGAAACCACAGTTACGGTTCAGGAACTTCCGGAAGATGAAGTTCACTTCTTGGAAAGACCTGAATTTAGGAAACCTGAATACATTGAAGAAATGCCGGAACAAGTCCAAGTTACAGAAGTTGTTTCGAGGGATGGAACCAGCAAAAAGAAAGTGGTGAAAAAGCGTGTAATCAAGAAACGTACTGGTGGCAAACAAGAAACTACAGAAATTGTTACTGTAGAAGAAGATGGCAAGGAACCGGAAACCACAGTTACGGTTCAGGAACTTCCGGAAGATGAAGTTCACTTCTTGGAAAGACCTGAATTTAGGAAACCTGAATACATTGAAGAAATGCCGGAACAAGTCCAAGTTACAGAAGTTGTTTCGAGGGATGGAACCAGCAAAAAGAAAGTGGTGAAAAAGCGTGTAATCAAGAAACGTACTGGTGGCAAACAAGAAACTACAGAAATTGTTACTGTAGAAGAAGATGGCAAGGAACCGGAAACCACAGTTACGGTTCAGGAACTTCCGGAAGATGAAGTTCACTTCTTGGAAAGACCTGAATTTAGGAAACCTGAATACATTGAAGAAATGCCGGAACAAGTCCAAGTTACAGAAGTTGTTTCGAGGGATGGAACCAGCAAAAAGAAAGTGGTGAAAAAGCGTGTAATCAAGAAACGTACTGGTGGCAAACAAGAAACTACAGAAATTGTTACTGTAGAAGAAGATGGCAAGGAACCGGAAACCACAGTTACGGTTCAGGAACTTCCGGAAGATGAAGTTCACTTCTTGGAAAGACCTGAATTTAGGAAACCTGAATACATTGAAGAAATGCCGGAACAAGTCCAAGTTACAGAAGTTGTTTCGAGGGATGGAACCAGCAAAAAGAAAGTGGTGAAAAAGCGTGTAATCAAGAAACGTACTGGTGGCAAACAAGAAACTACAGAAATTGTTACTGTAGAAGAAGATGGCAAGGAACCGGAAACCACAGTTACGGTTCAGGAACTTCCGGAAGATGAAGTTCACTTCTTGGAAAGACCTGAATTTAGGAAACCTGAATACATTGAAGAAATGCCGGAACAAGTCCAAGTTACAGAAGTTGTTTCGAGGGATGGAACCAGCAAAAAGAAAGTGGTGAAAAAGCGTGTAATCAAGAAACGTACTGGTGGCAAACAAGAAACTACAGAAATTGTTACTGTAGAAGAAGATGGCAAGGAACCGGAAACCACAGTTACGGTTCAGGAACTTCCGGAAGATGAAGTTCACTTCTTGGAAAGACCTGAATTTAGGAAACCTGAATACATTGAAGAAATGCCGGAACAAGTCCAAGTTACAGAAGTTGTTTCGAGGGATGGAACCAGCAAAAAGAAAGTGGTGAAAAAGCGTGTAATCAAGAAACGTACTGGTGGCAAACAAGAAACTACAGAAATTGTTACTGTAGAAGAAGATGGCAAGGAACCGGAAACCACAGTTACGGTTCAGGAACTTCCGGAAGATGAAGTTCACTTCTTGGAAAGACCTGAATTTAGGAAACCTGAATACATTGAAGAAATGCCGGAACAAGTCCAAGTTACAGAAGTTGTTTCGAGGGATGGAACCAGCAAAAAGAAAGTGGTGAAAAAGCGTGTAATCAAGAAACGTACTGGTGGCAAACAAGAAACTACAGAAATTGTTACTGTAGAAGAAGATGGCAAGGAACCGGAAACCACAGTTACGGTTCAGGAACTTCCGGAAGATGAAGTTCACTTCTTGGAAAGACCTGAATTTAGGAAACCTGAATACATTGAAGAAATGCCGGAACAAGTCCAAGTTACAGAAGTTGTTTCGAGGGATGGAACCAGCAAAAAGAAAGTGGTGAAAAAGCGTGTAATCAAGAAACGTACTGGTGGCAAACAAGAAACTACAGAAATTGTTACTGTAGAAGAAGATGGCAAGGAACCGGAAACCACAGTTACGGTTCAGGAACTTCCGGAAGATGAAGTTCACTTCTTGGAAAGACCTGAATTTAGGAAACCTGAATACATTGAAGAAATGCCGGAACAAGTCCAAGTTACAGAAGTTGTTTCGAGGGATGGAACCAGCAAAAAGAAAGTGGTGAAAAAGCGTGTAATCAAGAAACGTACTGGTGGCAAACAAGAAACTACAGAAATTGTTACTGTAGAAGAAGATGGCAAGGAACCGGAAACCACAGTTACGGTTCAGGAACTTCCGGAAGATGAAGTTCACTTCTTGGAAAGACCTGAATTTAGGAAACCTGAATACATTGAAGAAATGCCGGAACAAGTCCAAGTTACAGAAGTTGTTTCGAGGGATGGAACCAGCAAAAAGAAAGTGGTGAAAAAGCGTGTAATCAAGAAACGTACTGGTGGCAAACAAGAAACTACAGAAATTGTTACTGTAGAAGAAGATGGCAAGGAACCGGAAACCACAGTTACGGTTCAGGAACTTCCGGAAGATGAAGTTCACTTCTTGGAAAGACCTGAATTTAGGAAACCTGAATACATTGAAGAAATGCCGGAACAAGTCCAAGTTACAGAAGTTGTTTCGAGGGATGGAACCAGCAAAAAGAAAGTGGTGAAAAAGCGTGTAATCAAGAAACGTACTGGTGGCAAACAAGAAACTACAGAAATTGTTACTGTAGAAGAAGATGGCAAGGAACCGGAAACCACAGTTACGGTTCAGGAACTTCCGGAAGATGAAGTTCACTTCTTGGAAAGACCTGAATTTAGGAAACCTGAATACATTGAAGAAATGCCGGAACAAGTCCAAGTTACAGAAGTTGTTTCGAGGGATGGAACCAGCAAAAAGAAAGTGGTGAAAAAGCGTGTAATCAAGAAACGTACTGGTGGCAAACAAGAAACTACAGAAATTGTTACTGTAGAAGAAGATGGCAAGGAACCGGAAACCACAGTTACGGTTCAGGAACTTCCGGAAGATGAAGTTCACTTCTTGGAAAGACCTGAATTTAGGAAACCTGAATACATTGAAGAAATGCCGGAACAAGTCCAAGTTACAGAAGTTGTTTCGAGGGATGGAACCAGCAAAAAGAAAGTGGTGAAAAAGCGTGTAATCAAGAAACGTACTGGTGGCAAACAAGAAACTACAGAAATTGTTACTGTAGAAGAAGATGGCAAGGAACCGGAAACCACAGTTACGGTTCAGGAACTTCCGGAAGATGAAGTTCACTTCTTGGAAAGACCTGAATTTAGGAAACCTGAATACATTGAAGAAATGCCGGAACAAGTCCAAGTTACAGAAGTTGTTTCGAGGGATGGAACCAGCAAAAAGAAAGTGGTGAAAAAGCGTGTAATCAAGAAACGTACTGGTGGCAAACAAGAAACTACAGAAATTGTTACTGTAGAAGAAGATGGCAAGGAACCGGAAACCACAGTTACGGTTCAGGAACTTCCGGAAGATGAAGTTCACTTCTTGGAAAGACCTGAATTTAGGAAACCTGAATACATTGAAGAAATGCCGGAACAAGTCCAAGTTACAGAAGTTGTTTCGAGGGATGGAACCAGCAAAAAGAAAGTGGTGAAAAAGCGTGTAATCAAGAAACGTACTGGTGGCAAACAAGAAACTACAGAAATTGTTACTGTAGAAGAAGATGGCAAGGAACCGGAAACCACAGTTACGGTTCAGGAACTTCCGGAAGATGAAGTTCACTTCTTGGAAAGACCTGAATTTAGGAAACCTGAATACATTGAAGAAATGCCGGAACAAGTCCAAGTTACAGAAGTTGTTTCGAGGGATGGAACCAGCAAAAAGAAAGTGGTGAAAAAGCGTGTAATCAAGAAACGTACTGGTGGCAAACAAGAAACTACAGAAATTGTTACTGTAGAAGAAGATGGCAAGGAACCGGAAACCACAGTTACGGTTCAGGAACTTCCGGAAGATGAAGTTCACTTCTTGGAAAGACCTGAATTTAGGAAACCTGAATACATTGAAGAAATGCCGGAACAAGTCCAAGTTACAGAAGTTGTTTCGAGGGATGGAACCAGCAAAAAGAAAGTGGTGAAAAAGCGTGTAATCAAGAAACGTACTGGTGGCAAACAAGAAACTACAGAAATTGTTACTGTAGAAGAAGATGGCAAGGAACCGGAAACCACAGTTACGGTTCAGGAACTTCCGGAAGATGAAGTTCACTTCTTGGAAAGACCTGAATTTAGGAAACCTGAATACATTGAAGAAATGCCGGAACAAGTCCAAGTTACAGAAGTTGTTTCGAGGGATGGAACCAGCAAAAAGAAAGTGGTGAAAAAGCGTGTAATCAAGAAACGTACTGGTGGCAAACAAGAAACTACAGAAATTGTTACTGTAGAAGAAGATGGCAAGGAACCGGAAACCACAGTTACGGTTCAGGAACTTCCGGAAGATGAAGTTCACTTCTTGGAAAGACCTGAATTTAGGAAACCTGAATACATTGAAGAAATGCCGGAACAAGTCCAAGTTACAGAAGTTGTTTCGAGGGATGGAACCAGCAAAAAGAAAGTGGTGAAAAAGCGTGTAATCAAGAAACGTACTGGTGGCAAACAAGAAACTACAGAAATTGTTACTGTAGAAGAAGATGGCAAGGAACCGGAAACCACAGTTACGGTTCAGGAACTTCCGGAAGATGAAGTTCACTTCTTGGAAAGACCTGAATTTAGGAAACCTGAATACATTGAAGAAATGCCGGAACAAGTCCAAGTTACAGAAGTTGTTTCGAGGGATGGAACCAGCAAAAAGAAAGTGGTGAAAAAGCGTGTAATCAAGAAACGTACTGGTGGCAAACAAGAAACTACAGAAATTGTTACTGTAGAAGAAGATGGCAAGGAACCGGAAACCACAGTTACGGTTCAGGAACTTCCGGAAGATGAAGTTCACTTCTTGGAAAGACCTGAATTTAGGAAACCTGAATACATTGAAGAAATGCCGGAACAAGTCCAAGTTACAGAAGTTGTTTCGAGGGATGGAACCAGCAAAAAGAAAGTGGTGAAAAAGCGTGTAATCAAGAAACGTACTGGTGGCAAACAAGAAACTACAGAAATTGTTACTGTAGAAGAAGATGGCAAGGAACCGGAAACCACAGTTACGGTTCAGGAACTTCCGGAAGATGAAGTTCACTTCTTGGAAAGACCTGAATTTAGGAAACCTGAATACATTGAAGAAATGCCGGAACAAGTCCAAGTTACAGAAGTTGTTTCGAGGGATGGAACCAGCAAAAAGAAAGTGGTGAAAAAGCGTGTAATCAAGAAACGTACTGGTGGCAAACAAGAAACTACAGAAATTGTTACTGTAGAAGAAGATGGCAAGGAACCGGAAACCACAGTTACGGTTCAGGAACTTCCGGAAGATGAAGTTCACTTCTTGGAAAGACCTGAATTTAGGAAACCTGAATACATTGAAGAAATGCCGGAACAAGTCCAAGTTACAGAAGTTGTTTCGAGGGATGGAACCAGCAAAAAGAAAGTGGTGAAAAAGCGTGTAATCAAGAAACGTACTGGTGGCAAACAAGAAACTACAGAAATTGTTACTGTAGAAGAAGATGGCAAGGAACCGGAAACCACAGTTACGGTTCAGGAACTTCCGGAAGATGAAGTTCACTTCTTGGAAAGACCTGAATTTAGGAAACCTGAATACATTGAAGAAATGCCGGAACAAGTCCAAGTTACAGAAGTTGTTTCGAGGGATGGAACCAGCAAAAAGAAAGTGGTGAAAAAGCGTGTAATCAAGAAACGTACTGGTGGCAAACAAGAAACTACAGAAATTGTTACTGTAGAAGAAGATGGCAAGGAACCGGAAACCACAGTTACGGTTCAGGAACTTCCGGAAGATGAAGTTCACTTCTTGGAAAGACCTGAATTTAGGAAACCTGAATACATTGAAGAAATGCCGGAACAAGTCCAAGTTACAGAAGTTGTTTCGAGGGATGGAACCAGCAAAAAGAAAGTGGTGAAAAAGCGTGTAATCAAGAAACGTACTGGTGGCAAACAAGAAACTACAGAAATTGTTACTGTAGAAGAAGATGGCAAGGAACCGGAAACCACAGTTACGGTTCAGGAACTTCCGGAAGATGAAGTTCACTTCTTGGAAAGACCTGAATTTAGGAAACCTGAATACATTGAAGAAATGCCGGAACAAGTCCAAGTTACAGAAGTTGTTTCGAGGGATGGAACCAGCAAAAAGAAAGTGGTGAAAAAGCGTGTAATCAAGAAACGTACTGGTGGCAAACAAGAAACTACAGAAATTGTTACTGTAGAAGAAGATGGCAAGGAACCGGAAACCACAGTTACGGTTCAGGAACTTCCGGAAGATGAAGTTCACTTCTTGGAAAGACCTGAATTTAGGAAACCTGAATACATTGAAGAAATGCCGGAACAAGTCCAAGTTACAGAAGTTGTTTCGAGGGATGGAACCAGCAAAAAGAAAGTGGTGAAAAAGCGTGTAATCAAGAAACGTACTGGTGGCAAACAAGAAACTACAGAAATTGTTACTGTAGAAGAAGATGGCAAGGAACCGGAAACCACAGTTACGGTTCAGGAACTTCCGGAAGATGAAGTTCACTTCTTGGAAAGACCTGAATTTAGGAAACCTGAATACATTGAAGAAATGCCGGAACAAGTCCAAGTTACAGAAGTTGTTTCGAGGGATGGAACCAGCAAAAAGAAAGTGGTGAAAAAGCGTGTAATCAAGAAACGTACTGGTGGCAAACAAGAAACTACAGAAATTGTTACTGTAGAAGAAGATGGCAAGGAACCGGAAACCACAGTTACGGTTCAGGAACTTCCGGAAGATGAAGTTCACTTCTTGGAAAGACCTGAATTTAGGAAACCTGAATACATTGAAGAAATGCCGGAACAAGTCCAAGTTACAGAAGTTGTTTCGAGGGATGGAACCAGCAAAAAGAAAGTGGTGAAAAAGCGTGTAATCAAGAAACGTACTGGTGGCAAACAAGAAACTACAGAAATTGTTACTGTAGAAGAAGATGGCAAGGAACCGGAAACCACAGTTACGGTTCAGGAACTTCCGGAAGATGAAGTTCACTTCTTGGAAAGACCTGAATTTAGGAAACCTGAATACATTGAAGAAATGCCGGAACAAGTCCAAGTTACAGAAGTTGTTTCGAGGGATGGAACCAGCAAAAAGAAAGTGGTGAAAAAGCGTGTAATCAAGAAACGTACTGGTGGCAAACAAGAAACTACAGAAATTGTTACTGTAGAAGAAGATGGCAAGGAACCGGAAACCACAGTTACGGTTCAGGAACTTCCGGAAGATGAAGTTCACTTCTTGGAAAGACCTGAATTTAGGAAACCTGAATACATTGAAGAAATGCCGGAACAAGTCCAAGTTACAGAAGTTGTTTCGAGGGATGGAACCAGCAAAAAGAAAGTGGTGAAAAAGCGTGTAATCAAGAAACGTACTGGTGGCAAACAAGAAACTACAGAAATTGTTACTGTAGAAGAAGATGGCAAGGAACCGGAAACCACAGTTACGGTTCAGGAACTTCCGGAAGATGAAGTTCACTTCTTGGAAAGACCTGAATTTAGGAAACCTGAATACATTGAAGAAATGCCGGAACAAGTCCAAGTTACAGAAGTTGTTTCGAGGGATGGAACCAGCAAAAAGAAAGTGGTGAAAAAGCGTGTAATCAAGAAACGTACTGGTGGCAAACAAGAAACTACAGAAATTGTTACTGTAGAAGAAGATGGCAAGGAACCGGAAACCACAGTTACGGTTCAGGAACTTCCGGAAGATGAAGTTCACTTCTTGGAAAGACCTGAATTTAGGAAACCTGAATACATTGAAGAAATGCCGGAACAAGTCCAAGTTACAGAAGTTGTTTCGAGGGATGGAACCAGCAAAAAGAAAGTGGTGAAAAAGCGTGTAATCAAGAAACGTACTGGTGGCAAACAAGAAACTACAGAAATTGTTACTGTAGAAGAAGATGGCAAGGAACCGGAAACCACAGTTACGGTTCAGGAACTTCCGGAAGATGAAGTTCACTTCTTGGAAAGACCTGAATTTAGGAAACCTGAATACATTGAAGAAATGCCGGAACAAGTCCAAGTTACAGAAGTTGTTTCGAGGGATGGAACCAGCAAAAAGAAAGTGGTGAAAAAGCGTGTAATCAAGAAACGTACTGGTGGCAAACAAGAAACTACAGAAATTGTTACTGTAGAAGAAGATGGCAAGGAACCGGAAACCACAGTTACGGTTCAGGAACTTCCGGAAGATGAAGTTCACTTCTTGGAAAGACCTGAATTTAGGAAACCTGAATACATTGAAGAAATGCCGGAACAAGTCCAAGTTACAGAAGTTGTTTCGAGGGATGGAACCAGCAAAAAGAAAGTGGTGAAAAAGCGTGTAATCAAGAAACGTACTGGTGGCAAACAAGAAACTACAGAAATTGTTACTGTAGAAGAAGATGGCAAGGAACCGGAAACCACAGTTACGGTTCAGGAACTTCCGGAAGATGAAGTTCACTTCTTGGAAAGACCTGAATTTAGGAAACCTGAATACATTGAAGAAATGCCGGAACAAGTCCAAGTTACAGAAGTTGTTTCGAGGGATGGAACCAGCAAAAAGAAAGTGGTGAAAAAGCGTGTAATCAAGAAACGTACTGGTGGCAAACAAGAAACTACAGAAATTGTTACTGTAGAAGAAGATGGCAAGGAACCGGAAACCACAGTTACGGTTCAGGAACTTCCGGAAGATGAAGTTCACTTCTTGGAAAGACCTGAATTTAGGAAACCTGAATACATTGAAGAAATGCCGGAACAAGTCCAAGTTACAGAAGTTGTTTCGAGGGATGGAACCAGCAAAAAGAAAGTGGTGAAAAAGCGTGTAATCAAGAAACGTACTGGTGGCAAACAAGAAACTACAGAAATTGTTACTGTAGAAGAAGATGGCAAGGAACCGGAAACCACAGTTACGGTTCAGGAACTTCCGGAAGATGAAGTTCACTTCTTGGAAAGACCTGAATTTAGGAAACCTGAATACATTGAAGAAATGCCGGAACAAGTCCAAGTTACAGAAGTTGTTTCGAGGGATGGAACCAGCAAAAAGAAAGTGGTGAAAAAGCGTGTAATCAAGAAACGTACTGGTGGCAAACAAGAAACTACAGAAATTGTTACTGTAGAAGAAGATGGCAAGGAACCGGAAACCACAGTTACGGTTCAGGAACTTCCGGAAGATGAAGTTCACTTCTTGGAAAGACCTGAATTTAGGAAACCTGAATACATTGAAGAAATGCCGGAACAAGTCCAAGTTACAGAAGTTGTTTCGAGGGATGGAACCAGCAAAAAGAAAGTGGTGAAAAAGCGTGTAATCAAGAAACGTACTGGTGGCAAACAAGAAACTACAGAAATTGTTACTGTAGAAGAAGATGGCAAGGAACCGGAAACCACAGTTACGGTTCAGGAACTTCCGGAAGATGAAGTTCACTTCTTGGAAAGACCTGAATTTAGGAAACCTGAATACATTGAAGAAATGCCGGAACAAGTCCAAGTTACAGAAGTTGTTTCGAGGGATGGAACCAGCAAAAAGAAAGTGGTGAAAAAGCGTGTAATCAAGAAACGTACTGGTGGCAAACAAGAAACTACAGAAATTGTTACTGTAGAAGAAGATGGCAAGGAACCGGAAACCACAGTTACGGTTCAGGAACTTCCGGAAGATGAAGTTCACTTCTTGGAAAGACCTGAATTTAGGAAACCTGAATACATTGAAGAAATGCCGGAACAAGTCCAAGTTACAGAAGTTGTTTCGAGGGATGGAACCAGCAAAAAGAAAGTGGTGAAAAAGCGTGTAATCAAGAAACGTACTGGTGGCAAACAAGAAACTACAGAAATTGTTACTGTAGAAGAAGATGGCAAGGAACCGGAAACCACAGTTACGGTTCAGGAACTTCCGGAAGATGAAGTTCACTTCTTGGAAAGACCTGAATTTAGGAAACCTGAATACATTGAAGAAATGCCGGAACAAGTCCAAGTTACAGAAGTTGTTTCGAGGGATGGAACCAGCAAAAAGAAAGTGGTGAAAAAGCGTGTAATCAAGAAACGTACTGGTGGCAAACAAGAAACTACAGAAATTGTTACTGTAGAAGAAGATGGCAAGGAACCGGAAACCACAGTTACGGTTCAGGAACTTCCGGAAGATGAAGTTCACTTCTTGGAAAGACCTGAATTTAGGAAACCTGAATACATTGAAGAAATGCCGGAACAAGTCCAAGTTACAGAAGTTGTTTCGAGGGATGGAACCAGCAAAAAGAAAGTGGTGAAAAAGCGTGTAATCAAGAAACGTACTGGTGGCAAACAAGAAACTACAGAAATTGTTACTGTAGAAGAAGATGGCAAGGAACCGGAAACCACAGTTACGGTTCAGGAACTTCCGGAAGATGAAGTTCACTTCTTGGAAAGACCTGAATTTAGGAAACCTGAATACATTGAAGAAATGCCGGAACAAGTCCAAGTTACAGAAGTTGTTTCGAGGGATGGAACCAGCAAAAAGAAAGTGGTGAAAAAGCGTGTAATCAAGAAACGTACTGGTGGCAAACAAGAAACTACAGAAATTGTTACTGTAGAAGAAGATGGCAAGGAACCGGAAACCACAGTTACGGTTCAGGAACTTCCGGAAGATGAAGTTCACTTCTTGGAAAGACCTGAATTTAGGAAACCTGAATACATTGAAGAAATGCCGGAACAAGTCCAAGTTACAGAAGTTGTTTCGAGGGATGGAACCAGCAAAAAGAAAGTGGTGAAAAAGCGTGTAATCAAGAAACGTACTGGTGGCAAACAAGAAACTACAGAAATTGTTACTGTAGAAGAAGATGGCAAGGAACCGGAAACCACAGTTACGGTTCAGGAACTTCCGGAAGATGAAGTTCACTTCTTGGAAAGACCTGAATTTAGGAAACCTGAATACATTGAAGAAATGCCGGAACAAGTCCAAGTTACAGAAGTTGTTTCGAGGGATGGAACCAGCAAAAAGAAAGTGGTGAAAAAGCGTGTAATCAAGAAACGTACTGGTGGCAAACAAGAAACTACAGAAATTGTTACTGTAGAAGAAGATGGCAAGGAACCGGAAACCACAGTTACGGTTCAGGAACTTCCGGAAGATGAAGTTCACTTCTTGGAAAGACCTGAATTTAGGAAACCTGAATACATTGAAGAAATGCCGGAACAAGTCCAAGTTACAGAAGTTGTTTCGAGGGATGGAACCAGCAAAAAGAAAGTGGTGAAAAAGCGTGTAATCAAGAAACGTACTGGTGGCAAACAAGAAACTACAGAAATTGTTACTGTAGAAGAAGATGGCAAGGAACCGGAAACCACAGTTACGGTTCAGGAACTTCCGGAAGATGAAGTTCACTTCTTGGAAAGACCTGAATTTAGGAAACCTGAATACATTGAAGAAATGCCGGAACAAGTCCAAGTTACAGAAGTTGTTTCGAGGGATGGAACCAGCAAAAAGAAAGTGGTGAAAAAGCGTGTAATCAAGAAACGTACTGGTGGCAAACAAGAAACTACAGAAATTGTTACTGTAGAAGAAGATGGCAAGGAACCGGAAACCACAGTTACGGTTCAGGAACTTCCGGAAGATGAAGTTCACTTCTTGGAAAGACCTGAATTTAGGAAACCTGAATACATTGAAGAAATGCCGGAACAAGTCCAAGTTACAGAAGTTGTTTCGAGGGATGGAACCAGCAAAAAGAAAGTGGTGAAAAAGCGTGTAATCAAGAAACGTACTGGTGGCAAACAAGAAACTACAGAAATTGTTACTGTAGAAGAAGATGGCAAGGAACCGGAAACCACAGTTACGGTTCAGGAACTTCCGGAAGATGAAGTTCACTTCTTGGAAAGACCTGAATTTAGGAAACCTGAATACATTGAAGAAATGCCGGAACAAGTCCAAGTTACAGAAGTTGTTTCGAGGGATGGAACCAGCAAAAAGAAAGTGGTGAAAAAGCGTGTAATCAAGAAACGTACTGGTGGCAAACAAGAAACTACAGAAATTGTTACTGTAGAAGAAGATGGCAAGGAACCGGAAACCACAGTTACGGTTCAGGAACTTCCGGAAGATGAAGTTCACTTCTTGGAAAGACCTGAATTTAGGAAACCTGAATACATTGAAGAAATGCCGGAACAAGTCCAAGTTACAGAAGTTGTTTCGAGGGATGGAACCAGCAAAAAGAAAGTGGTGAAAAAGCGTGTAATCAAGAAACGTACTGGTGGCAAACAAGAAACTACAGAAATTGTTACTGTAGAAGAAGATGGCAAGGAACCGGAAACCACAGTTACGGTTCAGGAACTTCCGGAAGATGAAGTTCACTTCTTGGAAAGACCTGAATTTAGGAAACCTGAATACATTGAAGAAATGCCGGAACAAGTCCAAGTTACAGAAGTTGTTTCGAGGGATGGAACCAGCAAAAAGAAAGTGGTGAAAAAGCGTGTAATCAAGAAACGTACTGGTGGCAAACAAGAAACTACAGAAATTGTTACTGTAGAAGAAGATGGCAAGGAACCGGAAACCACAGTTACGGTTCAGGAACTTCCGGAAGATGAAGTTCACTTCTTGGAAAGACCTGAATTTAGGAAACCTGAATACATTGAAGAAATGCCGGAACAAGTCCAAGTTACAGAAGTTGTTTCGAGGGATGGAACCAGCAAAAAGAAAGTGGTGAAAAAGCGTGTAATCAAGAAACGTACTGGTGGCAAACAAGAAACTACAGAAATTGTTACTGTAGAAGAAGATGGCAAGGAACCGGAAACCACAGTTACGGTTCAGGAACTTCCGGAAGATGAAGTTCACTTCTTGGAAAGACCTGAATTTAGGAAACCTGAATACATTGAAGAAATGCCGGAACAAGTCCAAGTTACAGAAGTTGTTTCGAGGGATGGAACCAGCAAAAAGAAAGTGGTGAAAAAGCGTGTAATCAAGAAACGTACTGGTGGCAAACAAGAAACTACAGAAATTGTTACTGTAGAAGAAGATGGCAAGGAACCGGAAACCACAGTTACGGTTCAGGAACTTCCGGAAGATGAAGTTCACTTCTTGGAAAGACCTGAATTTAGGAAACCTGAATACATTGAAGAAATGCCGGAACAAGTCCAAGTTACAGAAGTTGTTTCGAGGGATGGAACCAGCAAAAAGAAAGTGGTGAAAAAGCGTGTAATCAAGAAACGTACTGGTGGCAAACAAGAAACTACAGAAATTGTTACTGTAGAAGAAGATGGCAAGGAACCGGAAACCACAGTTACGGTTCAGGAACTTCCGGAAGATGAAGTTCACTTCTTGGAAAGACCTGAATTTAGGAAACCTGAATACATTGAAGAAATGCCGGAACAAGTCCAAGTTACAGAAGTTGTTTCGAGGGATGGAACCAGCAAAAAGAAAGTGGTGAAAAAGCGTGTAATCAAGAAACGTACTGGTGGCAAACAAGAAACTACAGAAATTGTTACTGTAGAAGAAGATGGCAAGGAACCGGAAACCACAGTTACGGTTCAGGAACTTCCGGAAGATGAAGTTCACTTCTTGGAAAGACCTGAATTTAGGAAACCTGAATACATTGAAGAAATGCCGGAACAAGTCCAAGTTACAGAAGTTGTTTCGAGGGATGGAACCAGCAAAAAGAAAGTGGTGAAAAAGCGTGTAATCAAGAAACGTACTGGTGGCAAACAAGAAACTACAGAAATTGTTACTGTAGAAGAAGATGGCAAGGAACCGGAAACCACAGTTACGGTTCAGGAACTTCCGGAAGATGAAGTTCACTTCTTGGAAAGACCTGAATTTAGGAAACCTGAATACATTGAAGAAATGCCGGAACAAGTCCAAGTTACAGAAGTTGTTTCGAGGGATGGAACCAGCAAAAAGAAAGTGGTGAAAAAGCGTGTAATCAAGAAACGTACTGGTGGCAAACAAGAAACTACAGAAATTGTTACTGTAGAAGAAGATGGCAAGGAACCGGAAACCACAGTTACGGTTCAGGAACTTCCGGAAGATGAAGTTCACTTCTTGGAAAGACCTGAATTTAGGAAACCTGAATACATTGAAGAAATGCCGGAACAAGTCCAAGTTACAGAAGTTGTTTCGAGGGATGGAACCAGCAAAAAGAAAGTGGTGAAAAAGCGTGTAATCAAGAAACGTACTGGTGGCAAACAAGAAACTACAGAAATTGTTACTGTAGAAGAAGATGGCAAGGAACCGGAAACCACAGTTACGGTTCAGGAACTTCCGGAAGATGAAGTTCACTTCTTGGAAAGACCTGAATTTAGGAAACCTGAATACATTGAAGAAATGCCGGAACAAGTCCAAGTTACAGAAGTTGTTTCGAGGGATGGAACCAGCAAAAAGAAAGTGGTGAAAAAGCGTGTAATCAAGAAACGTACTGGTGGCAAACAAGAAACTACAGAAATTGTTACTGTAGAAGAAGATGGCAAGGAACCGGAAACCACAGTTACGGTTCAGGAACTTCCGGAAGATGAAGTTCACTTCTTGGAAAGACCTGAATTTAGGAAACCTGAATACATTGAAGAAATGCCGGAACAAGTCCAAGTTACAGAAGTTGTTTCGAGGGATGGAACCAGCAAAAAGAAAGTGGTGAAAAAGCGTGTAATCAAGAAACGTACTGGTGGCAAACAAGAAACTACAGAAATTGTTACTGTAGAAGAAGATGGCAAGGAACCGGAAACCACAGTTACGGTTCAGGAACTTCCGGAAGATGAAGTTCACTTCTTGGAAAGACCTGAATTTAGGAAACCTGAATACATTGAAGAAATGCCGGAACAAGTCCAAGTTACAGAAGTTGTTTCGAGGGATGGAACCAGCAAAAAGAAAGTGGTGAAAAAGCGTGTAATCAAGAAACGTACTGGTGGCAAACAAGAAACTACAGAAATTGTTACTGTAGAAGAAGATGGCAAGGAACCGGAAACCACAGTTACGGTTCAGGAACTTCCGGAAGATGAAGTTCACTTCTTGGAAAGACCTGAATTTAGGAAACCTGAATACATTGAAGAAATGCCGGAACAAGTCCAAGTTACAGAAGTTGTTTCGAGGGATGGAACCAGCAAAAAGAAAGTGGTGAAAAAGCGTGTAATCAAGAAACGTACTGGTGGCAAACAAGAAACTACAGAAATTGTTACTGTAGAAGAAGATGGCAAGGAACCGGAAACCACAGTTACGGTTCAGGAACTTCCGGAAGATGAAGTTCACTTCTTGGAAAGACCTGAATTTAGGAAACCTGAATACATTGAAGAAATGCCGGAACAAGTCCAAGTTACAGAAGTTGTTTCGAGGGATGGAACCAGCAAAAAGAAAGTGGTGAAAAAGCGTGTAATCAAGAAACGTACTGGTGGCAAACAAGAAACTACAGAAATTGTTACTGTAGAAGAAGATGGCAAGGAACCGGAAACCACAGTTACGGTTCAGGAACTTCCGGAAGATGAAGTTCACTTCTTGGAAAGACCTGAATTTAGGAAACCTGAATACATTGAAGAAATGCCGGAACAAGTCCAAGTTACAGAAGTTGTTTCGAGGGATGGAACCAGCAAAAAGAAAGTGGTGAAAAAGCGTGTAATCAAGAAACGTACTGGTGGCAAACAAGAAACTACAGAAATTGTTACTGTAGAAGAAGATGGCAAGGAACCGGAAACCACAGTTACGGTTCAGGAACTTCCGGAAGATGAAGTTCACTTCTTGGAAAGACCTGAATTTAGGAAACCTGAATACATTGAAGAAATGCCGGAACAAGTCCAAGTTACAGAAGTTGTTTCGAGGGATGGAACCAGCAAAAAGAAAGTGGTGAAAAAGCGTGTAATCAAGAAACGTACTGGTGGCAAACAAGAAACTACAGAAATTGTTACTGTAGAAGAAGATGGCAAGGAACCGGAAACCACAGTTACGGTTCAGGAACTTCCGGAAGATGAAGTTCACTTCTTGGAAAGACCTGAATTTAGGAAACCTGAATACATTGAAGAAATGCCGGAACAAGTCCAAGTTACAGAAGTTGTTTCGAGGGATGGAACCAGCAAAAAGAAAGTGGTGAAAAAGCGTGTAATCAAGAAACGTACTGGTGGCAAACAAGAAACTACAGAAATTGTTACTGTAGAAGAAGATGGCAAGGAACCGGAAACCACAGTTACGGTTCAGGAACTTCCGGAAGATGAAGTTCACTTCTTGGAAAGACCTGAATTTAGGAAACCTGAATACATTGAAGAAATGCCGGAACAAGTCCAAGTTACAGAAGTTGTTTCGAGGGATGGAACCAGCAAAAAGAAAGTGGTGAAAAAGCGTGTAATCAAGAAACGTACTGGTGGCAAACAAGAAACTACAGAAATTGTTACTGTAGAAGAAGATGGCAAGGAACCGGAAACCACAGTTACGGTTCAGGAACTTCCGGAAGATGAAGTTCACTTCTTGGAAAGACCTGAATTTAGGAAACCTGAATACATTGAAGAAATGCCGGAACAAGTCCAAGTTACAGAAGTTGTTTCGAGGGATGGAACCAGCAAAAAGAAAGTGGTGAAAAAGCGTGTAATCAAGAAACGTACTGGTGGCAAACAAGAAACTACAGAAATTGTTACTGTAGAAGAAGATGGCAAGGAACCGGAAACCACAGTTACGGTTCAGGAACTTCCGGAAGATGAAGTTCACTTCTTGGAAAGACCTGAATTTAGGAAACCTGAATACATTGAAGAAATGCCGGAACAAGTCCAAGTTACAGAAGTTGTTTCGAGGGATGGAACCAGCAAAAAGAAAGTGGTGAAAAAGCGTGTAATCAAGAAACGTACTGGTGGCAAACAAGAAACTACAGAAATTGTTACTGTAGAAGAAGATGGCAAGGAACCGGAAACCACAGTTACGGTTCAGGAACTTCCGGAAGATGAAGTTCACTTCTTGGAAAGACCTGAATTTAGGAAACCTGAATACATTGAAGAAATGCCGGAACAAGTCCAAGTTACAGAAGTTGTTTCGAGGGATGGAACCAGCAAAAAGAAAGTGGTGAAAAAGCGTGTAATCAAGAAACGTACTGGTGGCAAACAAGAAACTACAGAAATTGTTACTGTAGAAGAAGATGGCAAGGAACCGGAAACCACAGTTACGGTTCAGGAACTTCCGGAAGATGAAGTTCACTTCTTGGAAAGACCTGAATTTAGGAAACCTGAATACATTGAAGAAATGCCGGAACAAGTCCAAGTTACAGAAGTTGTTTCGAGGGATGGAACCAGCAAAAAGAAAGTGGTGAAAAAGCGTGTAATCAAGAAACGTACTGGTGGCAAACAAGAAACTACAGAAATTGTTACTGTAGAAGAAGATGGCAAGGAACCGGAAACCACAGTTACGGTTCAGGAACTTCCGGAAGATGAAGTTCACTTCTTGGAAAGACCTGAATTTAGGAAACCTGAATACATTGAAGAAATGCCGGAACAAGTCCAAGTTACAGAAGTTGTTTCGAGGGATGGAACCAGCAAAAAGAAAGTGGTGAAAAAGCGTGTAATCAAGAAACGTACTGGTGGCAAACAAGAAACTACAGAAATTGTTACTGTAGAAGAAGATGGCAAGGAACCGGAAACCACAGTTACGGTTCAGGAACTTCCGGAAGATGAAGTTCACTTCTTGGAAAGACCTGAATTTAGGAAACCTGAATACATTGAAGAAATGCCGGAACAAGTCCAAGTTACAGAAGTTGTTTCGAGGGATGGAACCAGCAAAAAGAAAGTGGTGAAAAAGCGTGTAATCAAGAAACGTACTGGTGGCAAACAAGAAACTACAGAAATTGTTACTGTAGAAGAAGATGGCAAGGAACCGGAAACCACAGTTACGGTTCAGGAACTTCCGGAAGATGAAGTTCACTTCTTGGAAAGACCTGAATTTAGGAAACCTGAATACATTGAAGAAATGCCGGAACAAGTCCAAGTTACAGAAGTTGTTTCGAGGGATGGAACCAGCAAAAAGAAAGTGGTGAAAAAGCGTGTAATCAAGAAACGTACTGGTGGCAAACAAGAAACTACAGAAATTGTTACTGTAGAAGAAGATGGCAAGGAACCGGAAACCACAGTTACGGTTCAGGAACTTCCGGAAGATGAAGTTCACTTCTTGGAAAGACCTGAATTTAGGAAACCTGAATACATTGAAGAAATGCCGGAACAAGTCCAAGTTACAGAAGTTGTTTCGAGGGATGGAACCAGCAAAAAGAAAGTGGTGAAAAAGCGTGTAATCAAGAAACGTACTGGTGGCAAACAAGAAACTACAGAAATTGTTACTGTAGAAGAAGATGGCAAGGAACCGGAAACCACAGTTACGGTTCAGGAACTTCCGGAAGATGAAGTTCACTTCTTGGAAAGACCTGAATTTAGGAAACCTGAATACATTGAAGAAATGCCGGAACAAGTCCAAGTTACAGAAGTTGTTTCGAGGGATGGAACCAGCAAAAAGAAAGTGGTGAAAAAGCGTGTAATCAAGAAACGTACTGGTGGCAAACAAGAAACTACAGAAATTGTTACTGTAGAAGAAGATGGCAAGGAACCGGAAACCACAGTTACGGTTCAGGAACTTCCGGAAGATGAAGTTCACTTCTTGGAAAGACCTGAATTTAGGAAACCTGAATACATTGAAGAAATGCCGGAACAAGTCCAAGTTACAGAAGTTGTTTCGAGGGATGGAACCAGCAAAAAGAAAGTGGTGAAAAAGCGTGTAATCAAGAAACGTACTGGTGGCAAACAAGAAACTACAGAAATTGTTACTGTAGAAGAAGATGGCAAGGAACCGGAAACCACAGTTACGGTTCAGGAACTTCCGGAAGATGAAGTTCACTTCTTGGAAAGACCTGAATTTAGGAAACCTGAATACATTGAAGAAATGCCGGAACAAGTCCAAGTTACAGAAGTTGTTTCGAGGGATGGAACCAGCAAAAAGAAAGTGGTGAAAAAGCGTGTAATCAAGAAACGTACTGGTGGCAAACAAGAAACTACAGAAATTGTTACTGTAGAAGAAGATGGCAAGGAACCGGAAACCACAGTTACGGTTCAGGAACTTCCGGAAGATGAAGTTCACTTCTTGGAAAGACCTGAATTTAGGAAACCTGAATACATTGAAGAAATGCCGGAACAAGTCCAAGTTACAGAAGTTGTTTCGAGGGATGGAACCAGCAAAAAGAAAGTGGTGAAAAAGCGTGTAATCAAGAAACGTACTGGTGGCAAACAAGAAACTACAGAAATTGTTACTGTAGAAGAAGATGGCAAGGAACCGGAAACCACAGTTACGGTTCAGGAACTTCCGGAAGATGAAGTTCACTTCTTGGAAAGACCTGAATTTAGGAAACCTGAATACATTGAAGAAATGCCGGAACAAGTCCAAGTTACAGAAGTTGTTTCGAGGGATGGAACCAGCAAAAAGAAAGTGGTGAAAAAGCGTGTAATCAAGAAACGTACTGGTGGCAAACAAGAAACTACAGAAATTGTTACTGTAGAAGAAGATGGCAAGGAACCGGAAACCACAGTTACGGTTCAGGAACTTCCGGAAGATGAAGTTCACTTCTTGGAAAGACCTGAATTTAGGAAACCTGAATACATTGAAGAAATGCCGGAACAAGTCCAAGTTACAGAAGTTGTTTCGAGGGATGGAACCAGCAAAAAGAAAGTGGTGAAAAAGCGTGTAATCAAGAAACGTACTGGTGGCAAACAAGAAACTACAGAAATTGTTACTGTAGAAGAAGATGGCAAGGAACCGGAAACCACAGTTACGGTTCAGGAACTTCCGGAAGATGAAGTTCACTTCTTGGAAAGACCTGAATTTAGGAAACCTGAATACATTGAAGAAATGCCGGAACAAGTCCAAGTTACAGAAGTTGTTTCGAGGGATGGAACCAGCAAAAAGAAAGTGGTGAAAAAGCGTGTAATCAAGAAACGTACTGGTGGCAAACAAGAAACTACAGAAATTGTTACTGTAGAAGAAGATGGCAAGGAACCGGAAACCACAGTTACGGTTCAGGAACTTCCGGAAGATGAAGTTCACTTCTTGGAAAGACCTGAATTTAGGAAACCTGAATACATTGAAGAAATGCCGGAACAAGTCCAAGTTACAGAAGTTGTTTCGAGGGATGGAACCAGCAAAAAGAAAGTGGTGAAAAAGCGTGTAATCAAGAAACGTACTGGTGGCAAACAAGAAACTACAGAAATTGTTACTGTAGAAGAAGATGGCAAGGAACCGGAAACCACAGTTACGGTTCAGGAACTTCCGGAAGATGAAGTTCACTTCTTGGAAAGACCTGAATTTAGGAAACCTGAATACATTGAAGAAATGCCGGAACAAGTCCAAGTTACAGAAGTTGTTTCGAGGGATGGAACCAGCAAAAAGAAAGTGGTGAAAAAGCGTGTAATCAAGAAACGTACTGGTGGCAAACAAGAAACTACAGAAATTGTTACTGTAGAAGAAGATGGCAAGGAACCGGAAACCACAGTTACGGTTCAGGAACTTCCGGAAGATGAAGTTCACTTCTTGGAAAGACCTGAATTTAGGAAACCTGAATACATTGAAGAAATGCCGGAACAAGTCCAAGTTACAGAAGTTGTTTCGAGGGATGGAACCAGCAAAAAGAAAGTGGTGAAAAAGCGTGTAATCAAGAAACGTACTGGTGGCAAACAAGAAACTACAGAAATTGTTACTGTAGAAGAAGATGGCAAGGAACCGGAAACCACAGTTACGGTTCAGGAACTTCCGGAAGATGAAGTTCACTTCTTGGAAAGACCTGAATTTAGGAAACCTGAATACATTGAAGAAATGCCGGAACAAGTCCAAGTTACAGAAGTTGTTTCGAGGGATGGAACCAGCAAAAAGAAAGTGGTGAAAAAGCGTGTAATCAAGAAACGTACTGGTGGCAAACAAGAAACTACAGAAATTGTTACTGTAGAAGAAGATGGCAAGGAACCGGAAACCACAGTTACGGTTCAGGAACTTCCGGAAGATGAAGTTCACTTCTTGGAAAGACCTGAATTTAGGAAACCTGAATACATTGAAGAAATGCCGGAACAAGTCCAAGTTACAGAAGTTGTTTCGAGGGATGGAACCAGCAAAAAGAAAGTGGTGAAAAAGCGTGTAATCAAGAAACGTACTGGTGGCAAACAAGAAACTACAGAAATTGTTACTGTAGAAGAAGATGGCAAGGAACCGGAAACCACAGTTACGGTTCAGGAACTTCCGGAAGATGAAGTTCACTTCTTGGAAAGACCTGAATTTAGGAAACCTGAATACATTGAAGAAATGCCGGAACAAGTCCAAGTTACAGAAGTTGTTTCGAGGGATGGAACCAGCAAAAAGAAAGTGGTGAAAAAGCGTGTAATCAAGAAACGTACTGGTGGCAAACAAGAAACTACAGAAATTGTTACTGTAGAAGAAGATGGCAAGGAACCGGAAACCACAGTTACGGTTCAGGAACTTCCGGAAGATGAAGTTCACTTCTTGGAAAGACCTGAATTTAGGAAACCTGAATACATTGAAGAAATGCCGGAACAAGTCCAAGTTACAGAAGTTGTTTCGAGGGATGGAACCAGCAAAAAGAAAGTGGTGAAAAAGCGTGTAATCAAGAAACGTACTGGTGGCAAACAAGAAACTACAGAAATTGTTACTGTAGAAGAAGATGGCAAGGAACCGGAAACCACAGTTACGGTTCAGGAACTTCCGGAAGATGAAGTTCACTTCTTGGAAAGACCTGAATTTAGGAAACCTGAATACATTGAAGAAATGCCGGAACAAGTCCAAGTTACAGAAGTTGTTTCGAGGGATGGAACCAGCAAAAAGAAAGTGGTGAAAAAGCGTGTAATCAAGAAACGTACTGGTGGCAAACAAGAAACTACAGAAATTGTTACTGTAGAAGAAGATGGCAAGGAACCGGAAACCACAGTTACGGTTCAGGAACTTCCGGAAGATGAAGTTCACTTCTTGGAAAGACCTGAATTTAGGAAACCTGAATACATTGAAGAAATGCCGGAACAAGTCCAAGTTACAGAAGTTGTTTCGAGGGATGGAACCAGCAAAAAGAAAGTGGTGAAAAAGCGTGTAATCAAGAAACGTACTGGTGGCAAACAAGAAACTACAGAAATTGTTACTGTAGAAGAAGATGGCAAGGAACCGGAAACCACAGTTACGGTTCAGGAACTTCCGGAAGATGAAGTTCACTTCTTGGAAAGACCTGAATTTAGGAAACCTGAATACATTGAAGAAATGCCGGAACAAGTCCAAGTTACAGAAGTTGTTTCGAGGGATGGAACCAGCAAAAAGAAAGTGGTGAAAAAGCGTGTAATCAAGAAACGTACTGGTGGCAAACAAGAAACTACAGAAATTGTTACTGTAGAAGAAGATGGCAAGGAACCGGAAACCACAGTTACGGTTCAGGAACTTCCGGAAGATGAAGTTCACTTCTTGGAAAGACCTGAATTTAGGAAACCTGAATACATTGAAGAAATGCCGGAACAAGTCCAAGTTACAGAAGTTGTTTCGAGGGATGGAACCAGCAAAAAGAAAGTGGTGAAAAAGCGTGTAATCAAGAAACGTACTGGTGGCAAACAAGAAACTACAGAAATTGTTACTGTAGAAGAAGATGGCAAGGAACCGGAAACCACAGTTACGGTTCAGGAACTTCCGGAAGATGAAGTTCACTTCTTGGAAAGACCTGAATTTAGGAAACCTGAATACATTGAAGAAATGCCGGAACAAGTCCAAGTTACAGAAGTTGTTTCGAGGGATGGAACCAGCAAAAAGAAAGTGGTGAAAAAGCGTGTAATCAAGAAACGTACTGGTGGCAAACAAGAAACTACAGAAATTGTTACTGTAGAAGAAGATGGCAAGGAACCGGAAACCACAGTTACGGTTCAGGAACTTCCGGAAGATGAAGTTCACTTCTTGGAAAGACCTGAATTTAGGAAACCTGAATACATTGAAGAAATGCCGGAACAAGTCCAAGTTACAGAAGTTGTTTCGAGGGATGGAACCAGCAAAAAGAAAGTGGTGAAAAAGCGTGTAATCAAGAAACGTACTGGTGGCAAACAAGAAACTACAGAAATTGTTACTGTAGAAGAAGATGGCAAGGAACCGGAAACCACAGTTACGGTTCAGGAACTTCCGGAAGATGAAGTTCACTTCTTGGAAAGACCTGAATTTAGGAAACCTGAATACATTGAAGAAATGCCGGAACAAGTCCAAGTTACAGAAGTTGTTTCGAGGGATGGAACCAGCAAAAAGAAAGTGGTGAAAAAGCGTGTAATCAAGAAACGTACTGGTGGCAAACAAGAAACTACAGAAATTGTTACTGTAGAAGAAGATGGCAAGGAACCGGAAACCACAGTTACGGTTCAGGAACTTCCGGAAGATGAAGTTCACTTCTTGGAAAGACCTGAATTTAGGAAACCTGAATACATTGAAGAAATGCCGGAACAAGTCCAAGTTACAGAAGTTGTTTCGAGGGATGGAACCAGCAAAAAGAAAGTGGTGAAAAAGCGTGTAATCAAGAAACGTACTGGTGGCAAACAAGAAACTACAGAAATTGTTACTGTAGAAGAAGATGGCAAGGAACCGGAAACCACAGTTACGGTTCAGGAACTTCCGGAAGATGAAGTTCACTTCTTGGAAAGACCTGAATTTAGGAAACCTGAATACATTGAAGAAATGCCGGAACAAGTCCAAGTTACAGAAGTTGTTTCGAGGGATGGAACCAGCAAAAAGAAAGTGGTGAAAAAGCGTGTAATCAAGAAACGTACTGGTGGCAAACAAGAAACTACAGAAATTGTTACTGTAGAAGAAGATGGCAAGGAACCGGAAACCACAGTTACGGTTCAGGAACTTCCGGAAGATGAAGTTCACTTCTTGGAAAGACCTGAATTTAGGAAACCTGAATACATTGAAGAAATGCCGGAACAAGTCCAAGTTACAGAAGTTGTTTCGAGGGATGGAACCAGCAAAAAGAAAGTGGTGAAAAAGCGTGTAATCAAGAAACGTACTGGTGGCAAACAAGAAACTACAGAAATTGTTACTGTAGAAGAAGATGGCAAGGAACCGGAAACCACAGTTACGGTTCAGGAACTTCCGGAAGATGAAGTTCACTTCTTGGAAAGACCTGAATTTAGGAAACCTGAATACATTGAAGAAATGCCGGAACAAGTCCAAGTTACAGAAGTTGTTTCGAGGGATGGAACCAGCAAAAAGAAAGTGGTGAAAAAGCGTGTAATCAAGAAACGTACTGGTGGCAAACAAGAAACTACAGAAATTGTTACTGTAGAAGAAGATGGCAAGGAACCGGAAACCACAGTTACGGTTCAGGAACTTCCGGAAGATGAAGTTCACTTCTTGGAAAGACCTGAATTTAGGAAACCTGAATACATTGAAGAAATGCCGGAACAAGTCCAAGTTACAGAAGTTGTTTCGAGGGATGGAACCAGCAAAAAGAAAGTGGTGAAAAAGCGTGTAATCAAGAAACGTACTGGTGGCAAACAAGAAACTACAGAAATTGTTACTGTAGAAGAAGATGGCAAGGAACCGGAAACCACAGTTACGGTTCAGGAACTTCCGGAAGATGAAGTTCACTTCTTGGAAAGACCTGAATTTAGGAAACCTGAATACATTGAAGAAATGCCGGAACAAGTCCAAGTTACAGAAGTTGTTTCGAGGGATGGAACCAGCAAAAAGAAAGTGGTGAAAAAGCGTGTAATCAAGAAACGTACTGGTGGCAAACAAGAAACTACAGAAATTGTTACTGTAGAAGAAGATGGCAAGGAACCGGAAACCACAGTTACGGTTCAGGAACTTCCGGAAGATGAAGTTCACTTCTTGGAAAGACCTGAATTTAGGAAACCTGAATACATTGAAGAAATGCCGGAACAAGTCCAAGTTACAGAAGTTGTTTCGAGGGATGGAACCAGCAAAAAGAAAGTGGTGAAAAAGCGTGTAATCAAGAAACGTACTGGTGGCAAACAAGAAACTACAGAAATTGTTACTGTAGAAGAAGATGGCAAGGAACCGGAAACCACAGTTACGGTTCAGGAACTTCCGGAAGATGAAGTTCACTTCTTGGAAAGACCTGAATTTAGGAAACCTGAATACATTGAAGAAATGCCGGAACAAGTCCAAGTTACAGAAGTTGTTTCGAGGGATGGAACCAGCAAAAAGAAAGTGGTGAAAAAGCGTGTAATCAAGAAACGTACTGGTGGCAAACAAGAAACTACAGAAATTGTTACTGTAGAAGAAGATGGCAAGGAACCGGAAACCACAGTTACGGTTCAGGAACTTCCGGAAGATGAAGTTCACTTCTTGGAAAGACCTGAATTTAGGAAACCTGAATACATTGAAGAAATGCCGGAACAAGTCCAAGTTACAGAAGTTGTTTCGAGGGATGGAACCAGCAAAAAGAAAGTGGTGAAAAAGCGTGTAATCAAGAAACGTACTGGTGGCAAACAAGAAACTACAGAAATTGTTACTGTAGAAGAAGATGGCAAGGAACCGGAAACCACAGTTACGGTTCAGGAACTTCCGGAAGATGAAGTTCACTTCTTGGAAAGACCTGAATTTAGGAAACCTGAATACATTGAAGAAATGCCGGAACAAGTCCAAGTTACAGAAGTTGTTTCGAGGGATGGAACCAGCAAAAAGAAAGTGGTGAAAAAGCGTGTAATCAAGAAACGTACTGGTGGCAAACAAGAAACTACAGAAATTGTTACTGTAGAAGAAGATGGCAAGGAACCGGAAACCACAGTTACGGTTCAGGAACTTCCGGAAGATGAAGTTCACTTCTTGGAAAGACCTGAATTTAGGAAACCTGAATACATTGAAGAAATGCCGGAACAAGTCCAAGTTACAGAAGTTGTTTCGAGGGATGGAACCAGCAAAAAGAAAGTGGTGAAAAAGCGTGTAATCAAGAAACGTACTGGTGGCAAACAAGAAACTACAGAAATTGTTACTGTAGAAGAAGATGGCAAGGAACCGGAAACCACAGTTACGGTTCAGGAACTTCCGGAAGATGAAGTTCACTTCTTGGAAAGACCTGAATTTAGGAAACCTGAATACATTGAAGAAATGCCGGAACAAGTCCAAGTTACAGAAGTTGTTTCGAGGGATGGAACCAGCAAAAAGAAAGTGGTGAAAAAGCGTGTAATCAAGAAACGTACTGGTGGCAAACAAGAAACTACAGAAATTGTTACTGTAGAAGAAGATGGCAAGGAACCGGAAACCACAGTTACGGTTCAGGAACTTCCGGAAGATGAAGTTCACTTCTTGGAAAGACCTGAATTTAGGAAACCTGAATACATTGAAGAAATGCCGGAACAAGTCCAAGTTACAGAAGTTGTTTCGAGGGATGGAACCAGCAAAAAGAAAGTGGTGAAAAAGCGTGTAATCAAGAAACGTACTGGTGGCAAACAAGAAACTACAGAAATTGTTACTGTAGAAGAAGATGGCAAGGAACCGGAAACCACAGTTACGGTTCAGGAACTTCCGGAAGATGAAGTTCACTTCTTGGAAAGACCTGAATTTAGGAAACCTGAATACATTGAAGAAATGCCGGAACAAGTCCAAGTTACAGAAGTTGTTTCGAGGGATGGAACCAGCAAAAAGAAAGTGGTGAAAAAGCGTGTAATCAAGAAACGTACTGGTGGCAAACAAGAAACTACAGAAATTGTTACTGTAGAAGAAGATGGCAAGGAACCGGAAACCACAGTTACGGTTCAGGAACTTCCGGAAGATGAAGTTCACTTCTTGGAAAGACCTGAATTTAGGAAACCTGAATACATTGAAGAAATGCCGGAACAAGTCCAAGTTACAGAAGTTGTTTCGAGGGATGGAACCAGCAAAAAGAAAGTGGTGAAAAAGCGTGTAATCAAGAAACGTACTGGTGGCAAACAAGAAACTACAGAAATTGTTACTGTAGAAGAAGATGGCAAGGAACCGGAAACCACAGTTACGGTTCAGGAACTTCCGGAAGATGAAGTTCACTTCTTGGAAAGACCTGAATTTAGGAAACCTGAATACATTGAAGAAATGCCGGAACAAGTCCAAGTTACAGAAGTTGTTTCGAGGGATGGAACCAGCAAAAAGAAAGTGGTGAAAAAGCGTGTAATCAAGAAACGTACTGGTGGCAAACAAGAAACTACAGAAATTGTTACTGTAGAAGAAGATGGCAAGGAACCGGAAACCACAGTTACGGTTCAGGAACTTCCGGAAGATGAAGTTCACTTCTTGGAAAGACCTGAATTTAGGAAACCTGAATACATTGAAGAAATGCCGGAACAAGTCCAAGTTACAGAAGTTGTTTCGAGGGATGGAACCAGCAAAAAGAAAGTGGTGAAAAAGCGTGTAATCAAGAAACGTACTGGTGGCAAACAAGAAACTACAGAAATTGTTACTGTAGAAGAAGATGGCAAGGAACCGGAAACCACAGTTACGGTTCAGGAACTTCCGGAAGATGAAGTTCACTTCTTGGAAAGACCTGAATTTAGGAAACCTGAATACATTGAAGAAATGCCGGAACAAGTCCAAGTTACAGAAGTTGTTTCGAGGGATGGAACCAGCAAAAAGAAAGTGGTGAAAAAGCGTGTAATCAAGAAACGTACTGGTGGCAAACAAGAAACTACAGAAATTGTTACTGTAGAAGAAGATGGCAAGGAACCGGAAACCACAGTTACGGTTCAGGAACTTCCGGAAGATGAAGTTCACTTCTTGGAAAGACCTGAATTTAGGAAACCTGAATACATTGAAGAAATGCCGGAACAAGTCCAAGTTACAGAAGTTGTTTCGAGGGATGGAACCAGCAAAAAGAAAGTGGTGAAAAAGCGTGTAATCAAGAAACGTACTGGTGGCAAACAAGAAACTACAGAAATTGTTACTGTAGAAGAAGATGGCAAGGAACCGGAAACCACAGTTACGGTTCAGGAACTTCCGGAAGATGAAGTTCACTTCTTGGAAAGACCTGAATTTAGGAAACCTGAATACATTGAAGAAATGCCGGAACAAGTCCAAGTTACAGAAGTTGTTTCGAGGGATGGAACCAGCAAAAAGAAAGTGGTGAAAAAGCGTGTAATCAAGAAACGTACTGGTGGCAAACAAGAAACTACAGAAATTGTTACTGTAGAAGAAGATGGCAAGGAACCGGAAACCACAGTTACGGTTCAGGAACTTCCGGAAGATGAAGTTCACTTCTTGGAAAGACCTGAATTTAGGAAACCTGAATACATTGAAGAAATGCCGGAACAAGTCCAAGTTACAGAAGTTGTTTCGAGGGATGGAACCAGCAAAAAGAAAGTGGTGAAAAAGCGTGTAATCAAGAAACGTACTGGTGGCAAACAAGAAACTACAGAAATTGTTACTGTAGAAGAAGATGGCAAGGAACCGGAAACCACAGTTACGGTTCAGGAACTTCCGGAAGATGAAGTTCACTTCTTGGAAAGACCTGAATTTAGGAAACCTGAATACATTGAAGAAATGCCGGAACAAGTCCAAGTTACAGAAGTTGTTTCGAGGGATGGAACCAGCAAAAAGAAAGTGGTGAAAAAGCGTGTAATCAAGAAACGTACTGGTGGCAAACAAGAAACTACAGAAATTGTTACTGTAGAAGAAGATGGCAAGGAACCGGAAACCACAGTTACGGTTCAGGAACTTCCGGAAGATGAAGTTCACTTCTTGGAAAGACCTGAATTTAGGAAACCTGAATACATTGAAGAAATGCCGGAACAAGTCCAAGTTACAGAAGTTGTTTCGAGGGATGGAACCAGCAAAAAGAAAGTGGTGAAAAAGCGTGTAATCAAGAAACGTACTGGTGGCAAACAAGAAACTACAGAAATTGTTACTGTAGAAGAAGATGGCAAGGAACCGGAAACCACAGTTACGGTTCAGGAACTTCCGGAAGATGAAGTTCACTTCTTGGAAAGACCTGAATTTAGGAAACCTGAATACATTGAAGAAATGCCGGAACAAGTCCAAGTTACAGAAGTTGTTTCGAGGGATGGAACCAGCAAAAAGAAAGTGGTGAAAAAGCGTGTAATCAAGAAACGTACTGGTGGCAAACAAGAAACTACAGAAATTGTTACTGTAGAAGAAGATGGCAAGGAACCGGAAACCACAGTTACGGTTCAGGAACTTCCGGAAGATGAAGTTCACTTCTTGGAAAGACCTGAATTTAGGAAACCTGAATACATTGAAGAAATGCCGGAACAAGTCCAAGTTACAGAAGTTGTTTCGAGGGATGGAACCAGCAAAAAGAAAGTGGTGAAAAAGCGTGTAATCAAGAAACGTACTGGTGGCAAACAAGAAACTACAGAAATTGTTACTGTAGAAGAAGATGGCAAGGAACCGGAAACCACAGTTACGGTTCAGGAACTTCCGGAAGATGAAGTTCACTTCTTGGAAAGACCTGAATTTAGGAAACCTGAATACATTGAAGAAATGCCGGAACAAGTCCAAGTTACAGAAGTTGTTTCGAGGGATGGAACCAGCAAAAAGAAAGTGGTGAAAAAGCGTGTAATCAAGAAACGTACTGGTGGCAAACAAGAAACTACAGAAATTGTTACTGTAGAAGAAGATGGCAAGGAACCGGAAACCACAGTTACGGTTCAGGAACTTCCGGAAGATGAAGTTCACTTCTTGGAAAGACCTGAATTTAGGAAACCTGAATACATTGAAGAAATGCCGGAACAAGTCCAAGTTACAGAAGTTGTTTCGAGGGATGGAACCAGCAAAAAGAAAGTGGTGAAAAAGCGTGTAATCAAGAAACGTACTGGTGGCAAACAAGAAACTACAGAAATTGTTACTGTAGAAGAAGATGGCAAGGAACCGGAAACCACAGTTACGGTTCAGGAACTTCCGGAAGATGAAGTTCACTTCTTGGAAAGACCTGAATTTAGGAAACCTGAATACATTGAAGAAATGCCGGAACAAGTCCAAGTTACAGAAGTTGTTTCGAGGGATGGAACCAGCAAAAAGAAAGTGGTGAAAAAGCGTGTAATCAAGAAACGTACTGGTGGCAAACAAGAAACTACAGAAATTGTTACTGTAGAAGAAGATGGCAAGGAACCGGAAACCACAGTTACGGTTCAGGAACTTCCGGAAGATGAAGTTCACTTCTTGGAAAGACCTGAATTTAGGAAACCTGAATACATTGAAGAAATGCCGGAACAAGTCCAAGTTACAGAAGTTGTTTCGAGGGATGGAACCAGCAAAAAGAAAGTGGTGAAAAAGCGTGTAATCAAGAAACGTACTGGTGGCAAACAAGAAACTACAGAAATTGTTACTGTAGAAGAAGATGGCAAGGAACCGGAAACCACAGTTACGGTTCAGGAACTTCCGGAAGATGAAGTTCACTTCTTGGAAAGACCTGAATTTAGGAAACCTGAATACATTGAAGAAATGCCGGAACAAGTCCAAGTTACAGAAGTTGTTTCGAGGGATGGAACCAGCAAAAAGAAAGTGGTGAAAAAGCGTGTAATCAAGAAACGTACTGGTGGCAAACAAGAAACTACAGAAATTGTTACTGTAGAAGAAGATGGCAAGGAACCGGAAACCACAGTTACGGTTCAGGAACTTCCGGAAGATGAAGTTCACTTCTTGGAAAGACCTGAATTTAGGAAACCTGAATACATTGAAGAAATGCCGGAACAAGTCCAAGTTACAGAAGTTGTTTCGAGGGATGGAACCAGCAAAAAGAAAGTGGTGAAAAAGCGTGTAATCAAGAAACGTACTGGTGGCAAACAAGAAACTACAGAAATTGTTACTGTAGAAGAAGATGGCAAGGAACCGGAAACCACAGTTACGGTTCAGGAACTTCCGGAAGATGAAGTTCACTTCTTGGAAAGACCTGAATTTAGGAAACCTGAATACATTGAAGAAATGCCGGAACAAGTCCAAGTTACAGAAGTTGTTTCGAGGGATGGAACCAGCAAAAAGAAAGTGGTGAAAAAGCGTGTAATCAAGAAACGTACTGGTGGCAAACAAGAAACTACAGAAATTGTTACTGTAGAAGAAGATGGCAAGGAACCGGAAACCACAGTTACGGTTCAGGAACTTCCGGAAGATGAAGTTCACTTCTTGGAAAGACCTGAATTTAGGAAACCTGAATACATTGAAGAAATGCCGGAACAAGTCCAAGTTACAGAAGTTGTTTCGAGGGATGGAACCAGCAAAAAGAAAGTGGTGAAAAAGCGTGTAATCAAGAAACGTACTGGTGGCAAACAAGAAACTACAGAAATTGTTACTGTAGAAGAAGATGGCAAGGAACCGGAAACCACAGTTACGGTTCAGGAACTTCCGGAAGATGAAGTTCACTTCTTGGAAAGACCTGAATTTAGGAAACCTGAATACATTGAAGAAATGCCGGAACAAGTCCAAGTTACAGAAGTTGTTTCGAGGGATGGAACCAGCAAAAAGAAAGTGGTGAAAAAGCGTGTAATCAAGAAACGTACTGGTGGCAAACAAGAAACTACAGAAATTGTTACTGTAGAAGAAGATGGCAAGGAACCGGAAACCACAGTTACGGTTCAGGAACTTCCGGAAGATGAAGTTCACTTCTTGGAAAGACCTGAATTTAGGAAACCTGAATACATTGAAGAAATGCCGGAACAAGTCCAAGTTACAGAAGTTGTTTCGAGGGATGGAACCAGCAAAAAGAAAGTGGTGAAAAAGCGTGTAATCAAGAAACGTACTGGTGGCAAACAAGAAACTACAGAAATTGTTACTGTAGAAGAAGATGGCAAGGAACCGGAAACCACAGTTACGGTTCAGGAACTTCCGGAAGATGAAGTTCACTTCTTGGAAAGACCTGAATTTAGGAAACCTGAATACATTGAAGAAATGCCGGAACAAGTCCAAGTTACAGAAGTTGTTTCGAGGGATGGAACCAGCAAAAAGAAAGTGGTGAAAAAGCGTGTAATCAAGAAACGTACTGGTGGCAAACAAGAAACTACAGAAATTGTTACTGTAGAAGAAGATGGCAAGGAACCGGAAACCACAGTTACGGTTCAGGAACTTCCGGAAGATGAAGTTCACTTCTTGGAAAGACCTGAATTTAGGAAACCTGAATACATTGAAGAAATGCCGGAACAAGTCCAAGTTACAGAAGTTGTTTCGAGGGATGGAACCAGCAAAAAGAAAGTGGTGAAAAAGCGTGTAATCAAGAAACGTACTGGTGGCAAACAAGAAACTACAGAAATTGTTACTGTAGAAGAAGATGGCAAGGAACCGGAAACCACAGTTACGGTTCAGGAACTTCCGGAAGATGAAGTTCACTTCTTGGAAAGACCTGAATTTAGGAAACCTGAATACATTGAAGAAATGCCGGAACAAGTCCAAGTTACAGAAGTTGTTTCGAGGGATGGAACCAGCAAAAAGAAAGTGGTGAAAAAGCGTGTAATCAAGAAACGTACTGGTGGCAAACAAGAAACTACAGAAATTGTTACTGTAGAAGAAGATGGCAAGGAACCGGAAACCACAGTTACGGTTCAGGAACTTCCGGAAGATGAAGTTCACTTCTTGGAAAGACCTGAATTTAGGAAACCTGAATACATTGAAGAAATGCCGGAACAAGTCCAAGTTACAGAAGTTGTTTCGAGGGATGGAACCAGCAAAAAGAAAGTGGTGAAAAAGCGTGTAATCAAGAAACGTACTGGTGGCAAACAAGAAACTACAGAAATTGTTACTGTAGAAGAAGATGGCAAGGAACCGGAAACCACAGTTACGGTTCAGGAACTTCCGGAAGATGAAGTTCACTTCTTGGAAAGACCTGAATTTAGGAAACCTGAATACATTGAAGAAATGCCGGAACAAGTCCAAGTTACAGAAGTTGTTTCGAGGGATGGAACCAGCAAAAAGAAAGTGGTGAAAAAGCGTGTAATCAAGAAACGTACTGGTGGCAAACAAGAAACTACAGAAATTGTTACTGTAGAAGAAGATGGCAAGGAACCGGAAACCACAGTTACGGTTCAGGAACTTCCGGAAGATGAAGTTCACTTCTTGGAAAGACCTGAATTTAGGAAACCTGAATACATTGAAGAAATGCCGGAACAAGTCCAAGTTACAGAAGTTGTTTCGAGGGATGGAACCAGCAAAAAGAAAGTGGTGAAAAAGCGTGTAATCAAGAAACGTACTGGTGGCAAACAAGAAACTACAGAAATTGTTACTGTAGAAGAAGATGGCAAGGAACCGGAAACCACAGTTACGGTTCAGGAACTTCCGGAAGATGAAGTTCACTTCTTGGAAAGACCTGAATTTAGGAAACCTGAATACATTGAAGAAATGCCGGAACAAGTCCAAGTTACAGAAGTTGTTTCGAGGGATGGAACCAGCAAAAAGAAAGTGGTGAAAAAGCGTGTAATCAAGAAACGTACTGGTGGCAAACAAGAAACTACAGAAATTGTTACTGTAGAAGAAGATGGCAAGGAACCGGAAACCACAGTTACGGTTCAGGAACTTCCGGAAGATGAAGTTCACTTCTTGGAAAGACCTGAATTTAGGAAACCTGAATACATTGAAGAAATGCCGGAACAAGTCCAAGTTACAGAAGTTGTTTCGAGGGATGGAACCAGCAAAAAGAAAGTGGTGAAAAAGCGTGTAATCAAGAAACGTACTGGTGGCAAACAAGAAACTACAGAAATTGTTACTGTAGAAGAAGATGGCAAGGAACCGGAAACCACAGTTACGGTTCAGGAACTTCCGGAAGATGAAGTTCACTTCTTGGAAAGACCTGAATTTAGGAAACCTGAATACATTGAAGAAATGCCGGAACAAGTCCAAGTTACAGAAGTTGTTTCGAGGGATGGAACCAGCAAAAAGAAAGTGGTGAAAAAGCGTGTAATCAAGAAACGTACTGGTGGCAAACAAGAAACTACAGAAATTGTTACTGTAGAAGAAGATGGCAAGGAACCGGAAACCACAGTTACGGTTCAGGAACTTCCGGAAGATGAAGTTCACTTCTTGGAAAGACCTGAATTTAGGAAACCTGAATACATTGAAGAAATGCCGGAACAAGTCCAAGTTACAGAAGTTGTTTCGAGGGATGGAACCAGCAAAAAGAAAGTGGTGAAAAAGCGTGTAATCAAGAAACGTACTGGTGGCAAACAAGAAACTACAGAAATTGTTACTGTAGAAGAAGATGGCAAGGAACCGGAAACCACAGTTACGGTTCAGGAACTTCCGGAAGATGAAGTTCACTTCTTGGAAAGACCTGAATTTAGGAAACCTGAATACATTGAAGAAATGCCGGAACAAGTCCAAGTTACAGAAGTTGTTTCGAGGGATGGAACCAGCAAAAAGAAAGTGGTGAAAAAGCGTGTAATCAAGAAACGTACTGGTGGCAAACAAGAAACTACAGAAATTGTTACTGTAGAAGAAGATGGCAAGGAACCGGAAACCACAGTTACGGTTCAGGAACTTCCGGAAGATGAAGTTCACTTCTTGGAAAGACCTGAATTTAGGAAACCTGAATACATTGAAGAAATGCCGGAACAAGTCCAAGTTACAGAAGTTGTTTCGAGGGATGGAACCAGCAAAAAGAAAGTGGTGAAAAAGCGTGTAATCAAGAAACGTACTGGTGGCAAACAAGAAACTACAGAAATTGTTACTGTAGAAGAAGATGGCAAGGAACCGGAAACCACAGTTACGGTTCAGGAACTTCCGGAAGATGAAGTTCACTTCTTGGAAAGACCTGAATTTAGGAAACCTGAATACATTGAAGAAATGCCGGAACAAGTCCAAGTTACAGAAGTTGTTTCGAGGGATGGAACCAGCAAAAAGAAAGTGGTGAAAAAGCGTGTAATCAAGAAACGTACTGGTGGCAAACAAGAAACTACAGAAATTGTTACTGTAGAAGAAGATGGCAAGGAACCGGAAACCACAGTTACGGTTCAGGAACTTCCGGAAGATGAAGTTCACTTCTTGGAAAGACCTGAATTTAGGAAACCTGAATACATTGAAGAAATGCCGGAACAAGTCCAAGTTACAGAAGTTGTTTCGAGGGATGGAACCAGCAAAAAGAAAGTGGTGAAAAAGCGTGTAATCAAGAAACGTACTGGTGGCAAACAAGAAACTACAGAAATTGTTACTGTAGAAGAAGATGGCAAGGAACCGGAAACCACAGTTACGGTTCAGGAACTTCCGGAAGATGAAGTTCACTTCTTGGAAAGACCTGAATTTAGGAAACCTGAATACATTGAAGAAATGCCGGAACAAGTCCAAGTTACAGAAGTTGTTTCGAGGGATGGAACCAGCAAAAAGAAAGTGGTGAAAAAGCGTGTAATCAAGAAACGTACTGGTGGCAAACAAGAAACTACAGAAATTGTTACTGTAGAAGAAGATGGCAAGGAACCGGAAACCACAGTTACGGTTCAGGAACTTCCGGAAGATGAAGTTCACTTCTTGGAAAGACCTGAATTTAGGAAACCTGAATACATTGAAGAAATGCCGGAACAAGTCCAAGTTACAGAAGTTGTTTCGAGGGATGGAACCAGCAAAAAGAAAGTGGTGAAAAAGCGTGTAATCAAGAAACGTACTGGTGGCAAACAAGAAACTACAGAAATTGTTACTGTAGAAGAAGATGGCAAGGAACCGGAAACCACAGTTACGGTTCAGGAACTTCCGGAAGATGAAGTTCACTTCTTGGAAAGACCTGAATTTAGGAAACCTGAATACATTGAAGAAATGCCGGAACAAGTCCAAGTTACAGAAGTTGTTTCGAGGGATGGAACCAGCAAAAAGAAAGTGGTGAAAAAGCGTGTAATCAAGAAACGTACTGGTGGCAAACAAGAAACTACAGAAATTGTTACTGTAGAAGAAGATGGCAAGGAACCGGAAACCACAGTTACGGTTCAGGAACTTCCGGAAGATGAAGTTCACTTCTTGGAAAGACCTGAATTTAGGAAACCTGAATACATTGAAGAAATGCCGGAACAAGTCCAAGTTACAGAAGTTGTTTCGAGGGATGGAACCAGCAAAAAGAAAGTGGTGAAAAAGCGTGTAATCAAGAAACGTACTGGTGGCAAACAAGAAACTACAGAAATTGTTACTGTAGAAGAAGATGGCAAGGAACCGGAAACCACAGTTACGGTTCAGGAACTTCCGGAAGATGAAGTTCACTTCTTGGAAAGACCTGAATTTAGGAAACCTGAATACATTGAAGAAATGCCGGAACAAGTCCAAGTTACAGAAGTTGTTTCGAGGGATGGAACCAGCAAAAAGAAAGTGGTGAAAAAGCGTGTAATCAAGAAACGTACTGGTGGCAAACAAGAAACTACAGAAATTGTTACTGTAGAAGAAGATGGCAAGGAACCGGAAACCACAGTTACGGTTCAGGAACTTCCGGAAGATGAAGTTCACTTCTTGGAAAGACCTGAATTTAGGAAACCTGAATACATTGAAGAAATGCCGGAACAAGTCCAAGTTACAGAAGTTGTTTCGAGGGATGGAACCAGCAAAAAGAAAGTGGTGAAAAAGCGTGTAATCAAGAAACGTACTGGTGGCAAACAAGAAACTACAGAAATTGTTACTGTAGAAGAAGATGGCAAGGAACCGGAAACCACAGTTACGGTTCAGGAACTTCCGGAAGATGAAGTTCACTTCTTGGAAAGACCTGAATTTAGGAAACCTGAATACATTGAAGAAATGCCGGAACAAGTCCAAGTTACAGAAGTTGTTTCGAGGGATGGAACCAGCAAAAAGAAAGTGGTGAAAAAGCGTGTAATCAAGAAACGTACTGGTGGCAAACAAGAAACTACAGAAATTGTTACTGTAGAAGAAGATGGCAAGGAACCGGAAACCACAGTTACGGTTCAGGAACTTCCGGAAGATGAAGTTCACTTCTTGGAAAGACCTGAATTTAGGAAACCTGAATACATTGAAGAAATGCCGGAACAAGTCCAAGTTACAGAAGTTGTTTCGAGGGATGGAACCAGCAAAAAGAAAGTGGTGAAAAAGCGTGTAATCAAGAAACGTACTGGTGGCAAACAAGAAACTACAGAAATTGTTACTGTAGAAGAAGATGGCAAGGAACCGGAAACCACAGTTACGGTTCAGGAACTTCCGGAAGATGAAGTTCACTTCTTGGAAAGACCTGAATTTAGGAAACCTGAATACATTGAAGAAATGCCGGAACAAGTCCAAGTTACAGAAGTTGTTTCGAGGGATGGAACCAGCAAAAAGAAAGTGGTGAAAAAGCGTGTAATCAAGAAACGTACTGGTGGCAAACAAGAAACTACAGAAATTGTTACTGTAGAAGAAGATGGCAAGGAACCGGAAACCACAGTTACGGTTCAGGAACTTCCGGAAGATGAAGTTCACTTCTTGGAAAGACCTGAATTTAGGAAACCTGAATACATTGAAGAAATGCCGGAACAAGTCCAAGTTACAGAAGTTGTTTCGAGGGATGGAACCAGCAAAAAGAAAGTGGTGAAAAAGCGTGTAATCAAGAAACGTACTGGTGGCAAACAAGAAACTACAGAAATTGTTACTGTAGAAGAAGATGGCAAGGAACCGGAAACCACAGTTACGGTTCAGGAACTTCCGGAAGATGAAGTTCACTTCTTGGAAAGACCTGAATTTAGGAAACCTGAATACATTGAAGAAATGCCGGAACAAGTCCAAGTTACAGAAGTTGTTTCGAGGGATGGAACCAGCAAAAAGAAAGTGGTGAAAAAGCGTGTAATCAAGAAACGTACTGGTGGCAAACAAGAAACTACAGAAATTGTTACTGTAGAAGAAGATGGCAAGGAACCGGAAACCACAGTTACGGTTCAGGAACTTCCGGAAGATGAAGTTCACTTCTTGGAAAGACCTGAATTTAGGAAACCTGAATACATTGAAGAAATGCCGGAACAAGTCCAAGTTACAGAAGTTGTTTCGAGGGATGGAACCAGCAAAAAGAAAGTGGTGAAAAAGCGTGTAATCAAGAAACGTACTGGTGGCAAACAAGAAACTACAGAAATTGTTACTGTAGAAGAAGATGGCAAGGAACCGGAAACCACAGTTACGGTTCAGGAACTTCCGGAAGATGAAGTTCACTTCTTGGAAAGACCTGAATTTAGGAAACCTGAATACATTGAAGAAATGCCGGAACAAGTCCAAGTTACAGAAGTTGTTTCGAGGGATGGAACCAGCAAAAAGAAAGTGGTGAAAAAGCGTGTAATCAAGAAACGTACTGGTGGCAAACAAGAAACTACAGAAATTGTTACTGTAGAAGAAGATGGCAAGGAACCGGAAACCACAGTTACGGTTCAGGAACTTCCGGAAGATGAAGTTCACTTCTTGGAAAGACCTGAATTTAGGAAACCTGAATACATTGAAGAAATGCCGGAACAAGTCCAAGTTACAGAAGTTGTTTCGAGGGATGGAACCAGCAAAAAGAAAGTGGTGAAAAAGCGTGTAATCAAGAAACGTACTGGTGGCAAACAAGAAACTACAGAAATTGTTACTGTAGAAGAAGATGGCAAGGAACCGGAAACCACAGTTACGGTTCAGGAACTTCCGGAAGATGAAGTTCACTTCTTGGAAAGACCTGAATTTAGGAAACCTGAATACATTGAAGAAATGCCGGAACAAGTCCAAGTTACAGAAGTTGTTTCGAGGGATGGAACCAGCAAAAAGAAAGTGGTGAAAAAGCGTGTAATCAAGAAACGTACTGGTGGCAAACAAGAAACTACAGAAATTGTTACTGTAGAAGAAGATGGCAAGGAACCGGAAACCACAGTTACGGTTCAGGAACTTCCGGAAGATGAAGTTCACTTCTTGGAAAGACCTGAATTTAGGAAACCTGAATACATTGAAGAAATGCCGGAACAAGTCCAAGTTACAGAAGTTGTTTCGAGGGATGGAACCAGCAAAAAGAAAGTGGTGAAAAAGCGTGTAATCAAGAAACGTACTGGTGGCAAACAAGAAACTACAGAAATTGTTACTGTAGAAGAAGATGGCAAGGAACCGGAAACCACAGTTACGGTTCAGGAACTTCCGGAAGATGAAGTTCACTTCTTGGAAAGACCTGAATTTAGGAAACCTGAATACATTGAAGAAATGCCGGAACAAGTCCAAGTTACAGAAGTTGTTTCGAGGGATGGAACCAGCAAAAAGAAAGTGGTGAAAAAGCGTGTAATCAAGAAACGTACTGGTGGCAAACAAGAAACTACAGAAATTGTTACTGTAGAAGAAGATGGCAAGGAACCGGAAACCACAGTTACGGTTCAGGAACTTCCGGAAGATGAAGTTCACTTCTTGGAAAGACCTGAATTTAGGAAACCTGAATACATTGAAGAAATGCCGGAACAAGTCCAAGTTACAGAAGTTGTTTCGAGGGATGGAACCAGCAAAAAGAAAGTGGTGAAAAAGCGTGTAATCAAGAAACGTACTGGTGGCAAACAAGAAACTACAGAAATTGTTACTGTAGAAGAAGATGGCAAGGAACCGGAAACCACAGTTACGGTTCAGGAACTTCCGGAAGATGAAGTTCACTTCTTGGAAAGACCTGAATTTAGGAAACCTGAATACATTGAAGAAATGCCGGAACAAGTCCAAGTTACAGAAGTTGTTTCGAGGGATGGAACCAGCAAAAAGAAAGTGGTGAAAAAGCGTGTAATCAAGAAACGTACTGGTGGCAAACAAGAAACTACAGAAATTGTTACTGTAGAAGAAGATGGCAAGGAACCGGAAACCACAGTTACGGTTCAGGAACTTCCGGAAGATGAAGTTCACTTCTTGGAAAGACCTGAATTTAGGAAACCTGAATACATTGAAGAAATGCCGGAACAAGTCCAAGTTACAGAAGTTGTTTCGAGGGATGGAACCAGCAAAAAGAAAGTGGTGAAAAAGCGTGTAATCAAGAAACGTACTGGTGGCAAACAAGAAACTACAGAAATTGTTACTGTAGAAGAAGATGGCAAGGAACCGGAAACCACAGTTACGGTTCAGGAACTTCCGGAAGATGAAGTTCACTTCTTGGAAAGACCTGAATTTAGGAAACCTGAATACATTGAAGAAATGCCGGAACAAGTCCAAGTTACAGAAGTTGTTTCGAGGGATGGAACCAGCAAAAAGAAAGTGGTGAAAAAGCGTGTAATCAAGAAACGTACTGGTGGCAAACAAGAAACTACAGAAATTGTTACTGTAGAAGAAGATGGCAAGGAACCGGAAACCACAGTTACGGTTCAGGAACTTCCGGAAGATGAAGTTCACTTCTTGGAAAGACCTGAATTTAGGAAACCTGAATACATTGAAGAAATGCCGGAACAAGTCCAAGTTACAGAAGTTGTTTCGAGGGATGGAACCAGCAAAAAGAAAGTGGTGAAAAAGCGTGTAATCAAGAAACGTACTGGTGGCAAACAAGAAACTACAGAAATTGTTACTGTAGAAGAAGATGGCAAGGAACCGGAAACCACAGTTACGGTTCAGGAACTTCCGGAAGATGAAGTTCACTTCTTGGAAAGACCTGAATTTAGGAAACCTGAATACATTGAAGAAATGCCGGAACAAGTCCAAGTTACAGAAGTTGTTTCGAGGGATGGAACCAGCAAAAAGAAAGTGGTGAAAAAGCGTGTAATCAAGAAACGTACTGGTGGCAAACAAGAAACTACAGAAATTGTTACTGTAGAAGAAGATGGCAAGGAACCGGAAACCACAGTTACGGTTCAGGAACTTCCGGAAGATGAAGTTCACTTCTTGGAAAGACCTGAATTTAGGAAACCTGAATACATTGAAGAAATGCCGGAACAAGTCCAAGTTACAGAAGTTGTTTCGAGGGATGGAACCAGCAAAAAGAAAGTGGTGAAAAAGCGTGTAATCAAGAAACGTACTGGTGGCAAACAAGAAACTACAGAAATTGTTACTGTAGAAGAAGATGGCAAGGAACCGGAAACCACAGTTACGGTTCAGGAACTTCCGGAAGATGAAGTTCACTTCTTGGAAAGACCTGAATTTAGGAAACCTGAATACATTGAAGAAATGCCGGAACAAGTCCAAGTTACAGAAGTTGTTTCGAGGGATGGAACCAGCAAAAAGAAAGTGGTGAAAAAGCGTGTAATCAAGAAACGTACTGGTGGCAAACAAGAAACTACAGAAATTGTTACTGTAGAAGAAGATGGCAAGGAACCGGAAACCACAGTTACGGTTCAGGAACTTCCGGAAGATGAAGTTCACTTCTTGGAAAGACCTGAATTTAGGAAACCTGAATACATTGAAGAAATGCCGGAACAAGTCCAAGTTACAGAAGTTGTTTCGAGGGATGGAACCAGCAAAAAGAAAGTGGTGAAAAAGCGTGTAATCAAGAAACGTACTGGTGGCAAACAAGAAACTACAGAAATTGTTACTGTAGAAGAAGATGGCAAGGAACCGGAAACCACAGTTACGGTTCAGGAACTTCCGGAAGATGAAGTTCACTTCTTGGAAAGACCTGAATTTAGGAAACCTGAATACATTGAAGAAATGCCGGAACAAGTCCAAGTTACAGAAGTTGTTTCGAGGGATGGAACCAGCAAAAAGAAAGTGGTGAAAAAGCGTGTAATCAAGAAACGTACTGGTGGCAAACAAGAAACTACAGAAATTGTTACTGTAGAAGAAGATGGCAAGGAACCGGAAACCACAGTTACGGTTCAGGAACTTCCGGAAGATGAAGTTCACTTCTTGGAAAGACCTGAATTTAGGAAACCTGAATACATTGAAGAAATGCCGGAACAAGTCCAAGTTACAGAAGTTGTTTCGAGGGATGGAACCAGCAAAAAGAAAGTGGTGAAAAAGCGTGTAATCAAGAAACGTACTGGTGGCAAACAAGAAACTACAGAAATTGTTACTGTAGAAGAAGATGGCAAGGAACCGGAAACCACAGTTACGGTTCAGGAACTTCCGGAAGATGAAGTTCACTTCTTGGAAAGACCTGAATTTAGGAAACCTGAATACATTGAAGAAATGCCGGAACAAGTCCAAGTTACAGAAGTTGTTTCGAGGGATGGAACCAGCAAAAAGAAAGTGGTGAAAAAGCGTGTAATCAAGAAACGTACTGGTGGCAAACAAGAAACTACAGAAATTGTTACTGTAGAAGAAGATGGCAAGGAACCGGAAACCACAGTTACGGTTCAGGAACTTCCGGAAGATGAAGTTCACTTCTTGGAAAGACCTGAATTTAGGAAACCTGAATACATTGAAGAAATGCCGGAACAAGTCCAAGTTACAGAAGTTGTTTCGAGGGATGGAACCAGCAAAAAGAAAGTGGTGAAAAAGCGTGTAATCAAGAAACGTACTGGTGGCAAACAAGAAACTACAGAAATTGTTACTGTAGAAGAAGATGGCAAGGAACCGGAAACCACAGTTACGGTTCAGGAACTTCCGGAAGATGAAGTTCACTTCTTGGAAAGACCTGAATTTAGGAAACCTGAATACATTGAAGAAATGCCGGAACAAGTCCAAGTTACAGAAGTTGTTTCGAGGGATGGAACCAGCAAAAAGAAAGTGGTGAAAAAGCGTGTAATCAAGAAACGTACTGGTGGCAAACAAGAAACTACAGAAATTGTTACTGTAGAAGAAGATGGCAAGGAACCGGAAACCACAGTTACGGTTCAGGAACTTCCGGAAGATGAAGTTCACTTCTTGGAAAGACCTGAATTTAGGAAACCTGAATACATTGAAGAAATGCCGGAACAAGTCCAAGTTACAGAAGTTGTTTCGAGGGATGGAACCAGCAAAAAGAAAGTGGTGAAAAAGCGTGTAATCAAGAAACGTACTGGTGGCAAACAAGAAACTACAGAAATTGTTACTGTAGAAGAAGATGGCAAGGAACCGGAAACCACAGTTACGGTTCAGGAACTTCCGGAAGATGAAGTTCACTTCTTGGAAAGACCTGAATTTAGGAAACCTGAATACATTGAAGAAATGCCGGAACAAGTCCAAGTTACAGAAGTTGTTTCGAGGGATGGAACCAGCAAAAAGAAAGTGGTGAAAAAGCGTGTAATCAAGAAACGTACTGGTGGCAAACAAGAAACTACAGAAATTGTTACTGTAGAAGAAGATGGCAAGGAACCGGAAACCACAGTTACGGTTCAGGAACTTCCGGAAGATGAAGTTCACTTCTTGGAAAGACCTGAATTTAGGAAACCTGAATACATTGAAGAAATGCCGGAACAAGTCCAAGTTACAGAAGTTGTTTCGAGGGATGGAACCAGCAAAAAGAAAGTGGTGAAAAAGCGTGTAATCAAGAAACGTACTGGTGGCAAACAAGAAACTACAGAAATTGTTACTGTAGAAGAAGATGGCAAGGAACCGGAAACCACAGTTACGGTTCAGGAACTTCCGGAAGATGAAGTTCACTTCTTGGAAAGACCTGAATTTAGGAAACCTGAATACATTGAAGAAATGCCGGAACAAGTCCAAGTTACAGAAGTTGTTTCGAGGGATGGAACCAGCAAAAAGAAAGTGGTGAAAAAGCGTGTAATCAAGAAACGTACTGGTGGCAAACAAGAAACTACAGAAATTGTTACTGTAGAAGAAGATGGCAAGGAACCGGAAACCACAGTTACGGTTCAGGAACTTCCGGAAGATGAAGTTCACTTCTTGGAAAGACCTGAATTTAGGAAACCTGAATACATTGAAGAAATGCCGGAACAAGTCCAAGTTACAGAAGTTGTTTCGAGGGATGGAACCAGCAAAAAGAAAGTGGTGAAAAAGCGTGTAATCAAGAAACGTACTGGTGGCAAACAAGAAACTACAGAAATTGTTACTGTAGAAGAAGATGGCAAGGAACCGGAAACCACAGTTACGGTTCAGGAACTTCCGGAAGATGAAGTTCACTTCTTGGAAAGACCTGAATTTAGGAAACCTGAATACATTGAAGAAATGCCGGAACAAGTCCAAGTTACAGAAGTTGTTTCGAGGGATGGAACCAGCAAAAAGAAAGTGGTGAAAAAGCGTGTAATCAAGAAACGTACTGGTGGCAAACAAGAAACTACAGAAATTGTTACTGTAGAAGAAGATGGCAAGGAACCGGAAACCACAGTTACGGTTCAGGAACTTCCGGAAGATGAAGTTCACTTCTTGGAAAGACCTGAATTTAGGAAACCTGAATACATTGAAGAAATGCCGGAACAAGTCCAAGTTACAGAAGTTGTTTCGAGGGATGGAACCAGCAAAAAGAAAGTGGTGAAAAAGCGTGTAATCAAGAAACGTACTGGTGGCAAACAAGAAACTACAGAAATTGTTACTGTAGAAGAAGATGGCAAGGAACCGGAAACCACAGTTACGGTTCAGGAACTTCCGGAAGATGAAGTTCACTTCTTGGAAAGACCTGAATTTAGGAAACCTGAATACATTGAAGAAATGCCGGAACAAGTCCAAGTTACAGAAGTTGTTTCGAGGGATGGAACCAGCAAAAAGAAAGTGGTGAAAAAGCGTGTAATCAAGAAACGTACTGGTGGCAAACAAGAAACTACAGAAATTGTTACTGTAGAAGAAGATGGCAAGGAACCGGAAACCACAGTTACGGTTCAGGAACTTCCGGAAGATGAAGTTCACTTCTTGGAAAGACCTGAATTTAGGAAACCTGAATACATTGAAGAAATGCCGGAACAAGTCCAAGTTACAGAAGTTGTTTCGAGGGATGGAACCAGCAAAAAGAAAGTGGTGAAAAAGCGTGTAATCAAGAAACGTACTGGTGGCAAACAAGAAACTACAGAAATTGTTACTGTAGAAGAAGATGGCAAGGAACCGGAAACCACAGTTACGGTTCAGGAACTTCCGGAAGATGAAGTTCACTTCTTGGAAAGACCTGAATTTAGGAAACCTGAATACATTGAAGAAATGCCGGAACAAGTCCAAGTTACAGAAGTTGTTTCGAGGGATGGAACCAGCAAAAAGAAAGTGGTGAAAAAGCGTGTAATCAAGAAACGTACTGGTGGCAAACAAGAAACTACAGAAATTGTTACTGTAGAAGAAGATGGCAAGGAACCGGAAACCACAGTTACGGTTCAGGAACTTCCGGAAGATGAAGTTCACTTCTTGGAAAGACCTGAATTTAGGAAACCTGAATACATTGAAGAAATGCCGGAACAAGTCCAAGTTACAGAAGTTGTTTCGAGGGATGGAACCAGCAAAAAGAAAGTGGTGAAAAAGCGTGTAATCAAGAAACGTACTGGTGGCAAACAAGAAACTACAGAAATTGTTACTGTAGAAGAAGATGGCAAGGAACCGGAAACCACAGTTACGGTTCAGGAACTTCCGGAAGATGAAGTTCACTTCTTGGAAAGACCTGAATTTAGGAAACCTGAATACATTGAAGAAATGCCGGAACAAGTCCAAGTTACAGAAGTTGTTTCGAGGGATGGAACCAGCAAAAAGAAAGTGGTGAAAAAGCGTGTAATCAAGAAACGTACTGGTGGCAAACAAGAAACTACAGAAATTGTTACTGTAGAAGAAGATGGCAAGGAACCGGAAACCACAGTTACGGTTCAGGAACTTCCGGAAGATGAAGTTCACTTCTTGGAAAGACCTGAATTTAGGAAACCTGAATACATTGAAGAAATGCCGGAACAAGTCCAAGTTACAGAAGTTGTTTCGAGGGATGGAACCAGCAAAAAGAAAGTGGTGAAAAAGCGTGTAATCAAGAAACGTACTGGTGGCAAACAAGAAACTACAGAAATTGTTACTGTAGAAGAAGATGGCAAGGAACCGGAAACCACAGTTACGGTTCAGGAACTTCCGGAAGATGAAGTTCACTTCTTGGAAAGACCTGAATTTAGGAAACCTGAATACATTGAAGAAATGCCGGAACAAGTCCAAGTTACAGAAGTTGTTTCGAGGGATGGAACCAGCAAAAAGAAAGTGGTGAAAAAGCGTGTAATCAAGAAACGTACTGGTGGCAAACAAGAAACTACAGAAATTGTTACTGTAGAAGAAGATGGCAAGGAACCGGAAACCACAGTTACGGTTCAGGAACTTCCGGAAGATGAAGTTCACTTCTTGGAAAGACCTGAATTTAGGAAACCTGAATACATTGAAGAAATGCCGGAACAAGTCCAAGTTACAGAAGTTGTTTCGAGGGATGGAACCAGCAAAAAGAAAGTGGTGAAAAAGCGTGTAATCAAGAAACGTACTGGTGGCAAACAAGAAACTACAGAAATTGTTACTGTAGAAGAAGATGGCAAGGAACCGGAAACCACAGTTACGGTTCAGGAACTTCCGGAAGATGAAGTTCACTTCTTGGAAAGACCTGAATTTAGGAAACCTGAATACATTGAAGAAATGCCGGAACAAGTCCAAGTTACAGAAGTTGTTTCGAGGGATGGAACCAGCAAAAAGAAAGTGGTGAAAAAGCGTGTAATCAAGAAACGTACTGGTGGCAAACAAGAAACTACAGAAATTGTTACTGTAGAAGAAGATGGCAAGGAACCGGAAACCACAGTTACGGTTCAGGAACTTCCGGAAGATGAAGTTCACTTCTTGGAAAGACCTGAATTTAGGAAACCTGAATACATTGAAGAAATGCCGGAACAAGTCCAAGTTACAGAAGTTGTTTCGAGGGATGGAACCAGCAAAAAGAAAGTGGTGAAAAAGCGTGTAATCAAGAAACGTACTGGTGGCAAACAAGAAACTACAGAAATTGTTACTGTAGAAGAAGATGGCAAGGAACCGGAAACCACAGTTACGGTTCAGGAACTTCCGGAAGATGAAGTTCACTTCTTGGAAAGACCTGAATTTAGGAAACCTGAATACATTGAAGAAATGCCGGAACAAGTCCAAGTTACAGAAGTTGTTTCGAGGGATGGAACCAGCAAAAAGAAAGTGGTGAAAAAGCGTGTAATCAAGAAACGTACTGGTGGCAAACAAGAAACTACAGAAATTGTTACTGTAGAAGAAGATGGCAAGGAACCGGAAACCACAGTTACGGTTCAGGAACTTCCGGAAGATGAAGTTCACTTCTTGGAAAGACCTGAATTTAGGAAACCTGAATACATTGAAGAAATGCCGGAACAAGTCCAAGTTACAGAAGTTGTTTCGAGGGATGGAACCAGCAAAAAGAAAGTGGTGAAAAAGCGTGTAATCAAGAAACGTACTGGTGGCAAACAAGAAACTACAGAAATTGTTACTGTAGAAGAAGATGGCAAGGAACCGGAAACCACAGTTACGGTTCAGGAACTTCCGGAAGATGAAGTTCACTTCTTGGAAAGACCTGAATTTAGGAAACCTGAATACATTGAAGAAATGCCGGAACAAGTCCAAGTTACAGAAGTTGTTTCGAGGGATGGAACCAGCAAAAAGAAAGTGGTGAAAAAGCGTGTAATCAAGAAACGTACTGGTGGCAAACAAGAAACTACAGAAATTGTTACTGTAGAAGAAGATGGCAAGGAACCGGAAACCACAGTTACGGTTCAGGAACTTCCGGAAGATGAAGTTCACTTCTTGGAAAGACCTGAATTTAGGAAACCTGAATACATTGAAGAAATGCCGGAACAAGTCCAAGTTACAGAAGTTGTTTCGAGGGATGGAACCAGCAAAAAGAAAGTGGTGAAAAAGCGTGTAATCAAGAAACGTACTGGTGGCAAACAAGAAACTACAGAAATTGTTACTGTAGAAGAAGATGGCAAGGAACCGGAAACCACAGTTACGGTTCAGGAACTTCCGGAAGATGAAGTTCACTTCTTGGAAAGACCTGAATTTAGGAAACCTGAATACATTGAAGAAATGCCGGAACAAGTCCAAGTTACAGAAGTTGTTTCGAGGGATGGAACCAGCAAAAAGAAAGTGGTGAAAAAGCGTGTAATCAAGAAACGTACTGGTGGCAAACAAGAAACTACAGAAATTGTTACTGTAGAAGAAGATGGCAAGGAACCGGAAACCACAGTTACGGTTCAGGAACTTCCGGAAGATGAAGTTCACTTCTTGGAAAGACCTGAATTTAGGAAACCTGAATACATTGAAGAAATGCCGGAACAAGTCCAAGTTACAGAAGTTGTTTCGAGGGATGGAACCAGCAAAAAGAAAGTGGTGAAAAAGCGTGTAATCAAGAAACGTACTGGTGGCAAACAAGAAACTACAGAAATTGTTACTGTAGAAGAAGATGGCAAGGAACCGGAAACCACAGTTACGGTTCAGGAACTTCCGGAAGATGAAGTTCACTTCTTGGAAAGACCTGAATTTAGGAAACCTGAATACATTGAAGAAATGCCGGAACAAGTCCAAGTTACAGAAGTTGTTTCGAGGGATGGAACCAGCAAAAAGAAAGTGGTGAAAAAGCGTGTAATCAAGAAACGTACTGGTGGCAAACAAGAAACTACAGAAATTGTTACTGTAGAAGAAGATGGCAAGGAACCGGAAACCACAGTTACGGTTCAGGAACTTCCGGAAGATGAAGTTCACTTCTTGGAAAGACCTGAATTTAGGAAACCTGAATACATTGAAGAAATGCCGGAACAAGTCCAAGTTACAGAAGTTGTTTCGAGGGATGGAACCAGCAAAAAGAAAGTGGTGAAAAAGCGTGTAATCAAGAAACGTACTGGTGGCAAACAAGAAACTACAGAAATTGTTACTGTAGAAGAAGATGGCAAGGAACCGGAAACCACAGTTACGGTTCAGGAACTTCCGGAAGATGAAGTTCACTTCTTGGAAAGACCTGAATTTAGGAAACCTGAATACATTGAAGAAATGCCGGAACAAGTCCAAGTTACAGAAGTTGTTTCGAGGGATGGAACCAGCAAAAAGAAAGTGGTGAAAAAGCGTGTAATCAAGAAACGTACTGGTGGCAAACAAGAAACTACAGAAATTGTTACTGTAGAAGAAGATGGCAAGGAACCGGAAACCACAGTTACGGTTCAGGAACTTCCGGAAGATGAAGTTCACTTCTTGGAAAGACCTGAATTTAGGAAACCTGAATACATTGAAGAAATGCCGGAACAAGTCCAAGTTACAGAAGTTGTTTCGAGGGATGGAACCAGCAAAAAGAAAGTGGTGAAAAAGCGTGTAATCAAGAAACGTACTGGTGGCAAACAAGAAACTACAGAAATTGTTACTGTAGAAGAAGATGGCAAGGAACCGGAAACCACAGTTACGGTTCAGGAACTTCCGGAAGATGAAGTTCACTTCTTGGAAAGACCTGAATTTAGGAAACCTGAATACATTGAAGAAATGCCGGAACAAGTCCAAGTTACAGAAGTTGTTTCGAGGGATGGAACCAGCAAAAAGAAAGTGGTGAAAAAGCGTGTAATCAAGAAACGTACTGGTGGCAAACAAGAAACTACAGAAATTGTTACTGTAGAAGAAGATGGCAAGGAACCGGAAACCACAGTTACGGTTCAGGAACTTCCGGAAGATGAAGTTCACTTCTTGGAAAGACCTGAATTTAGGAAACCTGAATACATTGAAGAAATGCCGGAACAAGTCCAAGTTACAGAAGTTGTTTCGAGGGATGGAACCAGCAAAAAGAAAGTGGTGAAAAAGCGTGTAATCAAGAAACGTACTGGTGGCAAACAAGAAACTACAGAAATTGTTACTGTAGAAGAAGATGGCAAGGAACCGGAAACCACAGTTACGGTTCAGGAACTTCCGGAAGATGAAGTTCACTTCTTGGAAAGACCTGAATTTAGGAAACCTGAATACATTGAAGAAATGCCGGAACAAGTCCAAGTTACAGAAGTTGTTTCGAGGGATGGAACCAGCAAAAAGAAAGTGGTGAAAAAGCGTGTAATCAAGAAACGTACTGGTGGCAAACAAGAAACTACAGAAATTGTTACTGTAGAAGAAGATGGCAAGGAACCGGAAACCACAGTTACGGTTCAGGAACTTCCGGAAGATGAAGTTCACTTCTTGGAAAGACCTGAATTTAGGAAACCTGAATACATTGAAGAAATGCCGGAACAAGTCCAAGTTACAGAAGTTGTTTCGAGGGATGGAACCAGCAAAAAGAAAGTGGTGAAAAAGCGTGTAATCAAGAAACGTACTGGTGGCAAACAAGAAACTACAGAAATTGTTACTGTAGAAGAAGATGGCAAGGAACCGGAAACCACAGTTACGGTTCAGGAACTTCCGGAAGATGAAGTTCACTTCTTGGAAAGACCTGAATTTAGGAAACCTGAATACATTGAAGAAATGCCGGAACAAGTCCAAGTTACAGAAGTTGTTTCGAGGGATGGAACCAGCAAAAAGAAAGTGGTGAAAAAGCGTGTAATCAAGAAACGTACTGGTGGCAAACAAGAAACTACAGAAATTGTTACTGTAGAAGAAGATGGCAAGGAACCGGAAACCACAGTTACGGTTCAGGAACTTCCGGAAGATGAAGTTCACTTCTTGGAAAGACCTGAATTTAGGAAACCTGAATACATTGAAGAAATGCCGGAACAAGTCCAAGTTACAGAAGTTGTTTCGAGGGATGGAACCAGCAAAAAGAAAGTGGTGAAAAAGCGTGTAATCAAGAAACGTACTGGTGGCAAACAAGAAACTACAGAAATTGTTACTGTAGAAGAAGATGGCAAGGAACCGGAAACCACAGTTACGGTTCAGGAACTTCCGGAAGATGAAGTTCACTTCTTGGAAAGACCTGAATTTAGGAAACCTGAATACATTGAAGAAATGCCGGAACAAGTCCAAGTTACAGAAGTTGTTTCGAGGGATGGAACCAGCAAAAAGAAAGTGGTGAAAAAGCGTGTAATCAAGAAACGTACTGGTGGCAAACAAGAAACTACAGAAATTGTTACTGTAGAAGAAGATGGCAAGGAACCGGAAACCACAGTTACGGTTCAGGAACTTCCGGAAGATGAAGTTCACTTCTTGGAAAGACCTGAATTTAGGAAACCTGAATACATTGAAGAAATGCCGGAACAAGTCCAAGTTACAGAAGTTGTTTCGAGGGATGGAACCAGCAAAAAGAAAGTGGTGAAAAAGCGTGTAATCAAGAAACGTACTGGTGGCAAACAAGAAACTACAGAAATTGTTACTGTAGAAGAAGATGGCAAGGAACCGGAAACCACAGTTACGGTTCAGGAACTTCCGGAAGATGAAGTTCACTTCTTGGAAAGACCTGAATTTAGGAAACCTGAATACATTGAAGAAATGCCGGAACAAGTCCAAGTTACAGAAGTTGTTTCGAGGGATGGAACCAGCAAAAAGAAAGTGGTGAAAAAGCGTGTAATCAAGAAACGTACTGGTGGCAAACAAGAAACTACAGAAATTGTTACTGTAGAAGAAGATGGCAAGGAACCGGAAACCACAGTTACGGTTCAGGAACTTCCGGAAGATGAAGTTCACTTCTTGGAAAGACCTGAATTTAGGAAACCTGAATACATTGAAGAAATGCCGGAACAAGTCCAAGTTACAGAAGTTGTTTCGAGGGATGGAACCAGCAAAAAGAAAGTGGTGAAAAAGCGTGTAATCAAGAAACGTACTGGTGGCAAACAAGAAACTACAGAAATTGTTACTGTAGAAGAAGATGGCAAGGAACCGGAAACCACAGTTACGGTTCAGGAACTTCCGGAAGATGAAGTTCACTTCTTGGAAAGACCTGAATTTAGGAAACCTGAATACATTGAAGAAATGCCGGAACAAGTCCAAGTTACAGAAGTTGTTTCGAGGGATGGAACCAGCAAAAAGAAAGTGGTGAAAAAGCGTGTAATCAAGAAACGTACTGGTGGCAAACAAGAAACTACAGAAATTGTTACTGTAGAAGAAGATGGCAAGGAACCGGAAACCACAGTTACGGTTCAGGAACTTCCGGAAGATGAAGTTCACTTCTTGGAAAGACCTGAATTTAGGAAACCTGAATACATTGAAGAAATGCCGGAACAAGTCCAAGTTACAGAAGTTGTTTCGAGGGATGGAACCAGCAAAAAGAAAGTGGTGAAAAAGCGTGTAATCAAGAAACGTACTGGTGGCAAACAAGAAACTACAGAAATTGTTACTGTAGAAGAAGATGGCAAGGAACCGGAAACCACAGTTACGGTTCAGGAACTTCCGGAAGATGAAGTTCACTTCTTGGAAAGACCTGAATTTAGGAAACCTGAATACATTGAAGAAATGCCGGAACAAGTCCAAGTTACAGAAGTTGTTTCGAGGGATGGAACCAGCAAAAAGAAAGTGGTGAAAAAGCGTGTAATCAAGAAACGTACTGGTGGCAAACAAGAAACTACAGAAATTGTTACTGTAGAAGAAGATGGCAAGGAACCGGAAACCACAGTTACGGTTCAGGAACTTCCGGAAGATGAAGTTCACTTCTTGGAAAGACCTGAATTTAGGAAACCTGAATACATTGAAGAAATGCCGGAACAAGTCCAAGTTACAGAAGTTGTTTCGAGGGATGGAACCAGCAAAAAGAAAGTGGTGAAAAAGCGTGTAATCAAGAAACGTACTGGTGGCAAACAAGAAACTACAGAAATTGTTACTGTAGAAGAAGATGGCAAGGAACCGGAAACCACAGTTACGGTTCAGGAACTTCCGGAAGATGAAGTTCACTTCTTGGAAAGACCTGAATTTAGGAAACCTGAATACATTGAAGAAATGCCGGAACAAGTCCAAGTTACAGAAGTTGTTTCGAGGGATGGAACCAGCAAAAAGAAAGTGGTGAAAAAGCGTGTAATCAAGAAACGTACTGGTGGCAAACAAGAAACTACAGAAATTGTTACTGTAGAAGAAGATGGCAAGGAACCGGAAACCACAGTTACGGTTCAGGAACTTCCGGAAGATGAAGTTCACTTCTTGGAAAGACCTGAATTTAGGAAACCTGAATACATTGAAGAAATGCCGGAACAAGTCCAAGTTACAGAAGTTGTTTCGAGGGATGGAACCAGCAAAAAGAAAGTGGTGAAAAAGCGTGTAATCAAGAAACGTACTGGTGGCAAACAAGAAACTACAGAAATTGTTACTGTAGAAGAAGATGGCAAGGAACCGGAAACCACAGTTACGGTTCAGGAACTTCCGGAAGATGAAGTTCACTTCTTGGAAAGACCTGAATTTAGGAAACCTGAATACATTGAAGAAATGCCGGAACAAGTCCAAGTTACAGAAGTTGTTTCGAGGGATGGAACCAGCAAAAAGAAAGTGGTGAAAAAGCGTGTAATCAAGAAACGTACTGGTGGCAAACAAGAAACTACAGAAATTGTTACTGTAGAAGAAGATGGCAAGGAACCGGAAACCACAGTTACGGTTCAGGAACTTCCGGAAGATGAAGTTCACTTCTTGGAAAGACCTGAATTTAGGAAACCTGAATACATTGAAGAAATGCCGGAACAAGTCCAAGTTACAGAAGTTGTTTCGAGGGATGGAACCAGCAAAAAGAAAGTGGTGAAAAAGCGTGTAATCAAGAAACGTACTGGTGGCAAACAAGAAACTACAGAAATTGTTACTGTAGAAGAAGATGGCAAGGAACCGGAAACCACAGTTACGGTTCAGGAACTTCCGGAAGATGAAGTTCACTTCTTGGAAAGACCTGAATTTAGGAAACCTGAATACATTGAAGAAATGCCGGAACAAGTCCAAGTTACAGAAGTTGTTTCGAGGGATGGAACCAGCAAAAAGAAAGTGGTGAAAAAGCGTGTAATCAAGAAACGTACTGGTGGCAAACAAGAAACTACAGAAATTGTTACTGTAGAAGAAGATGGCAAGGAACCGGAAACCACAGTTACGGTTCAGGAACTTCCGGAAGATGAAGTTCACTTCTTGGAAAGACCTGAATTTAGGAAACCTGAATACATTGAAGAAATGCCGGAACAAGTCCAAGTTACAGAAGTTGTTTCGAGGGATGGAACCAGCAAAAAGAAAGTGGTGAAAAAGCGTGTAATCAAGAAACGTACTGGTGGCAAACAAGAAACTACAGAAATTGTTACTGTAGAAGAAGATGGCAAGGAACCGGAAACCACAGTTACGGTTCAGGAACTTCCGGAAGATGAAGTTCACTTCTTGGAAAGACCTGAATTTAGGAAACCTGAATACATTGAAGAAATGCCGGAACAAGTCCAAGTTACAGAAGTTGTTTCGAGGGATGGAACCAGCAAAAAGAAAGTGGTGAAAAAGCGTGTAATCAAGAAACGTACTGGTGGCAAACAAGAAACTACAGAAATTGTTACTGTAGAAGAAGATGGCAAGGAACCGGAAACCACAGTTACGGTTCAGGAACTTCCGGAAGATGAAGTTCACTTCTTGGAAAGACCTGAATTTAGGAAACCTGAATACATTGAAGAAATGCCGGAACAAGTCCAAGTTACAGAAGTTGTTTCGAGGGATGGAACCAGCAAAAAGAAAGTGGTGAAAAAGCGTGTAATCAAGAAACGTACTGGTGGCAAACAAGAAACTACAGAAATTGTTACTGTAGAAGAAGATGGCAAGGAACCGGAAACCACAGTTACGGTTCAGGAACTTCCGGAAGATGAAGTTCACTTCTTGGAAAGACCTGAATTTAGGAAACCTGAATACATTGAAGAAATGCCGGAACAAGTCCAAGTTACAGAAGTTGTTTCGAGGGATGGAACCAGCAAAAAGAAAGTGGTGAAAAAGCGTGTAATCAAGAAACGTACTGGTGGCAAACAAGAAACTACAGAAATTGTTACTGTAGAAGAAGATGGCAAGGAACCGGAAACCACAGTTACGGTTCAGGAACTTCCGGAAGATGAAGTTCACTTCTTGGAAAGACCTGAATTTAGGAAACCTGAATACATTGAAGAAATGCCGGAACAAGTCCAAGTTACAGAAGTTGTTTCGAGGGATGGAACCAGCAAAAAGAAAGTGGTGAAAAAGCGTGTAATCAAGAAACGTACTGGTGGCAAACAAGAAACTACAGAAATTGTTACTGTAGAAGAAGATGGCAAGGAACCGGAAACCACAGTTACGGTTCAGGAACTTCCGGAAGATGAAGTTCACTTCTTGGAAAGACCTGAATTTAGGAAACCTGAATACATTGAAGAAATGCCGGAACAAGTCCAAGTTACAGAAGTTGTTTCGAGGGATGGAACCAGCAAAAAGAAAGTGGTGAAAAAGCGTGTAATCAAGAAACGTACTGGTGGCAAACAAGAAACTACAGAAATTGTTACTGTAGAAGAAGATGGCAAGGAACCGGAAACCACAGTTACGGTTCAGGAACTTCCGGAAGATGAAGTTCACTTCTTGGAAAGACCTGAATTTAGGAAACCTGAATACATTGAAGAAATGCCGGAACAAGTCCAAGTTACAGAAGTTGTTTCGAGGGATGGAACCAGCAAAAAGAAAGTGGTGAAAAAGCGTGTAATCAAGAAACGTACTGGTGGCAAACAAGAAACTACAGAAATTGTTACTGTAGAAGAAGATGGCAAGGAACCGGAAACCACAGTTACGGTTCAGGAACTTCCGGAAGATGAAGTTCACTTCTTGGAAAGACCTGAATTTAGGAAACCTGAATACATTGAAGAAATGCCGGAACAAGTCCAAGTTACAGAAGTTGTTTCGAGGGATGGAACCAGCAAAAAGAAAGTGGTGAAAAAGCGTGTAATCAAGAAACGTACTGGTGGCAAACAAGAAACTACAGAAATTGTTACTGTAGAAGAAGATGGCAAGGAACCGGAAACCACAGTTACGGTTCAGGAACTTCCGGAAGATGAAGTTCACTTCTTGGAAAGACCTGAATTTAGGAAACCTGAATACATTGAAGAAATGCCGGAACAAGTCCAAGTTACAGAAGTTGTTTCGAGGGATGGAACCAGCAAAAAGAAAGTGGTGAAAAAGCGTGTAATCAAGAAACGTACTGGTGGCAAACAAGAAACTACAGAAATTGTTACTGTAGAAGAAGATGGCAAGGAACCGGAAACCACAGTTACGGTTCAGGAACTTCCGGAAGATGAAGTTCACTTCTTGGAAAGACCTGAATTTAGGAAACCTGAATACATTGAAGAAATGCCGGAACAAGTCCAAGTTACAGAAGTTGTTTCGAGGGATGGAACCAGCAAAAAGAAAGTGGTGAAAAAGCGTGTAATCAAGAAACGTACTGGTGGCAAACAAGAAACTACAGAAATTGTTACTGTAGAAGAAGATGGCAAGGAACCGGAAACCACAGTTACGGTTCAGGAACTTCCGGAAGATGAAGTTCACTTCTTGGAAAGACCTGAATTTAGGAAACCTGAATACATTGAAGAAATGCCGGAACAAGTCCAAGTTACAGAAGTTGTTTCGAGGGATGGAACCAGCAAAAAGAAAGTGGTGAAAAAGCGTGTAATCAAGAAACGTACTGGTGGCAAACAAGAAACTACAGAAATTGTTACTGTAGAAGAAGATGGCAAGGAACCGGAAACCACAGTTACGGTTCAGGAACTTCCGGAAGATGAAGTTCACTTCTTGGAAAGACCTGAATTTAGGAAACCTGAATACATTGAAGAAATGCCGGAACAAGTCCAAGTTACAGAAGTTGTTTCGAGGGATGGAACCAGCAAAAAGAAAGTGGTGAAAAAGCGTGTAATCAAGAAACGTACTGGTGGCAAACAAGAAACTACAGAAATTGTTACTGTAGAAGAAGATGGCAAGGAACCGGAAACCACAGTTACGGTTCAGGAACTTCCGGAAGATGAAGTTCACTTCTTGGAAAGACCTGAATTTAGGAAACCTGAATACATTGAAGAAATGCCGGAACAAGTCCAAGTTACAGAAGTTGTTTCGAGGGATGGAACCAGCAAAAAGAAAGTGGTGAAAAAGCGTGTAATCAAGAAACGTACTGGTGGCAAACAAGAAACTACAGAAATTGTTACTGTAGAAGAAGATGGCAAGGAACCGGAAACCACAGTTACGGTTCAGGAACTTCCGGAAGATGAAGTTCACTTCTTGGAAAGACCTGAATTTAGGAAACCTGAATACATTGAAGAAATGCCGGAACAAGTCCAAGTTACAGAAGTTGTTTCGAGGGATGGAACCAGCAAAAAGAAAGTGGTGAAAAAGCGTGTAATCAAGAAACGTACTGGTGGCAAACAAGAAACTACAGAAATTGTTACTGTAGAAGAAGATGGCAAGGAACCGGAAACCACAGTTACGGTTCAGGAACTTCCGGAAGATGAAGTTCACTTCTTGGAAAGACCTGAATTTAGGAAACCTGAATACATTGAAGAAATGCCGGAACAAGTCCAAGTTACAGAAGTTGTTTCGAGGGATGGAACCAGCAAAAAGAAAGTGGTGAAAAAGCGTGTAATCAAGAAACGTACTGGTGGCAAACAAGAAACTACAGAAATTGTTACTGTAGAAGAAGATGGCAAGGAACCGGAAACCACAGTTACGGTTCAGGAACTTCCGGAAGATGAAGTTCACTTCTTGGAAAGACCTGAATTTAGGAAACCTGAATACATTGAAGAAATGCCGGAACAAGTCCAAGTTACAGAAGTTGTTTCGAGGGATGGAACCAGCAAAAAGAAAGTGGTGAAAAAGCGTGTAATCAAGAAACGTACTGGTGGCAAACAAGAAACTACAGAAATTGTTACTGTAGAAGAAGATGGCAAGGAACCGGAAACCACAGTTACGGTTCAGGAACTTCCGGAAGATGAAGTTCACTTCTTGGAAAGACCTGAATTTAGGAAACCTGAATACATTGAAGAAATGCCGGAACAAGTCCAAGTTACAGAAGTTGTTTCGAGGGATGGAACCAGCAAAAAGAAAGTGGTGAAAAAGCGTGTAATCAAGAAACGTACTGGTGGCAAACAAGAAACTACAGAAATTGTTACTGTAGAAGAAGATGGCAAGGAACCGGAAACCACAGTTACGGTTCAGGAACTTCCGGAAGATGAAGTTCACTTCTTGGAAAGACCTGAATTTAGGAAACCTGAATACATTGAAGAAATGCCGGAACAAGTCCAAGTTACAGAAGTTGTTTCGAGGGATGGAACCAGCAAAAAGAAAGTGGTGAAAAAGCGTGTAATCAAGAAACGTACTGGTGGCAAACAAGAAACTACAGAAATTGTTACTGTAGAAGAAGATGGCAAGGAACCGGAAACCACAGTTACGGTTCAGGAACTTCCGGAAGATGAAGTTCACTTCTTGGAAAGACCTGAATTTAGGAAACCTGAATACATTGAAGAAATGCCGGAACAAGTCCAAGTTACAGAAGTTGTTTCGAGGGATGGAACCAGCAAAAAGAAAGTGGTGAAAAAGCGTGTAATCAAGAAACGTACTGGTGGCAAACAAGAAACTACAGAAATTGTTACTGTAGAAGAAGATGGCAAGGAACCGGAAACCACAGTTACGGTTCAGGAACTTCCGGAAGATGAAGTTCACTTCTTGGAAAGACCTGAATTTAGGAAACCTGAATACATTGAAGAAATGCCGGAACAAGTCCAAGTTACAGAAGTTGTTTCGAGGGATGGAACCAGCAAAAAGAAAGTGGTGAAAAAGCGTGTAATCAAGAAACGTACTGGTGGCAAACAAGAAACTACAGAAATTGTTACTGTAGAAGAAGATGGCAAGGAACCGGAAACCACAGTTACGGTTCAGGAACTTCCGGAAGATGAAGTTCACTTCTTGGAAAGACCTGAATTTAGGAAACCTGAATACATTGAAGAAATGCCGGAACAAGTCCAAGTTACAGAAGTTGTTTCGAGGGATGGAACCAGCAAAAAGAAAGTGGTGAAAAAGCGTGTAATCAAGAAACGTACTGGTGGCAAACAAGAAACTACAGAAATTGTTACTGTAGAAGAAGATGGCAAGGAACCGGAAACCACAGTTACGGTTCAGGAACTTCCGGAAGATGAAGTTCACTTCTTGGAAAGACCTGAATTTAGGAAACCTGAATACATTGAAGAAATGCCGGAACAAGTCCAAGTTACAGAAGTTGTTTCGAGGGATGGAACCAGCAAAAAGAAAGTGGTGAAAAAGCGTGTAATCAAGAAACGTACTGGTGGCAAACAAGAAACTACAGAAATTGTTACTGTAGAAGAAGATGGCAAGGAACCGGAAACCACAGTTACGGTTCAGGAACTTCCGGAAGATGAAGTTCACTTCTTGGAAAGACCTGAATTTAGGAAACCTGAATACATTGAAGAAATGCCGGAACAAGTCCAAGTTACAGAAGTTGTTTCGAGGGATGGAACCAGCAAAAAGAAAGTGGTGAAAAAGCGTGTAATCAAGAAACGTACTGGTGGCAAACAAGAAACTACAGAAATTGTTACTGTAGAAGAAGATGGCAAGGAACCGGAAACCACAGTTACGGTTCAGGAACTTCCGGAAGATGAAGTTCACTTCTTGGAAAGACCTGAATTTAGGAAACCTGAATACATTGAAGAAATGCCGGAACAAGTCCAAGTTACAGAAGTTGTTTCGAGGGATGGAACCAGCAAAAAGAAAGTGGTGAAAAAGCGTGTAATCAAGAAACGTACTGGTGGCAAACAAGAAACTACAGAAATTGTTACTGTAGAAGAAGATGGCAAGGAACCGGAAACCACAGTTACGGTTCAGGAACTTCCGGAAGATGAAGTTCACTTCTTGGAAAGACCTGAATTTAGGAAACCTGAATACATTGAAGAAATGCCGGAACAAGTCCAAGTTACAGAAGTTGTTTCGAGGGATGGAACCAGCAAAAAGAAAGTGGTGAAAAAGCGTGTAATCAAGAAACGTACTGGTGGCAAACAAGAAACTACAGAAATTGTTACTGTAGAAGAAGATGGCAAGGAACCGGAAACCACAGTTACGGTTCAGGAACTTCCGGAAGATGAAGTTCACTTCTTGGAAAGACCTGAATTTAGGAAACCTGAATACATTGAAGAAATGCCGGAACAAGTCCAAGTTACAGAAGTTGTTTCGAGGGATGGAACCAGCAAAAAGAAAGTGGTGAAAAAGCGTGTAATCAAGAAACGTACTGGTGGCAAACAAGAAACTACAGAAATTGTTACTGTAGAAGAAGATGGCAAGGAACCGGAAACCACAGTTACGGTTCAGGAACTTCCGGAAGATGAAGTTCACTTCTTGGAAAGACCTGAATTTAGGAAACCTGAATACATTGAAGAAATGCCGGAACAAGTCCAAGTTACAGAAGTTGTTTCGAGGGATGGAACCAGCAAAAAGAAAGTGGTGAAAAAGCGTGTAATCAAGAAACGTACTGGTGGCAAACAAGAAACTACAGAAATTGTTACTGTAGAAGAAGATGGCAAGGAACCGGAAACCACAGTTACGGTTCAGGAACTTCCGGAAGATGAAGTTCACTTCTTGGAAAGACCTGAATTTAGGAAACCTGAATACATTGAAGAAATGCCGGAACAAGTCCAAGTTACAGAAGTTGTTTCGAGGGATGGAACCAGCAAAAAGAAAGTGGTGAAAAAGCGTGTAATCAAGAAACGTACTGGTGGCAAACAAGAAACTACAGAAATTGTTACTGTAGAAGAAGATGGCAAGGAACCGGAAACCACAGTTACGGTTCAGGAACTTCCGGAAGATGAAGTTCACTTCTTGGAAAGACCTGAATTTAGGAAACCTGAATACATTGAAGAAATGCCGGAACAAGTCCAAGTTACAGAAGTTGTTTCGAGGGATGGAACCAGCAAAAAGAAAGTGGTGAAAAAGCGTGTAATCAAGAAACGTACTGGTGGCAAACAAGAAACTACAGAAATTGTTACTGTAGAAGAAGATGGCAAGGAACCGGAAACCACAGTTACGGTTCAGGAACTTCCGGAAGATGAAGTTCACTTCTTGGAAAGACCTGAATTTAGGAAACCTGAATACATTGAAGAAATGCCGGAACAAGTCCAAGTTACAGAAGTTGTTTCGAGGGATGGAACCAGCAAAAAGAAAGTGGTGAAAAAGCGTGTAATCAAGAAACGTACTGGTGGCAAACAAGAAACTACAGAAATTGTTACTGTAGAAGAAGATGGCAAGGAACCGGAAACCACAGTTACGGTTCAGGAACTTCCGGAAGATGAAGTTCACTTCTTGGAAAGACCTGAATTTAGGAAACCTGAATACATTGAAGAAATGCCGGAACAAGTCCAAGTTACAGAAGTTGTTTCGAGGGATGGAACCAGCAAAAAGAAAGTGGTGAAAAAGCGTGTAATCAAGAAACGTACTGGTGGCAAACAAGAAACTACAGAAATTGTTACTGTAGAAGAAGATGGCAAGGAACCGGAAACCACAGTTACGGTTCAGGAACTTCCGGAAGATGAAGTTCACTTCTTGGAAAGACCTGAATTTAGGAAACCTGAATACATTGAAGAAATGCCGGAACAAGTCCAAGTTACAGAAGTTGTTTCGAGGGATGGAACCAGCAAAAAGAAAGTGGTGAAAAAGCGTGTAATCAAGAAACGTACTGGTGGCAAACAAGAAACTACAGAAATTGTTACTGTAGAAGAAGATGGCAAGGAACCGGAAACCACAGTTACGGTTCAGGAACTTCCGGAAGATGAAGTTCACTTCTTGGAAAGACCTGAATTTAGGAAACCTGAATACATTGAAGAAATGCCGGAACAAGTCCAAGTTACAGAAGTTGTTTCGAGGGATGGAACCAGCAAAAAGAAAGTGGTGAAAAAGCGTGTAATCAAGAAACGTACTGGTGGCAAACAAGAAACTACAGAAATTGTTACTGTAGAAGAAGATGGCAAGGAACCGGAAACCACAGTTACGGTTCAGGAACTTCCGGAAGATGAAGTTCACTTCTTGGAAAGACCTGAATTTAGGAAACCTGAATACATTGAAGAAATGCCGGAACAAGTCCAAGTTACAGAAGTTGTTTCGAGGGATGGAACCAGCAAAAAGAAAGTGGTGAAAAAGCGTGTAATCAAGAAACGTACTGGTGGCAAACAAGAAACTACAGAAATTGTTACTGTAGAAGAAGATGGCAAGGAACCGGAAACCACAGTTACGGTTCAGGAACTTCCGGAAGATGAAGTTCACTTCTTGGAAAGACCTGAATTTAGGAAACCTGAATACATTGAAGAAATGCCGGAACAAGTCCAAGTTACAGAAGTTGTTTCGAGGGATGGAACCAGCAAAAAGAAAGTGGTGAAAAAGCGTGTAATCAAGAAACGTACTGGTGGCAAACAAGAAACTACAGAAATTGTTACTGTAGAAGAAGATGGCAAGGAACCGGAAACCACAGTTACGGTTCAGGAACTTCCGGAAGATGAAGTTCACTTCTTGGAAAGACCTGAATTTAGGAAACCTGAATACATTGAAGAAATGCCGGAACAAGTCCAAGTTACAGAAGTTGTTTCGAGGGATGGAACCAGCAAAAAGAAAGTGGTGAAAAAGCGTGTAATCAAGAAACGTACTGGTGGCAAACAAGAAACTACAGAAATTGTTACTGTAGAAGAAGATGGCAAGGAACCGGAAACCACAGTTACGGTTCAGGAACTTCCGGAAGATGAAGTTCACTTCTTGGAAAGACCTGAATTTAGGAAACCTGAATACATTGAAGAAATGCCGGAACAAGTCCAAGTTACAGAAGTTGTTTCGAGGGATGGAACCAGCAAAAAGAAAGTGGTGAAAAAGCGTGTAATCAAGAAACGTACTGGTGGCAAACAAGAAACTACAGAAATTGTTACTGTAGAAGAAGATGGCAAGGAACCGGAAACCACAGTTACGGTTCAGGAACTTCCGGAAGATGAAGTTCACTTCTTGGAAAGACCTGAATTTAGGAAACCTGAATACATTGAAGAAATGCCGGAACAAGTCCAAGTTACAGAAGTTGTTTCGAGGGATGGAACCAGCAAAAAGAAAGTGGTGAAAAAGCGTGTAATCAAGAAACGTACTGGTGGCAAACAAGAAACTACAGAAATTGTTACTGTAGAAGAAGATGGCAAGGAACCGGAAACCACAGTTACGGTTCAGGAACTTCCGGAAGATGAAGTTCACTTCTTGGAAAGACCTGAATTTAGGAAACCTGAATACATTGAAGAAATGCCGGAACAAGTCCAAGTTACAGAAGTTGTTTCGAGGGATGGAACCAGCAAAAAGAAAGTGGTGAAAAAGCGTGTAATCAAGAAACGTACTGGTGGCAAACAAGAAACTACAGAAATTGTTACTGTAGAAGAAGATGGCAAGGAACCGGAAACCACAGTTACGGTTCAGGAACTTCCGGAAGATGAAGTTCACTTCTTGGAAAGACCTGAATTTAGGAAACCTGAATACATTGAAGAAATGCCGGAACAAGTCCAAGTTACAGAAGTTGTTTCGAGGGATGGAACCAGCAAAAAGAAAGTGGTGAAAAAGCGTGTAATCAAGAAACGTACTGGTGGCAAACAAGAAACTACAGAAATTGTTACTGTAGAAGAAGATGGCAAGGAACCGGAAACCACAGTTACGGTTCAGGAACTTCCGGAAGATGAAGTTCACTTCTTGGAAAGACCTGAATTTAGGAAACCTGAATACATTGAAGAAATGCCGGAACAAGTCCAAGTTACAGAAGTTGTTTCGAGGGATGGAACCAGCAAAAAGAAAGTGGTGAAAAAGCGTGTAATCAAGAAACGTACTGGTGGCAAACAAGAAACTACAGAAATTGTTACTGTAGAAGAAGATGGCAAGGAACCGGAAACCACAGTTACGGTTCAGGAACTTCCGGAAGATGAAGTTCACTTCTTGGAAAGACCTGAATTTAGGAAACCTGAATACATTGAAGAAATGCCGGAACAAGTCCAAGTTACAGAAGTTGTTTCGAGGGATGGAACCAGCAAAAAGAAAGTGGTGAAAAAGCGTGTAATCAAGAAACGTACTGGTGGCAAACAAGAAACTACAGAAATTGTTACTGTAGAAGAAGATGGCAAGGAACCGGAAACCACAGTTACGGTTCAGGAACTTCCGGAAGATGAAGTTCACTTCTTGGAAAGACCTGAATTTAGGAAACCTGAATACATTGAAGAAATGCCGGAACAAGTCCAAGTTACAGAAGTTGTTTCGAGGGATGGAACCAGCAAAAAGAAAGTGGTGAAAAAGCGTGTAATCAAGAAACGTACTGGTGGCAAACAAGAAACTACAGAAATTGTTACTGTAGAAGAAGATGGCAAGGAACCGGAAACCACAGTTACGGTTCAGGAACTTCCGGAAGATGAAGTTCACTTCTTGGAAAGACCTGAATTTAGGAAACCTGAATACATTGAAGAAATGCCGGAACAAGTCCAAGTTACAGAAGTTGTTTCGAGGGATGGAACCAGCAAAAAGAAAGTGGTGAAAAAGCGTGTAATCAAGAAACGTACTGGTGGCAAACAAGAAACTACAGAAATTGTTACTGTAGAAGAAGATGGCAAGGAACCGGAAACCACAGTTACGGTTCAGGAACTTCCGGAAGATGAAGTTCACTTCTTGGAAAGACCTGAATTTAGGAAACCTGAATACATTGAAGAAATGCCGGAACAAGTCCAAGTTACAGAAGTTGTTTCGAGGGATGGAACCAGCAAAAAGAAAGTGGTGAAAAAGCGTGTAATCAAGAAACGTACTGGTGGCAAACAAGAAACTACAGAAATTGTTACTGTAGAAGAAGATGGCAAGGAACCGGAAACCACAGTTACGGTTCAGGAACTTCCGGAAGATGAAGTTCACTTCTTGGAAAGACCTGAATTTAGGAAACCTGAATACATTGAAGAAATGCCGGAACAAGTCCAAGTTACAGAAGTTGTTTCGAGGGATGGAACCAGCAAAAAGAAAGTGGTGAAAAAGCGTGTAATCAAGAAACGTACTGGTGGCAAACAAGAAACTACAGAAATTGTTACTGTAGAAGAAGATGGCAAGGAACCGGAAACCACAGTTACGGTTCAGGAACTTCCGGAAGATGAAGTTCACTTCTTGGAAAGACCTGAATTTAGGAAACCTGAATACATTGAAGAAATGCCGGAACAAGTCCAAGTTACAGAAGTTGTTTCGAGGGATGGAACCAGCAAAAAGAAAGTGGTGAAAAAGCGTGTAATCAAGAAACGTACTGGTGGCAAACAAGAAACTACAGAAATTGTTACTGTAGAAGAAGATGGCAAGGAACCGGAAACCACAGTTACGGTTCAGGAACTTCCGGAAGATGAAGTTCACTTCTTGGAAAGACCTGAATTTAGGAAACCTGAATACATTGAAGAAATGCCGGAACAAGTCCAAGTTACAGAAGTTGTTTCGAGGGATGGAACCAGCAAAAAGAAAGTGGTGAAAAAGCGTGTAATCAAGAAACGTACTGGTGGCAAACAAGAAACTACAGAAATTGTTACTGTAGAAGAAGATGGCAAGGAACCGGAAACCACAGTTACGGTTCAGGAACTTCCGGAAGATGAAGTTCACTTCTTGGAAAGACCTGAATTTAGGAAACCTGAATACATTGAAGAAATGCCGGAACAAGTCCAAGTTACAGAAGTTGTTTCGAGGGATGGAACCAGCAAAAAGAAAGTGGTGAAAAAGCGTGTAATCAAGAAACGTACTGGTGGCAAACAAGAAACTACAGAAATTGTTACTGTAGAAGAAGATGGCAAGGAACCGGAAACCACAGTTACGGTTCAGGAACTTCCGGAAGATGAAGTTCACTTCTTGGAAAGACCTGAATTTAGGAAACCTGAATACATTGAAGAAATGCCGGAACAAGTCCAAGTTACAGAAGTTGTTTCGAGGGATGGAACCAGCAAAAAGAAAGTGGTGAAAAAGCGTGTAATCAAGAAACGTACTGGTGGCAAACAAGAAACTACAGAAATTGTTACTGTAGAAGAAGATGGCAAGGAACCGGAAACCACAGTTACGGTTCAGGAACTTCCGGAAGATGAAGTTCACTTCTTGGAAAGACCTGAATTTAGGAAACCTGAATACATTGAAGAAATGCCGGAACAAGTCCAAGTTACAGAAGTTGTTTCGAGGGATGGAACCAGCAAAAAGAAAGTGGTGAAAAAGCGTGTAATCAAGAAACGTACTGGTGGCAAACAAGAAACTACAGAAATTGTTACTGTAGAAGAAGATGGCAAGGAACCGGAAACCACAGTTACGGTTCAGGAACTTCCGGAAGATGAAGTTCACTTCTTGGAAAGACCTGAATTTAGGAAACCTGAATACATTGAAGAAATGCCGGAACAAGTCCAAGTTACAGAAGTTGTTTCGAGGGATGGAACCAGCAAAAAGAAAGTGGTGAAAAAGCGTGTAATCAAGAAACGTACTGGTGGCAAACAAGAAACTACAGAAATTGTTACTGTAGAAGAAGATGGCAAGGAACCGGAAACCACAGTTACGGTTCAGGAACTTCCGGAAGATGAAGTTCACTTCTTGGAAAGACCTGAATTTAGGAAACCTGAATACATTGAAGAAATGCCGGAACAAGTCCAAGTTACAGAAGTTGTTTCGAGGGATGGAACCAGCAAAAAGAAAGTGGTGAAAAAGCGTGTAATCAAGAAACGTACTGGTGGCAAACAAGAAACTACAGAAATTGTTACTGTAGAAGAAGATGGCAAGGAACCGGAAACCACAGTTACGGTTCAGGAACTTCCGGAAGATGAAGTTCACTTCTTGGAAAGACCTGAATTTAGGAAACCTGAATACATTGAAGAAATGCCGGAACAAGTCCAAGTTACAGAAGTTGTTTCGAGGGATGGAACCAGCAAAAAGAAAGTGGTGAAAAAGCGTGTAATCAAGAAACGTACTGGTGGCAAACAAGAAACTACAGAAATTGTTACTGTAGAAGAAGATGGCAAGGAACCGGAAACCACAGTTACGGTTCAGGAACTTCCGGAAGATGAAGTTCACTTCTTGGAAAGACCTGAATTTAGGAAACCTGAATACATTGAAGAAATGCCGGAACAAGTCCAAGTTACAGAAGTTGTTTCGAGGGATGGAACCAGCAAAAAGAAAGTGGTGAAAAAGCGTGTAATCAAGAAACGTACTGGTGGCAAACAAGAAACTACAGAAATTGTTACTGTAGAAGAAGATGGCAAGGAACCGGAAACCACAGTTACGGTTCAGGAACTTCCGGAAGATGAAGTTCACTTCTTGGAAAGACCTGAATTTAGGAAACCTGAATACATTGAAGAAATGCCGGAACAAGTCCAAGTTACAGAAGTTGTTTCGAGGGATGGAACCAGCAAAAAGAAAGTGGTGAAAAAGCGTGTAATCAAGAAACGTACTGGTGGCAAACAAGAAACTACAGAAATTGTTACTGTAGAAGAAGATGGCAAGGAACCGGAAACCACAGTTACGGTTCAGGAACTTCCGGAAGATGAAGTTCACTTCTTGGAAAGACCTGAATTTAGGAAACCTGAATACATTGAAGAAATGCCGGAACAAGTCCAAGTTACAGAAGTTGTTTCGAGGGATGGAACCAGCAAAAAGAAAGTGGTGAAAAAGCGTGTAATCAAGAAACGTACTGGTGGCAAACAAGAAACTACAGAAATTGTTACTGTAGAAGAAGATGGCAAGGAACCGGAAACCACAGTTACGGTTCAGGAACTTCCGGAAGATGAAGTTCACTTCTTGGAAAGACCTGAATTTAGGAAACCTGAATACATTGAAGAAATGCCGGAACAAGTCCAAGTTACAGAAGTTGTTTCGAGGGATGGAACCAGCAAAAAGAAAGTGGTGAAAAAGCGTGTAATCAAGAAACGTACTGGTGGCAAACAAGAAACTACAGAAATTGTTACTGTAGAAGAAGATGGCAAGGAACCGGAAACCACAGTTACGGTTCAGGAACTTCCGGAAGATGAAGTTCACTTCTTGGAAAGACCTGAATTTAGGAAACCTGAATACATTGAAGAAATGCCGGAACAAGTCCAAGTTACAGAAGTTGTTTCGAGGGATGGAACCAGCAAAAAGAAAGTGGTGAAAAAGCGTGTAATCAAGAAACGTACTGGTGGCAAACAAGAAACTACAGAAATTGTTACTGTAGAAGAAGATGGCAAGGAACCGGAAACCACAGTTACGGTTCAGGAACTTCCGGAAGATGAAGTTCACTTCTTGGAAAGACCTGAATTTAGGAAACCTGAATACATTGAAGAAATGCCGGAACAAGTCCAAGTTACAGAAGTTGTTTCGAGGGATGGAACCAGCAAAAAGAAAGTGGTGAAAAAGCGTGTAATCAAGAAACGTACTGGTGGCAAACAAGAAACTACAGAAATTGTTACTGTAGAAGAAGATGGCAAGGAACCGGAAACCACAGTTACGGTTCAGGAACTTCCGGAAGATGAAGTTCACTTCTTGGAAAGACCTGAATTTAGGAAACCTGAATACATTGAAGAAATGCCGGAACAAGTCCAAGTTACAGAAGTTGTTTCGAGGGATGGAACCAGCAAAAAGAAAGTGGTGAAAAAGCGTGTAATCAAGAAACGTACTGGTGGCAAACAAGAAACTACAGAAATTGTTACTGTAGAAGAAGATGGCAAGGAACCGGAAACCACAGTTACGGTTCAGGAACTTCCGGAAGATGAAGTTCACTTCTTGGAAAGACCTGAATTTAGGAAACCTGAATACATTGAAGAAATGCCGGAACAAGTCCAAGTTACAGAAGTTGTTTCGAGGGATGGAACCAGCAAAAAGAAAGTGGTGAAAAAGCGTGTAATCAAGAAACGTACTGGTGGCAAACAAGAAACTACAGAAATTGTTACTGTAGAAGAAGATGGCAAGGAACCGGAAACCACAGTTACGGTTCAGGAACTTCCGGAAGATGAAGTTCACTTCTTGGAAAGACCTGAATTTAGGAAACCTGAATACATTGAAGAAATGCCGGAACAAGTCCAAGTTACAGAAGTTGTTTCGAGGGATGGAACCAGCAAAAAGAAAGTGGTGAAAAAGCGTGTAATCAAGAAACGTACTGGTGGCAAACAAGAAACTACAGAAATTGTTACTGTAGAAGAAGATGGCAAGGAACCGGAAACCACAGTTACGGTTCAGGAACTTCCGGAAGATGAAGTTCACTTCTTGGAAAGACCTGAATTTAGGAAACCTGAATACATTGAAGAAATGCCGGAACAAGTCCAAGTTACAGAAGTTGTTTCGAGGGATGGAACCAGCAAAAAGAAAGTGGTGAAAAAGCGTGTAATCAAGAAACGTACTGGTGGCAAACAAGAAACTACAGAAATTGTTACTGTAGAAGAAGATGGCAAGGAACCGGAAACCACAGTTACGGTTCAGGAACTTCCGGAAGATGAAGTTCACTTCTTGGAAAGACCTGAATTTAGGAAACCTGAATACATTGAAGAAATGCCGGAACAAGTCCAAGTTACAGAAGTTGTTTCGAGGGATGGAACCAGCAAAAAGAAAGTGGTGAAAAAGCGTGTAATCAAGAAACGTACTGGTGGCAAACAAGAAACTACAGAAATTGTTACTGTAGAAGAAGATGGCAAGGAACCGGAAACCACAGTTACGGTTCAGGAACTTCCGGAAGATGAAGTTCACTTCTTGGAAAGACCTGAATTTAGGAAACCTGAATACATTGAAGAAATGCCGGAACAAGTCCAAGTTACAGAAGTTGTTTCGAGGGATGGAACCAGCAAAAAGAAAGTGGTGAAAAAGCGTGTAATCAAGAAACGTACTGGTGGCAAACAAGAAACTACAGAAATTGTTACTGTAGAAGAAGATGGCAAGGAACCGGAAACCACAGTTACGGTTCAGGAACTTCCGGAAGATGAAGTTCACTTCTTGGAAAGACCTGAATTTAGGAAACCTGAATACATTGAAGAAATGCCGGAACAAGTCCAAGTTACAGAAGTTGTTTCGAGGGATGGAACCAGCAAAAAGAAAGTGGTGAAAAAGCGTGTAATCAAGAAACGTACTGGTGGCAAACAAGAAACTACAGAAATTGTTACTGTAGAAGAAGATGGCAAGGAACCGGAAACCACAGTTACGGTTCAGGAACTTCCGGAAGATGAAGTTCACTTCTTGGAAAGACCTGAATTTAGGAAACCTGAATACATTGAAGAAATGCCGGAACAAGTCCAAGTTACAGAAGTTGTTTCGAGGGATGGAACCAGCAAAAAGAAAGTGGTGAAAAAGCGTGTAATCAAGAAACGTACTGGTGGCAAACAAGAAACTACAGAAATTGTTACTGTAGAAGAAGATGGCAAGGAACCGGAAACCACAGTTACGGTTCAGGAACTTCCGGAAGATGAAGTTCACTTCTTGGAAAGACCTGAATTTAGGAAACCTGAATACATTGAAGAAATGCCGGAACAAGTCCAAGTTACAGAAGTTGTTTCGAGGGATGGAACCAGCAAAAAGAAAGTGGTGAAAAAGCGTGTAATCAAGAAACGTACTGGTGGCAAACAAGAAACTACAGAAATTGTTACTGTAGAAGAAGATGGCAAGGAACCGGAAACCACAGTTACGGTTCAGGAACTTCCGGAAGATGAAGTTCACTTCTTGGAAAGACCTGAATTTAGGAAACCTGAATACATTGAAGAAATGCCGGAACAAGTCCAAGTTACAGAAGTTGTTTCGAGGGATGGAACCAGCAAAAAGAAAGTGGTGAAAAAGCGTGTAATCAAGAAACGTACTGGTGGCAAACAAGAAACTACAGAAATTGTTACTGTAGAAGAAGATGGCAAGGAACCGGAAACCACAGTTACGGTTCAGGAACTTCCGGAAGATGAAGTTCACTTCTTGGAAAGACCTGAATTTAGGAAACCTGAATACATTGAAGAAATGCCGGAACAAGTCCAAGTTACAGAAGTTGTTTCGAGGGATGGAACCAGCAAAAAGAAAGTGGTGAAAAAGCGTGTAATCAAGAAACGTACTGGTGGCAAACAAGAAACTACAGAAATTGTTACTGTAGAAGAAGATGGCAAGGAACCGGAAACCACAGTTACGGTTCAGGAACTTCCGGAAGATGAAGTTCACTTCTTGGAAAGACCTGAATTTAGGAAACCTGAATACATTGAAGAAATGCCGGAACAAGTCCAAGTTACAGAAGTTGTTTCGAGGGATGGAACCAGCAAAAAGAAAGTGGTGAAAAAGCGTGTAATCAAGAAACGTACTGGTGGCAAACAAGAAACTACAGAAATTGTTACTGTAGAAGAAGATGGCAAGGAACCGGAAACCACAGTTACGGTTCAGGAACTTCCGGAAGATGAAGTTCACTTCTTGGAAAGACCTGAATTTAGGAAACCTGAATACATTGAAGAAATGCCGGAACAAGTCCAAGTTACAGAAGTTGTTTCGAGGGATGGAACCAGCAAAAAGAAAGTGGTGAAAAAGCGTGTAATCAAGAAACGTACTGGTGGCAAACAAGAAACTACAGAAATTGTTACTGTAGAAGAAGATGGCAAGGAACCGGAAACCACAGTTACGGTTCAGGAACTTCCGGAAGATGAAGTTCACTTCTTGGAAAGACCTGAATTTAGGAAACCTGAATACATTGAAGAAATGCCGGAACAAGTCCAAGTTACAGAAGTTGTTTCGAGGGATGGAACCAGCAAAAAGAAAGTGGTGAAAAAGCGTGTAATCAAGAAACGTACTGGTGGCAAACAAGAAACTACAGAAATTGTTACTGTAGAAGAAGATGGCAAGGAACCGGAAACCACAGTTACGGTTCAGGAACTTCCGGAAGATGAAGTTCACTTCTTGGAAAGACCTGAATTTAGGAAACCTGAATACATTGAAGAAATGCCGGAACAAGTCCAAGTTACAGAAGTTGTTTCGAGGGATGGAACCAGCAAAAAGAAAGTGGTGAAAAAGCGTGTAATCAAGAAACGTACTGGTGGCAAACAAGAAACTACAGAAATTGTTACTGTAGAAGAAGATGGCAAGGAACCGGAAACCACAGTTACGGTTCAGGAACTTCCGGAAGATGAAGTTCACTTCTTGGAAAGACCTGAATTTAGGAAACCTGAATACATTGAAGAAATGCCGGAACAAGTCCAAGTTACAGAAGTTGTTTCGAGGGATGGAACCAGCAAAAAGAAAGTGGTGAAAAAGCGTGTAATCAAGAAACGTACTGGTGGCAAACAAGAAACTACAGAAATTGTTACTGTAGAAGAAGATGGCAAGGAACCGGAAACCACAGTTACGGTTCAGGAACTTCCGGAAGATGAAGTTCACTTCTTGGAAAGACCTGAATTTAGGAAACCTGAATACATTGAAGAAATGCCGGAACAAGTCCAAGTTACAGAAGTTGTTTCGAGGGATGGAACCAGCAAAAAGAAAGTGGTGAAAAAGCGTGTAATCAAGAAACGTACTGGTGGCAAACAAGAAACTACAGAAATTGTTACTGTAGAAGAAGATGGCAAGGAACCGGAAACCACAGTTACGGTTCAGGAACTTCCGGAAGATGAAGTTCACTTCTTGGAAAGACCTGAATTTAGGAAACCTGAATACATTGAAGAAATGCCGGAACAAGTCCAAGTTACAGAAGTTGTTTCGAGGGATGGAACCAGCAAAAAGAAAGTGGTGAAAAAGCGTGTAATCAAGAAACGTACTGGTGGCAAACAAGAAACTACAGAAATTGTTACTGTAGAAGAAGATGGCAAGGAACCGGAAACCACAGTTACGGTTCAGGAACTTCCGGAAGATGAAGTTCACTTCTTGGAAAGACCTGAATTTAGGAAACCTGAATACATTGAAGAAATGCCGGAACAAGTCCAAGTTACAGAAGTTGTTTCGAGGGATGGAACCAGCAAAAAGAAAGTGGTGAAAAAGCGTGTAATCAAGAAACGTACTGGTGGCAAACAAGAAACTACAGAAATTGTTACTGTAGAAGAAGATGGCAAGGAACCGGAAACCACAGTTACGGTTCAGGAACTTCCGGAAGATGAAGTTCACTTCTTGGAAAGACCTGAATTTAGGAAACCTGAATACATTGAAGAAATGCCGGAACAAGTCCAAGTTACAGAAGTTGTTTCGAGGGATGGAACCAGCAAAAAGAAAGTGGTGAAAAAGCGTGTAATCAAGAAACGTACTGGTGGCAAACAAGAAACTACAGAAATTGTTACTGTAGAAGAAGATGGCAAGGAACCGGAAACCACAGTTACGGTTCAGGAACTTCCGGAAGATGAAGTTCACTTCTTGGAAAGACCTGAATTTAGGAAACCTGAATACATTGAAGAAATGCCGGAACAAGTCCAAGTTACAGAAGTTGTTTCGAGGGATGGAACCAGCAAAAAGAAAGTGGTGAAAAAGCGTGTAATCAAGAAACGTACTGGTGGCAAACAAGAAACTACAGAAATTGTTACTGTAGAAGAAGATGGCAAGGAACCGGAAACCACAGTTACGGTTCAGGAACTTCCGGAAGATGAAGTTCACTTCTTGGAAAGACCTGAATTTAGGAAACCTGAATACATTGAAGAAATGCCGGAACAAGTCCAAGTTACAGAAGTTGTTTCGAGGGATGGAACCAGCAAAAAGAAAGTGGTGAAAAAGCGTGTAATCAAGAAACGTACTGGTGGCAAACAAGAAACTACAGAAATTGTTACTGTAGAAGAAGATGGCAAGGAACCGGAAACCACAGTTACGGTTCAGGAACTTCCGGAAGATGAAGTTCACTTCTTGGAAAGACCTGAATTTAGGAAACCTGAATACATTGAAGAAATGCCGGAACAAGTCCAAGTTACAGAAGTTGTTTCGAGGGATGGAACCAGCAAAAAGAAAGTGGTGAAAAAGCGTGTAATCAAGAAACGTACTGGTGGCAAACAAGAAACTACAGAAATTGTTACTGTAGAAGAAGATGGCAAGGAACCGGAAACCACAGTTACGGTTCAGGAACTTCCGGAAGATGAAGTTCACTTCTTGGAAAGACCTGAATTTAGGAAACCTGAATACATTGAAGAAATGCCGGAACAAGTCCAAGTTACAGAAGTTGTTTCGAGGGATGGAACCAGCAAAAAGAAAGTGGTGAAAAAGCGTGTAATCAAGAAACGTACTGGTGGCAAACAAGAAACTACAGAAATTGTTACTGTAGAAGAAGATGGCAAGGAACCGGAAACCACAGTTACGGTTCAGGAACTTCCGGAAGATGAAGTTCACTTCTTGGAAAGACCTGAATTTAGGAAACCTGAATACATTGAAGAAATGCCGGAACAAGTCCAAGTTACAGAAGTTGTTTCGAGGGATGGAACCAGCAAAAAGAAAGTGGTGAAAAAGCGTGTAATCAAGAAACGTACTGGTGGCAAACAAGAAACTACAGAAATTGTTACTGTAGAAGAAGATGGCAAGGAACCGGAAACCACAGTTACGGTTCAGGAACTTCCGGAAGATGAAGTTCACTTCTTGGAAAGACCTGAATTTAGGAAACCTGAATACATTGAAGAAATGCCGGAACAAGTCCAAGTTACAGAAGTTGTTTCGAGGGATGGAACCAGCAAAAAGAAAGTGGTGAAAAAGCGTGTAATCAAGAAACGTACTGGTGGCAAACAAGAAACTACAGAAATTGTTACTGTAGAAGAAGATGGCAAGGAACCGGAAACCACAGTTACGGTTCAGGAACTTCCGGAAGATGAAGTTCACTTCTTGGAAAGACCTGAATTTAGGAAACCTGAATACATTGAAGAAATGCCGGAACAAGTCCAAGTTACAGAAGTTGTTTCGAGGGATGGAACCAGCAAAAAGAAAGTGGTGAAAAAGCGTGTAATCAAGAAACGTACTGGTGGCAAACAAGAAACTACAGAAATTGTTACTGTAGAAGAAGATGGCAAGGAACCGGAAACCACAGTTACGGTTCAGGAACTTCCGGAAGATGAAGTTCACTTCTTGGAAAGACCTGAATTTAGGAAACCTGAATACATTGAAGAAATGCCGGAACAAGTCCAAGTTACAGAAGTTGTTTCGAGGGATGGAACCAGCAAAAAGAAAGTGGTGAAAAAGCGTGTAATCAAGAAACGTACTGGTGGCAAACAAGAAACTACAGAAATTGTTACTGTAGAAGAAGATGGCAAGGAACCGGAAACCACAGTTACGGTTCAGGAACTTCCGGAAGATGAAGTTCACTTCTTGGAAAGACCTGAATTTAGGAAACCTGAATACATTGAAGAAATGCCGGAACAAGTCCAAGTTACAGAAGTTGTTTCGAGGGATGGAACCAGCAAAAAGAAAGTGGTGAAAAAGCGTGTAATCAAGAAACGTACTGGTGGCAAACAAGAAACTACAGAAATTGTTACTGTAGAAGAAGATGGCAAGGAACCGGAAACCACAGTTACGGTTCAGGAACTTCCGGAAGATGAAGTTCACTTCTTGGAAAGACCTGAATTTAGGAAACCTGAATACATTGAAGAAATGCCGGAACAAGTCCAAGTTACAGAAGTTGTTTCGAGGGATGGAACCAGCAAAAAGAAAGTGGTGAAAAAGCGTGTAATCAAGAAACGTACTGGTGGCAAACAAGAAACTACAGAAATTGTTACTGTAGAAGAAGATGGCAAGGAACCGGAAACCACAGTTACGGTTCAGGAACTTCCGGAAGATGAAGTTCACTTCTTGGAAAGACCTGAATTTAGGAAACCTGAATACATTGAAGAAATGCCGGAACAAGTCCAAGTTACAGAAGTTGTTTCGAGGGATGGAACCAGCAAAAAGAAAGTGGTGAAAAAGCGTGTAATCAAGAAACGTACTGGTGGCAAACAAGAAACTACAGAAATTGTTACTGTAGAAGAAGATGGCAAGGAACCGGAAACCACAGTTACGGTTCAGGAACTTCCGGAAGATGAAGTTCACTTCTTGGAAAGACCTGAATTTAGGAAACCTGAATACATTGAAGAAATGCCGGAACAAGTCCAAGTTACAGAAGTTGTTTCGAGGGATGGAACCAGCAAAAAGAAAGTGGTGAAAAAGCGTGTAATCAAGAAACGTACTGGTGGCAAACAAGAAACTACAGAAATTGTTACTGTAGAAGAAGATGGCAAGGAACCGGAAACCACAGTTACGGTTCAGGAACTTCCGGAAGATGAAGTTCACTTCTTGGAAAGACCTGAATTTAGGAAACCTGAATACATTGAAGAAATGCCGGAACAAGTCCAAGTTACAGAAGTTGTTTCGAGGGATGGAACCAGCAAAAAGAAAGTGGTGAAAAAGCGTGTAATCAAGAAACGTACTGGTGGCAAACAAGAAACTACAGAAATTGTTACTGTAGAAGAAGATGGCAAGGAACCGGAAACCACAGTTACGGTTCAGGAACTTCCGGAAGATGAAGTTCACTTCTTGGAAAGACCTGAATTTAGGAAACCTGAATACATTGAAGAAATGCCGGAACAAGTCCAAGTTACAGAAGTTGTTTCGAGGGATGGAACCAGCAAAAAGAAAGTGGTGAAAAAGCGTGTAATCAAGAAACGTACTGGTGGCAAACAAGAAACTACAGAAATTGTTACTGTAGAAGAAGATGGCAAGGAACCGGAAACCACAGTTACGGTTCAGGAACTTCCGGAAGATGAAGTTCACTTCTTGGAAAGACCTGAATTTAGGAAACCTGAATACATTGAAGAAATGCCGGAACAAGTCCAAGTTACAGAAGTTGTTTCGAGGGATGGAACCAGCAAAAAGAAAGTGGTGAAAAAGCGTGTAATCAAGAAACGTACTGGTGGCAAACAAGAAACTACAGAAATTGTTACTGTAGAAGAAGATGGCAAGGAACCGGAAACCACAGTTACGGTTCAGGAACTTCCGGAAGATGAAGTTCACTTCTTGGAAAGACCTGAATTTAGGAAACCTGAATACATTGAAGAAATGCCGGAACAAGTCCAAGTTACAGAAGTTGTTTCGAGGGATGGAACCAGCAAAAAGAAAGTGGTGAAAAAGCGTGTAATCAAGAAACGTACTGGTGGCAAACAAGAAACTACAGAAATTGTTACTGTAGAAGAAGATGGCAAGGAACCGGAAACCACAGTTACGGTTCAGGAACTTCCGGAAGATGAAGTTCACTTCTTGGAAAGACCTGAATTTAGGAAACCTGAATACATTGAAGAAATGCCGGAACAAGTCCAAGTTACAGAAGTTGTTTCGAGGGATGGAACCAGCAAAAAGAAAGTGGTGAAAAAGCGTGTAATCAAGAAACGTACTGGTGGCAAACAAGAAACTACAGAAATTGTTACTGTAGAAGAAGATGGCAAGGAACCGGAAACCACAGTTACGGTTCAGGAACTTCCGGAAGATGAAGTTCACTTCTTGGAAAGACCTGAATTTAGGAAACCTGAATACATTGAAGAAATGCCGGAACAAGTCCAAGTTACAGAAGTTGTTTCGAGGGATGGAACCAGCAAAAAGAAAGTGGTGAAAAAGCGTGTAATCAAGAAACGTACTGGTGGCAAACAAGAAACTACAGAAATTGTTACTGTAGAAGAAGATGGCAAGGAACCGGAAACCACAGTTACGGTTCAGGAACTTCCGGAAGATGAAGTTCACTTCTTGGAAAGACCTGAATTTAGGAAACCTGAATACATTGAAGAAATGCCGGAACAAGTCCAAGTTACAGAAGTTGTTTCGAGGGATGGAACCAGCAAAAAGAAAGTGGTGAAAAAGCGTGTAATCAAGAAACGTACTGGTGGCAAACAAGAAACTACAGAAATTGTTACTGTAGAAGAAGATGGCAAGGAACCGGAAACCACAGTTACGGTTCAGGAACTTCCGGAAGATGAAGTTCACTTCTTGGAAAGACCTGAATTTAGGAAACCTGAATACATTGAAGAAATGCCGGAACAAGTCCAAGTTACAGAAGTTGTTTCGAGGGATGGAACCAGCAAAAAGAAAGTGGTGAAAAAGCGTGTAATCAAGAAACGTACTGGTGGCAAACAAGAAACTACAGAAATTGTTACTGTAGAAGAAGATGGCAAGGAACCGGAAACCACAGTTACGGTTCAGGAACTTCCGGAAGATGAAGTTCACTTCTTGGAAAGACCTGAATTTAGGAAACCTGAATACATTGAAGAAATGCCGGAACAAGTCCAAGTTACAGAAGTTGTTTCGAGGGATGGAACCAGCAAAAAGAAAGTGGTGAAAAAGCGTGTAATCAAGAAACGTACTGGTGGCAAACAAGAAACTACAGAAATTGTTACTGTAGAAGAAGATGGCAAGGAACCGGAAACCACAGTTACGGTTCAGGAACTTCCGGAAGATGAAGTTCACTTCTTGGAAAGACCTGAATTTAGGAAACCTGAATACATTGAAGAAATGCCGGAACAAGTCCAAGTTACAGAAGTTGTTTCGAGGGATGGAACCAGCAAAAAGAAAGTGGTGAAAAAGCGTGTAATCAAGAAACGTACTGGTGGCAAACAAGAAACTACAGAAATTGTTACTGTAGAAGAAGATGGCAAGGAACCGGAAACCACAGTTACGGTTCAGGAACTTCCGGAAGATGAAGTTCACTTCTTGGAAAGACCTGAATTTAGGAAACCTGAATACATTGAAGAAATGCCGGAACAAGTCCAAGTTACAGAAGTTGTTTCGAGGGATGGAACCAGCAAAAAGAAAGTGGTGAAAAAGCGTGTAATCAAGAAACGTACTGGTGGCAAACAAGAAACTACAGAAATTGTTACTGTAGAAGAAGATGGCAAGGAACCGGAAACCACAGTTACGGTTCAGGAACTTCCGGAAGATGAAGTTCACTTCTTGGAAAGACCTGAATTTAGGAAACCTGAATACATTGAAGAAATGCCGGAACAAGTCCAAGTTACAGAAGTTGTTTCGAGGGATGGAACCAGCAAAAAGAAAGTGGTGAAAAAGCGTGTAATCAAGAAACGTACTGGTGGCAAACAAGAAACTACAGAAATTGTTACTGTAGAAGAAGATGGCAAGGAACCGGAAACCACAGTTACGGTTCAGGAACTTCCGGAAGATGAAGTTCACTTCTTGGAAAGACCTGAATTTAGGAAACCTGAATACATTGAAGAAATGCCGGAACAAGTCCAAGTTACAGAAGTTGTTTCGAGGGATGGAACCAGCAAAAAGAAAGTGGTGAAAAAGCGTGTAATCAAGAAACGTACTGGTGGCAAACAAGAAACTACAGAAATTGTTACTGTAGAAGAAGATGGCAAGGAACCGGAAACCACAGTTACGGTTCAGGAACTTCCGGAAGATGAAGTTCACTTCTTGGAAAGACCTGAATTTAGGAAACCTGAATACATTGAAGAAATGCCGGAACAAGTCCAAGTTACAGAAGTTGTTTCGAGGGATGGAACCAGCAAAAAGAAAGTGGTGAAAAAGCGTGTAATCAAGAAACGTACTGGTGGCAAACAAGAAACTACAGAAATTGTTACTGTAGAAGAAGATGGCAAGGAACCGGAAACCACAGTTACGGTTCAGGAACTTCCGGAAGATGAAGTTCACTTCTTGGAAAGACCTGAATTTAGGAAACCTGAATACATTGAAGAAATGCCGGAACAAGTCCAAGTTACAGAAGTTGTTTCGAGGGATGGAACCAGCAAAAAGAAAGTGGTGAAAAAGCGTGTAATCAAGAAACGTACTGGTGGCAAACAAGAAACTACAGAAATTGTTACTGTAGAAGAAGATGGCAAGGAACCGGAAACCACAGTTACGGTTCAGGAACTTCCGGAAGATGAAGTTCACTTCTTGGAAAGACCTGAATTTAGGAAACCTGAATACATTGAAGAAATGCCGGAACAAGTCCAAGTTACAGAAGTTGTTTCGAGGGATGGAACCAGCAAAAAGAAAGTGGTGAAAAAGCGTGTAATCAAGAAACGTACTGGTGGCAAACAAGAAACTACAGAAATTGTTACTGTAGAAGAAGATGGCAAGGAACCGGAAACCACAGTTACGGTTCAGGAACTTCCGGAAGATGAAGTTCACTTCTTGGAAAGACCTGAATTTAGGAAACCTGAATACATTGAAGAAATGCCGGAACAAGTCCAAGTTACAGAAGTTGTTTCGAGGGATGGAACCAGCAAAAAGAAAGTGGTGAAAAAGCGTGTAATCAAGAAACGTACTGGTGGCAAACAAGAAACTACAGAAATTGTTACTGTAGAAGAAGATGGCAAGGAACCGGAAACCACAGTTACGGTTCAGGAACTTCCGGAAGATGAAGTTCACTTCTTGGAAAGACCTGAATTTAGGAAACCTGAATACATTGAAGAAATGCCGGAACAAGTCCAAGTTACAGAAGTTGTTTCGAGGGATGGAACCAGCAAAAAGAAAGTGGTGAAAAAGCGTGTAATCAAGAAACGTACTGGTGGCAAACAAGAAACTACAGAAATTGTTACTGTAGAAGAAGATGGCAAGGAACCGGAAACCACAGTTACGGTTCAGGAACTTCCGGAAGATGAAGTTCACTTCTTGGAAAGACCTGAATTTAGGAAACCTGAATACATTGAAGAAATGCCGGAACAAGTCCAAGTTACAGAAGTTGTTTCGAGGGATGGAACCAGCAAAAAGAAAGTGGTGAAAAAGCGTGTAATCAAGAAACGTACTGGTGGCAAACAAGAAACTACAGAAATTGTTACTGTAGAAGAAGATGGCAAGGAACCGGAAACCACAGTTACGGTTCAGGAACTTCCGGAAGATGAAGTTCACTTCTTGGAAAGACCTGAATTTAGGAAACCTGAATACATTGAAGAAATGCCGGAACAAGTCCAAGTTACAGAAGTTGTTTCGAGGGATGGAACCAGCAAAAAGAAAGTGGTGAAAAAGCGTGTAATCAAGAAACGTACTGGTGGCAAACAAGAAACTACAGAAATTGTTACTGTAGAAGAAGATGGCAAGGAACCGGAAACCACAGTTACGGTTCAGGAACTTCCGGAAGATGAAGTTCACTTCTTGGAAAGACCTGAATTTAGGAAACCTGAATACATTGAAGAAATGCCGGAACAAGTCCAAGTTACAGAAGTTGTTTCGAGGGATGGAACCAGCAAAAAGAAAGTGGTGAAAAAGCGTGTAATCAAGAAACGTACTGGTGGCAAACAAGAAACTACAGAAATTGTTACTGTAGAAGAAGATGGCAAGGAACCGGAAACCACAGTTACGGTTCAGGAACTTCCGGAAGATGAAGTTCACTTCTTGGAAAGACCTGAATTTAGGAAACCTGAATACATTGAAGAAATGCCGGAACAAGTCCAAGTTACAGAAGTTGTTTCGAGGGATGGAACCAGCAAAAAGAAAGTGGTGAAAAAGCGTGTAATCAAGAAACGTACTGGTGGCAAACAAGAAACTACAGAAATTGTTACTGTAGAAGAAGATGGCAAGGAACCGGAAACCACAGTTACGGTTCAGGAACTTCCGGAAGATGAAGTTCACTTCTTGGAAAGACCTGAATTTAGGAAACCTGAATACATTGAAGAAATGCCGGAACAAGTCCAAGTTACAGAAGTTGTTTCGAGGGATGGAACCAGCAAAAAGAAAGTGGTGAAAAAGCGTGTAATCAAGAAACGTACTGGTGGCAAACAAGAAACTACAGAAATTGTTACTGTAGAAGAAGATGGCAAGGAACCGGAAACCACAGTTACGGTTCAGGAACTTCCGGAAGATGAAGTTCACTTCTTGGAAAGACCTGAATTTAGGAAACCTGAATACATTGAAGAAATGCCGGAACAAGTCCAAGTTACAGAAGTTGTTTCGAGGGATGGAACCAGCAAAAAGAAAGTGGTGAAAAAGCGTGTAATCAAGAAACGTACTGGTGGCAAACAAGAAACTACAGAAATTGTTACTGTAGAAGAAGATGGCAAGGAACCGGAAACCACAGTTACGGTTCAGGAACTTCCGGAAGATGAAGTTCACTTCTTGGAAAGACCTGAATTTAGGAAACCTGAATACATTGAAGAAATGCCGGAACAAGTCCAAGTTACAGAAGTTGTTTCGAGGGATGGAACCAGCAAAAAGAAAGTGGTGAAAAAGCGTGTAATCAAGAAACGTACTGGTGGCAAACAAGAAACTACAGAAATTGTTACTGTAGAAGAAGATGGCAAGGAACCGGAAACCACAGTTACGGTTCAGGAACTTCCGGAAGATGAAGTTCACTTCTTGGAAAGACCTGAATTTAGGAAACCTGAATACATTGAAGAAATGCCGGAACAAGTCCAAGTTACAGAAGTTGTTTCGAGGGATGGAACCAGCAAAAAGAAAGTGGTGAAAAAGCGTGTAATCAAGAAACGTACTGGTGGCAAACAAGAAACTACAGAAATTGTTACTGTAGAAGAAGATGGCAAGGAACCGGAAACCACAGTTACGGTTCAGGAACTTCCGGAAGATGAAGTTCACTTCTTGGAAAGACCTGAATTTAGGAAACCTGAATACATTGAAGAAATGCCGGAACAAGTCCAAGTTACAGAAGTTGTTTCGAGGGATGGAACCAGCAAAAAGAAAGTGGTGAAAAAGCGTGTAATCAAGAAACGTACTGGTGGCAAACAAGAAACTACAGAAATTGTTACTGTAGAAGAAGATGGCAAGGAACCGGAAACCACAGTTACGGTTCAGGAACTTCCGGAAGATGAAGTTCACTTCTTGGAAAGACCTGAATTTAGGAAACCTGAATACATTGAAGAAATGCCGGAACAAGTCCAAGTTACAGAAGTTGTTTCGAGGGATGGAACCAGCAAAAAGAAAGTGGTGAAAAAGCGTGTAATCAAGAAACGTACTGGTGGCAAACAAGAAACTACAGAAATTGTTACTGTAGAAGAAGATGGCAAGGAACCGGAAACCACAGTTACGGTTCAGGAACTTCCGGAAGATGAAGTTCACTTCTTGGAAAGACCTGAATTTAGGAAACCTGAATACATTGAAGAAATGCCGGAACAAGTCCAAGTTACAGAAGTTGTTTCGAGGGATGGAACCAGCAAAAAGAAAGTGGTGAAAAAGCGTGTAATCAAGAAACGTACTGGTGGCAAACAAGAAACTACAGAAATTGTTACTGTAGAAGAAGATGGCAAGGAACCGGAAACCACAGTTACGGTTCAGGAACTTCCGGAAGATGAAGTTCACTTCTTGGAAAGACCTGAATTTAGGAAACCTGAATACATTGAAGAAATGCCGGAACAAGTCCAAGTTACAGAAGTTGTTTCGAGGGATGGAACCAGCAAAAAGAAAGTGGTGAAAAAGCGTGTAATCAAGAAACGTACTGGTGGCAAACAAGAAACTACAGAAATTGTTACTGTAGAAGAAGATGGCAAGGAACCGGAAACCACAGTTACGGTTCAGGAACTTCCGGAAGATGAAGTTCACTTCTTGGAAAGACCTGAATTTAGGAAACCTGAATACATTGAAGAAATGCCGGAACAAGTCCAAGTTACAGAAGTTGTTTCGAGGGATGGAACCAGCAAAAAGAAAGTGGTGAAAAAGCGTGTAATCAAGAAACGTACTGGTGGCAAACAAGAAACTACAGAAATTGTTACTGTAGAAGAAGATGGCAAGGAACCGGAAACCACAGTTACGGTTCAGGAACTTCCGGAAGATGAAGTTCACTTCTTGGAAAGACCTGAATTTAGGAAACCTGAATACATTGAAGAAATGCCGGAACAAGTCCAAGTTACAGAAGTTGTTTCGAGGGATGGAACCAGCAAAAAGAAAGTGGTGAAAAAGCGTGTAATCAAGAAACGTACTGGTGGCAAACAAGAAACTACAGAAATTGTTACTGTAGAAGAAGATGGCAAGGAACCGGAAACCACAGTTACGGTTCAGGAACTTCCGGAAGATGAAGTTCACTTCTTGGAAAGACCTGAATTTAGGAAACCTGAATACATTGAAGAAATGCCGGAACAAGTCCAAGTTACAGAAGTTGTTTCGAGGGATGGAACCAGCAAAAAGAAAGTGGTGAAAAAGCGTGTAATCAAGAAACGTACTGGTGGCAAACAAGAAACTACAGAAATTGTTACTGTAGAAGAAGATGGCAAGGAACCGGAAACCACAGTTACGGTTCAGGAACTTCCGGAAGATGAAGTTCACTTCTTGGAAAGACCTGAATTTAGGAAACCTGAATACATTGAAGAAATGCCGGAACAAGTCCAAGTTACAGAAGTTGTTTCGAGGGATGGAACCAGCAAAAAGAAAGTGGTGAAAAAGCGTGTAATCAAGAAACGTACTGGTGGCAAACAAGAAACTACAGAAATTGTTACTGTAGAAGAAGATGGCAAGGAACCGGAAACCACAGTTACGGTTCAGGAACTTCCGGAAGATGAAGTTCACTTCTTGGAAAGACCTGAATTTAGGAAACCTGAATACATTGAAGAAATGCCGGAACAAGTCCAAGTTACAGAAGTTGTTTCGAGGGATGGAACCAGCAAAAAGAAAGTGGTGAAAAAGCGTGTAATCAAGAAACGTACTGGTGGCAAACAAGAAACTACAGAAATTGTTACTGTAGAAGAAGATGGCAAGGAACCGGAAACCACAGTTACGGTTCAGGAACTTCCGGAAGATGAAGTTCACTTCTTGGAAAGACCTGAATTTAGGAAACCTGAATACATTGAAGAAATGCCGGAACAAGTCCAAGTTACAGAAGTTGTTTCGAGGGATGGAACCAGCAAAAAGAAAGTGGTGAAAAAGCGTGTAATCAAGAAACGTACTGGTGGCAAACAAGAAACTACAGAAATTGTTACTGTAGAAGAAGATGGCAAGGAACCGGAAACCACAGTTACGGTTCAGGAACTTCCGGAAGATGAAGTTCACTTCTTGGAAAGACCTGAATTTAGGAAACCTGAATACATTGAAGAAATGCCGGAACAAGTCCAAGTTACAGAAGTTGTTTCGAGGGATGGAACCAGCAAAAAGAAAGTGGTGAAAAAGCGTGTAATCAAGAAACGTACTGGTGGCAAACAAGAAACTACAGAAATTGTTACTGTAGAAGAAGATGGCAAGGAACCGGAAACCACAGTTACGGTTCAGGAACTTCCGGAAGATGAAGTTCACTTCTTGGAAAGACCTGAATTTAGGAAACCTGAATACATTGAAGAAATGCCGGAACAAGTCCAAGTTACAGAAGTTGTTTCGAGGGATGGAACCAGCAAAAAGAAAGTGGTGAAAAAGCGTGTAATCAAGAAACGTACTGGTGGCAAACAAGAAACTACAGAAATTGTTACTGTAGAAGAAGATGGCAAGGAACCGGAAACCACAGTTACGGTTCAGGAACTTCCGGAAGATGAAGTTCACTTCTTGGAAAGACCTGAATTTAGGAAACCTGAATACATTGAAGAAATGCCGGAACAAGTCCAAGTTACAGAAGTTGTTTCGAGGGATGGAACCAGCAAAAAGAAAGTGGTGAAAAAGCGTGTAATCAAGAAACGTACTGGTGGCAAACAAGAAACTACAGAAATTGTTACTGTAGAAGAAGATGGCAAGGAACCGGAAACCACAGTTACGGTTCAGGAACTTCCGGAAGATGAAGTTCACTTCTTGGAAAGACCTGAATTTAGGAAACCTGAATACATTGAAGAAATGCCGGAACAAGTCCAAGTTACAGAAGTTGTTTCGAGGGATGGAACCAGCAAAAAGAAAGTGGTGAAAAAGCGTGTAATCAAGAAACGTACTGGTGGCAAACAAGAAACTACAGAAATTGTTACTGTAGAAGAAGATGGCAAGGAACCGGAAACCACAGTTACGGTTCAGGAACTTCCGGAAGATGAAGTTCACTTCTTGGAAAGACCTGAATTTAGGAAACCTGAATACATTGAAGAAATGCCGGAACAAGTCCAAGTTACAGAAGTTGTTTCGAGGGATGGAACCAGCAAAAAGAAAGTGGTGAAAAAGCGTGTAATCAAGAAACGTACTGGTGGCAAACAAGAAACTACAGAAATTGTTACTGTAGAAGAAGATGGCAAGGAACCGGAAACCACAGTTACGGTTCAGGAACTTCCGGAAGATGAAGTTCACTTCTTGGAAAGACCTGAATTTAGGAAACCTGAATACATTGAAGAAATGCCGGAACAAGTCCAAGTTACAGAAGTTGTTTCGAGGGATGGAACCAGCAAAAAGAAAGTGGTGAAAAAGCGTGTAATCAAGAAACGTACTGGTGGCAAACAAGAAACTACAGAAATTGTTACTGTAGAAGAAGATGGCAAGGAACCGGAAACCACAGTTACGGTTCAGGAACTTCCGGAAGATGAAGTTCACTTCTTGGAAAGACCTGAATTTAGGAAACCTGAATACATTGAAGAAATGCCGGAACAAGTCCAAGTTACAGAAGTTGTTTCGAGGGATGGAACCAGCAAAAAGAAAGTGGTGAAAAAGCGTGTAATCAAGAAACGTACTGGTGGCAAACAAGAAACTACAGAAATTGTTACTGTAGAAGAAGATGGCAAGGAACCGGAAACCACAGTTACGGTTCAGGAACTTCCGGAAGATGAAGTTCACTTCTTGGAAAGACCTGAATTTAGGAAACCTGAATACATTGAAGAAATGCCGGAACAAGTCCAAGTTACAGAAGTTGTTTCGAGGGATGGAACCAGCAAAAAGAAAGTGGTGAAAAAGCGTGTAATCAAGAAACGTACTGGTGGCAAACAAGAAACTACAGAAATTGTTACTGTAGAAGAAGATGGCAAGGAACCGGAAACCACAGTTACGGTTCAGGAACTTCCGGAAGATGAAGTTCACTTCTTGGAAAGACCTGAATTTAGGAAACCTGAATACATTGAAGAAATGCCGGAACAAGTCCAAGTTACAGAAGTTGTTTCGAGGGATGGAACCAGCAAAAAGAAAGTGGTGAAAAAGCGTGTAATCAAGAAACGTACTGGTGGCAAACAAGAAACTACAGAAATTGTTACTGTAGAAGAAGATGGCAAGGAACCGGAAACCACAGTTACGGTTCAGGAACTTCCGGAAGATGAAGTTCACTTCTTGGAAAGACCTGAATTTAGGAAACCTGAATACATTGAAGAAATGCCGGAACAAGTCCAAGTTACAGAAGTTGTTTCGAGGGATGGAACCAGCAAAAAGAAAGTGGTGAAAAAGCGTGTAATCAAGAAACGTACTGGTGGCAAACAAGAAACTACAGAAATTGTTACTGTAGAAGAAGATGGCAAGGAACCGGAAACCACAGTTACGGTTCAGGAACTTCCGGAAGATGAAGTTCACTTCTTGGAAAGACCTGAATTTAGGAAACCTGAATACATTGAAGAAATGCCGGAACAAGTCCAAGTTACAGAAGTTGTTTCGAGGGATGGAACCAGCAAAAAGAAAGTGGTGAAAAAGCGTGTAATCAAGAAACGTACTGGTGGCAAACAAGAAACTACAGAAATTGTTACTGTAGAAGAAGATGGCAAGGAACCGGAAACCACAGTTACGGTTCAGGAACTTCCGGAAGATGAAGTTCACTTCTTGGAAAGACCTGAATTTAGGAAACCTGAATACATTGAAGAAATGCCGGAACAAGTCCAAGTTACAGAAGTTGTTTCGAGGGATGGAACCAGCAAAAAGAAAGTGGTGAAAAAGCGTGTAATCAAGAAACGTACTGGTGGCAAACAAGAAACTACAGAAATTGTTACTGTAGAAGAAGATGGCAAGGAACCGGAAACCACAGTTACGGTTCAGGAACTTCCGGAAGATGAAGTTCACTTCTTGGAAAGACCTGAATTTAGGAAACCTGAATACATTGAAGAAATGCCGGAACAAGTCCAAGTTACAGAAGTTGTTTCGAGGGATGGAACCAGCAAAAAGAAAGTGGTGAAAAAGCGTGTAATCAAGAAACGTACTGGTGGCAAACAAGAAACTACAGAAATTGTTACTGTAGAAGAAGATGGCAAGGAACCGGAAACCACAGTTACGGTTCAGGAACTTCCGGAAGATGAAGTTCACTTCTTGGAAAGACCTGAATTTAGGAAACCTGAATACATTGAAGAAATGCCGGAACAAGTCCAAGTTACAGAAGTTGTTTCGAGGGATGGAACCAGCAAAAAGAAAGTGGTGAAAAAGCGTGTAATCAAGAAACGTACTGGTGGCAAACAAGAAACTACAGAAATTGTTACTGTAGAAGAAGATGGCAAGGAACCGGAAACCACAGTTACGGTTCAGGAACTTCCGGAAGATGAAGTTCACTTCTTGGAAAGACCTGAATTTAGGAAACCTGAATACATTGAAGAAATGCCGGAACAAGTCCAAGTTACAGAAGTTGTTTCGAGGGATGGAACCAGCAAAAAGAAAGTGGTGAAAAAGCGTGTAATCAAGAAACGTACTGGTGGCAAACAAGAAACTACAGAAATTGTTACTGTAGAAGAAGATGGCAAGGAACCGGAAACCACAGTTACGGTTCAGGAACTTCCGGAAGATGAAGTTCACTTCTTGGAAAGACCTGAATTTAGGAAACCTGAATACATTGAAGAAATGCCGGAACAAGTCCAAGTTACAGAAGTTGTTTCGAGGGATGGAACCAGCAAAAAGAAAGTGGTGAAAAAGCGTGTAATCAAGAAACGTACTGGTGGCAAACAAGAAACTACAGAAATTGTTACTGTAGAAGAAGATGGCAAGGAACCGGAAACCACAGTTACGGTTCAGGAACTTCCGGAAGATGAAGTTCACTTCTTGGAAAGACCTGAATTTAGGAAACCTGAATACATTGAAGAAATGCCGGAACAAGTCCAAGTTACAGAAGTTGTTTCGAGGGATGGAACCAGCAAAAAGAAAGTGGTGAAAAAGCGTGTAATCAAGAAACGTACTGGTGGCAAACAAGAAACTACAGAAATTGTTACTGTAGAAGAAGATGGCAAGGAACCGGAAACCACAGTTACGGTTCAGGAACTTCCGGAAGATGAAGTTCACTTCTTGGAAAGACCTGAATTTAGGAAACCTGAATACATTGAAGAAATGCCGGAACAAGTCCAAGTTACAGAAGTTGTTTCGAGGGATGGAACCAGCAAAAAGAAAGTGGTGAAAAAGCGTGTAATCAAGAAACGTACTGGTGGCAAACAAGAAACTACAGAAATTGTTACTGTAGAAGAAGATGGCAAGGAACCGGAAACCACAGTTACGGTTCAGGAACTTCCGGAAGATGAAGTTCACTTCTTGGAAAGACCTGAATTTAGGAAACCTGAATACATTGAAGAAATGCCGGAACAAGTCCAAGTTACAGAAGTTGTTTCGAGGGATGGAACCAGCAAAAAGAAAGTGGTGAAAAAGCGTGTAATCAAGAAACGTACTGGTGGCAAACAAGAAACTACAGAAATTGTTACTGTAGAAGAAGATGGCAAGGAACCGGAAACCACAGTTACGGTTCAGGAACTTCCGGAAGATGAAGTTCACTTCTTGGAAAGACCTGAATTTAGGAAACCTGAATACATTGAAGAAATGCCGGAACAAGTCCAAGTTACAGAAGTTGTTTCGAGGGATGGAACCAGCAAAAAGAAAGTGGTGAAAAAGCGTGTAATCAAGAAACGTACTGGTGGCAAACAAGAAACTACAGAAATTGTTACTGTAGAAGAAGATGGCAAGGAACCGGAAACCACAGTTACGGTTCAGGAACTTCCGGAAGATGAAGTTCACTTCTTGGAAAGACCTGAATTTAGGAAACCTGAATACATTGAAGAAATGCCGGAACAAGTCCAAGTTACAGAAGTTGTTTCGAGGGATGGAACCAGCAAAAAGAAAGTGGTGAAAAAGCGTGTAATCAAGAAACGTACTGGTGGCAAACAAGAAACTACAGAAATTGTTACTGTAGAAGAAGATGGCAAGGAACCGGAAACCACAGTTACGGTTCAGGAACTTCCGGAAGATGAAGTTCACTTCTTGGAAAGACCTGAATTTAGGAAACCTGAATACATTGAAGAAATGCCGGAACAAGTCCAAGTTACAGAAGTTGTTTCGAGGGATGGAACCAGCAAAAAGAAAGTGGTGAAAAAGCGTGTAATCAAGAAACGTACTGGTGGCAAACAAGAAACTACAGAAATTGTTACTGTAGAAGAAGATGGCAAGGAACCGGAAACCACAGTTACGGTTCAGGAACTTCCGGAAGATGAAGTTCACTTCTTGGAAAGACCTGAATTTAGGAAACCTGAATACATTGAAGAAATGCCGGAACAAGTCCAAGTTACAGAAGTTGTTTCGAGGGATGGAACCAGCAAAAAGAAAGTGGTGAAAAAGCGTGTAATCAAGAAACGTACTGGTGGCAAACAAGAAACTACAGAAATTGTTACTGTAGAAGAAGATGGCAAGGAACCGGAAACCACAGTTACGGTTCAGGAACTTCCGGAAGATGAAGTTCACTTCTTGGAAAGACCTGAATTTAGGAAACCTGAATACATTGAAGAAATGCCGGAACAAGTCCAAGTTACAGAAGTTGTTTCGAGGGATGGAACCAGCAAAAAGAAAGTGGTGAAAAAGCGTGTAATCAAGAAACGTACTGGTGGCAAACAAGAAACTACAGAAATTGTTACTGTAGAAGAAGATGGCAAGGAACCGGAAACCACAGTTACGGTTCAGGAACTTCCGGAAGATGAAGTTCACTTCTTGGAAAGACCTGAATTTAGGAAACCTGAATACATTGAAGAAATGCCGGAACAAGTCCAAGTTACAGAAGTTGTTTCGAGGGATGGAACCAGCAAAAAGAAAGTGGTGAAAAAGCGTGTAATCAAGAAACGTACTGGTGGCAAACAAGAAACTACAGAAATTGTTACTGTAGAAGAAGATGGCAAGGAACCGGAAACCACAGTTACGGTTCAGGAACTTCCGGAAGATGAAGTTCACTTCTTGGAAAGACCTGAATTTAGGAAACCTGAATACATTGAAGAAATGCCGGAACAAGTCCAAGTTACAGAAGTTGTTTCGAGGGATGGAACCAGCAAAAAGAAAGTGGTGAAAAAGCGTGTAATCAAGAAACGTACTGGTGGCAAACAAGAAACTACAGAAATTGTTACTGTAGAAGAAGATGGCAAGGAACCGGAAACCACAGTTACGGTTCAGGAACTTCCGGAAGATGAAGTTCACTTCTTGGAAAGACCTGAATTTAGGAAACCTGAATACATTGAAGAAATGCCGGAACAAGTCCAAGTTACAGAAGTTGTTTCGAGGGATGGAACCAGCAAAAAGAAAGTGGTGAAAAAGCGTGTAATCAAGAAACGTACTGGTGGCAAACAAGAAACTACAGAAATTGTTACTGTAGAAGAAGATGGCAAGGAACCGGAAACCACAGTTACGGTTCAGGAACTTCCGGAAGATGAAGTTCACTTCTTGGAAAGACCTGAATTTAGGAAACCTGAATACATTGAAGAAATGCCGGAACAAGTCCAAGTTACAGAAGTTGTTTCGAGGGATGGAACCAGCAAAAAGAAAGTGGTGAAAAAGCGTGTAATCAAGAAACGTACTGGTGGCAAACAAGAAACTACAGAAATTGTTACTGTAGAAGAAGATGGCAAGGAACCGGAAACCACAGTTACGGTTCAGGAACTTCCGGAAGATGAAGTTCACTTCTTGGAAAGACCTGAATTTAGGAAACCTGAATACATTGAAGAAATGCCGGAACAAGTCCAAGTTACAGAAGTTGTTTCGAGGGATGGAACCAGCAAAAAGAAAGTGGTGAAAAAGCGTGTAATCAAGAAACGTACTGGTGGCAAACAAGAAACTACAGAAATTGTTACTGTAGAAGAAGATGGCAAGGAACCGGAAACCACAGTTACGGTTCAGGAACTTCCGGAAGATGAAGTTCACTTCTTGGAAAGACCTGAATTTAGGAAACCTGAATACATTGAAGAAATGCCGGAACAAGTCCAAGTTACAGAAGTTGTTTCGAGGGATGGAACCAGCAAAAAGAAAGTGGTGAAAAAGCGTGTAATCAAGAAACGTACTGGTGGCAAACAAGAAACTACAGAAATTGTTACTGTAGAAGAAGATGGCAAGGAACCGGAAACCACAGTTACGGTTCAGGAACTTCCGGAAGATGAAGTTCACTTCTTGGAAAGACCTGAATTTAGGAAACCTGAATACATTGAAGAAATGCCGGAACAAGTCCAAGTTACAGAAGTTGTTTCGAGGGATGGAACCAGCAAAAAGAAAGTGGTGAAAAAGCGTGTAATCAAGAAACGTACTGGTGGCAAACAAGAAACTACAGAAATTGTTACTGTAGAAGAAGATGGCAAGGAACCGGAAACCACAGTTACGGTTCAGGAACTTCCGGAAGATGAAGTTCACTTCTTGGAAAGACCTGAATTTAGGAAACCTGAATACATTGAAGAAATGCCGGAACAAGTCCAAGTTACAGAAGTTGTTTCGAGGGATGGAACCAGCAAAAAGAAAGTGGTGAAAAAGCGTGTAATCAAGAAACGTACTGGTGGCAAACAAGAAACTACAGAAATTGTTACTGTAGAAGAAGATGGCAAGGAACCGGAAACCACAGTTACGGTTCAGGAACTTCCGGAAGATGAAGTTCACTTCTTGGAAAGACCTGAATTTAGGAAACCTGAATACATTGAAGAAATGCCGGAACAAGTCCAAGTTACAGAAGTTGTTTCGAGGGATGGAACCAGCAAAAAGAAAGTGGTGAAAAAGCGTGTAATCAAGAAACGTACTGGTGGCAAACAAGAAACTACAGAAATTGTTACTGTAGAAGAAGATGGCAAGGAACCGGAAACCACAGTTACGGTTCAGGAACTTCCGGAAGATGAAGTTCACTTCTTGGAAAGACCTGAATTTAGGAAACCTGAATACATTGAAGAAATGCCGGAACAAGTCCAAGTTACAGAAGTTGTTTCGAGGGATGGAACCAGCAAAAAGAAAGTGGTGAAAAAGCGTGTAATCAAGAAACGTACTGGTGGCAAACAAGAAACTACAGAAATTGTTACTGTAGAAGAAGATGGCAAGGAACCGGAAACCACAGTTACGGTTCAGGAACTTCCGGAAGATGAAGTTCACTTCTTGGAAAGACCTGAATTTAGGAAACCTGAATACATTGAAGAAATGCCGGAACAAGTCCAAGTTACAGAAGTTGTTTCGAGGGATGGAACCAGCAAAAAGAAAGTGGTGAAAAAGCGTGTAATCAAGAAACGTACTGGTGGCAAACAAGAAACTACAGAAATTGTTACTGTAGAAGAAGATGGCAAGGAACCGGAAACCACAGTTACGGTTCAGGAACTTCCGGAAGATGAAGTTCACTTCTTGGAAAGACCTGAATTTAGGAAACCTGAATACATTGAAGAAATGCCGGAACAAGTCCAAGTTACAGAAGTTGTTTCGAGGGATGGAACCAGCAAAAAGAAAGTGGTGAAAAAGCGTGTAATCAAGAAACGTACTGGTGGCAAACAAGAAACTACAGAAATTGTTACTGTAGAAGAAGATGGCAAGGAACCGGAAACCACAGTTACGGTTCAGGAACTTCCGGAAGATGAAGTTCACTTCTTGGAAAGACCTGAATTTAGGAAACCTGAATACATTGAAGAAATGCCGGAACAAGTCCAAGTTACAGAAGTTGTTTCGAGGGATGGAACCAGCAAAAAGAAAGTGGTGAAAAAGCGTGTAATCAAGAAACGTACTGGTGGCAAACAAGAAACTACAGAAATTGTTACTGTAGAAGAAGATGGCAAGGAACCGGAAACCACAGTTACGGTTCAGGAACTTCCGGAAGATGAAGTTCACTTCTTGGAAAGACCTGAATTTAGGAAACCTGAATACATTGAAGAAATGCCGGAACAAGTCCAAGTTACAGAAGTTGTTTCGAGGGATGGAACCAGCAAAAAGAAAGTGGTGAAAAAGCGTGTAATCAAGAAACGTACTGGTGGCAAACAAGAAACTACAGAAATTGTTACTGTAGAAGAAGATGGCAAGGAACCGGAAACCACAGTTACGGTTCAGGAACTTCCGGAAGATGAAGTTCACTTCTTGGAAAGACCTGAATTTAGGAAACCTGAATACATTGAAGAAATGCCGGAACAAGTCCAAGTTACAGAAGTTGTTTCGAGGGATGGAACCAGCAAAAAGAAAGTGGTGAAAAAGCGTGTAATCAAGAAACGTACTGGTGGCAAACAAGAAACTACAGAAATTGTTACTGTAGAAGAAGATGGCAAGGAACCGGAAACCACAGTTACGGTTCAGGAACTTCCGGAAGATGAAGTTCACTTCTTGGAAAGACCTGAATTTAGGAAACCTGAATACATTGAAGAAATGCCGGAACAAGTCCAAGTTACAGAAGTTGTTTCGAGGGATGGAACCAGCAAAAAGAAAGTGGTGAAAAAGCGTGTAATCAAGAAACGTACTGGTGGCAAACAAGAAACTACAGAAATTGTTACTGTAGAAGAAGATGGCAAGGAACCGGAAACCACAGTTACGGTTCAGGAACTTCCGGAAGATGAAGTTCACTTCTTGGAAAGACCTGAATTTAGGAAACCTGAATACATTGAAGAAATGCCGGAACAAGTCCAAGTTACAGAAGTTGTTTCGAGGGATGGAACCAGCAAAAAGAAAGTGGTGAAAAAGCGTGTAATCAAGAAACGTACTGGTGGCAAACAAGAAACTACAGAAATTGTTACTGTAGAAGAAGATGGCAAGGAACCGGAAACCACAGTTACGGTTCAGGAACTTCCGGAAGATGAAGTTCACTTCTTGGAAAGACCTGAATTTAGGAAACCTGAATACATTGAAGAAATGCCGGAACAAGTCCAAGTTACAGAAGTTGTTTCGAGGGATGGAACCAGCAAAAAGAAAGTGGTGAAAAAGCGTGTAATCAAGAAACGTACTGGTGGCAAACAAGAAACTACAGAAATTGTTACTGTAGAAGAAGATGGCAAGGAACCGGAAACCACAGTTACGGTTCAGGAACTTCCGGAAGATGAAGTTCACTTCTTGGAAAGACCTGAATTTAGGAAACCTGAATACATTGAAGAAATGCCGGAACAAGTCCAAGTTACAGAAGTTGTTTCGAGGGATGGAACCAGCAAAAAGAAAGTGGTGAAAAAGCGTGTAATCAAGAAACGTACTGGTGGCAAACAAGAAACTACAGAAATTGTTACTGTAGAAGAAGATGGCAAGGAACCGGAAACCACAGTTACGGTTCAGGAACTTCCGGAAGATGAAGTTCACTTCTTGGAAAGACCTGAATTTAGGAAACCTGAATACATTGAAGAAATGCCGGAACAAGTCCAAGTTACAGAAGTTGTTTCGAGGGATGGAACCAGCAAAAAGAAAGTGGTGAAAAAGCGTGTAATCAAGAAACGTACTGGTGGCAAACAAGAAACTACAGAAATTGTTACTGTAGAAGAAGATGGCAAGGAACCGGAAACCACAGTTACGGTTCAGGAACTTCCGGAAGATGAAGTTCACTTCTTGGAAAGACCTGAATTTAGGAAACCTGAATACATTGAAGAAATGCCGGAACAAGTCCAAGTTACAGAAGTTGTTTCGAGGGATGGAACCAGCAAAAAGAAAGTGGTGAAAAAGCGTGTAATCAAGAAACGTACTGGTGGCAAACAAGAAACTACAGAAATTGTTACTGTAGAAGAAGATGGCAAGGAACCGGAAACCACAGTTACGGTTCAGGAACTTCCGGAAGATGAAGTTCACTTCTTGGAAAGACCTGAATTTAGGAAACCTGAATACATTGAAGAAATGCCGGAACAAGTCCAAGTTACAGAAGTTGTTTCGAGGGATGGAACCAGCAAAAAGAAAGTGGTGAAAAAGCGTGTAATCAAGAAACGTACTGGTGGCAAACAAGAAACTACAGAAATTGTTACTGTAGAAGAAGATGGCAAGGAACCGGAAACCACAGTTACGGTTCAGGAACTTCCGGAAGATGAAGTTCACTTCTTGGAAAGACCTGAATTTAGGAAACCTGAATACATTGAAGAAATGCCGGAACAAGTCCAAGTTACAGAAGTTGTTTCGAGGGATGGAACCAGCAAAAAGAAAGTGGTGAAAAAGCGTGTAATCAAGAAACGTACTGGTGGCAAACAAGAAACTACAGAAATTGTTACTGTAGAAGAAGATGGCAAGGAACCGGAAACCACAGTTACGGTTCAGGAACTTCCGGAAGATGAAGTTCACTTCTTGGAAAGACCTGAATTTAGGAAACCTGAATACATTGAAGAAATGCCGGAACAAGTCCAAGTTACAGAAGTTGTTTCGAGGGATGGAACCAGCAAAAAGAAAGTGGTGAAAAAGCGTGTAATCAAGAAACGTACTGGTGGCAAACAAGAAACTACAGAAATTGTTACTGTAGAAGAAGATGGCAAGGAACCGGAAACCACAGTTACGGTTCAGGAACTTCCGGAAGATGAAGTTCACTTCTTGGAAAGACCTGAATTTAGGAAACCTGAATACATTGAAGAAATGCCGGAACAAGTCCAAGTTACAGAAGTTGTTTCGAGGGATGGAACCAGCAAAAAGAAAGTGGTGAAAAAGCGTGTAATCAAGAAACGTACTGGTGGCAAACAAGAAACTACAGAAATTGTTACTGTAGAAGAAGATGGCAAGGAACCGGAAACCACAGTTACGGTTCAGGAACTTCCGGAAGATGAAGTTCACTTCTTGGAAAGACCTGAATTTAGGAAACCTGAATACATTGAAGAAATGCCGGAACAAGTCCAAGTTACAGAAGTTGTTTCGAGGGATGGAACCAGCAAAAAGAAAGTGGTGAAAAAGCGTGTAATCAAGAAACGTACTGGTGGCAAACAAGAAACTACAGAAATTGTTACTGTAGAAGAAGATGGCAAGGAACCGGAAACCACAGTTACGGTTCAGGAACTTCCGGAAGATGAAGTTCACTTCTTGGAAAGACCTGAATTTAGGAAACCTGAATACATTGAAGAAATGCCGGAACAAGTCCAAGTTACAGAAGTTGTTTCGAGGGATGGAACCAGCAAAAAGAAAGTGGTGAAAAAGCGTGTAATCAAGAAACGTACTGGTGGCAAACAAGAAACTACAGAAATTGTTACTGTAGAAGAAGATGGCAAGGAACCGGAAACCACAGTTACGGTTCAGGAACTTCCGGAAGATGAAGTTCACTTCTTGGAAAGACCTGAATTTAGGAAACCTGAATACATTGAAGAAATGCCGGAACAAGTCCAAGTTACAGAAGTTGTTTCGAGGGATGGAACCAGCAAAAAGAAAGTGGTGAAAAAGCGTGTAATCAAGAAACGTACTGGTGGCAAACAAGAAACTACAGAAATTGTTACTGTAGAAGAAGATGGCAAGGAACCGGAAACCACAGTTACGGTTCAGGAACTTCCGGAAGATGAAGTTCACTTCTTGGAAAGACCTGAATTTAGGAAACCTGAATACATTGAAGAAATGCCGGAACAAGTCCAAGTTACAGAAGTTGTTTCGAGGGATGGAACCAGCAAAAAGAAAGTGGTGAAAAAGCGTGTAATCAAGAAACGTACTGGTGGCAAACAAGAAACTACAGAAATTGTTACTGTAGAAGAAGATGGCAAGGAACCGGAAACCACAGTTACGGTTCAGGAACTTCCGGAAGATGAAGTTCACTTCTTGGAAAGACCTGAATTTAGGAAACCTGAATACATTGAAGAAATGCCGGAACAAGTCCAAGTTACAGAAGTTGTTTCGAGGGATGGAACCAGCAAAAAGAAAGTGGTGAAAAAGCGTGTAATCAAGAAACGTACTGGTGGCAAACAAGAAACTACAGAAATTGTTACTGTAGAAGAAGATGGCAAGGAACCGGAAACCACAGTTACGGTTCAGGAACTTCCGGAAGATGAAGTTCACTTCTTGGAAAGACCTGAATTTAGGAAACCTGAATACATTGAAGAAATGCCGGAACAAGTCCAAGTTACAGAAGTTGTTTCGAGGGATGGAACCAGCAAAAAGAAAGTGGTGAAAAAGCGTGTAATCAAGAAACGTACTGGTGGCAAACAAGAAACTACAGAAATTGTTACTGTAGAAGAAGATGGCAAGGAACCGGAAACCACAGTTACGGTTCAGGAACTTCCGGAAGATGAAGTTCACTTCTTGGAAAGACCTGAATTTAGGAAACCTGAATACATTGAAGAAATGCCGGAACAAGTCCAAGTTACAGAAGTTGTTTCGAGGGATGGAACCAGCAAAAAGAAAGTGGTGAAAAAGCGTGTAATCAAGAAACGTACTGGTGGCAAACAAGAAACTACAGAAATTGTTACTGTAGAAGAAGATGGCAAGGAACCGGAAACCACAGTTACGGTTCAGGAACTTCCGGAAGATGAAGTTCACTTCTTGGAAAGACCTGAATTTAGGAAACCTGAATACATTGAAGAAATGCCGGAACAAGTCCAAGTTACAGAAGTTGTTTCGAGGGATGGAACCAGCAAAAAGAAAGTGGTGAAAAAGCGTGTAATCAAGAAACGTACTGGTGGCAAACAAGAAACTACAGAAATTGTTACTGTAGAAGAAGATGGCAAGGAACCGGAAACCACAGTTACGGTTCAGGAACTTCCGGAAGATGAAGTTCACTTCTTGGAAAGACCTGAATTTAGGAAACCTGAATACATTGAAGAAATGCCGGAACAAGTCCAAGTTACAGAAGTTGTTTCGAGGGATGGAACCAGCAAAAAGAAAGTGGTGAAAAAGCGTGTAATCAAGAAACGTACTGGTGGCAAACAAGAAACTACAGAAATTGTTACTGTAGAAGAAGATGGCAAGGAACCGGAAACCACAGTTACGGTTCAGGAACTTCCGGAAGATGAAGTTCACTTCTTGGAAAGACCTGAATTTAGGAAACCTGAATACATTGAAGAAATGCCGGAACAAGTCCAAGTTACAGAAGTTGTTTCGAGGGATGGAACCAGCAAAAAGAAAGTGGTGAAAAAGCGTGTAATCAAGAAACGTACTGGTGGCAAACAAGAAACTACAGAAATTGTTACTGTAGAAGAAGATGGCAAGGAACCGGAAACCACAGTTACGGTTCAGGAACTTCCGGAAGATGAAGTTCACTTCTTGGAAAGACCTGAATTTAGGAAACCTGAATACATTGAAGAAATGCCGGAACAAGTCCAAGTTACAGAAGTTGTTTCGAGGGATGGAACCAGCAAAAAGAAAGTGGTGAAAAAGCGTGTAATCAAGAAACGTACTGGTGGCAAACAAGAAACTACAGAAATTGTTACTGTAGAAGAAGATGGCAAGGAACCGGAAACCACAGTTACGGTTCAGGAACTTCCGGAAGATGAAGTTCACTTCTTGGAAAGACCTGAATTTAGGAAACCTGAATACATTGAAGAAATGCCGGAACAAGTCCAAGTTACAGAAGTTGTTTCGAGGGATGGAACCAGCAAAAAGAAAGTGGTGAAAAAGCGTGTAATCAAGAAACGTACTGGTGGCAAACAAGAAACTACAGAAATTGTTACTGTAGAAGAAGATGGCAAGGAACCGGAAACCACAGTTACGGTTCAGGAACTTCCGGAAGATGAAGTTCACTTCTTGGAAAGACCTGAATTTAGGAAACCTGAATACATTGAAGAAATGCCGGAACAAGTCCAAGTTACAGAAGTTGTTTCGAGGGATGGAACCAGCAAAAAGAAAGTGGTGAAAAAGCGTGTAATCAAGAAACGTACTGGTGGCAAACAAGAAACTACAGAAATTGTTACTGTAGAAGAAGATGGCAAGGAACCGGAAACCACAGTTACGGTTCAGGAACTTCCGGAAGATGAAGTTCACTTCTTGGAAAGACCTGAATTTAGGAAACCTGAATACATTGAAGAAATGCCGGAACAAGTCCAAGTTACAGAAGTTGTTTCGAGGGATGGAACCAGCAAAAAGAAAGTGGTGAAAAAGCGTGTAATCAAGAAACGTACTGGTGGCAAACAAGAAACTACAGAAATTGTTACTGTAGAAGAAGATGGCAAGGAACCGGAAACCACAGTTACGGTTCAGGAACTTCCGGAAGATGAAGTTCACTTCTTGGAAAGACCTGAATTTAGGAAACCTGAATACATTGAAGAAATGCCGGAACAAGTCCAAGTTACAGAAGTTGTTTCGAGGGATGGAACCAGCAAAAAGAAAGTGGTGAAAAAGCGTGTAATCAAGAAACGTACTGGTGGCAAACAAGAAACTACAGAAATTGTTACTGTAGAAGAAGATGGCAAGGAACCGGAAACCACAGTTACGGTTCAGGAACTTCCGGAAGATGAAGTTCACTTCTTGGAAAGACCTGAATTTAGGAAACCTGAATACATTGAAGAAATGCCGGAACAAGTCCAAGTTACAGAAGTTGTTTCGAGGGATGGAACCAGCAAAAAGAAAGTGGTGAAAAAGCGTGTAATCAAGAAACGTACTGGTGGCAAACAAGAAACTACAGAAATTGTTACTGTAGAAGAAGATGGCAAGGAACCGGAAACCACAGTTACGGTTCAGGAACTTCCGGAAGATGAAGTTCACTTCTTGGAAAGACCTGAATTTAGGAAACCTGAATACATTGAAGAAATGCCGGAACAAGTCCAAGTTACAGAAGTTGTTTCGAGGGATGGAACCAGCAAAAAGAAAGTGGTGAAAAAGCGTGTAATCAAGAAACGTACTGGTGGCAAACAAGAAACTACAGAAATTGTTACTGTAGAAGAAGATGGCAAGGAACCGGAAACCACAGTTACGGTTCAGGAACTTCCGGAAGATGAAGTTCACTTCTTGGAAAGACCTGAATTTAGGAAACCTGAATACATTGAAGAAATGCCGGAACAAGTCCAAGTTACAGAAGTTGTTTCGAGGGATGGAACCAGCAAAAAGAAAGTGGTGAAAAAGCGTGTAATCAAGAAACGTACTGGTGGCAAACAAGAAACTACAGAAATTGTTACTGTAGAAGAAGATGGCAAGGAACCGGAAACCACAGTTACGGTTCAGGAACTTCCGGAAGATGAAGTTCACTTCTTGGAAAGACCTGAATTTAGGAAACCTGAATACATTGAAGAAATGCCGGAACAAGTCCAAGTTACAGAAGTTGTTTCGAGGGATGGAACCAGCAAAAAGAAAGTGGTGAAAAAGCGTGTAATCAAGAAACGTACTGGTGGCAAACAAGAAACTACAGAAATTGTTACTGTAGAAGAAGATGGCAAGGAACCGGAAACCACAGTTACGGTTCAGGAACTTCCGGAAGATGAAGTTCACTTCTTGGAAAGACCTGAATTTAGGAAACCTGAATACATTGAAGAAATGCCGGAACAAGTCCAAGTTACAGAAGTTGTTTCGAGGGATGGAACCAGCAAAAAGAAAGTGGTGAAAAAGCGTGTAATCAAGAAACGTACTGGTGGCAAACAAGAAACTACAGAAATTGTTACTGTAGAAGAAGATGGCAAGGAACCGGAAACCACAGTTACGGTTCAGGAACTTCCGGAAGATGAAGTTCACTTCTTGGAAAGACCTGAATTTAGGAAACCTGAATACATTGAAGAAATGCCGGAACAAGTCCAAGTTACAGAAGTTGTTTCGAGGGATGGAACCAGCAAAAAGAAAGTGGTGAAAAAGCGTGTAATCAAGAAACGTACTGGTGGCAAACAAGAAACTACAGAAATTGTTACTGTAGAAGAAGATGGCAAGGAACCGGAAACCACAGTTACGGTTCAGGAACTTCCGGAAGATGAAGTTCACTTCTTGGAAAGACCTGAATTTAGGAAACCTGAATACATTGAAGAAATGCCGGAACAAGTCCAAGTTACAGAAGTTGTTTCGAGGGATGGAACCAGCAAAAAGAAAGTGGTGAAAAAGCGTGTAATCAAGAAACGTACTGGTGGCAAACAAGAAACTACAGAAATTGTTACTGTAGAAGAAGATGGCAAGGAACCGGAAACCACAGTTACGGTTCAGGAACTTCCGGAAGATGAAGTTCACTTCTTGGAAAGACCTGAATTTAGGAAACCTGAATACATTGAAGAAATGCCGGAACAAGTCCAAGTTACAGAAGTTGTTTCGAGGGATGGAACCAGCAAAAAGAAAGTGGTGAAAAAGCGTGTAATCAAGAAACGTACTGGTGGCAAACAAGAAACTACAGAAATTGTTACTGTAGAAGAAGATGGCAAGGAACCGGAAACCACAGTTACGGTTCAGGAACTTCCGGAAGATGAAGTTCACTTCTTGGAAAGACCTGAATTTAGGAAACCTGAATACATTGAAGAAATGCCGGAACAAGTCCAAGTTACAGAAGTTGTTTCGAGGGATGGAACCAGCAAAAAGAAAGTGGTGAAAAAGCGTGTAATCAAGAAACGTACTGGTGGCAAACAAGAAACTACAGAAATTGTTACTGTAGAAGAAGATGGCAAGGAACCGGAAACCACAGTTACGGTTCAGGAACTTCCGGAAGATGAAGTTCACTTCTTGGAAAGACCTGAATTTAGGAAACCTGAATACATTGAAGAAATGCCGGAACAAGTCCAAGTTACAGAAGTTGTTTCGAGGGATGGAACCAGCAAAAAGAAAGTGGTGAAAAAGCGTGTAATCAAGAAACGTACTGGTGGCAAACAAGAAACTACAGAAATTGTTACTGTAGAAGAAGATGGCAAGGAACCGGAAACCACAGTTACGGTTCAGGAACTTCCGGAAGATGAAGTTCACTTCTTGGAAAGACCTGAATTTAGGAAACCTGAATACATTGAAGAAATGCCGGAACAAGTCCAAGTTACAGAAGTTGTTTCGAGGGATGGAACCAGCAAAAAGAAAGTGGTGAAAAAGCGTGTAATCAAGAAACGTACTGGTGGCAAACAAGAAACTACAGAAATTGTTACTGTAGAAGAAGATGGCAAGGAACCGGAAACCACAGTTACGGTTCAGGAACTTCCGGAAGATGAAGTTCACTTCTTGGAAAGACCTGAATTTAGGAAACCTGAATACATTGAAGAAATGCCGGAACAAGTCCAAGTTACAGAAGTTGTTTCGAGGGATGGAACCAGCAAAAAGAAAGTGGTGAAAAAGCGTGTAATCAAGAAACGTACTGGTGGCAAACAAGAAACTACAGAAATTGTTACTGTAGAAGAAGATGGCAAGGAACCGGAAACCACAGTTACGGTTCAGGAACTTCCGGAAGATGAAGTTCACTTCTTGGAAAGACCTGAATTTAGGAAACCTGAATACATTGAAGAAATGCCGGAACAAGTCCAAGTTACAGAAGTTGTTTCGAGGGATGGAACCAGCAAAAAGAAAGTGGTGAAAAAGCGTGTAATCAAGAAACGTACTGGTGGCAAACAAGAAACTACAGAAATTGTTACTGTAGAAGAAGATGGCAAGGAACCGGAAACCACAGTTACGGTTCAGGAACTTCCGGAAGATGAAGTTCACTTCTTGGAAAGACCTGAATTTAGGAAACCTGAATACATTGAAGAAATGCCGGAACAAGTCCAAGTTACAGAAGTTGTTTCGAGGGATGGAACCAGCAAAAAGAAAGTGGTGAAAAAGCGTGTAATCAAGAAACGTACTGGTGGCAAACAAGAAACTACAGAAATTGTTACTGTAGAAGAAGATGGCAAGGAACCGGAAACCACAGTTACGGTTCAGGAACTTCCGGAAGATGAAGTTCACTTCTTGGAAAGACCTGAATTTAGGAAACCTGAATACATTGAAGAAATGCCGGAACAAGTCCAAGTTACAGAAGTTGTTTCGAGGGATGGAACCAGCAAAAAGAAAGTGGTGAAAAAGCGTGTAATCAAGAAACGTACTGGTGGCAAACAAGAAACTACAGAAATTGTTACTGTAGAAGAAGATGGCAAGGAACCGGAAACCACAGTTACGGTTCAGGAACTTCCGGAAGATGAAGTTCACTTCTTGGAAAGACCTGAATTTAGGAAACCTGAATACATTGAAGAAATGCCGGAACAAGTCCAAGTTACAGAAGTTGTTTCGAGGGATGGAACCAGCAAAAAGAAAGTGGTGAAAAAGCGTGTAATCAAGAAACGTACTGGTGGCAAACAAGAAACTACAGAAATTGTTACTGTAGAAGAAGATGGCAAGGAACCGGAAACCACAGTTACGGTTCAGGAACTTCCGGAAGATGAAGTTCACTTCTTGGAAAGACCTGAATTTAGGAAACCTGAATACATTGAAGAAATGCCGGAACAAGTCCAAGTTACAGAAGTTGTTTCGAGGGATGGAACCAGCAAAAAGAAAGTGGTGAAAAAGCGTGTAATCAAGAAACGTACTGGTGGCAAACAAGAAACTACAGAAATTGTTACTGTAGAAGAAGATGGCAAGGAACCGGAAACCACAGTTACGGTTCAGGAACTTCCGGAAGATGAAGTTCACTTCTTGGAAAGACCTGAATTTAGGAAACCTGAATACATTGAAGAAATGCCGGAACAAGTCCAAGTTACAGAAGTTGTTTCGAGGGATGGAACCAGCAAAAAGAAAGTGGTGAAAAAGCGTGTAATCAAGAAACGTACTGGTGGCAAACAAGAAACTACAGAAATTGTTACTGTAGAAGAAGATGGCAAGGAACCGGAAACCACAGTTACGGTTCAGGAACTTCCGGAAGATGAAGTTCACTTCTTGGAAAGACCTGAATTTAGGAAACCTGAATACATTGAAGAAATGCCGGAACAAGTCCAAGTTACAGAAGTTGTTTCGAGGGATGGAACCAGCAAAAAGAAAGTGGTGAAAAAGCGTGTAATCAAGAAACGTACTGGTGGCAAACAAGAAACTACAGAAATTGTTACTGTAGAAGAAGATGGCAAGGAACCGGAAACCACAGTTACGGTTCAGGAACTTCCGGAAGATGAAGTTCACTTCTTGGAAAGACCTGAATTTAGGAAACCTGAATACATTGAAGAAATGCCGGAACAAGTCCAAGTTACAGAAGTTGTTTCGAGGGATGGAACCAGCAAAAAGAAAGTGGTGAAAAAGCGTGTAATCAAGAAACGTACTGGTGGCAAACAAGAAACTACAGAAATTGTTACTGTAGAAGAAGATGGCAAGGAACCGGAAACCACAGTTACGGTTCAGGAACTTCCGGAAGATGAAGTTCACTTCTTGGAAAGACCTGAATTTAGGAAACCTGAATACATTGAAGAAATGCCGGAACAAGTCCAAGTTACAGAAGTTGTTTCGAGGGATGGAACCAGCAAAAAGAAAGTGGTGAAAAAGCGTGTAATCAAGAAACGTACTGGTGGCAAACAAGAAACTACAGAAATTGTTACTGTAGAAGAAGATGGCAAGGAACCGGAAACCACAGTTACGGTTCAGGAACTTCCGGAAGATGAAGTTCACTTCTTGGAAAGACCTGAATTTAGGAAACCTGAATACATTGAAGAAATGCCGGAACAAGTCCAAGTTACAGAAGTTGTTTCGAGGGATGGAACCAGCAAAAAGAAAGTGGTGAAAAAGCGTGTAATCAAGAAACGTACTGGTGGCAAACAAGAAACTACAGAAATTGTTACTGTAGAAGAAGATGGCAAGGAACCGGAAACCACAGTTACGGTTCAGGAACTTCCGGAAGATGAAGTTCACTTCTTGGAAAGACCTGAATTTAGGAAACCTGAATACATTGAAGAAATGCCGGAACAAGTCCAAGTTACAGAAGTTGTTTCGAGGGATGGAACCAGCAAAAAGAAAGTGGTGAAAAAGCGTGTAATCAAGAAACGTACTGGTGGCAAACAAGAAACTACAGAAATTGTTACTGTAGAAGAAGATGGCAAGGAACCGGAAACCACAGTTACGGTTCAGGAACTTCCGGAAGATGAAGTTCACTTCTTGGAAAGACCTGAATTTAGGAAACCTGAATACATTGAAGAAATGCCGGAACAAGTCCAAGTTACAGAAGTTGTTTCGAGGGATGGAACCAGCAAAAAGAAAGTGGTGAAAAAGCGTGTAATCAAGAAACGTACTGGTGGCAAACAAGAAACTACAGAAATTGTTACTGTAGAAGAAGATGGCAAGGAACCGGAAACCACAGTTACGGTTCAGGAACTTCCGGAAGATGAAGTTCACTTCTTGGAAAGACCTGAATTTAGGAAACCTGAATACATTGAAGAAATGCCGGAACAAGTCCAAGTTACAGAAGTTGTTTCGAGGGATGGAACCAGCAAAAAGAAAGTGGTGAAAAAGCGTGTAATCAAGAAACGTACTGGTGGCAAACAAGAAACTACAGAAATTGTTACTGTAGAAGAAGATGGCAAGGAACCGGAAACCACAGTTACGGTTCAGGAACTTCCGGAAGATGAAGTTCACTTCTTGGAAAGACCTGAATTTAGGAAACCTGAATACATTGAAGAAATGCCGGAACAAGTCCAAGTTACAGAAGTTGTTTCGAGGGATGGAACCAGCAAAAAGAAAGTGGTGAAAAAGCGTGTAATCAAGAAACGTACTGGTGGCAAACAAGAAACTACAGAAATTGTTACTGTAGAAGAAGATGGCAAGGAACCGGAAACCACAGTTACGGTTCAGGAACTTCCGGAAGATGAAGTTCACTTCTTGGAAAGACCTGAATTTAGGAAACCTGAATACATTGAAGAAATGCCGGAACAAGTCCAAGTTACAGAAGTTGTTTCGAGGGATGGAACCAGCAAAAAGAAAGTGGTGAAAAAGCGTGTAATCAAGAAACGTACTGGTGGCAAACAAGAAACTACAGAAATTGTTACTGTAGAAGAAGATGGCAAGGAACCGGAAACCACAGTTACGGTTCAGGAACTTCCGGAAGATGAAGTTCACTTCTTGGAAAGACCTGAATTTAGGAAACCTGAATACATTGAAGAAATGCCGGAACAAGTCCAAGTTACAGAAGTTGTTTCGAGGGATGGAACCAGCAAAAAGAAAGTGGTGAAAAAGCGTGTAATCAAGAAACGTACTGGTGGCAAACAAGAAACTACAGAAATTGTTACTGTAGAAGAAGATGGCAAGGAACCGGAAACCACAGTTACGGTTCAGGAACTTCCGGAAGATGAAGTTCACTTCTTGGAAAGACCTGAATTTAGGAAACCTGAATACATTGAAGAAATGCCGGAACAAGTCCAAGTTACAGAAGTTGTTTCGAGGGATGGAACCAGCAAAAAGAAAGTGGTGAAAAAGCGTGTAATCAAGAAACGTACTGGTGGCAAACAAGAAACTACAGAAATTGTTACTGTAGAAGAAGATGGCAAGGAACCGGAAACCACAGTTACGGTTCAGGAACTTCCGGAAGATGAAGTTCACTTCTTGGAAAGACCTGAATTTAGGAAACCTGAATACATTGAAGAAATGCCGGAACAAGTCCAAGTTACAGAAGTTGTTTCGAGGGATGGAACCAGCAAAAAGAAAGTGGTGAAAAAGCGTGTAATCAAGAAACGTACTGGTGGCAAACAAGAAACTACAGAAATTGTTACTGTAGAAGAAGATGGCAAGGAACCGGAAACCACAGTTACGGTTCAGGAACTTCCGGAAGATGAAGTTCACTTCTTGGAAAGACCTGAATTTAGGAAACCTGAATACATTGAAGAAATGCCGGAACAAGTCCAAGTTACAGAAGTTGTTTCGAGGGATGGAACCAGCAAAAAGAAAGTGGTGAAAAAGCGTGTAATCAAGAAACGTACTGGTGGCAAACAAGAAACTACAGAAATTGTTACTGTAGAAGAAGATGGCAAGGAACCGGAAACCACAGTTACGGTTCAGGAACTTCCGGAAGATGAAGTTCACTTCTTGGAAAGACCTGAATTTAGGAAACCTGAATACATTGAAGAAATGCCGGAACAAGTCCAAGTTACAGAAGTTGTTTCGAGGGATGGAACCAGCAAAAAGAAAGTGGTGAAAAAGCGTGTAATCAAGAAACGTACTGGTGGCAAACAAGAAACTACAGAAATTGTTACTGTAGAAGAAGATGGCAAGGAACCGGAAACCACAGTTACGGTTCAGGAACTTCCGGAAGATGAAGTTCACTTCTTGGAAAGACCTGAATTTAGGAAACCTGAATACATTGAAGAAATGCCGGAACAAGTCCAAGTTACAGAAGTTGTTTCGAGGGATGGAACCAGCAAAAAGAAAGTGGTGAAAAAGCGTGTAATCAAGAAACGTACTGGTGGCAAACAAGAAACTACAGAAATTGTTACTGTAGAAGAAGATGGCAAGGAACCGGAAACCACAGTTACGGTTCAGGAACTTCCGGAAGATGAAGTTCACTTCTTGGAAAGACCTGAATTTAGGAAACCTGAATACATTGAAGAAATGCCGGAACAAGTCCAAGTTACAGAAGTTGTTTCGAGGGATGGAACCAGCAAAAAGAAAGTGGTGAAAAAGCGTGTAATCAAGAAACGTACTGGTGGCAAACAAGAAACTACAGAAATTGTTACTGTAGAAGAAGATGGCAAGGAACCGGAAACCACAGTTACGGTTCAGGAACTTCCGGAAGATGAAGTTCACTTCTTGGAAAGACCTGAATTTAGGAAACCTGAATACATTGAAGAAATGCCGGAACAAGTCCAAGTTACAGAAGTTGTTTCGAGGGATGGAACCAGCAAAAAGAAAGTGGTGAAAAAGCGTGTAATCAAGAAACGTACTGGTGGCAAACAAGAAACTACAGAAATTGTTACTGTAGAAGAAGATGGCAAGGAACCGGAAACCACAGTTACGGTTCAGGAACTTCCGGAAGATGAAGTTCACTTCTTGGAAAGACCTGAATTTAGGAAACCTGAATACATTGAAGAAATGCCGGAACAAGTCCAAGTTACAGAAGTTGTTTCGAGGGATGGAACCAGCAAAAAGAAAGTGGTGAAAAAGCGTGTAATCAAGAAACGTACTGGTGGCAAACAAGAAACTACAGAAATTGTTACTGTAGAAGAAGATGGCAAGGAACCGGAAACCACAGTTACGGTTCAGGAACTTCCGGAAGATGAAGTTCACTTCTTGGAAAGACCTGAATTTAGGAAACCTGAATACATTGAAGAAATGCCGGAACAAGTCCAAGTTACAGAAGTTGTTTCGAGGGATGGAACCAGCAAAAAGAAAGTGGTGAAAAAGCGTGTAATCAAGAAACGTACTGGTGGCAAACAAGAAACTACAGAAATTGTTACTGTAGAAGAAGATGGCAAGGAACCGGAAACCACAGTTACGGTTCAGGAACTTCCGGAAGATGAAGTTCACTTCTTGGAAAGACCTGAATTTAGGAAACCTGAATACATTGAAGAAATGCCGGAACAAGTCCAAGTTACAGAAGTTGTTTCGAGGGATGGAACCAGCAAAAAGAAAGTGGTGAAAAAGCGTGTAATCAAGAAACGTACTGGTGGCAAACAAGAAACTACAGAAATTGTTACTGTAGAAGAAGATGGCAAGGAACCGGAAACCACAGTTACGGTTCAGGAACTTCCGGAAGATGAAGTTCACTTCTTGGAAAGACCTGAATTTAGGAAACCTGAATACATTGAAGAAATGCCGGAACAAGTCCAAGTTACAGAAGTTGTTTCGAGGGATGGAACCAGCAAAAAGAAAGTGGTGAAAAAGCGTGTAATCAAGAAACGTACTGGTGGCAAACAAGAAACTACAGAAATTGTTACTGTAGAAGAAGATGGCAAGGAACCGGAAACCACAGTTACGGTTCAGGAACTTCCGGAAGATGAAGTTCACTTCTTGGAAAGACCTGAATTTAGGAAACCTGAATACATTGAAGAAATGCCGGAACAAGTCCAAGTTACAGAAGTTGTTTCGAGGGATGGAACCAGCAAAAAGAAAGTGGTGAAAAAGCGTGTAATCAAGAAACGTACTGGTGGCAAACAAGAAACTACAGAAATTGTTACTGTAGAAGAAGATGGCAAGGAACCGGAAACCACAGTTACGGTTCAGGAACTTCCGGAAGATGAAGTTCACTTCTTGGAAAGACCTGAATTTAGGAAACCTGAATACATTGAAGAAATGCCGGAACAAGTCCAAGTTACAGAAGTTGTTTCGAGGGATGGAACCAGCAAAAAGAAAGTGGTGAAAAAGCGTGTAATCAAGAAACGTACTGGTGGCAAACAAGAAACTACAGAAATTGTTACTGTAGAAGAAGATGGCAAGGAACCGGAAACCACAGTTACGGTTCAGGAACTTCCGGAAGATGAAGTTCACTTCTTGGAAAGACCTGAATTTAGGAAACCTGAATACATTGAAGAAATGCCGGAACAAGTCCAAGTTACAGAAGTTGTTTCGAGGGATGGAACCAGCAAAAAGAAAGTGGTGAAAAAGCGTGTAATCAAGAAACGTACTGGTGGCAAACAAGAAACTACAGAAATTGTTACTGTAGAAGAAGATGGCAAGGAACCGGAAACCACAGTTACGGTTCAGGAACTTCCGGAAGATGAAGTTCACTTCTTGGAAAGACCTGAATTTAGGAAACCTGAATACATTGAAGAAATGCCGGAACAAGTCCAAGTTACAGAAGTTGTTTCGAGGGATGGAACCAGCAAAAAGAAAGTGGTGAAAAAGCGTGTAATCAAGAAACGTACTGGTGGCAAACAAGAAACTACAGAAATTGTTACTGTAGAAGAAGATGGCAAGGAACCGGAAACCACAGTTACGGTTCAGGAACTTCCGGAAGATGAAGTTCACTTCTTGGAAAGACCTGAATTTAGGAAACCTGAATACATTGAAGAAATGCCGGAACAAGTCCAAGTTACAGAAGTTGTTTCGAGGGATGGAACCAGCAAAAAGAAAGTGGTGAAAAAGCGTGTAATCAAGAAACGTACTGGTGGCAAACAAGAAACTACAGAAATTGTTACTGTAGAAGAAGATGGCAAGGAACCGGAAACCACAGTTACGGTTCAGGAACTTCCGGAAGATGAAGTTCACTTCTTGGAAAGACCTGAATTTAGGAAACCTGAATACATTGAAGAAATGCCGGAACAAGTCCAAGTTACAGAAGTTGTTTCGAGGGATGGAACCAGCAAAAAGAAAGTGGTGAAAAAGCGTGTAATCAAGAAACGTACTGGTGGCAAACAAGAAACTACAGAAATTGTTACTGTAGAAGAAGATGGCAAGGAACCGGAAACCACAGTTACGGTTCAGGAACTTCCGGAAGATGAAGTTCACTTCTTGGAAAGACCTGAATTTAGGAAACCTGAATACATTGAAGAAATGCCGGAACAAGTCCAAGTTACAGAAGTTGTTTCGAGGGATGGAACCAGCAAAAAGAAAGTGGTGAAAAAGCGTGTAATCAAGAAACGTACTGGTGGCAAACAAGAAACTACAGAAATTGTTACTGTAGAAGAAGATGGCAAGGAACCGGAAACCACAGTTACGGTTCAGGAACTTCCGGAAGATGAAGTTCACTTCTTGGAAAGACCTGAATTTAGGAAACCTGAATACATTGAAGAAATGCCGGAACAAGTCCAAGTTACAGAAGTTGTTTCGAGGGATGGAACCAGCAAAAAGAAAGTGGTGAAAAAGCGTGTAATCAAGAAACGTACTGGTGGCAAACAAGAAACTACAGAAATTGTTACTGTAGAAGAAGATGGCAAGGAACCGGAAACCACAGTTACGGTTCAGGAACTTCCGGAAGATGAAGTTCACTTCTTGGAAAGACCTGAATTTAGGAAACCTGAATACATTGAAGAAATGCCGGAACAAGTCCAAGTTACAGAAGTTGTTTCGAGGGATGGAACCAGCAAAAAGAAAGTGGTGAAAAAGCGTGTAATCAAGAAACGTACTGGTGGCAAACAAGAAACTACAGAAATTGTTACTGTAGAAGAAGATGGCAAGGAACCGGAAACCACAGTTACGGTTCAGGAACTTCCGGAAGATGAAGTTCACTTCTTGGAAAGACCTGAATTTAGGAAACCTGAATACATTGAAGAAATGCCGGAACAAGTCCAAGTTACAGAAGTTGTTTCGAGGGATGGAACCAGCAAAAAGAAAGTGGTGAAAAAGCGTGTAATCAAGAAACGTACTGGTGGCAAACAAGAAACTACAGAAATTGTTACTGTAGAAGAAGATGGCAAGGAACCGGAAACCACAGTTACGGTTCAGGAACTTCCGGAAGATGAAGTTCACTTCTTGGAAAGACCTGAATTTAGGAAACCTGAATACATTGAAGAAATGCCGGAACAAGTCCAAGTTACAGAAGTTGTTTCGAGGGATGGAACCAGCAAAAAGAAAGTGGTGAAAAAGCGTGTAATCAAGAAACGTACTGGTGGCAAACAAGAAACTACAGAAATTGTTACTGTAGAAGAAGATGGCAAGGAACCGGAAACCACAGTTACGGTTCAGGAACTTCCGGAAGATGAAGTTCACTTCTTGGAAAGACCTGAATTTAGGAAACCTGAATACATTGAAGAAATGCCGGAACAAGTCCAAGTTACAGAAGTTGTTTCGAGGGATGGAACCAGCAAAAAGAAAGTGGTGAAAAAGCGTGTAATCAAGAAACGTACTGGTGGCAAACAAGAAACTACAGAAATTGTTACTGTAGAAGAAGATGGCAAGGAACCGGAAACCACAGTTACGGTTCAGGAACTTCCGGAAGATGAAGTTCACTTCTTGGAAAGACCTGAATTTAGGAAACCTGAATACATTGAAGAAATGCCGGAACAAGTCCAAGTTACAGAAGTTGTTTCGAGGGATGGAACCAGCAAAAAGAAAGTGGTGAAAAAGCGTGTAATCAAGAAACGTACTGGTGGCAAACAAGAAACTACAGAAATTGTTACTGTAGAAGAAGATGGCAAGGAACCGGAAACCACAGTTACGGTTCAGGAACTTCCGGAAGATGAAGTTCACTTCTTGGAAAGACCTGAATTTAGGAAACCTGAATACATTGAAGAAATGCCGGAACAAGTCCAAGTTACAGAAGTTGTTTCGAGGGATGGAACCAGCAAAAAGAAAGTGGTGAAAAAGCGTGTAATCAAGAAACGTACTGGTGGCAAACAAGAAACTACAGAAATTGTTACTGTAGAAGAAGATGGCAAGGAACCGGAAACCACAGTTACGGTTCAGGAACTTCCGGAAGATGAAGTTCACTTCTTGGAAAGACCTGAATTTAGGAAACCTGAATACATTGAAGAAATGCCGGAACAAGTCCAAGTTACAGAAGTTGTTTCGAGGGATGGAACCAGCAAAAAGAAAGTGGTGAAAAAGCGTGTAATCAAGAAACGTACTGGTGGCAAACAAGAAACTACAGAAATTGTTACTGTAGAAGAAGATGGCAAGGAACCGGAAACCACAGTTACGGTTCAGGAACTTCCGGAAGATGAAGTTCACTTCTTGGAAAGACCTGAATTTAGGAAACCTGAATACATTGAAGAAATGCCGGAACAAGTCCAAGTTACAGAAGTTGTTTCGAGGGATGGAACCAGCAAAAAGAAAGTGGTGAAAAAGCGTGTAATCAAGAAACGTACTGGTGGCAAACAAGAAACTACAGAAATTGTTACTGTAGAAGAAGATGGCAAGGAACCGGAAACCACAGTTACGGTTCAGGAACTTCCGGAAGATGAAGTTCACTTCTTGGAAAGACCTGAATTTAGGAAACCTGAATACATTGAAGAAATGCCGGAACAAGTCCAAGTTACAGAAGTTGTTTCGAGGGATGGAACCAGCAAAAAGAAAGTGGTGAAAAAGCGTGTAATCAAGAAACGTACTGGTGGCAAACAAGAAACTACAGAAATTGTTACTGTAGAAGAAGATGGCAAGGAACCGGAAACCACAGTTACGGTTCAGGAACTTCCGGAAGATGAAGTTCACTTCTTGGAAAGACCTGAATTTAGGAAACCTGAATACATTGAAGAAATGCCGGAACAAGTCCAAGTTACAGAAGTTGTTTCGAGGGATGGAACCAGCAAAAAGAAAGTGGTGAAAAAGCGTGTAATCAAGAAACGTACTGGTGGCAAACAAGAAACTACAGAAATTGTTACTGTAGAAGAAGATGGCAAGGAACCGGAAACCACAGTTACGGTTCAGGAACTTCCGGAAGATGAAGTTCACTTCTTGGAAAGACCTGAATTTAGGAAACCTGAATACATTGAAGAAATGCCGGAACAAGTCCAAGTTACAGAAGTTGTTTCGAGGGATGGAACCAGCAAAAAGAAAGTGGTGAAAAAGCGTGTAATCAAGAAACGTACTGGTGGCAAACAAGAAACTACAGAAATTGTTACTGTAGAAGAAGATGGCAAGGAACCGGAAACCACAGTTACGGTTCAGGAACTTCCGGAAGATGAAGTTCACTTCTTGGAAAGACCTGAATTTAGGAAACCTGAATACATTGAAGAAATGCCGGAACAAGTCCAAGTTACAGAAGTTGTTTCGAGGGATGGAACCAGCAAAAAGAAAGTGGTGAAAAAGCGTGTAATCAAGAAACGTACTGGTGGCAAACAAGAAACTACAGAAATTGTTACTGTAGAAGAAGATGGCAAGGAACCGGAAACCACAGTTACGGTTCAGGAACTTCCGGAAGATGAAGTTCACTTCTTGGAAAGACCTGAATTTAGGAAACCTGAATACATTGAAGAAATGCCGGAACAAGTCCAAGTTACAGAAGTTGTTTCGAGGGATGGAACCAGCAAAAAGAAAGTGGTGAAAAAGCGTGTAATCAAGAAACGTACTGGTGGCAAACAAGAAACTACAGAAATTGTTACTGTAGAAGAAGATGGCAAGGAACCGGAAACCACAGTTACGGTTCAGGAACTTCCGGAAGATGAAGTTCACTTCTTGGAAAGACCTGAATTTAGGAAACCTGAATACATTGAAGAAATGCCGGAACAAGTCCAAGTTACAGAAGTTGTTTCGAGGGATGGAACCAGCAAAAAGAAAGTGGTGAAAAAGCGTGTAATCAAGAAACGTACTGGTGGCAAACAAGAAACTACAGAAATTGTTACTGTAGAAGAAGATGGCAAGGAACCGGAAACCACAGTTACGGTTCAGGAACTTCCGGAAGATGAAGTTCACTTCTTGGAAAGACCTGAATTTAGGAAACCTGAATACATTGAAGAAATGCCGGAACAAGTCCAAGTTACAGAAGTTGTTTCGAGGGATGGAACCAGCAAAAAGAAAGTGGTGAAAAAGCGTGTAATCAAGAAACGTACTGGTGGCAAACAAGAAACTACAGAAATTGTTACTGTAGAAGAAGATGGCAAGGAACCGGAAACCACAGTTACGGTTCAGGAACTTCCGGAAGATGAAGTTCACTTCTTGGAAAGACCTGAATTTAGGAAACCTGAATACATTGAAGAAATGCCGGAACAAGTCCAAGTTACAGAAGTTGTTTCGAGGGATGGAACCAGCAAAAAGAAAGTGGTGAAAAAGCGTGTAATCAAGAAACGTACTGGTGGCAAACAAGAAACTACAGAAATTGTTACTGTAGAAGAAGATGGCAAGGAACCGGAAACCACAGTTACGGTTCAGGAACTTCCGGAAGATGAAGTTCACTTCTTGGAAAGACCTGAATTTAGGAAACCTGAATACATTGAAGAAATGCCGGAACAAGTCCAAGTTACAGAAGTTGTTTCGAGGGATGGAACCAGCAAAAAGAAAGTGGTGAAAAAGCGTGTAATCAAGAAACGTACTGGTGGCAAACAAGAAACTACAGAAATTGTTACTGTAGAAGAAGATGGCAAGGAACCGGAAACCACAGTTACGGTTCAGGAACTTCCGGAAGATGAAGTTCACTTCTTGGAAAGACCTGAATTTAGGAAACCTGAATACATTGAAGAAATGCCGGAACAAGTCCAAGTTACAGAAGTTGTTTCGAGGGATGGAACCAGCAAAAAGAAAGTGGTGAAAAAGCGTGTAATCAAGAAACGTACTGGTGGCAAACAAGAAACTACAGAAATTGTTACTGTAGAAGAAGATGGCAAGGAACCGGAAACCACAGTTACGGTTCAGGAACTTCCGGAAGATGAAGTTCACTTCTTGGAAAGACCTGAATTTAGGAAACCTGAATACATTGAAGAAATGCCGGAACAAGTCCAAGTTACAGAAGTTGTTTCGAGGGATGGAACCAGCAAAAAGAAAGTGGTGAAAAAGCGTGTAATCAAGAAACGTACTGGTGGCAAACAAGAAACTACAGAAATTGTTACTGTAGAAGAAGATGGCAAGGAACCGGAAACCACAGTTACGGTTCAGGAACTTCCGGAAGATGAAGTTCACTTCTTGGAAAGACCTGAATTTAGGAAACCTGAATACATTGAAGAAATGCCGGAACAAGTCCAAGTTACAGAAGTTGTTTCGAGGGATGGAACCAGCAAAAAGAAAGTGGTGAAAAAGCGTGTAATCAAGAAACGTACTGGTGGCAAACAAGAAACTACAGAAATTGTTACTGTAGAAGAAGATGGCAAGGAACCGGAAACCACAGTTACGGTTCAGGAACTTCCGGAAGATGAAGTTCACTTCTTGGAAAGACCTGAATTTAGGAAACCTGAATACATTGAAGAAATGCCGGAACAAGTCCAAGTTACAGAAGTTGTTTCGAGGGATGGAACCAGCAAAAAGAAAGTGGTGAAAAAGCGTGTAATCAAGAAACGTACTGGTGGCAAACAAGAAACTACAGAAATTGTTACTGTAGAAGAAGATGGCAAGGAACCGGAAACCACAGTTACGGTTCAGGAACTTCCGGAAGATGAAGTTCACTTCTTGGAAAGACCTGAATTTAGGAAACCTGAATACATTGAAGAAATGCCGGAACAAGTCCAAGTTACAGAAGTTGTTTCGAGGGATGGAACCAGCAAAAAGAAAGTGGTGAAAAAGCGTGTAATCAAGAAACGTACTGGTGGCAAACAAGAAACTACAGAAATTGTTACTGTAGAAGAAGATGGCAAGGAACCGGAAACCACAGTTACGGTTCAGGAACTTCCGGAAGATGAAGTTCACTTCTTGGAAAGACCTGAATTTAGGAAACCTGAATACATTGAAGAAATGCCGGAACAAGTCCAAGTTACAGAAGTTGTTTCGAGGGATGGAACCAGCAAAAAGAAAGTGGTGAAAAAGCGTGTAATCAAGAAACGTACTGGTGGCAAACAAGAAACTACAGAAATTGTTACTGTAGAAGAAGATGGCAAGGAACCGGAAACCACAGTTACGGTTCAGGAACTTCCGGAAGATGAAGTTCACTTCTTGGAAAGACCTGAATTTAGGAAACCTGAATACATTGAAGAAATGCCGGAACAAGTCCAAGTTACAGAAGTTGTTTCGAGGGATGGAACCAGCAAAAAGAAAGTGGTGAAAAAGCGTGTAATCAAGAAACGTACTGGTGGCAAACAAGAAACTACAGAAATTGTTACTGTAGAAGAAGATGGCAAGGAACCGGAAACCACAGTTACGGTTCAGGAACTTCCGGAAGATGAAGTTCACTTCTTGGAAAGACCTGAATTTAGGAAACCTGAATACATTGAAGAAATGCCGGAACAAGTCCAAGTTACAGAAGTTGTTTCGAGGGATGGAACCAGCAAAAAGAAAGTGGTGAAAAAGCGTGTAATCAAGAAACGTACTGGTGGCAAACAAGAAACTACAGAAATTGTTACTGTAGAAGAAGATGGCAAGGAACCGGAAACCACAGTTACGGTTCAGGAACTTCCGGAAGATGAAGTTCACTTCTTGGAAAGACCTGAATTTAGGAAACCTGAATACATTGAAGAAATGCCGGAACAAGTCCAAGTTACAGAAGTTGTTTCGAGGGATGGAACCAGCAAAAAGAAAGTGGTGAAAAAGCGTGTAATCAAGAAACGTACTGGTGGCAAACAAGAAACTACAGAAATTGTTACTGTAGAAGAAGATGGCAAGGAACCGGAAACCACAGTTACGGTTCAGGAACTTCCGGAAGATGAAGTTCACTTCTTGGAAAGACCTGAATTTAGGAAACCTGAATACATTGAAGAAATGCCGGAACAAGTCCAAGTTACAGAAGTTGTTTCGAGGGATGGAACCAGCAAAAAGAAAGTGGTGAAAAAGCGTGTAATCAAGAAACGTACTGGTGGCAAACAAGAAACTACAGAAATTGTTACTGTAGAAGAAGATGGCAAGGAACCGGAAACCACAGTTACGGTTCAGGAACTTCCGGAAGATGAAGTTCACTTCTTGGAAAGACCTGAATTTAGGAAACCTGAATACATTGAAGAAATGCCGGAACAAGTCCAAGTTACAGAAGTTGTTTCGAGGGATGGAACCAGCAAAAAGAAAGTGGTGAAAAAGCGTGTAATCAAGAAACGTACTGGTGGCAAACAAGAAACTACAGAAATTGTTACTGTAGAAGAAGATGGCAAGGAACCGGAAACCACAGTTACGGTTCAGGAACTTCCGGAAGATGAAGTTCACTTCTTGGAAAGACCTGAATTTAGGAAACCTGAATACATTGAAGAAATGCCGGAACAAGTCCAAGTTACAGAAGTTGTTTCGAGGGATGGAACCAGCAAAAAGAAAGTGGTGAAAAAGCGTGTAATCAAGAAACGTACTGGTGGCAAACAAGAAACTACAGAAATTGTTACTGTAGAAGAAGATGGCAAGGAACCGGAAACCACAGTTACGGTTCAGGAACTTCCGGAAGATGAAGTTCACTTCTTGGAAAGACCTGAATTTAGGAAACCTGAATACATTGAAGAAATGCCGGAACAAGTCCAAGTTACAGAAGTTGTTTCGAGGGATGGAACCAGCAAAAAGAAAGTGGTGAAAAAGCGTGTAATCAAGAAACGTACTGGTGGCAAACAAGAAACTACAGAAATTGTTACTGTAGAAGAAGATGGCAAGGAACCGGAAACCACAGTTACGGTTCAGGAACTTCCGGAAGATGAAGTTCACTTCTTGGAAAGACCTGAATTTAGGAAACCTGAATACATTGAAGAAATGCCGGAACAAGTCCAAGTTACAGAAGTTGTTTCGAGGGATGGAACCAGCAAAAAGAAAGTGGTGAAAAAGCGTGTAATCAAGAAACGTACTGGTGGCAAACAAGAAACTACAGAAATTGTTACTGTAGAAGAAGATGGCAAGGAACCGGAAACCACAGTTACGGTTCAGGAACTTCCGGAAGATGAAGTTCACTTCTTGGAAAGACCTGAATTTAGGAAACCTGAATACATTGAAGAAATGCCGGAACAAGTCCAAGTTACAGAAGTTGTTTCGAGGGATGGAACCAGCAAAAAGAAAGTGGTGAAAAAGCGTGTAATCAAGAAACGTACTGGTGGCAAACAAGAAACTACAGAAATTGTTACTGTAGAAGAAGATGGCAAGGAACCGGAAACCACAGTTACGGTTCAGGAACTTCCGGAAGATGAAGTTCACTTCTTGGAAAGACCTGAATTTAGGAAACCTGAATACATTGAAGAAATGCCGGAACAAGTCCAAGTTACAGAAGTTGTTTCGAGGGATGGAACCAGCAAAAAGAAAGTGGTGAAAAAGCGTGTAATCAAGAAACGTACTGGTGGCAAACAAGAAACTACAGAAATTGTTACTGTAGAAGAAGATGGCAAGGAACCGGAAACCACAGTTACGGTTCAGGAACTTCCGGAAGATGAAGTTCACTTCTTGGAAAGACCTGAATTTAGGAAACCTGAATACATTGAAGAAATGCCGGAACAAGTCCAAGTTACAGAAGTTGTTTCGAGGGATGGAACCAGCAAAAAGAAAGTGGTGAAAAAGCGTGTAATCAAGAAACGTACTGGTGGCAAACAAGAAACTACAGAAATTGTTACTGTAGAAGAAGATGGCAAGGAACCGGAAACCACAGTTACGGTTCAGGAACTTCCGGAAGATGAAGTTCACTTCTTGGAAAGACCTGAATTTAGGAAACCTGAATACATTGAAGAAATGCCGGAACAAGTCCAAGTTACAGAAGTTGTTTCGAGGGATGGAACCAGCAAAAAGAAAGTGGTGAAAAAGCGTGTAATCAAGAAACGTACTGGTGGCAAACAAGAAACTACAGAAATTGTTACTGTAGAAGAAGATGGCAAGGAACCGGAAACCACAGTTACGGTTCAGGAACTTCCGGAAGATGAAGTTCACTTCTTGGAAAGACCTGAATTTAGGAAACCTGAATACATTGAAGAAATGCCGGAACAAGTCCAAGTTACAGAAGTTGTTTCGAGGGATGGAACCAGCAAAAAGAAAGTGGTGAAAAAGCGTGTAATCAAGAAACGTACTGGTGGCAAACAAGAAACTACAGAAATTGTTACTGTAGAAGAAGATGGCAAGGAACCGGAAACCACAGTTACGGTTCAGGAACTTCCGGAAGATGAAGTTCACTTCTTGGAAAGACCTGAATTTAGGAAACCTGAATACATTGAAGAAATGCCGGAACAAGTCCAAGTTACAGAAGTTGTTTCGAGGGATGGAACCAGCAAAAAGAAAGTGGTGAAAAAGCGTGTAATCAAGAAACGTACTGGTGGCAAACAAGAAACTACAGAAATTGTTACTGTAGAAGAAGATGGCAAGGAACCGGAAACCACAGTTACGGTTCAGGAACTTCCGGAAGATGAAGTTCACTTCTTGGAAAGACCTGAATTTAGGAAACCTGAATACATTGAAGAAATGCCGGAACAAGTCCAAGTTACAGAAGTTGTTTCGAGGGATGGAACCAGCAAAAAGAAAGTGGTGAAAAAGCGTGTAATCAAGAAACGTACTGGTGGCAAACAAGAAACTACAGAAATTGTTACTGTAGAAGAAGATGGCAAGGAACCGGAAACCACAGTTACGGTTCAGGAACTTCCGGAAGATGAAGTTCACTTCTTGGAAAGACCTGAATTTAGGAAACCTGAATACATTGAAGAAATGCCGGAACAAGTCCAAGTTACAGAAGTTGTTTCGAGGGATGGAACCAGCAAAAAGAAAGTGGTGAAAAAGCGTGTAATCAAGAAACGTACTGGTGGCAAACAAGAAACTACAGAAATTGTTACTGTAGAAGAAGATGGCAAGGAACCGGAAACCACAGTTACGGTTCAGGAACTTCCGGAAGATGAAGTTCACTTCTTGGAAAGACCTGAATTTAGGAAACCTGAATACATTGAAGAAATGCCGGAACAAGTCCAAGTTACAGAAGTTGTTTCGAGGGATGGAACCAGCAAAAAGAAAGTGGTGAAAAAGCGTGTAATCAAGAAACGTACTGGTGGCAAACAAGAAACTACAGAAATTGTTACTGTAGAAGAAGATGGCAAGGAACCGGAAACCACAGTTACGGTTCAGGAACTTCCGGAAGATGAAGTTCACTTCTTGGAAAGACCTGAATTTAGGAAACCTGAATACATTGAAGAAATGCCGGAACAAGTCCAAGTTACAGAAGTTGTTTCGAGGGATGGAACCAGCAAAAAGAAAGTGGTGAAAAAGCGTGTAATCAAGAAACGTACTGGTGGCAAACAAGAAACTACAGAAATTGTTACTGTAGAAGAAGATGGCAAGGAACCGGAAACCACAGTTACGGTTCAGGAACTTCCGGAAGATGAAGTTCACTTCTTGGAAAGACCTGAATTTAGGAAACCTGAATACATTGAAGAAATGCCGGAACAAGTCCAAGTTACAGAAGTTGTTTCGAGGGATGGAACCAGCAAAAAGAAAGTGGTGAAAAAGCGTGTAATCAAGAAACGTACTGGTGGCAAACAAGAAACTACAGAAATTGTTACTGTAGAAGAAGATGGCAAGGAACCGGAAACCACAGTTACGGTTCAGGAACTTCCGGAAGATGAAGTTCACTTCTTGGAAAGACCTGAATTTAGGAAACCTGAATACATTGAAGAAATGCCGGAACAAGTCCAAGTTACAGAAGTTGTTTCGAGGGATGGAACCAGCAAAAAGAAAGTGGTGAAAAAGCGTGTAATCAAGAAACGTACTGGTGGCAAACAAGAAACTACAGAAATTGTTACTGTAGAAGAAGATGGCAAGGAACCGGAAACCACAGTTACGGTTCAGGAACTTCCGGAAGATGAAGTTCACTTCTTGGAAAGACCTGAATTTAGGAAACCTGAATACATTGAAGAAATGCCGGAACAAGTCCAAGTTACAGAAGTTGTTTCGAGGGATGGAACCAGCAAAAAGAAAGTGGTGAAAAAGCGTGTAATCAAGAAACGTACTGGTGGCAAACAAGAAACTACAGAAATTGTTACTGTAGAAGAAGATGGCAAGGAACCGGAAACCACAGTTACGGTTCAGGAACTTCCGGAAGATGAAGTTCACTTCTTGGAAAGACCTGAATTTAGGAAACCTGAATACATTGAAGAAATGCCGGAACAAGTCCAAGTTACAGAAGTTGTTTCGAGGGATGGAACCAGCAAAAAGAAAGTGGTGAAAAAGCGTGTAATCAAGAAACGTACTGGTGGCAAACAAGAAACTACAGAAATTGTTACTGTAGAAGAAGATGGCAAGGAACCGGAAACCACAGTTACGGTTCAGGAACTTCCGGAAGATGAAGTTCACTTCTTGGAAAGACCTGAATTTAGGAAACCTGAATACATTGAAGAAATGCCGGAACAAGTCCAAGTTACAGAAGTTGTTTCGAGGGATGGAACCAGCAAAAAGAAAGTGGTGAAAAAGCGTGTAATCAAGAAACGTACTGGTGGCAAACAAGAAACTACAGAAATTGTTACTGTAGAAGAAGATGGCAAGGAACCGGAAACCACAGTTACGGTTCAGGAACTTCCGGAAGATGAAGTTCACTTCTTGGAAAGACCTGAATTTAGGAAACCTGAATACATTGAAGAAATGCCGGAACAAGTCCAAGTTACAGAAGTTGTTTCGAGGGATGGAACCAGCAAAAAGAAAGTGGTGAAAAAGCGTGTAATCAAGAAACGTACTGGTGGCAAACAAGAAACTACAGAAATTGTTACTGTAGAAGAAGATGGCAAGGAACCGGAAACCACAGTTACGGTTCAGGAACTTCCGGAAGATGAAGTTCACTTCTTGGAAAGACCTGAATTTAGGAAACCTGAATACATTGAAGAAATGCCGGAACAAGTCCAAGTTACAGAAGTTGTTTCGAGGGATGGAACCAGCAAAAAGAAAGTGGTGAAAAAGCGTGTAATCAAGAAACGTACTGGTGGCAAACAAGAAACTACAGAAATTGTTACTGTAGAAGAAGATGGCAAGGAACCGGAAACCACAGTTACGGTTCAGGAACTTCCGGAAGATGAAGTTCACTTCTTGGAAAGACCTGAATTTAGGAAACCTGAATACATTGAAGAAATGCCGGAACAAGTCCAAGTTACAGAAGTTGTTTCGAGGGATGGAACCAGCAAAAAGAAAGTGGTGAAAAAGCGTGTAATCAAGAAACGTACTGGTGGCAAACAAGAAACTACAGAAATTGTTACTGTAGAAGAAGATGGCAAGGAACCGGAAACCACAGTTACGGTTCAGGAACTTCCGGAAGATGAAGTTCACTTCTTGGAAAGACCTGAATTTAGGAAACCTGAATACATTGAAGAAATGCCGGAACAAGTCCAAGTTACAGAAGTTGTTTCGAGGGATGGAACCAGCAAAAAGAAAGTGGTGAAAAAGCGTGTAATCAAGAAACGTACTGGTGGCAAACAAGAAACTACAGAAATTGTTACTGTAGAAGAAGATGGCAAGGAACCGGAAACCACAGTTACGGTTCAGGAACTTCCGGAAGATGAAGTTCACTTCTTGGAAAGACCTGAATTTAGGAAACCTGAATACATTGAAGAAATGCCGGAACAAGTCCAAGTTACAGAAGTTGTTTCGAGGGATGGAACCAGCAAAAAGAAAGTGGTGAAAAAGCGTGTAATCAAGAAACGTACTGGTGGCAAACAAGAAACTACAGAAATTGTTACTGTAGAAGAAGATGGCAAGGAACCGGAAACCACAGTTACGGTTCAGGAACTTCCGGAAGATGAAGTTCACTTCTTGGAAAGACCTGAATTTAGGAAACCTGAATACATTGAAGAAATGCCGGAACAAGTCCAAGTTACAGAAGTTGTTTCGAGGGATGGAACCAGCAAAAAGAAAGTGGTGAAAAAGCGTGTAATCAAGAAACGTACTGGTGGCAAACAAGAAACTACAGAAATTGTTACTGTAGAAGAAGATGGCAAGGAACCGGAAACCACAGTTACGGTTCAGGAACTTCCGGAAGATGAAGTTCACTTCTTGGAAAGACCTGAATTTAGGAAACCTGAATACATTGAAGAAATGCCGGAACAAGTCCAAGTTACAGAAGTTGTTTCGAGGGATGGAACCAGCAAAAAGAAAGTGGTGAAAAAGCGTGTAATCAAGAAACGTACTGGTGGCAAACAAGAAACTACAGAAATTGTTACTGTAGAAGAAGATGGCAAGGAACCGGAAACCACAGTTACGGTTCAGGAACTTCCGGAAGATGAAGTTCACTTCTTGGAAAGACCTGAATTTAGGAAACCTGAATACATTGAAGAAATGCCGGAACAAGTCCAAGTTACAGAAGTTGTTTCGAGGGATGGAACCAGCAAAAAGAAAGTGGTGAAAAAGCGTGTAATCAAGAAACGTACTGGTGGCAAACAAGAAACTACAGAAATTGTTACTGTAGAAGAAGATGGCAAGGAACCGGAAACCACAGTTACGGTTCAGGAACTTCCGGAAGATGAAGTTCACTTCTTGGAAAGACCTGAATTTAGGAAACCTGAATACATTGAAGAAATGCCGGAACAAGTCCAAGTTACAGAAGTTGTTTCGAGGGATGGAACCAGCAAAAAGAAAGTGGTGAAAAAGCGTGTAATCAAGAAACGTACTGGTGGCAAACAAGAAACTACAGAAATTGTTACTGTAGAAGAAGATGGCAAGGAACCGGAAACCACAGTTACGGTTCAGGAACTTCCGGAAGATGAAGTTCACTTCTTGGAAAGACCTGAATTTAGGAAACCTGAATACATTGAAGAAATGCCGGAACAAGTCCAAGTTACAGAAGTTGTTTCGAGGGATGGAACCAGCAAAAAGAAAGTGGTGAAAAAGCGTGTAATCAAGAAACGTACTGGTGGCAAACAAGAAACTACAGAAATTGTTACTGTAGAAGAAGATGGCAAGGAACCGGAAACCACAGTTACGGTTCAGGAACTTCCGGAAGATGAAGTTCACTTCTTGGAAAGACCTGAATTTAGGAAACCTGAATACATTGAAGAAATGCCGGAACAAGTCCAAGTTACAGAAGTTGTTTCGAGGGATGGAACCAGCAAAAAGAAAGTGGTGAAAAAGCGTGTAATCAAGAAACGTACTGGTGGCAAACAAGAAACTACAGAAATTGTTACTGTAGAAGAAGATGGCAAGGAACCGGAAACCACAGTTACGGTTCAGGAACTTCCGGAAGATGAAGTTCACTTCTTGGAAAGACCTGAATTTAGGAAACCTGAATACATTGAAGAAATGCCGGAACAAGTCCAAGTTACAGAAGTTGTTTCGAGGGATGGAACCAGCAAAAAGAAAGTGGTGAAAAAGCGTGTAATCAAGAAACGTACTGGTGGCAAACAAGAAACTACAGAAATTGTTACTGTAGAAGAAGATGGCAAGGAACCGGAAACCACAGTTACGGTTCAGGAACTTCCGGAAGATGAAGTTCACTTCTTGGAAAGACCTGAATTTAGGAAACCTGAATACATTGAAGAAATGCCGGAACAAGTCCAAGTTACAGAAGTTGTTTCGAGGGATGGAACCAGCAAAAAGAAAGTGGTGAAAAAGCGTGTAATCAAGAAACGTACTGGTGGCAAACAAGAAACTACAGAAATTGTTACTGTAGAAGAAGATGGCAAGGAACCGGAAACCACAGTTACGGTTCAGGAACTTCCGGAAGATGAAGTTCACTTCTTGGAAAGACCTGAATTTAGGAAACCTGAATACATTGAAGAAATGCCGGAACAAGTCCAAGTTACAGAAGTTGTTTCGAGGGATGGAACCAGCAAAAAGAAAGTGGTGAAAAAGCGTGTAATCAAGAAACGTACTGGTGGCAAACAAGAAACTACAGAAATTGTTACTGTAGAAGAAGATGGCAAGGAACCGGAAACCACAGTTACGGTTCAGGAACTTCCGGAAGATGAAGTTCACTTCTTGGAAAGACCTGAATTTAGGAAACCTGAATACATTGAAGAAATGCCGGAACAAGTCCAAGTTACAGAAGTTGTTTCGAGGGATGGAACCAGCAAAAAGAAAGTGGTGAAAAAGCGTGTAATCAAGAAACGTACTGGTGGCAAACAAGAAACTACAGAAATTGTTACTGTAGAAGAAGATGGCAAGGAACCGGAAACCACAGTTACGGTTCAGGAACTTCCGGAAGATGAAGTTCACTTCTTGGAAAGACCTGAATTTAGGAAACCTGAATACATTGAAGAAATGCCGGAACAAGTCCAAGTTACAGAAGTTGTTTCGAGGGATGGAACCAGCAAAAAGAAAGTGGTGAAAAAGCGTGTAATCAAGAAACGTACTGGTGGCAAACAAGAAACTACAGAAATTGTTACTGTAGAAGAAGATGGCAAGGAACCGGAAACCACAGTTACGGTTCAGGAACTTCCGGAAGATGAAGTTCACTTCTTGGAAAGACCTGAATTTAGGAAACCTGAATACATTGAAGAAATGCCGGAACAAGTCCAAGTTACAGAAGTTGTTTCGAGGGATGGAACCAGCAAAAAGAAAGTGGTGAAAAAGCGTGTAATCAAGAAACGTACTGGTGGCAAACAAGAAACTACAGAAATTGTTACTGTAGAAGAAGATGGCAAGGAACCGGAAACCACAGTTACGGTTCAGGAACTTCCGGAAGATGAAGTTCACTTCTTGGAAAGACCTGAATTTAGGAAACCTGAATACATTGAAGAAATGCCGGAACAAGTCCAAGTTACAGAAGTTGTTTCGAGGGATGGAACCAGCAAAAAGAAAGTGGTGAAAAAGCGTGTAATCAAGAAACGTACTGGTGGCAAACAAGAAACTACAGAAATTGTTACTGTAGAAGAAGATGGCAAGGAACCGGAAACCACAGTTACGGTTCAGGAACTTCCGGAAGATGAAGTTCACTTCTTGGAAAGACCTGAATTTAGGAAACCTGAATACATTGAAGAAATGCCGGAACAAGTCCAAGTTACAGAAGTTGTTTCGAGGGATGGAACCAGCAAAAAGAAAGTGGTGAAAAAGCGTGTAATCAAGAAACGTACTGGTGGCAAACAAGAAACTACAGAAATTGTTACTGTAGAAGAAGATGGCAAGGAACCGGAAACCACAGTTACGGTTCAGGAACTTCCGGAAGATGAAGTTCACTTCTTGGAAAGACCTGAATTTAGGAAACCTGAATACATTGAAGAAATGCCGGAACAAGTCCAAGTTACAGAAGTTGTTTCGAGGGATGGAACCAGCAAAAAGAAAGTGGTGAAAAAGCGTGTAATCAAGAAACGTACTGGTGGCAAACAAGAAACTACAGAAATTGTTACTGTAGAAGAAGATGGCAAGGAACCGGAAACCACAGTTACGGTTCAGGAACTTCCGGAAGATGAAGTTCACTTCTTGGAAAGACCTGAATTTAGGAAACCTGAATACATTGAAGAAATGCCGGAACAAGTCCAAGTTACAGAAGTTGTTTCGAGGGATGGAACCAGCAAAAAGAAAGTGGTGAAAAAGCGTGTAATCAAGAAACGTACTGGTGGCAAACAAGAAACTACAGAAATTGTTACTGTAGAAGAAGATGGCAAGGAACCGGAAACCACAGTTACGGTTCAGGAACTTCCGGAAGATGAAGTTCACTTCTTGGAAAGACCTGAATTTAGGAAACCTGAATACATTGAAGAAATGCCGGAACAAGTCCAAGTTACAGAAGTTGTTTCGAGGGATGGAACCAGCAAAAAGAAAGTGGTGAAAAAGCGTGTAATCAAGAAACGTACTGGTGGCAAACAAGAAACTACAGAAATTGTTACTGTAGAAGAAGATGGCAAGGAACCGGAAACCACAGTTACGGTTCAGGAACTTCCGGAAGATGAAGTTCACTTCTTGGAAAGACCTGAATTTAGGAAACCTGAATACATTGAAGAAATGCCGGAACAAGTCCAAGTTACAGAAGTTGTTTCGAGGGATGGAACCAGCAAAAAGAAAGTGGTGAAAAAGCGTGTAATCAAGAAACGTACTGGTGGCAAACAAGAAACTACAGAAATTGTTACTGTAGAAGAAGATGGCAAGGAACCGGAAACCACAGTTACGGTTCAGGAACTTCCGGAAGATGAAGTTCACTTCTTGGAAAGACCTGAATTTAGGAAACCTGAATACATTGAAGAAATGCCGGAACAAGTCCAAGTTACAGAAGTTGTTTCGAGGGATGGAACCAGCAAAAAGAAAGTGGTGAAAAAGCGTGTAATCAAGAAACGTACTGGTGGCAAACAAGAAACTACAGAAATTGTTACTGTAGAAGAAGATGGCAAGGAACCGGAAACCACAGTTACGGTTCAGGAACTTCCGGAAGATGAAGTTCACTTCTTGGAAAGACCTGAATTTAGGAAACCTGAATACATTGAAGAAATGCCGGAACAAGTCCAAGTTACAGAAGTTGTTTCGAGGGATGGAACCAGCAAAAAGAAAGTGGTGAAAAAGCGTGTAATCAAGAAACGTACTGGTGGCAAACAAGAAACTACAGAAATTGTTACTGTAGAAGAAGATGGCAAGGAACCGGAAACCACAGTTACGGTTCAGGAACTTCCGGAAGATGAAGTTCACTTCTTGGAAAGACCTGAATTTAGGAAACCTGAATACATTGAAGAAATGCCGGAACAAGTCCAAGTTACAGAAGTTGTTTCGAGGGATGGAACCAGCAAAAAGAAAGTGGTGAAAAAGCGTGTAATCAAGAAACGTACTGGTGGCAAACAAGAAACTACAGAAATTGTTACTGTAGAAGAAGATGGCAAGGAACCGGAAACCACAGTTACGGTTCAGGAACTTCCGGAAGATGAAGTTCACTTCTTGGAAAGACCTGAATTTAGGAAACCTGAATACATTGAAGAAATGCCGGAACAAGTCCAAGTTACAGAAGTTGTTTCGAGGGATGGAACCAGCAAAAAGAAAGTGGTGAAAAAGCGTGTAATCAAGAAACGTACTGGTGGCAAACAAGAAACTACAGAAATTGTTACTGTAGAAGAAGATGGCAAGGAACCGGAAACCACAGTTACGGTTCAGGAACTTCCGGAAGATGAAGTTCACTTCTTGGAAAGACCTGAATTTAGGAAACCTGAATACATTGAAGAAATGCCGGAACAAGTCCAAGTTACAGAAGTTGTTTCGAGGGATGGAACCAGCAAAAAGAAAGTGGTGAAAAAGCGTGTAATCAAGAAACGTACTGGTGGCAAACAAGAAACTACAGAAATTGTTACTGTAGAAGAAGATGGCAAGGAACCGGAAACCACAGTTACGGTTCAGGAACTTCCGGAAGATGAAGTTCACTTCTTGGAAAGACCTGAATTTAGGAAACCTGAATACATTGAAGAAATGCCGGAACAAGTCCAAGTTACAGAAGTTGTTTCGAGGGATGGAACCAGCAAAAAGAAAGTGGTGAAAAAGCGTGTAATCAAGAAACGTACTGGTGGCAAACAAGAAACTACAGAAATTGTTACTGTAGAAGAAGATGGCAAGGAACCGGAAACCACAGTTACGGTTCAGGAACTTCCGGAAGATGAAGTTCACTTCTTGGAAAGACCTGAATTTAGGAAACCTGAATACATTGAAGAAATGCCGGAACAAGTCCAAGTTACAGAAGTTGTTTCGAGGGATGGAACCAGCAAAAAGAAAGTGGTGAAAAAGCGTGTAATCAAGAAACGTACTGGTGGCAAACAAGAAACTACAGAAATTGTTACTGTAGAAGAAGATGGCAAGGAACCGGAAACCACAGTTACGGTTCAGGAACTTCCGGAAGATGAAGTTCACTTCTTGGAAAGACCTGAATTTAGGAAACCTGAATACATTGAAGAAATGCCGGAACAAGTCCAAGTTACAGAAGTTGTTTCGAGGGATGGAACCAGCAAAAAGAAAGTGGTGAAAAAGCGTGTAATCAAGAAACGTACTGGTGGCAAACAAGAAACTACAGAAATTGTTACTGTAGAAGAAGATGGCAAGGAACCGGAAACCACAGTTACGGTTCAGGAACTTCCGGAAGATGAAGTTCACTTCTTGGAAAGACCTGAATTTAGGAAACCTGAATACATTGAAGAAATGCCGGAACAAGTCCAAGTTACAGAAGTTGTTTCGAGGGATGGAACCAGCAAAAAGAAAGTGGTGAAAAAGCGTGTAATCAAGAAACGTACTGGTGGCAAACAAGAAACTACAGAAATTGTTACTGTAGAAGAAGATGGCAAGGAACCGGAAACCACAGTTACGGTTCAGGAACTTCCGGAAGATGAAGTTCACTTCTTGGAAAGACCTGAATTTAGGAAACCTGAATACATTGAAGAAATGCCGGAACAAGTCCAAGTTACAGAAGTTGTTTCGAGGGATGGAACCAGCAAAAAGAAAGTGGTGAAAAAGCGTGTAATCAAGAAACGTACTGGTGGCAAACAAGAAACTACAGAAATTGTTACTGTAGAAGAAGATGGCAAGGAACCGGAAACCACAGTTACGGTTCAGGAACTTCCGGAAGATGAAGTTCACTTCTTGGAAAGACCTGAATTTAGGAAACCTGAATACATTGAAGAAATGCCGGAACAAGTCCAAGTTACAGAAGTTGTTTCGAGGGATGGAACCAGCAAAAAGAAAGTGGTGAAAAAGCGTGTAATCAAGAAACGTACTGGTGGCAAACAAGAAACTACAGAAATTGTTACTGTAGAAGAAGATGGCAAGGAACCGGAAACCACAGTTACGGTTCAGGAACTTCCGGAAGATGAAGTTCACTTCTTGGAAAGACCTGAATTTAGGAAACCTGAATACATTGAAGAAATGCCGGAACAAGTCCAAGTTACAGAAGTTGTTTCGAGGGATGGAACCAGCAAAAAGAAAGTGGTGAAAAAGCGTGTAATCAAGAAACGTACTGGTGGCAAACAAGAAACTACAGAAATTGTTACTGTAGAAGAAGATGGCAAGGAACCGGAAACCACAGTTACGGTTCAGGAACTTCCGGAAGATGAAGTTCACTTCTTGGAAAGACCTGAATTTAGGAAACCTGAATACATTGAAGAAATGCCGGAACAAGTCCAAGTTACAGAAGTTGTTTCGAGGGATGGAACCAGCAAAAAGAAAGTGGTGAAAAAGCGTGTAATCAAGAAACGTACTGGTGGCAAACAAGAAACTACAGAAATTGTTACTGTAGAAGAAGATGGCAAGGAACCGGAAACCACAGTTACGGTTCAGGAACTTCCGGAAGATGAAGTTCACTTCTTGGAAAGACCTGAATTTAGGAAACCTGAATACATTGAAGAAATGCCGGAACAAGTCCAAGTTACAGAAGTTGTTTCGAGGGATGGAACCAGCAAAAAGAAAGTGGTGAAAAAGCGTGTAATCAAGAAACGTACTGGTGGCAAACAAGAAACTACAGAAATTGTTACTGTAGAAGAAGATGGCAAGGAACCGGAAACCACAGTTACGGTTCAGGAACTTCCGGAAGATGAAGTTCACTTCTTGGAAAGACCTGAATTTAGGAAACCTGAATACATTGAAGAAATGCCGGAACAAGTCCAAGTTACAGAAGTTGTTTCGAGGGATGGAACCAGCAAAAAGAAAGTGGTGAAAAAGCGTGTAATCAAGAAACGTACTGGTGGCAAACAAGAAACTACAGAAATTGTTACTGTAGAAGAAGATGGCAAGGAACCGGAAACCACAGTTACGGTTCAGGAACTTCCGGAAGATGAAGTTCACTTCTTGGAAAGACCTGAATTTAGGAAACCTGAATACATTGAAGAAATGCCGGAACAAGTCCAAGTTACAGAAGTTGTTTCGAGGGATGGAACCAGCAAAAAGAAAGTGGTGAAAAAGCGTGTAATCAAGAAACGTACTGGTGGCAAACAAGAAACTACAGAAATTGTTACTGTAGAAGAAGATGGCAAGGAACCGGAAACCACAGTTACGGTTCAGGAACTTCCGGAAGATGAAGTTCACTTCTTGGAAAGACCTGAATTTAGGAAACCTGAATACATTGAAGAAATGCCGGAACAAGTCCAAGTTACAGAAGTTGTTTCGAGGGATGGAACCAGCAAAAAGAAAGTGGTGAAAAAGCGTGTAATCAAGAAACGTACTGGTGGCAAACAAGAAACTACAGAAATTGTTACTGTAGAAGAAGATGGCAAGGAACCGGAAACCACAGTTACGGTTCAGGAACTTCCGGAAGATGAAGTTCACTTCTTGGAAAGACCTGAATTTAGGAAACCTGAATACATTGAAGAAATGCCGGAACAAGTCCAAGTTACAGAAGTTGTTTCGAGGGATGGAACCAGCAAAAAGAAAGTGGTGAAAAAGCGTGTAATCAAGAAACGTACTGGTGGCAAACAAGAAACTACAGAAATTGTTACTGTAGAAGAAGATGGCAAGGAACCGGAAACCACAGTTACGGTTCAGGAACTTCCGGAAGATGAAGTTCACTTCTTGGAAAGACCTGAATTTAGGAAACCTGAATACATTGAAGAAATGCCGGAACAAGTCCAAGTTACAGAAGTTGTTTCGAGGGATGGAACCAGCAAAAAGAAAGTGGTGAAAAAGCGTGTAATCAAGAAACGTACTGGTGGCAAACAAGAAACTACAGAAATTGTTACTGTAGAAGAAGATGGCAAGGAACCGGAAACCACAGTTACGGTTCAGGAACTTCCGGAAGATGAAGTTCACTTCTTGGAAAGACCTGAATTTAGGAAACCTGAATACATTGAAGAAATGCCGGAACAAGTCCAAGTTACAGAAGTTGTTTCGAGGGATGGAACCAGCAAAAAGAAAGTGGTGAAAAAGCGTGTAATCAAGAAACGTACTGGTGGCAAACAAGAAACTACAGAAATTGTTACTGTAGAAGAAGATGGCAAGGAACCGGAAACCACAGTTACGGTTCAGGAACTTCCGGAAGATGAAGTTCACTTCTTGGAAAGACCTGAATTTAGGAAACCTGAATACATTGAAGAAATGCCGGAACAAGTCCAAGTTACAGAAGTTGTTTCGAGGGATGGAACCAGCAAAAAGAAAGTGGTGAAAAAGCGTGTAATCAAGAAACGTACTGGTGGCAAACAAGAAACTACAGAAATTGTTACTGTAGAAGAAGATGGCAAGGAACCGGAAACCACAGTTACGGTTCAGGAACTTCCGGAAGATGAAGTTCACTTCTTGGAAAGACCTGAATTTAGGAAACCTGAATACATTGAAGAAATGCCGGAACAAGTCCAAGTTACAGAAGTTGTTTCGAGGGATGGAACCAGCAAAAAGAAAGTGGTGAAAAAGCGTGTAATCAAGAAACGTACTGGTGGCAAACAAGAAACTACAGAAATTGTTACTGTAGAAGAAGATGGCAAGGAACCGGAAACCACAGTTACGGTTCAGGAACTTCCGGAAGATGAAGTTCACTTCTTGGAAAGACCTGAATTTAGGAAACCTGAATACATTGAAGAAATGCCGGAACAAGTCCAAGTTACAGAAGTTGTTTCGAGGGATGGAACCAGCAAAAAGAAAGTGGTGAAAAAGCGTGTAATCAAGAAACGTACTGGTGGCAAACAAGAAACTACAGAAATTGTTACTGTAGAAGAAGATGGCAAGGAACCGGAAACCACAGTTACGGTTCAGGAACTTCCGGAAGATGAAGTTCACTTCTTGGAAAGACCTGAATTTAGGAAACCTGAATACATTGAAGAAATGCCGGAACAAGTCCAAGTTACAGAAGTTGTTTCGAGGGATGGAACCAGCAAAAAGAAAGTGGTGAAAAAGCGTGTAATCAAGAAACGTACTGGTGGCAAACAAGAAACTACAGAAATTGTTACTGTAGAAGAAGATGGCAAGGAACCGGAAACCACAGTTACGGTTCAGGAACTTCCGGAAGATGAAGTTCACTTCTTGGAAAGACCTGAATTTAGGAAACCTGAATACATTGAAGAAATGCCGGAACAAGTCCAAGTTACAGAAGTTGTTTCGAGGGATGGAACCAGCAAAAAGAAAGTGGTGAAAAAGCGTGTAATCAAGAAACGTACTGGTGGCAAACAAGAAACTACAGAAATTGTTACTGTAGAAGAAGATGGCAAGGAACCGGAAACCACAGTTACGGTTCAGGAACTTCCGGAAGATGAAGTTCACTTCTTGGAAAGACCTGAATTTAGGAAACCTGAATACATTGAAGAAATGCCGGAACAAGTCCAAGTTACAGAAGTTGTTTCGAGGGATGGAACCAGCAAAAAGAAAGTGGTGAAAAAGCGTGTAATCAAGAAACGTACTGGTGGCAAACAAGAAACTACAGAAATTGTTACTGTAGAAGAAGATGGCAAGGAACCGGAAACCACAGTTACGGTTCAGGAACTTCCGGAAGATGAAGTTCACTTCTTGGAAAGACCTGAATTTAGGAAACCTGAATACATTGAAGAAATGCCGGAACAAGTCCAAGTTACAGAAGTTGTTTCGAGGGATGGAACCAGCAAAAAGAAAGTGGTGAAAAAGCGTGTAATCAAGAAACGTACTGGTGGCAAACAAGAAACTACAGAAATTGTTACTGTAGAAGAAGATGGCAAGGAACCGGAAACCACAGTTACGGTTCAGGAACTTCCGGAAGATGAAGTTCACTTCTTGGAAAGACCTGAATTTAGGAAACCTGAATACATTGAAGAAATGCCGGAACAAGTCCAAGTTACAGAAGTTGTTTCGAGGGATGGAACCAGCAAAAAGAAAGTGGTGAAAAAGCGTGTAATCAAGAAACGTACTGGTGGCAAACAAGAAACTACAGAAATTGTTACTGTAGAAGAAGATGGCAAGGAACCGGAAACCACAGTTACGGTTCAGGAACTTCCGGAAGATGAAGTTCACTTCTTGGAAAGACCTGAATTTAGGAAACCTGAATACATTGAAGAAATGCCGGAACAAGTCCAAGTTACAGAAGTTGTTTCGAGGGATGGAACCAGCAAAAAGAAAGTGGTGAAAAAGCGTGTAATCAAGAAACGTACTGGTGGCAAACAAGAAACTACAGAAATTGTTACTGTAGAAGAAGATGGCAAGGAACCGGAAACCACAGTTACGGTTCAGGAACTTCCGGAAGATGAAGTTCACTTCTTGGAAAGACCTGAATTTAGGAAACCTGAATACATTGAAGAAATGCCGGAACAAGTCCAAGTTACAGAAGTTGTTTCGAGGGATGGAACCAGCAAAAAGAAAGTGGTGAAAAAGCGTGTAATCAAGAAACGTACTGGTGGCAAACAAGAAACTACAGAAATTGTTACTGTAGAAGAAGATGGCAAGGAACCGGAAACCACAGTTACGGTTCAGGAACTTCCGGAAGATGAAGTTCACTTCTTGGAAAGACCTGAATTTAGGAAACCTGAATACATTGAAGAAATGCCGGAACAAGTCCAAGTTACAGAAGTTGTTTCGAGGGATGGAACCAGCAAAAAGAAAGTGGTGAAAAAGCGTGTAATCAAGAAACGTACTGGTGGCAAACAAGAAACTACAGAAATTGTTACTGTAGAAGAAGATGGCAAGGAACCGGAAACCACAGTTACGGTTCAGGAACTTCCGGAAGATGAAGTTCACTTCTTGGAAAGACCTGAATTTAGGAAACCTGAATACATTGAAGAAATGCCGGAACAAGTCCAAGTTACAGAAGTTGTTTCGAGGGATGGAACCAGCAAAAAGAAAGTGGTGAAAAAGCGTGTAATCAAGAAACGTACTGGTGGCAAACAAGAAACTACAGAAATTGTTACTGTAGAAGAAGATGGCAAGGAACCGGAAACCACAGTTACGGTTCAGGAACTTCCGGAAGATGAAGTTCACTTCTTGGAAAGACCTGAATTTAGGAAACCTGAATACATTGAAGAAATGCCGGAACAAGTCCAAGTTACAGAAGTTGTTTCGAGGGATGGAACCAGCAAAAAGAAAGTGGTGAAAAAGCGTGTAATCAAGAAACGTACTGGTGGCAAACAAGAAACTACAGAAATTGTTACTGTAGAAGAAGATGGCAAGGAACCGGAAACCACAGTTACGGTTCAGGAACTTCCGGAAGATGAAGTTCACTTCTTGGAAAGACCTGAATTTAGGAAACCTGAATACATTGAAGAAATGCCGGAACAAGTCCAAGTTACAGAAGTTGTTTCGAGGGATGGAACCAGCAAAAAGAAAGTGGTGAAAAAGCGTGTAATCAAGAAACGTACTGGTGGCAAACAAGAAACTACAGAAATTGTTACTGTAGAAGAAGATGGCAAGGAACCGGAAACCACAGTTACGGTTCAGGAACTTCCGGAAGATGAAGTTCACTTCTTGGAAAGACCTGAATTTAGGAAACCTGAATACATTGAAGAAATGCCGGAACAAGTCCAAGTTACAGAAGTTGTTTCGAGGGATGGAACCAGCAAAAAGAAAGTGGTGAAAAAGCGTGTAATCAAGAAACGTACTGGTGGCAAACAAGAAACTACAGAAATTGTTACTGTAGAAGAAGATGGCAAGGAACCGGAAACCACAGTTACGGTTCAGGAACTTCCGGAAGATGAAGTTCACTTCTTGGAAAGACCTGAATTTAGGAAACCTGAATACATTGAAGAAATGCCGGAACAAGTCCAAGTTACAGAAGTTGTTTCGAGGGATGGAACCAGCAAAAAGAAAGTGGTGAAAAAGCGTGTAATCAAGAAACGTACTGGTGGCAAACAAGAAACTACAGAAATTGTTACTGTAGAAGAAGATGGCAAGGAACCGGAAACCACAGTTACGGTTCAGGAACTTCCGGAAGATGAAGTTCACTTCTTGGAAAGACCTGAATTTAGGAAACCTGAATACATTGAAGAAATGCCGGAACAAGTCCAAGTTACAGAAGTTGTTTCGAGGGATGGAACCAGCAAAAAGAAAGTGGTGAAAAAGCGTGTAATCAAGAAACGTACTGGTGGCAAACAAGAAACTACAGAAATTGTTACTGTAGAAGAAGATGGCAAGGAACCGGAAACCACAGTTACGGTTCAGGAACTTCCGGAAGATGAAGTTCACTTCTTGGAAAGACCTGAATTTAGGAAACCTGAATACATTGAAGAAATGCCGGAACAAGTCCAAGTTACAGAAGTTGTTTCGAGGGATGGAACCAGCAAAAAGAAAGTGGTGAAAAAGCGTGTAATCAAGAAACGTACTGGTGGCAAACAAGAAACTACAGAAATTGTTACTGTAGAAGAAGATGGCAAGGAACCGGAAACCACAGTTACGGTTCAGGAACTTCCGGAAGATGAAGTTCACTTCTTGGAAAGACCTGAATTTAGGAAACCTGAATACATTGAAGAAATGCCGGAACAAGTCCAAGTTACAGAAGTTGTTTCGAGGGATGGAACCAGCAAAAAGAAAGTGGTGAAAAAGCGTGTAATCAAGAAACGTACTGGTGGCAAACAAGAAACTACAGAAATTGTTACTGTAGAAGAAGATGGCAAGGAACCGGAAACCACAGTTACGGTTCAGGAACTTCCGGAAGATGAAGTTCACTTCTTGGAAAGACCTGAATTTAGGAAACCTGAATACATTGAAGAAATGCCGGAACAAGTCCAAGTTACAGAAGTTGTTTCGAGGGATGGAACCAGCAAAAAGAAAGTGGTGAAAAAGCGTGTAATCAAGAAACGTACTGGTGGCAAACAAGAAACTACAGAAATTGTTACTGTAGAAGAAGATGGCAAGGAACCGGAAACCACAGTTACGGTTCAGGAACTTCCGGAAGATGAAGTTCACTTCTTGGAAAGACCTGAATTTAGGAAACCTGAATACATTGAAGAAATGCCGGAACAAGTCCAAGTTACAGAAGTTGTTTCGAGGGATGGAACCAGCAAAAAGAAAGTGGTGAAAAAGCGTGTAATCAAGAAACGTACTGGTGGCAAACAAGAAACTACAGAAATTGTTACTGTAGAAGAAGATGGCAAGGAACCGGAAACCACAGTTACGGTTCAGGAACTTCCGGAAGATGAAGTTCACTTCTTGGAAAGACCTGAATTTAGGAAACCTGAATACATTGAAGAAATGCCGGAACAAGTCCAAGTTACAGAAGTTGTTTCGAGGGATGGAACCAGCAAAAAGAAAGTGGTGAAAAAGCGTGTAATCAAGAAACGTACTGGTGGCAAACAAGAAACTACAGAAATTGTTACTGTAGAAGAAGATGGCAAGGAACCGGAAACCACAGTTACGGTTCAGGAACTTCCGGAAGATGAAGTTCACTTCTTGGAAAGACCTGAATTTAGGAAACCTGAATACATTGAAGAAATGCCGGAACAAGTCCAAGTTACAGAAGTTGTTTCGAGGGATGGAACCAGCAAAAAGAAAGTGGTGAAAAAGCGTGTAATCAAGAAACGTACTGGTGGCAAACAAGAAACTACAGAAATTGTTACTGTAGAAGAAGATGGCAAGGAACCGGAAACCACAGTTACGGTTCAGGAACTTCCGGAAGATGAAGTTCACTTCTTGGAAAGACCTGAATTTAGGAAACCTGAATACATTGAAGAAATGCCGGAACAAGTCCAAGTTACAGAAGTTGTTTCGAGGGATGGAACCAGCAAAAAGAAAGTGGTGAAAAAGCGTGTAATCAAGAAACGTACTGGTGGCAAACAAGAAACTACAGAAATTGTTACTGTAGAAGAAGATGGCAAGGAACCGGAAACCACAGTTACGGTTCAGGAACTTCCGGAAGATGAAGTTCACTTCTTGGAAAGACCTGAATTTAGGAAACCTGAATACATTGAAGAAATGCCGGAACAAGTCCAAGTTACAGAAGTTGTTTCGAGGGATGGAACCAGCAAAAAGAAAGTGGTGAAAAAGCGTGTAATCAAGAAACGTACTGGTGGCAAACAAGAAACTACAGAAATTGTTACTGTAGAAGAAGATGGCAAGGAACCGGAAACCACAGTTACGGTTCAGGAACTTCCGGAAGATGAAGTTCACTTCTTGGAAAGACCTGAATTTAGGAAACCTGAATACATTGAAGAAATGCCGGAACAAGTCCAAGTTACAGAAGTTGTTTCGAGGGATGGAACCAGCAAAAAGAAAGTGGTGAAAAAGCGTGTAATCAAGAAACGTACTGGTGGCAAACAAGAAACTACAGAAATTGTTACTGTAGAAGAAGATGGCAAGGAACCGGAAACCACAGTTACGGTTCAGGAACTTCCGGAAGATGAAGTTCACTTCTTGGAAAGACCTGAATTTAGGAAACCTGAATACATTGAAGAAATGCCGGAACAAGTCCAAGTTACAGAAGTTGTTTCGAGGGATGGAACCAGCAAAAAGAAAGTGGTGAAAAAGCGTGTAATCAAGAAACGTACTGGTGGCAAACAAGAAACTACAGAAATTGTTACTGTAGAAGAAGATGGCAAGGAACCGGAAACCACAGTTACGGTTCAGGAACTTCCGGAAGATGAAGTTCACTTCTTGGAAAGACCTGAATTTAGGAAACCTGAATACATTGAAGAAATGCCGGAACAAGTCCAAGTTACAGAAGTTGTTTCGAGGGATGGAACCAGCAAAAAGAAAGTGGTGAAAAAGCGTGTAATCAAGAAACGTACTGGTGGCAAACAAGAAACTACAGAAATTGTTACTGTAGAAGAAGATGGCAAGGAACCGGAAACCACAGTTACGGTTCAGGAACTTCCGGAAGATGAAGTTCACTTCTTGGAAAGACCTGAATTTAGGAAACCTGAATACATTGAAGAAATGCCGGAACAAGTCCAAGTTACAGAAGTTGTTTCGAGGGATGGAACCAGCAAAAAGAAAGTGGTGAAAAAGCGTGTAATCAAGAAACGTACTGGTGGCAAACAAGAAACTACAGAAATTGTTACTGTAGAAGAAGATGGCAAGGAACCGGAAACCACAGTTACGGTTCAGGAACTTCCGGAAGATGAAGTTCACTTCTTGGAAAGACCTGAATTTAGGAAACCTGAATACATTGAAGAAATGCCGGAACAAGTCCAAGTTACAGAAGTTGTTTCGAGGGATGGAACCAGCAAAAAGAAAGTGGTGAAAAAGCGTGTAATCAAGAAACGTACTGGTGGCAAACAAGAAACTACAGAAATTGTTACTGTAGAAGAAGATGGCAAGGAACCGGAAACCACAGTTACGGTTCAGGAACTTCCGGAAGATGAAGTTCACTTCTTGGAAAGACCTGAATTTAGGAAACCTGAATACATTGAAGAAATGCCGGAACAAGTCCAAGTTACAGAAGTTGTTTCGAGGGATGGAACCAGCAAAAAGAAAGTGGTGAAAAAGCGTGTAATCAAGAAACGTACTGGTGGCAAACAAGAAACTACAGAAATTGTTACTGTAGAAGAAGATGGCAAGGAACCGGAAACCACAGTTACGGTTCAGGAACTTCCGGAAGATGAAGTTCACTTCTTGGAAAGACCTGAATTTAGGAAACCTGAATACATTGAAGAAATGCCGGAACAAGTCCAAGTTACAGAAGTTGTTTCGAGGGATGGAACCAGCAAAAAGAAAGTGGTGAAAAAGCGTGTAATCAAGAAACGTACTGGTGGCAAACAAGAAACTACAGAAATTGTTACTGTAGAAGAAGATGGCAAGGAACCGGAAACCACAGTTACGGTTCAGGAACTTCCGGAAGATGAAGTTCACTTCTTGGAAAGACCTGAATTTAGGAAACCTGAATACATTGAAGAAATGCCGGAACAAGTCCAAGTTACAGAAGTTGTTTCGAGGGATGGAACCAGCAAAAAGAAAGTGGTGAAAAAGCGTGTAATCAAGAAACGTACTGGTGGCAAACAAGAAACTACAGAAATTGTTACTGTAGAAGAAGATGGCAAGGAACCGGAAACCACAGTTACGGTTCAGGAACTTCCGGAAGATGAAGTTCACTTCTTGGAAAGACCTGAATTTAGGAAACCTGAATACATTGAAGAAATGCCGGAACAAGTCCAAGTTACAGAAGTTGTTTCGAGGGATGGAACCAGCAAAAAGAAAGTGGTGAAAAAGCGTGTAATCAAGAAACGTACTGGTGGCAAACAAGAAACTACAGAAATTGTTACTGTAGAAGAAGATGGCAAGGAACCGGAAACCACAGTTACGGTTCAGGAACTTCCGGAAGATGAAGTTCACTTCTTGGAAAGACCTGAATTTAGGAAACCTGAATACATTGAAGAAATGCCGGAACAAGTCCAAGTTACAGAAGTTGTTTCGAGGGATGGAACCAGCAAAAAGAAAGTGGTGAAAAAGCGTGTAATCAAGAAACGTACTGGTGGCAAACAAGAAACTACAGAAATTGTTACTGTAGAAGAAGATGGCAAGGAACCGGAAACCACAGTTACGGTTCAGGAACTTCCGGAAGATGAAGTTCACTTCTTGGAAAGACCTGAATTTAGGAAACCTGAATACATTGAAGAAATGCCGGAACAAGTCCAAGTTACAGAAGTTGTTTCGAGGGATGGAACCAGCAAAAAGAAAGTGGTGAAAAAGCGTGTAATCAAGAAACGTACTGGTGGCAAACAAGAAACTACAGAAATTGTTACTGTAGAAGAAGATGGCAAGGAACCGGAAACCACAGTTACGGTTCAGGAACTTCCGGAAGATGAAGTTCACTTCTTGGAAAGACCTGAATTTAGGAAACCTGAATACATTGAAGAAATGCCGGAACAAGTCCAAGTTACAGAAGTTGTTTCGAGGGATGGAACCAGCAAAAAGAAAGTGGTGAAAAAGCGTGTAATCAAGAAACGTACTGGTGGCAAACAAGAAACTACAGAAATTGTTACTGTAGAAGAAGATGGCAAGGAACCGGAAACCACAGTTACGGTTCAGGAACTTCCGGAAGATGAAGTTCACTTCTTGGAAAGACCTGAATTTAGGAAACCTGAATACATTGAAGAAATGCCGGAACAAGTCCAAGTTACAGAAGTTGTTTCGAGGGATGGAACCAGCAAAAAGAAAGTGGTGAAAAAGCGTGTAATCAAGAAACGTACTGGTGGCAAACAAGAAACTACAGAAATTGTTACTGTAGAAGAAGATGGCAAGGAACCGGAAACCACAGTTACGGTTCAGGAACTTCCGGAAGATGAAGTTCACTTCTTGGAAAGACCTGAATTTAGGAAACCTGAATACATTGAAGAAATGCCGGAACAAGTCCAAGTTACAGAAGTTGTTTCGAGGGATGGAACCAGCAAAAAGAAAGTGGTGAAAAAGCGTGTAATCAAGAAACGTACTGGTGGCAAACAAGAAACTACAGAAATTGTTACTGTAGAAGAAGATGGCAAGGAACCGGAAACCACAGTTACGGTTCAGGAACTTCCGGAAGATGAAGTTCACTTCTTGGAAAGACCTGAATTTAGGAAACCTGAATACATTGAAGAAATGCCGGAACAAGTCCAAGTTACAGAAGTTGTTTCGAGGGATGGAACCAGCAAAAAGAAAGTGGTGAAAAAGCGTGTAATCAAGAAACGTACTGGTGGCAAACAAGAAACTACAGAAATTGTTACTGTAGAAGAAGATGGCAAGGAACCGGAAACCACAGTTACGGTTCAGGAACTTCCGGAAGATGAAGTTCACTTCTTGGAAAGACCTGAATTTAGGAAACCTGAATACATTGAAGAAATGCCGGAACAAGTCCAAGTTACAGAAGTTGTTTCGAGGGATGGAACCAGCAAAAAGAAAGTGGTGAAAAAGCGTGTAATCAAGAAACGTACTGGTGGCAAACAAGAAACTACAGAAATTGTTACTGTAGAAGAAGATGGCAAGGAACCGGAAACCACAGTTACGGTTCAGGAACTTCCGGAAGATGAAGTTCACTTCTTGGAAAGACCTGAATTTAGGAAACCTGAATACATTGAAGAAATGCCGGAACAAGTCCAAGTTACAGAAGTTGTTTCGAGGGATGGAACCAGCAAAAAGAAAGTGGTGAAAAAGCGTGTAATCAAGAAACGTACTGGTGGCAAACAAGAAACTACAGAAATTGTTACTGTAGAAGAAGATGGCAAGGAACCGGAAACCACAGTTACGGTTCAGGAACTTCCGGAAGATGAAGTTCACTTCTTGGAAAGACCTGAATTTAGGAAACCTGAATACATTGAAGAAATGCCGGAACAAGTCCAAGTTACAGAAGTTGTTTCGAGGGATGGAACCAGCAAAAAGAAAGTGGTGAAAAAGCGTGTAATCAAGAAACGTACTGGTGGCAAACAAGAAACTACAGAAATTGTTACTGTAGAAGAAGATGGCAAGGAACCGGAAACCACAGTTACGGTTCAGGAACTTCCGGAAGATGAAGTTCACTTCTTGGAAAGACCTGAATTTAGGAAACCTGAATACATTGAAGAAATGCCGGAACAAGTCCAAGTTACAGAAGTTGTTTCGAGGGATGGAACCAGCAAAAAGAAAGTGGTGAAAAAGCGTGTAATCAAGAAACGTACTGGTGGCAAACAAGAAACTACAGAAATTGTTACTGTAGAAGAAGATGGCAAGGAACCGGAAACCACAGTTACGGTTCAGGAACTTCCGGAAGATGAAGTTCACTTCTTGGAAAGACCTGAATTTAGGAAACCTGAATACATTGAAGAAATGCCGGAACAAGTCCAAGTTACAGAAGTTGTTTCGAGGGATGGAACCAGCAAAAAGAAAGTGGTGAAAAAGCGTGTAATCAAGAAACGTACTGGTGGCAAACAAGAAACTACAGAAATTGTTACTGTAGAAGAAGATGGCAAGGAACCGGAAACCACAGTTACGGTTCAGGAACTTCCGGAAGATGAAGTTCACTTCTTGGAAAGACCTGAATTTAGGAAACCTGAATACATTGAAGAAATGCCGGAACAAGTCCAAGTTACAGAAGTTGTTTCGAGGGATGGAACCAGCAAAAAGAAAGTGGTGAAAAAGCGTGTAATCAAGAAACGTACTGGTGGCAAACAAGAAACTACAGAAATTGTTACTGTAGAAGAAGATGGCAAGGAACCGGAAACCACAGTTACGGTTCAGGAACTTCCGGAAGATGAAGTTCACTTCTTGGAAAGACCTGAATTTAGGAAACCTGAATACATTGAAGAAATGCCGGAACAAGTCCAAGTTACAGAAGTTGTTTCGAGGGATGGAACCAGCAAAAAGAAAGTGGTGAAAAAGCGTGTAATCAAGAAACGTACTGGTGGCAAACAAGAAACTACAGAAATTGTTACTGTAGAAGAAGATGGCAAGGAACCGGAAACCACAGTTACGGTTCAGGAACTTCCGGAAGATGAAGTTCACTTCTTGGAAAGACCTGAATTTAGGAAACCTGAATACATTGAAGAAATGCCGGAACAAGTCCAAGTTACAGAAGTTGTTTCGAGGGATGGAACCAGCAAAAAGAAAGTGGTGAAAAAGCGTGTAATCAAGAAACGTACTGGTGGCAAACAAGAAACTACAGAAATTGTTACTGTAGAAGAAGATGGCAAGGAACCGGAAACCACAGTTACGGTTCAGGAACTTCCGGAAGATGAAGTTCACTTCTTGGAAAGACCTGAATTTAGGAAACCTGAATACATTGAAGAAATGCCGGAACAAGTCCAAGTTACAGAAGTTGTTTCGAGGGATGGAACCAGCAAAAAGAAAGTGGTGAAAAAGCGTGTAATCAAGAAACGTACTGGTGGCAAACAAGAAACTACAGAAATTGTTACTGTAGAAGAAGATGGCAAGGAACCGGAAACCACAGTTACGGTTCAGGAACTTCCGGAAGATGAAGTTCACTTCTTGGAAAGACCTGAATTTAGGAAACCTGAATACATTGAAGAAATGCCGGAACAAGTCCAAGTTACAGAAGTTGTTTCGAGGGATGGAACCAGCAAAAAGAAAGTGGTGAAAAAGCGTGTAATCAAGAAACGTACTGGTGGCAAACAAGAAACTACAGAAATTGTTACTGTAGAAGAAGATGGCAAGGAACCGGAAACCACAGTTACGGTTCAGGAACTTCCGGAAGATGAAGTTCACTTCTTGGAAAGACCTGAATTTAGGAAACCTGAATACATTGAAGAAATGCCGGAACAAGTCCAAGTTACAGAAGTTGTTTCGAGGGATGGAACCAGCAAAAAGAAAGTGGTGAAAAAGCGTGTAATCAAGAAACGTACTGGTGGCAAACAAGAAACTACAGAAATTGTTACTGTAGAAGAAGATGGCAAGGAACCGGAAACCACAGTTACGGTTCAGGAACTTCCGGAAGATGAAGTTCACTTCTTGGAAAGACCTGAATTTAGGAAACCTGAATACATTGAAGAAATGCCGGAACAAGTCCAAGTTACAGAAGTTGTTTCGAGGGATGGAACCAGCAAAAAGAAAGTGGTGAAAAAGCGTGTAATCAAGAAACGTACTGGTGGCAAACAAGAAACTACAGAAATTGTTACTGTAGAAGAAGATGGCAAGGAACCGGAAACCACAGTTACGGTTCAGGAACTTCCGGAAGATGAAGTTCACTTCTTGGAAAGACCTGAATTTAGGAAACCTGAATACATTGAAGAAATGCCGGAACAAGTCCAAGTTACAGAAGTTGTTTCGAGGGATGGAACCAGCAAAAAGAAAGTGGTGAAAAAGCGTGTAATCAAGAAACGTACTGGTGGCAAACAAGAAACTACAGAAATTGTTACTGTAGAAGAAGATGGCAAGGAACCGGAAACCACAGTTACGGTTCAGGAACTTCCGGAAGATGAAGTTCACTTCTTGGAAAGACCTGAATTTAGGAAACCTGAATACATTGAAGAAATGCCGGAACAAGTCCAAGTTACAGAAGTTGTTTCGAGGGATGGAACCAGCAAAAAGAAAGTGGTGAAAAAGCGTGTAATCAAGAAACGTACTGGTGGCAAACAAGAAACTACAGAAATTGTTACTGTAGAAGAAGATGGCAAGGAACCGGAAACCACAGTTACGGTTCAGGAACTTCCGGAAGATGAAGTTCACTTCTTGGAAAGACCTGAATTTAGGAAACCTGAATACATTGAAGAAATGCCGGAACAAGTCCAAGTTACAGAAGTTGTTTCGAGGGATGGAACCAGCAAAAAGAAAGTGGTGAAAAAGCGTGTAATCAAGAAACGTACTGGTGGCAAACAAGAAACTACAGAAATTGTTACTGTAGAAGAAGATGGCAAGGAACCGGAAACCACAGTTACGGTTCAGGAACTTCCGGAAGATGAAGTTCACTTCTTGGAAAGACCTGAATTTAGGAAACCTGAATACATTGAAGAAATGCCGGAACAAGTCCAAGTTACAGAAGTTGTTTCGAGGGATGGAACCAGCAAAAAGAAAGTGGTGAAAAAGCGTGTAATCAAGAAACGTACTGGTGGCAAACAAGAAACTACAGAAATTGTTACTGTAGAAGAAGATGGCAAGGAACCGGAAACCACAGTTACGGTTCAGGAACTTCCGGAAGATGAAGTTCACTTCTTGGAAAGACCTGAATTTAGGAAACCTGAATACATTGAAGAAATGCCGGAACAAGTCCAAGTTACAGAAGTTGTTTCGAGGGATGGAACCAGCAAAAAGAAAGTGGTGAAAAAGCGTGTAATCAAGAAACGTACTGGTGGCAAACAAGAAACTACAGAAATTGTTACTGTAGAAGAAGATGGCAAGGAACCGGAAACCACAGTTACGGTTCAGGAACTTCCGGAAGATGAAGTTCACTTCTTGGAAAGACCTGAATTTAGGAAACCTGAATACATTGAAGAAATGCCGGAACAAGTCCAAGTTACAGAAGTTGTTTCGAGGGATGGAACCAGCAAAAAGAAAGTGGTGAAAAAGCGTGTAATCAAGAAACGTACTGGTGGCAAACAAGAAACTACAGAAATTGTTACTGTAGAAGAAGATGGCAAGGAACCGGAAACCACAGTTACGGTTCAGGAACTTCCGGAAGATGAAGTTCACTTCTTGGAAAGACCTGAATTTAGGAAACCTGAATACATTGAAGAAATGCCGGAACAAGTCCAAGTTACAGAAGTTGTTTCGAGGGATGGAACCAGCAAAAAGAAAGTGGTGAAAAAGCGTGTAATCAAGAAACGTACTGGTGGCAAACAAGAAACTACAGAAATTGTTACTGTAGAAGAAGATGGCAAGGAACCGGAAACCACAGTTACGGTTCAGGAACTTCCGGAAGATGAAGTTCACTTCTTGGAAAGACCTGAATTTAGGAAACCTGAATACATTGAAGAAATGCCGGAACAAGTCCAAGTTACAGAAGTTGTTTCGAGGGATGGAACCAGCAAAAAGAAAGTGGTGAAAAAGCGTGTAATCAAGAAACGTACTGGTGGCAAACAAGAAACTACAGAAATTGTTACTGTAGAAGAAGATGGCAAGGAACCGGAAACCACAGTTACGGTTCAGGAACTTCCGGAAGATGAAGTTCACTTCTTGGAAAGACCTGAATTTAGGAAACCTGAATACATTGAAGAAATGCCGGAACAAGTCCAAGTTACAGAAGTTGTTTCGAGGGATGGAACCAGCAAAAAGAAAGTGGTGAAAAAGCGTGTAATCAAGAAACGTACTGGTGGCAAACAAGAAACTACAGAAATTGTTACTGTAGAAGAAGATGGCAAGGAACCGGAAACCACAGTTACGGTTCAGGAACTTCCGGAAGATGAAGTTCACTTCTTGGAAAGACCTGAATTTAGGAAACCTGAATACATTGAAGAAATGCCGGAACAAGTCCAAGTTACAGAAGTTGTTTCGAGGGATGGAACCAGCAAAAAGAAAGTGGTGAAAAAGCGTGTAATCAAGAAACGTACTGGTGGCAAACAAGAAACTACAGAAATTGTTACTGTAGAAGAAGATGGCAAGGAACCGGAAACCACAGTTACGGTTCAGGAACTTCCGGAAGATGAAGTTCACTTCTTGGAAAGACCTGAATTTAGGAAACCTGAATACATTGAAGAAATGCCGGAACAAGTCCAAGTTACAGAAGTTGTTTCGAGGGATGGAACCAGCAAAAAGAAAGTGGTGAAAAAGCGTGTAATCAAGAAACGTACTGGTGGCAAACAAGAAACTACAGAAATTGTTACTGTAGAAGAAGATGGCAAGGAACCGGAAACCACAGTTACGGTTCAGGAACTTCCGGAAGATGAAGTTCACTTCTTGGAAAGACCTGAATTTAGGAAACCTGAATACATTGAAGAAATGCCGGAACAAGTCCAAGTTACAGAAGTTGTTTCGAGGGATGGAACCAGCAAAAAGAAAGTGGTGAAAAAGCGTGTAATCAAGAAACGTACTGGTGGCAAACAAGAAACTACAGAAATTGTTACTGTAGAAGAAGATGGCAAGGAACCGGAAACCACAGTTACGGTTCAGGAACTTCCGGAAGATGAAGTTCACTTCTTGGAAAGACCTGAATTTAGGAAACCTGAATACATTGAAGAAATGCCGGAACAAGTCCAAGTTACAGAAGTTGTTTCGAGGGATGGAACCAGCAAAAAGAAAGTGGTGAAAAAGCGTGTAATCAAGAAACGTACTGGTGGCAAACAAGAAACTACAGAAATTGTTACTGTAGAAGAAGATGGCAAGGAACCGGAAACCACAGTTACGGTTCAGGAACTTCCGGAAGATGAAGTTCACTTCTTGGAAAGACCTGAATTTAGGAAACCTGAATACATTGAAGAAATGCCGGAACAAGTCCAAGTTACAGAAGTTGTTTCGAGGGATGGAACCAGCAAAAAGAAAGTGGTGAAAAAGCGTGTAATCAAGAAACGTACTGGTGGCAAACAAGAAACTACAGAAATTGTTACTGTAGAAGAAGATGGCAAGGAACCGGAAACCACAGTTACGGTTCAGGAACTTCCGGAAGATGAAGTTCACTTCTTGGAAAGACCTGAATTTAGGAAACCTGAATACATTGAAGAAATGCCGGAACAAGTCCAAGTTACAGAAGTTGTTTCGAGGGATGGAACCAGCAAAAAGAAAGTGGTGAAAAAGCGTGTAATCAAGAAACGTACTGGTGGCAAACAAGAAACTACAGAAATTGTTACTGTAGAAGAAGATGGCAAGGAACCGGAAACCACAGTTACGGTTCAGGAACTTCCGGAAGATGAAGTTCACTTCTTGGAAAGACCTGAATTTAGGAAACCTGAATACATTGAAGAAATGCCGGAACAAGTCCAAGTTACAGAAGTTGTTTCGAGGGATGGAACCAGCAAAAAGAAAGTGGTGAAAAAGCGTGTAATCAAGAAACGTACTGGTGGCAAACAAGAAACTACAGAAATTGTTACTGTAGAAGAAGATGGCAAGGAACCGGAAACCACAGTTACGGTTCAGGAACTTCCGGAAGATGAAGTTCACTTCTTGGAAAGACCTGAATTTAGGAAACCTGAATACATTGAAGAAATGCCGGAACAAGTCCAAGTTACAGAAGTTGTTTCGAGGGATGGAACCAGCAAAAAGAAAGTGGTGAAAAAGCGTGTAATCAAGAAACGTACTGGTGGCAAACAAGAAACTACAGAAATTGTTACTGTAGAAGAAGATGGCAAGGAACCGGAAACCACAGTTACGGTTCAGGAACTTCCGGAAGATGAAGTTCACTTCTTGGAAAGACCTGAATTTAGGAAACCTGAATACATTGAAGAAATGCCGGAACAAGTCCAAGTTACAGAAGTTGTTTCGAGGGATGGAACCAGCAAAAAGAAAGTGGTGAAAAAGCGTGTAATCAAGAAACGTACTGGTGGCAAACAAGAAACTACAGAAATTGTTACTGTAGAAGAAGATGGCAAGGAACCGGAAACCACAGTTACGGTTCAGGAACTTCCGGAAGATGAAGTTCACTTCTTGGAAAGACCTGAATTTAGGAAACCTGAATACATTGAAGAAATGCCGGAACAAGTCCAAGTTACAGAAGTTGTTTCGAGGGATGGAACCAGCAAAAAGAAAGTGGTGAAAAAGCGTGTAATCAAGAAACGTACTGGTGGCAAACAAGAAACTACAGAAATTGTTACTGTAGAAGAAGATGGCAAGGAACCGGAAACCACAGTTACGGTTCAGGAACTTCCGGAAGATGAAGTTCACTTCTTGGAAAGACCTGAATTTAGGAAACCTGAATACATTGAAGAAATGCCGGAACAAGTCCAAGTTACAGAAGTTGTTTCGAGGGATGGAACCAGCAAAAAGAAAGTGGTGAAAAAGCGTGTAATCAAGAAACGTACTGGTGGCAAACAAGAAACTACAGAAATTGTTACTGTAGAAGAAGATGGCAAGGAACCGGAAACCACAGTTACGGTTCAGGAACTTCCGGAAGATGAAGTTCACTTCTTGGAAAGACCTGAATTTAGGAAACCTGAATACATTGAAGAAATGCCGGAACAAGTCCAAGTTACAGAAGTTGTTTCGAGGGATGGAACCAGCAAAAAGAAAGTGGTGAAAAAGCGTGTAATCAAGAAACGTACTGGTGGCAAACAAGAAACTACAGAAATTGTTACTGTAGAAGAAGATGGCAAGGAACCGGAAACCACAGTTACGGTTCAGGAACTTCCGGAAGATGAAGTTCACTTCTTGGAAAGACCTGAATTTAGGAAACCTGAATACATTGAAGAAATGCCGGAACAAGTCCAAGTTACAGAAGTTGTTTCGAGGGATGGAACCAGCAAAAAGAAAGTGGTGAAAAAGCGTGTAATCAAGAAACGTACTGGTGGCAAACAAGAAACTACAGAAATTGTTACTGTAGAAGAAGATGGCAAGGAACCGGAAACCACAGTTACGGTTCAGGAACTTCCGGAAGATGAAGTTCACTTCTTGGAAAGACCTGAATTTAGGAAACCTGAATACATTGAAGAAATGCCGGAACAAGTCCAAGTTACAGAAGTTGTTTCGAGGGATGGAACCAGCAAAAAGAAAGTGGTGAAAAAGCGTGTAATCAAGAAACGTACTGGTGGCAAACAAGAAACTACAGAAATTGTTACTGTAGAAGAAGATGGCAAGGAACCGGAAACCACAGTTACGGTTCAGGAACTTCCGGAAGATGAAGTTCACTTCTTGGAAAGACCTGAATTTAGGAAACCTGAATACATTGAAGAAATGCCGGAACAAGTCCAAGTTACAGAAGTTGTTTCGAGGGATGGAACCAGCAAAAAGAAAGTGGTGAAAAAGCGTGTAATCAAGAAACGTACTGGTGGCAAACAAGAAACTACAGAAATTGTTACTGTAGAAGAAGATGGCAAGGAACCGGAAACCACAGTTACGGTTCAGGAACTTCCGGAAGATGAAGTTCACTTCTTGGAAAGACCTGAATTTAGGAAACCTGAATACATTGAAGAAATGCCGGAACAAGTCCAAGTTACAGAAGTTGTTTCGAGGGATGGAACCAGCAAAAAGAAAGTGGTGAAAAAGCGTGTAATCAAGAAACGTACTGGTGGCAAACAAGAAACTACAGAAATTGTTACTGTAGAAGAAGATGGCAAGGAACCGGAAACCACAGTTACGGTTCAGGAACTTCCGGAAGATGAAGTTCACTTCTTGGAAAGACCTGAATTTAGGAAACCTGAATACATTGAAGAAATGCCGGAACAAGTCCAAGTTACAGAAGTTGTTTCGAGGGATGGAACCAGCAAAAAGAAAGTGGTGAAAAAGCGTGTAATCAAGAAACGTACTGGTGGCAAACAAGAAACTACAGAAATTGTTACTGTAGAAGAAGATGGCAAGGAACCGGAAACCACAGTTACGGTTCAGGAACTTCCGGAAGATGAAGTTCACTTCTTGGAAAGACCTGAATTTAGGAAACCTGAATACATTGAAGAAATGCCGGAACAAGTCCAAGTTACAGAAGTTGTTTCGAGGGATGGAACCAGCAAAAAGAAAGTGGTGAAAAAGCGTGTAATCAAGAAACGTACTGGTGGCAAACAAGAAACTACAGAAATTGTTACTGTAGAAGAAGATGGCAAGGAACCGGAAACCACAGTTACGGTTCAGGAACTTCCGGAAGATGAAGTTCACTTCTTGGAAAGACCTGAATTTAGGAAACCTGAATACATTGAAGAAATGCCGGAACAAGTCCAAGTTACAGAAGTTGTTTCGAGGGATGGAACCAGCAAAAAGAAAGTGGTGAAAAAGCGTGTAATCAAGAAACGTACTGGTGGCAAACAAGAAACTACAGAAATTGTTACTGTAGAAGAAGATGGCAAGGAACCGGAAACCACAGTTACGGTTCAGGAACTTCCGGAAGATGAAGTTCACTTCTTGGAAAGACCTGAATTTAGGAAACCTGAATACATTGAAGAAATGCCGGAACAAGTCCAAGTTACAGAAGTTGTTTCGAGGGATGGAACCAGCAAAAAGAAAGTGGTGAAAAAGCGTGTAATCAAGAAACGTACTGGTGGCAAACAAGAAACTACAGAAATTGTTACTGTAGAAGAAGATGGCAAGGAACCGGAAACCACAGTTACGGTTCAGGAACTTCCGGAAGATGAAGTTCACTTCTTGGAAAGACCTGAATTTAGGAAACCTGAATACATTGAAGAAATGCCGGAACAAGTCCAAGTTACAGAAGTTGTTTCGAGGGATGGAACCAGCAAAAAGAAAGTGGTGAAAAAGCGTGTAATCAAGAAACGTACTGGTGGCAAACAAGAAACTACAGAAATTGTTACTGTAGAAGAAGATGGCAAGGAACCGGAAACCACAGTTACGGTTCAGGAACTTCCGGAAGATGAAGTTCACTTCTTGGAAAGACCTGAATTTAGGAAACCTGAATACATTGAAGAAATGCCGGAACAAGTCCAAGTTACAGAAGTTGTTTCGAGGGATGGAACCAGCAAAAAGAAAGTGGTGAAAAAGCGTGTAATCAAGAAACGTACTGGTGGCAAACAAGAAACTACAGAAATTGTTACTGTAGAAGAAGATGGCAAGGAACCGGAAACCACAGTTACGGTTCAGGAACTTCCGGAAGATGAAGTTCACTTCTTGGAAAGACCTGAATTTAGGAAACCTGAATACATTGAAGAAATGCCGGAACAAGTCCAAGTTACAGAAGTTGTTTCGAGGGATGGAACCAGCAAAAAGAAAGTGGTGAAAAAGCGTGTAATCAAGAAACGTACTGGTGGCAAACAAGAAACTACAGAAATTGTTACTGTAGAAGAAGATGGCAAGGAACCGGAAACCACAGTTACGGTTCAGGAACTTCCGGAAGATGAAGTTCACTTCTTGGAAAGACCTGAATTTAGGAAACCTGAATACATTGAAGAAATGCCGGAACAAGTCCAAGTTACAGAAGTTGTTTCGAGGGATGGAACCAGCAAAAAGAAAGTGGTGAAAAAGCGTGTAATCAAGAAACGTACTGGTGGCAAACAAGAAACTACAGAAATTGTTACTGTAGAAGAAGATGGCAAGGAACCGGAAACCACAGTTACGGTTCAGGAACTTCCGGAAGATGAAGTTCACTTCTTGGAAAGACCTGAATTTAGGAAACCTGAATACATTGAAGAAATGCCGGAACAAGTCCAAGTTACAGAAGTTGTTTCGAGGGATGGAACCAGCAAAAAGAAAGTGGTGAAAAAGCGTGTAATCAAGAAACGTACTGGTGGCAAACAAGAAACTACAGAAATTGTTACTGTAGAAGAAGATGGCAAGGAACCGGAAACCACAGTTACGGTTCAGGAACTTCCGGAAGATGAAGTTCACTTCTTGGAAAGACCTGAATTTAGGAAACCTGAATACATTGAAGAAATGCCGGAACAAGTCCAAGTTACAGAAGTTGTTTCGAGGGATGGAACCAGCAAAAAGAAAGTGGTGAAAAAGCGTGTAATCAAGAAACGTACTGGTGGCAAACAAGAAACTACAGAAATTGTTACTGTAGAAGAAGATGGCAAGGAACCGGAAACCACAGTTACGGTTCAGGAACTTCCGGAAGATGAAGTTCACTTCTTGGAAAGACCTGAATTTAGGAAACCTGAATACATTGAAGAAATGCCGGAACAAGTCCAAGTTACAGAAGTTGTTTCGAGGGATGGAACCAGCAAAAAGAAAGTGGTGAAAAAGCGTGTAATCAAGAAACGTACTGGTGGCAAACAAGAAACTACAGAAATTGTTACTGTAGAAGAAGATGGCAAGGAACCGGAAACCACAGTTACGGTTCAGGAACTTCCGGAAGATGAAGTTCACTTCTTGGAAAGACCTGAATTTAGGAAACCTGAATACATTGAAGAAATGCCGGAACAAGTCCAAGTTACAGAAGTTGTTTCGAGGGATGGAACCAGCAAAAAGAAAGTGGTGAAAAAGCGTGTAATCAAGAAACGTACTGGTGGCAAACAAGAAACTACAGAAATTGTTACTGTAGAAGAAGATGGCAAGGAACCGGAAACCACAGTTACGGTTCAGGAACTTCCGGAAGATGAAGTTCACTTCTTGGAAAGACCTGAATTTAGGAAACCTGAATACATTGAAGAAATGCCGGAACAAGTCCAAGTTACAGAAGTTGTTTCGAGGGATGGAACCAGCAAAAAGAAAGTGGTGAAAAAGCGTGTAATCAAGAAACGTACTGGTGGCAAACAAGAAACTACAGAAATTGTTACTGTAGAAGAAGATGGCAAGGAACCGGAAACCACAGTTACGGTTCAGGAACTTCCGGAAGATGAAGTTCACTTCTTGGAAAGACCTGAATTTAGGAAACCTGAATACATTGAAGAAATGCCGGAACAAGTCCAAGTTACAGAAGTTGTTTCGAGGGATGGAACCAGCAAAAAGAAAGTGGTGAAAAAGCGTGTAATCAAGAAACGTACTGGTGGCAAACAAGAAACTACAGAAATTGTTACTGTAGAAGAAGATGGCAAGGAACCGGAAACCACAGTTACGGTTCAGGAACTTCCGGAAGATGAAGTTCACTTCTTGGAAAGACCTGAATTTAGGAAACCTGAATACATTGAAGAAATGCCGGAACAAGTCCAAGTTACAGAAGTTGTTTCGAGGGATGGAACCAGCAAAAAGAAAGTGGTGAAAAAGCGTGTAATCAAGAAACGTACTGGTGGCAAACAAGAAACTACAGAAATTGTTACTGTAGAAGAAGATGGCAAGGAACCGGAAACCACAGTTACGGTTCAGGAACTTCCGGAAGATGAAGTTCACTTCTTGGAAAGACCTGAATTTAGGAAACCTGAATACATTGAAGAAATGCCGGAACAAGTCCAAGTTACAGAAGTTGTTTCGAGGGATGGAACCAGCAAAAAGAAAGTGGTGAAAAAGCGTGTAATCAAGAAACGTACTGGTGGCAAACAAGAAACTACAGAAATTGTTACTGTAGAAGAAGATGGCAAGGAACCGGAAACCACAGTTACGGTTCAGGAACTTCCGGAAGATGAAGTTCACTTCTTGGAAAGACCTGAATTTAGGAAACCTGAATACATTGAAGAAATGCCGGAACAAGTCCAAGTTACAGAAGTTGTTTCGAGGGATGGAACCAGCAAAAAGAAAGTGGTGAAAAAGCGTGTAATCAAGAAACGTACTGGTGGCAAACAAGAAACTACAGAAATTGTTACTGTAGAAGAAGATGGCAAGGAACCGGAAACCACAGTTACGGTTCAGGAACTTCCGGAAGATGAAGTTCACTTCTTGGAAAGACCTGAATTTAGGAAACCTGAATACATTGAAGAAATGCCGGAACAAGTCCAAGTTACAGAAGTTGTTTCGAGGGATGGAACCAGCAAAAAGAAAGTGGTGAAAAAGCGTGTAATCAAGAAACGTACTGGTGGCAAACAAGAAACTACAGAAATTGTTACTGTAGAAGAAGATGGCAAGGAACCGGAAACCACAGTTACGGTTCAGGAACTTCCGGAAGATGAAGTTCACTTCTTGGAAAGACCTGAATTTAGGAAACCTGAATACATTGAAGAAATGCCGGAACAAGTCCAAGTTACAGAAGTTGTTTCGAGGGATGGAACCAGCAAAAAGAAAGTGGTGAAAAAGCGTGTAATCAAGAAACGTACTGGTGGCAAACAAGAAACTACAGAAATTGTTACTGTAGAAGAAGATGGCAAGGAACCGGAAACCACAGTTACGGTTCAGGAACTTCCGGAAGATGAAGTTCACTTCTTGGAAAGACCTGAATTTAGGAAACCTGAATACATTGAAGAAATGCCGGAACAAGTCCAAGTTACAGAAGTTGTTTCGAGGGATGGAACCAGCAAAAAGAAAGTGGTGAAAAAGCGTGTAATCAAGAAACGTACTGGTGGCAAACAAGAAACTACAGAAATTGTTACTGTAGAAGAAGATGGCAAGGAACCGGAAACCACAGTTACGGTTCAGGAACTTCCGGAAGATGAAGTTCACTTCTTGGAAAGACCTGAATTTAGGAAACCTGAATACATTGAAGAAATGCCGGAACAAGTCCAAGTTACAGAAGTTGTTTCGAGGGATGGAACCAGCAAAAAGAAAGTGGTGAAAAAGCGTGTAATCAAGAAACGTACTGGTGGCAAACAAGAAACTACAGAAATTGTTACTGTAGAAGAAGATGGCAAGGAACCGGAAACCACAGTTACGGTTCAGGAACTTCCGGAAGATGAAGTTCACTTCTTGGAAAGACCTGAATTTAGGAAACCTGAATACATTGAAGAAATGCCGGAACAAGTCCAAGTTACAGAAGTTGTTTCGAGGGATGGAACCAGCAAAAAGAAAGTGGTGAAAAAGCGTGTAATCAAGAAACGTACTGGTGGCAAACAAGAAACTACAGAAATTGTTACTGTAGAAGAAGATGGCAAGGAACCGGAAACCACAGTTACGGTTCAGGAACTTCCGGAAGATGAAGTTCACTTCTTGGAAAGACCTGAATTTAGGAAACCTGAATACATTGAAGAAATGCCGGAACAAGTCCAAGTTACAGAAGTTGTTTCGAGGGATGGAACCAGCAAAAAGAAAGTGGTGAAAAAGCGTGTAATCAAGAAACGTACTGGTGGCAAACAAGAAACTACAGAAATTGTTACTGTAGAAGAAGATGGCAAGGAACCGGAAACCACAGTTACGGTTCAGGAACTTCCGGAAGATGAAGTTCACTTCTTGGAAAGACCTGAATTTAGGAAACCTGAATACATTGAAGAAATGCCGGAACAAGTCCAAGTTACAGAAGTTGTTTCGAGGGATGGAACCAGCAAAAAGAAAGTGGTGAAAAAGCGTGTAATCAAGAAACGTACTGGTGGCAAACAAGAAACTACAGAAATTGTTACTGTAGAAGAAGATGGCAAGGAACCGGAAACCACAGTTACGGTTCAGGAACTTCCGGAAGATGAAGTTCACTTCTTGGAAAGACCTGAATTTAGGAAACCTGAATACATTGAAGAAATGCCGGAACAAGTCCAAGTTACAGAAGTTGTTTCGAGGGATGGAACCAGCAAAAAGAAAGTGGTGAAAAAGCGTGTAATCAAGAAACGTACTGGTGGCAAACAAGAAACTACAGAAATTGTTACTGTAGAAGAAGATGGCAAGGAACCGGAAACCACAGTTACGGTTCAGGAACTTCCGGAAGATGAAGTTCACTTCTTGGAAAGACCTGAATTTAGGAAACCTGAATACATTGAAGAAATGCCGGAACAAGTCCAAGTTACAGAAGTTGTTTCGAGGGATGGAACCAGCAAAAAGAAAGTGGTGAAAAAGCGTGTAATCAAGAAACGTACTGGTGGCAAACAAGAAACTACAGAAATTGTTACTGTAGAAGAAGATGGCAAGGAACCGGAAACCACAGTTACGGTTCAGGAACTTCCGGAAGATGAAGTTCACTTCTTGGAAAGACCTGAATTTAGGAAACCTGAATACATTGAAGAAATGCCGGAACAAGTCCAAGTTACAGAAGTTGTTTCGAGGGATGGAACCAGCAAAAAGAAAGTGGTGAAAAAGCGTGTAATCAAGAAACGTACTGGTGGCAAACAAGAAACTACAGAAATTGTTACTGTAGAAGAAGATGGCAAGGAACCGGAAACCACAGTTACGGTTCAGGAACTTCCGGAAGATGAAGTTCACTTCTTGGAAAGACCTGAATTTAGGAAACCTGAATACATTGAAGAAATGCCGGAACAAGTCCAAGTTACAGAAGTTGTTTCGAGGGATGGAACCAGCAAAAAGAAAGTGGTGAAAAAGCGTGTAATCAAGAAACGTACTGGTGGCAAACAAGAAACTACAGAAATTGTTACTGTAGAAGAAGATGGCAAGGAACCGGAAACCACAGTTACGGTTCAGGAACTTCCGGAAGATGAAGTTCACTTCTTGGAAAGACCTGAATTTAGGAAACCTGAATACATTGAAGAAATGCCGGAACAAGTCCAAGTTACAGAAGTTGTTTCGAGGGATGGAACCAGCAAAAAGAAAGTGGTGAAAAAGCGTGTAATCAAGAAACGTACTGGTGGCAAACAAGAAACTACAGAAATTGTTACTGTAGAAGAAGATGGCAAGGAACCGGAAACCACAGTTACGGTTCAGGAACTTCCGGAAGATGAAGTTCACTTCTTGGAAAGACCTGAATTTAGGAAACCTGAATACATTGAAGAAATGCCGGAACAAGTCCAAGTTACAGAAGTTGTTTCGAGGGATGGAACCAGCAAAAAGAAAGTGGTGAAAAAGCGTGTAATCAAGAAACGTACTGGTGGCAAACAAGAAACTACAGAAATTGTTACTGTAGAAGAAGATGGCAAGGAACCGGAAACCACAGTTACGGTTCAGGAACTTCCGGAAGATGAAGTTCACTTCTTGGAAAGACCTGAATTTAGGAAACCTGAATACATTGAAGAAATGCCGGAACAAGTCCAAGTTACAGAAGTTGTTTCGAGGGATGGAACCAGCAAAAAGAAAGTGGTGAAAAAGCGTGTAATCAAGAAACGTACTGGTGGCAAACAAGAAACTACAGAAATTGTTACTGTAGAAGAAGATGGCAAGGAACCGGAAACCACAGTTACGGTTCAGGAACTTCCGGAAGATGAAGTTCACTTCTTGGAAAGACCTGAATTTAGGAAACCTGAATACATTGAAGAAATGCCGGAACAAGTCCAAGTTACAGAAGTTGTTTCGAGGGATGGAACCAGCAAAAAGAAAGTGGTGAAAAAGCGTGTAATCAAGAAACGTACTGGTGGCAAACAAGAAACTACAGAAATTGTTACTGTAGAAGAAGATGGCAAGGAACCGGAAACCACAGTTACGGTTCAGGAACTTCCGGAAGATGAAGTTCACTTCTTGGAAAGACCTGAATTTAGGAAACCTGAATACATTGAAGAAATGCCGGAACAAGTCCAAGTTACAGAAGTTGTTTCGAGGGATGGAACCAGCAAAAAGAAAGTGGTGAAAAAGCGTGTAATCAAGAAACGTACTGGTGGCAAACAAGAAACTACAGAAATTGTTACTGTAGAAGAAGATGGCAAGGAACCGGAAACCACAGTTACGGTTCAGGAACTTCCGGAAGATGAAGTTCACTTCTTGGAAAGACCTGAATTTAGGAAACCTGAATACATTGAAGAAATGCCGGAACAAGTCCAAGTTACAGAAGTTGTTTCGAGGGATGGAACCAGCAAAAAGAAAGTGGTGAAAAAGCGTGTAATCAAGAAACGTACTGGTGGCAAACAAGAAACTACAGAAATTGTTACTGTAGAAGAAGATGGCAAGGAACCGGAAACCACAGTTACGGTTCAGGAACTTCCGGAAGATGAAGTTCACTTCTTGGAAAGACCTGAATTTAGGAAACCTGAATACATTGAAGAAATGCCGGAACAAGTCCAAGTTACAGAAGTTGTTTCGAGGGATGGAACCAGCAAAAAGAAAGTGGTGAAAAAGCGTGTAATCAAGAAACGTACTGGTGGCAAACAAGAAACTACAGAAATTGTTACTGTAGAAGAAGATGGCAAGGAACCGGAAACCACAGTTACGGTTCAGGAACTTCCGGAAGATGAAGTTCACTTCTTGGAAAGACCTGAATTTAGGAAACCTGAATACATTGAAGAAATGCCGGAACAAGTCCAAGTTACAGAAGTTGTTTCGAGGGATGGAACCAGCAAAAAGAAAGTGGTGAAAAAGCGTGTAATCAAGAAACGTACTGGTGGCAAACAAGAAACTACAGAAATTGTTACTGTAGAAGAAGATGGCAAGGAACCGGAAACCACAGTTACGGTTCAGGAACTTCCGGAAGATGAAGTTCACTTCTTGGAAAGACCTGAATTTAGGAAACCTGAATACATTGAAGAAATGCCGGAACAAGTCCAAGTTACAGAAGTTGTTTCGAGGGATGGAACCAGCAAAAAGAAAGTGGTGAAAAAGCGTGTAATCAAGAAACGTACTGGTGGCAAACAAGAAACTACAGAAATTGTTACTGTAGAAGAAGATGGCAAGGAACCGGAAACCACAGTTACGGTTCAGGAACTTCCGGAAGATGAAGTTCACTTCTTGGAAAGACCTGAATTTAGGAAACCTGAATACATTGAAGAAATGCCGGAACAAGTCCAAGTTACAGAAGTTGTTTCGAGGGATGGAACCAGCAAAAAGAAAGTGGTGAAAAAGCGTGTAATCAAGAAACGTACTGGTGGCAAACAAGAAACTACAGAAATTGTTACTGTAGAAGAAGATGGCAAGGAACCGGAAACCACAGTTACGGTTCAGGAACTTCCGGAAGATGAAGTTCACTTCTTGGAAAGACCTGAATTTAGGAAACCTGAATACATTGAAGAAATGCCGGAACAAGTCCAAGTTACAGAAGTTGTTTCGAGGGATGGAACCAGCAAAAAGAAAGTGGTGAAAAAGCGTGTAATCAAGAAACGTACTGGTGGCAAACAAGAAACTACAGAAATTGTTACTGTAGAAGAAGATGGCAAGGAACCGGAAACCACAGTTACGGTTCAGGAACTTCCGGAAGATGAAGTTCACTTCTTGGAAAGACCTGAATTTAGGAAACCTGAATACATTGAAGAAATGCCGGAACAAGTCCAAGTTACAGAAGTTGTTTCGAGGGATGGAACCAGCAAAAAGAAAGTGGTGAAAAAGCGTGTAATCAAGAAACGTACTGGTGGCAAACAAGAAACTACAGAAATTGTTACTGTAGAAGAAGATGGCAAGGAACCGGAAACCACAGTTACGGTTCAGGAACTTCCGGAAGATGAAGTTCACTTCTTGGAAAGACCTGAATTTAGGAAACCTGAATACATTGAAGAAATGCCGGAACAAGTCCAAGTTACAGAAGTTGTTTCGAGGGATGGAACCAGCAAAAAGAAAGTGGTGAAAAAGCGTGTAATCAAGAAACGTACTGGTGGCAAACAAGAAACTACAGAAATTGTTACTGTAGAAGAAGATGGCAAGGAACCGGAAACCACAGTTACGGTTCAGGAACTTCCGGAAGATGAAGTTCACTTCTTGGAAAGACCTGAATTTAGGAAACCTGAATACATTGAAGAAATGCCGGAACAAGTCCAAGTTACAGAAGTTGTTTCGAGGGATGGAACCAGCAAAAAGAAAGTGGTGAAAAAGCGTGTAATCAAGAAACGTACTGGTGGCAAACAAGAAACTACAGAAATTGTTACTGTAGAAGAAGATGGCAAGGAACCGGAAACCACAGTTACGGTTCAGGAACTTCCGGAAGATGAAGTTCACTTCTTGGAAAGACCTGAATTTAGGAAACCTGAATACATTGAAGAAATGCCGGAACAAGTCCAAGTTACAGAAGTTGTTTCGAGGGATGGAACCAGCAAAAAGAAAGTGGTGAAAAAGCGTGTAATCAAGAAACGTACTGGTGGCAAACAAGAAACTACAGAAATTGTTACTGTAGAAGAAGATGGCAAGGAACCGGAAACCACAGTTACGGTTCAGGAACTTCCGGAAGATGAAGTTCACTTCTTGGAAAGACCTGAATTTAGGAAACCTGAATACATTGAAGAAATGCCGGAACAAGTCCAAGTTACAGAAGTTGTTTCGAGGGATGGAACCAGCAAAAAGAAAGTGGTGAAAAAGCGTGTAATCAAGAAACGTACTGGTGGCAAACAAGAAACTACAGAAATTGTTACTGTAGAAGAAGATGGCAAGGAACCGGAAACCACAGTTACGGTTCAGGAACTTCCGGAAGATGAAGTTCACTTCTTGGAAAGACCTGAATTTAGGAAACCTGAATACATTGAAGAAATGCCGGAACAAGTCCAAGTTACAGAAGTTGTTTCGAGGGATGGAACCAGCAAAAAGAAAGTGGTGAAAAAGCGTGTAATCAAGAAACGTACTGGTGGCAAACAAGAAACTACAGAAATTGTTACTGTAGAAGAAGATGGCAAGGAACCGGAAACCACAGTTACGGTTCAGGAACTTCCGGAAGATGAAGTTCACTTCTTGGAAAGACCTGAATTTAGGAAACCTGAATACATTGAAGAAATGCCGGAACAAGTCCAAGTTACAGAAGTTGTTTCGAGGGATGGAACCAGCAAAAAGAAAGTGGTGAAAAAGCGTGTAATCAAGAAACGTACTGGTGGCAAACAAGAAACTACAGAAATTGTTACTGTAGAAGAAGATGGCAAGGAACCGGAAACCACAGTTACGGTTCAGGAACTTCCGGAAGATGAAGTTCACTTCTTGGAAAGACCTGAATTTAGGAAACCTGAATACATTGAAGAAATGCCGGAACAAGTCCAAGTTACAGAAGTTGTTTCGAGGGATGGAACCAGCAAAAAGAAAGTGGTGAAAAAGCGTGTAATCAAGAAACGTACTGGTGGCAAACAAGAAACTACAGAAATTGTTACTGTAGAAGAAGATGGCAAGGAACCGGAAACCACAGTTACGGTTCAGGAACTTCCGGAAGATGAAGTTCACTTCTTGGAAAGACCTGAATTTAGGAAACCTGAATACATTGAAGAAATGCCGGAACAAGTCCAAGTTACAGAAGTTGTTTCGAGGGATGGAACCAGCAAAAAGAAAGTGGTGAAAAAGCGTGTAATCAAGAAACGTACTGGTGGCAAACAAGAAACTACAGAAATTGTTACTGTAGAAGAAGATGGCAAGGAACCGGAAACCACAGTTACGGTTCAGGAACTTCCGGAAGATGAAGTTCACTTCTTGGAAAGACCTGAATTTAGGAAACCTGAATACATTGAAGAAATGCCGGAACAAGTCCAAGTTACAGAAGTTGTTTCGAGGGATGGAACCAGCAAAAAGAAAGTGGTGAAAAAGCGTGTAATCAAGAAACGTACTGGTGGCAAACAAGAAACTACAGAAATTGTTACTGTAGAAGAAGATGGCAAGGAACCGGAAACCACAGTTACGGTTCAGGAACTTCCGGAAGATGAAGTTCACTTCTTGGAAAGACCTGAATTTAGGAAACCTGAATACATTGAAGAAATGCCGGAACAAGTCCAAGTTACAGAAGTTGTTTCGAGGGATGGAACCAGCAAAAAGAAAGTGGTGAAAAAGCGTGTAATCAAGAAACGTACTGGTGGCAAACAAGAAACTACAGAAATTGTTACTGTAGAAGAAGATGGCAAGGAACCGGAAACCACAGTTACGGTTCAGGAACTTCCGGAAGATGAAGTTCACTTCTTGGAAAGACCTGAATTTAGGAAACCTGAATACATTGAAGAAATGCCGGAACAAGTCCAAGTTACAGAAGTTGTTTCGAGGGATGGAACCAGCAAAAAGAAAGTGGTGAAAAAGCGTGTAATCAAGAAACGTACTGGTGGCAAACAAGAAACTACAGAAATTGTTACTGTAGAAGAAGATGGCAAGGAACCGGAAACCACAGTTACGGTTCAGGAACTTCCGGAAGATGAAGTTCACTTCTTGGAAAGACCTGAATTTAGGAAACCTGAATACATTGAAGAAATGCCGGAACAAGTCCAAGTTACAGAAGTTGTTTCGAGGGATGGAACCAGCAAAAAGAAAGTGGTGAAAAAGCGTGTAATCAAGAAACGTACTGGTGGCAAACAAGAAACTACAGAAATTGTTACTGTAGAAGAAGATGGCAAGGAACCGGAAACCACAGTTACGGTTCAGGAACTTCCGGAAGATGAAGTTCACTTCTTGGAAAGACCTGAATTTAGGAAACCTGAATACATTGAAGAAATGCCGGAACAAGTCCAAGTTACAGAAGTTGTTTCGAGGGATGGAACCAGCAAAAAGAAAGTGGTGAAAAAGCGTGTAATCAAGAAACGTACTGGTGGCAAACAAGAAACTACAGAAATTGTTACTGTAGAAGAAGATGGCAAGGAACCGGAAACCACAGTTACGGTTCAGGAACTTCCGGAAGATGAAGTTCACTTCTTGGAAAGACCTGAATTTAGGAAACCTGAATACATTGAAGAAATGCCGGAACAAGTCCAAGTTACAGAAGTTGTTTCGAGGGATGGAACCAGCAAAAAGAAAGTGGTGAAAAAGCGTGTAATCAAGAAACGTACTGGTGGCAAACAAGAAACTACAGAAATTGTTACTGTAGAAGAAGATGGCAAGGAACCGGAAACCACAGTTACGGTTCAGGAACTTCCGGAAGATGAAGTTCACTTCTTGGAAAGACCTGAATTTAGGAAACCTGAATACATTGAAGAAATGCCGGAACAAGTCCAAGTTACAGAAGTTGTTTCGAGGGATGGAACCAGCAAAAAGAAAGTGGTGAAAAAGCGTGTAATCAAGAAACGTACTGGTGGCAAACAAGAAACTACAGAAATTGTTACTGTAGAAGAAGATGGCAAGGAACCGGAAACCACAGTTACGGTTCAGGAACTTCCGGAAGATGAAGTTCACTTCTTGGAAAGACCTGAATTTAGGAAACCTGAATACATTGAAGAAATGCCGGAACAAGTCCAAGTTACAGAAGTTGTTTCGAGGGATGGAACCAGCAAAAAGAAAGTGGTGAAAAAGCGTGTAATCAAGAAACGTACTGGTGGCAAACAAGAAACTACAGAAATTGTTACTGTAGAAGAAGATGGCAAGGAACCGGAAACCACAGTTACGGTTCAGGAACTTCCGGAAGATGAAGTTCACTTCTTGGAAAGACCTGAATTTAGGAAACCTGAATACATTGAAGAAATGCCGGAACAAGTCCAAGTTACAGAAGTTGTTTCGAGGGATGGAACCAGCAAAAAGAAAGTGGTGAAAAAGCGTGTAATCAAGAAACGTACTGGTGGCAAACAAGAAACTACAGAAATTGTTACTGTAGAAGAAGATGGCAAGGAACCGGAAACCACAGTTACGGTTCAGGAACTTCCGGAAGATGAAGTTCACTTCTTGGAAAGACCTGAATTTAGGAAACCTGAATACATTGAAGAAATGCCGGAACAAGTCCAAGTTACAGAAGTTGTTTCGAGGGATGGAACCAGCAAAAAGAAAGTGGTGAAAAAGCGTGTAATCAAGAAACGTACTGGTGGCAAACAAGAAACTACAGAAATTGTTACTGTAGAAGAAGATGGCAAGGAACCGGAAACCACAGTTACGGTTCAGGAACTTCCGGAAGATGAAGTTCACTTCTTGGAAAGACCTGAATTTAGGAAACCTGAATACATTGAAGAAATGCCGGAACAAGTCCAAGTTACAGAAGTTGTTTCGAGGGATGGAACCAGCAAAAAGAAAGTGGTGAAAAAGCGTGTAATCAAGAAACGTACTGGTGGCAAACAAGAAACTACAGAAATTGTTACTGTAGAAGAAGATGGCAAGGAACCGGAAACCACAGTTACGGTTCAGGAACTTCCGGAAGATGAAGTTCACTTCTTGGAAAGACCTGAATTTAGGAAACCTGAATACATTGAAGAAATGCCGGAACAAGTCCAAGTTACAGAAGTTGTTTCGAGGGATGGAACCAGCAAAAAGAAAGTGGTGAAAAAGCGTGTAATCAAGAAACGTACTGGTGGCAAACAAGAAACTACAGAAATTGTTACTGTAGAAGAAGATGGCAAGGAACCGGAAACCACAGTTACGGTTCAGGAACTTCCGGAAGATGAAGTTCACTTCTTGGAAAGACCTGAATTTAGGAAACCTGAATACATTGAAGAAATGCCGGAACAAGTCCAAGTTACAGAAGTTGTTTCGAGGGATGGAACCAGCAAAAAGAAAGTGGTGAAAAAGCGTGTAATCAAGAAACGTACTGGTGGCAAACAAGAAACTACAGAAATTGTTACTGTAGAAGAAGATGGCAAGGAACCGGAAACCACAGTTACGGTTCAGGAACTTCCGGAAGATGAAGTTCACTTCTTGGAAAGACCTGAATTTAGGAAACCTGAATACATTGAAGAAATGCCGGAACAAGTCCAAGTTACAGAAGTTGTTTCGAGGGATGGAACCAGCAAAAAGAAAGTGGTGAAAAAGCGTGTAATCAAGAAACGTACTGGTGGCAAACAAGAAACTACAGAAATTGTTACTGTAGAAGAAGATGGCAAGGAACCGGAAACCACAGTTACGGTTCAGGAACTTCCGGAAGATGAAGTTCACTTCTTGGAAAGACCTGAATTTAGGAAACCTGAATACATTGAAGAAATGCCGGAACAAGTCCAAGTTACAGAAGTTGTTTCGAGGGATGGAACCAGCAAAAAGAAAGTGGTGAAAAAGCGTGTAATCAAGAAACGTACTGGTGGCAAACAAGAAACTACAGAAATTGTTACTGTAGAAGAAGATGGCAAGGAACCGGAAACCACAGTTACGGTTCAGGAACTTCCGGAAGATGAAGTTCACTTCTTGGAAAGACCTGAATTTAGGAAACCTGAATACATTGAAGAAATGCCGGAACAAGTCCAAGTTACAGAAGTTGTTTCGAGGGATGGAACCAGCAAAAAGAAAGTGGTGAAAAAGCGTGTAATCAAGAAACGTACTGGTGGCAAACAAGAAACTACAGAAATTGTTACTGTAGAAGAAGATGGCAAGGAACCGGAAACCACAGTTACGGTTCAGGAACTTCCGGAAGATGAAGTTCACTTCTTGGAAAGACCTGAATTTAGGAAACCTGAATACATTGAAGAAATGCCGGAACAAGTCCAAGTTACAGAAGTTGTTTCGAGGGATGGAACCAGCAAAAAGAAAGTGGTGAAAAAGCGTGTAATCAAGAAACGTACTGGTGGCAAACAAGAAACTACAGAAATTGTTACTGTAGAAGAAGATGGCAAGGAACCGGAAACCACAGTTACGGTTCAGGAACTTCCGGAAGATGAAGTTCACTTCTTGGAAAGACCTGAATTTAGGAAACCTGAATACATTGAAGAAATGCCGGAACAAGTCCAAGTTACAGAAGTTGTTTCGAGGGATGGAACCAGCAAAAAGAAAGTGGTGAAAAAGCGTGTAATCAAGAAACGTACTGGTGGCAAACAAGAAACTACAGAAATTGTTACTGTAGAAGAAGATGGCAAGGAACCGGAAACCACAGTTACGGTTCAGGAACTTCCGGAAGATGAAGTTCACTTCTTGGAAAGACCTGAATTTAGGAAACCTGAATACATTGAAGAAATGCCGGAACAAGTCCAAGTTACAGAAGTTGTTTCGAGGGATGGAACCAGCAAAAAGAAAGTGGTGAAAAAGCGTGTAATCAAGAAACGTACTGGTGGCAAACAAGAAACTACAGAAATTGTTACTGTAGAAGAAGATGGCAAGGAACCGGAAACCACAGTTACGGTTCAGGAACTTCCGGAAGATGAAGTTCACTTCTTGGAAAGACCTGAATTTAGGAAACCTGAATACATTGAAGAAATGCCGGAACAAGTCCAAGTTACAGAAGTTGTTTCGAGGGATGGAACCAGCAAAAAGAAAGTGGTGAAAAAGCGTGTAATCAAGAAACGTACTGGTGGCAAACAAGAAACTACAGAAATTGTTACTGTAGAAGAAGATGGCAAGGAACCGGAAACCACAGTTACGGTTCAGGAACTTCCGGAAGATGAAGTTCACTTCTTGGAAAGACCTGAATTTAGGAAACCTGAATACATTGAAGAAATGCCGGAACAAGTCCAAGTTACAGAAGTTGTTTCGAGGGATGGAACCAGCAAAAAGAAAGTGGTGAAAAAGCGTGTAATCAAGAAACGTACTGGTGGCAAACAAGAAACTACAGAAATTGTTACTGTAGAAGAAGATGGCAAGGAACCGGAAACCACAGTTACGGTTCAGGAACTTCCGGAAGATGAAGTTCACTTCTTGGAAAGACCTGAATTTAGGAAACCTGAATACATTGAAGAAATGCCGGAACAAGTCCAAGTTACAGAAGTTGTTTCGAGGGATGGAACCAGCAAAAAGAAAGTGGTGAAAAAGCGTGTAATCAAGAAACGTACTGGTGGCAAACAAGAAACTACAGAAATTGTTACTGTAGAAGAAGATGGCAAGGAACCGGAAACCACAGTTACGGTTCAGGAACTTCCGGAAGATGAAGTTCACTTCTTGGAAAGACCTGAATTTAGGAAACCTGAATACATTGAAGAAATGCCGGAACAAGTCCAAGTTACAGAAGTTGTTTCGAGGGATGGAACCAGCAAAAAGAAAGTGGTGAAAAAGCGTGTAATCAAGAAACGTACTGGTGGCAAACAAGAAACTACAGAAATTGTTACTGTAGAAGAAGATGGCAAGGAACCGGAAACCACAGTTACGGTTCAGGAACTTCCGGAAGATGAAGTTCACTTCTTGGAAAGACCTGAATTTAGGAAACCTGAATACATTGAAGAAATGCCGGAACAAGTCCAAGTTACAGAAGTTGTTTCGAGGGATGGAACCAGCAAAAAGAAAGTGGTGAAAAAGCGTGTAATCAAGAAACGTACTGGTGGCAAACAAGAAACTACAGAAATTGTTACTGTAGAAGAAGATGGCAAGGAACCGGAAACCACAGTTACGGTTCAGGAACTTCCGGAAGATGAAGTTCACTTCTTGGAAAGACCTGAATTTAGGAAACCTGAATACATTGAAGAAATGCCGGAACAAGTCCAAGTTACAGAAGTTGTTTCGAGGGATGGAACCAGCAAAAAGAAAGTGGTGAAAAAGCGTGTAATCAAGAAACGTACTGGTGGCAAACAAGAAACTACAGAAATTGTTACTGTAGAAGAAGATGGCAAGGAACCGGAAACCACAGTTACGGTTCAGGAACTTCCGGAAGATGAAGTTCACTTCTTGGAAAGACCTGAATTTAGGAAACCTGAATACATTGAAGAAATGCCGGAACAAGTCCAAGTTACAGAAGTTGTTTCGAGGGATGGAACCAGCAAAAAGAAAGTGGTGAAAAAGCGTGTAATCAAGAAACGTACTGGTGGCAAACAAGAAACTACAGAAATTGTTACTGTAGAAGAAGATGGCAAGGAACCGGAAACCACAGTTACGGTTCAGGAACTTCCGGAAGATGAAGTTCACTTCTTGGAAAGACCTGAATTTAGGAAACCTGAATACATTGAAGAAATGCCGGAACAAGTCCAAGTTACAGAAGTTGTTTCGAGGGATGGAACCAGCAAAAAGAAAGTGGTGAAAAAGCGTGTAATCAAGAAACGTACTGGTGGCAAACAAGAAACTACAGAAATTGTTACTGTAGAAGAAGATGGCAAGGAACCGGAAACCACAGTTACGGTTCAGGAACTTCCGGAAGATGAAGTTCACTTCTTGGAAAGACCTGAATTTAGGAAACCTGAATACATTGAAGAAATGCCGGAACAAGTCCAAGTTACAGAAGTTGTTTCGAGGGATGGAACCAGCAAAAAGAAAGTGGTGAAAAAGCGTGTAATCAAGAAACGTACTGGTGGCAAACAAGAAACTACAGAAATTGTTACTGTAGAAGAAGATGGCAAGGAACCGGAAACCACAGTTACGGTTCAGGAACTTCCGGAAGATGAAGTTCACTTCTTGGAAAGACCTGAATTTAGGAAACCTGAATACATTGAAGAAATGCCGGAACAAGTCCAAGTTACAGAAGTTGTTTCGAGGGATGGAACCAGCAAAAAGAAAGTGGTGAAAAAGCGTGTAATCAAGAAACGTACTGGTGGCAAACAAGAAACTACAGAAATTGTTACTGTAGAAGAAGATGGCAAGGAACCGGAAACCACAGTTACGGTTCAGGAACTTCCGGAAGATGAAGTTCACTTCTTGGAAAGACCTGAATTTAGGAAACCTGAATACATTGAAGAAATGCCGGAACAAGTCCAAGTTACAGAAGTTGTTTCGAGGGATGGAACCAGCAAAAAGAAAGTGGTGAAAAAGCGTGTAATCAAGAAACGTACTGGTGGCAAACAAGAAACTACAGAAATTGTTACTGTAGAAGAAGATGGCAAGGAACCGGAAACCACAGTTACGGTTCAGGAACTTCCGGAAGATGAAGTTCACTTCTTGGAAAGACCTGAATTTAGGAAACCTGAATACATTGAAGAAATGCCGGAACAAGTCCAAGTTACAGAAGTTGTTTCGAGGGATGGAACCAGCAAAAAGAAAGTGGTGAAAAAGCGTGTAATCAAGAAACGTACTGGTGGCAAACAAGAAACTACAGAAATTGTTACTGTAGAAGAAGATGGCAAGGAACCGGAAACCACAGTTACGGTTCAGGAACTTCCGGAAGATGAAGTTCACTTCTTGGAAAGACCTGAATTTAGGAAACCTGAATACATTGAAGAAATGCCGGAACAAGTCCAAGTTACAGAAGTTGTTTCGAGGGATGGAACCAGCAAAAAGAAAGTGGTGAAAAAGCGTGTAATCAAGAAACGTACTGGTGGCAAACAAGAAACTACAGAAATTGTTACTGTAGAAGAAGATGGCAAGGAACCGGAAACCACAGTTACGGTTCAGGAACTTCCGGAAGATGAAGTTCACTTCTTGGAAAGACCTGAATTTAGGAAACCTGAATACATTGAAGAAATGCCGGAACAAGTCCAAGTTACAGAAGTTGTTTCGAGGGATGGAACCAGCAAAAAGAAAGTGGTGAAAAAGCGTGTAATCAAGAAACGTACTGGTGGCAAACAAGAAACTACAGAAATTGTTACTGTAGAAGAAGATGGCAAGGAACCGGAAACCACAGTTACGGTTCAGGAACTTCCGGAAGATGAAGTTCACTTCTTGGAAAGACCTGAATTTAGGAAACCTGAATACATTGAAGAAATGCCGGAACAAGTCCAAGTTACAGAAGTTGTTTCGAGGGATGGAACCAGCAAAAAGAAAGTGGTGAAAAAGCGTGTAATCAAGAAACGTACTGGTGGCAAACAAGAAACTACAGAAATTGTTACTGTAGAAGAAGATGGCAAGGAACCGGAAACCACAGTTACGGTTCAGGAACTTCCGGAAGATGAAGTTCACTTCTTGGAAAGACCTGAATTTAGGAAACCTGAATACATTGAAGAAATGCCGGAACAAGTCCAAGTTACAGAAGTTGTTTCGAGGGATGGAACCAGCAAAAAGAAAGTGGTGAAAAAGCGTGTAATCAAGAAACGTACTGGTGGCAAACAAGAAACTACAGAAATTGTTACTGTAGAAGAAGATGGCAAGGAACCGGAAACCACAGTTACGGTTCAGGAACTTCCGGAAGATGAAGTTCACTTCTTGGAAAGACCTGAATTTAGGAAACCTGAATACATTGAAGAAATGCCGGAACAAGTCCAAGTTACAGAAGTTGTTTCGAGGGATGGAACCAGCAAAAAGAAAGTGGTGAAAAAGCGTGTAATCAAGAAACGTACTGGTGGCAAACAAGAAACTACAGAAATTGTTACTGTAGAAGAAGATGGCAAGGAACCGGAAACCACAGTTACGGTTCAGGAACTTCCGGAAGATGAAGTTCACTTCTTGGAAAGACCTGAATTTAGGAAACCTGAATACATTGAAGAAATGCCGGAACAAGTCCAAGTTACAGAAGTTGTTTCGAGGGATGGAACCAGCAAAAAGAAAGTGGTGAAAAAGCGTGTAATCAAGAAACGTACTGGTGGCAAACAAGAAACTACAGAAATTGTTACTGTAGAAGAAGATGGCAAGGAACCGGAAACCACAGTTACGGTTCAGGAACTTCCGGAAGATGAAGTTCACTTCTTGGAAAGACCTGAATTTAGGAAACCTGAATACATTGAAGAAATGCCGGAACAAGTCCAAGTTACAGAAGTTGTTTCGAGGGATGGAACCAGCAAAAAGAAAGTGGTGAAAAAGCGTGTAATCAAGAAACGTACTGGTGGCAAACAAGAAACTACAGAAATTGTTACTGTAGAAGAAGATGGCAAGGAACCGGAAACCACAGTTACGGTTCAGGAACTTCCGGAAGATGAAGTTCACTTCTTGGAAAGACCTGAATTTAGGAAACCTGAATACATTGAAGAAATGCCGGAACAAGTCCAAGTTACAGAAGTTGTTTCGAGGGATGGAACCAGCAAAAAGAAAGTGGTGAAAAAGCGTGTAATCAAGAAACGTACTGGTGGCAAACAAGAAACTACAGAAATTGTTACTGTAGAAGAAGATGGCAAGGAACCGGAAACCACAGTTACGGTTCAGGAACTTCCGGAAGATGAAGTTCACTTCTTGGAAAGACCTGAATTTAGGAAACCTGAATACATTGAAGAAATGCCGGAACAAGTCCAAGTTACAGAAGTTGTTTCGAGGGATGGAACCAGCAAAAAGAAAGTGGTGAAAAAGCGTGTAATCAAGAAACGTACTGGTGGCAAACAAGAAACTACAGAAATTGTTACTGTAGAAGAAGATGGCAAGGAACCGGAAACCACAGTTACGGTTCAGGAACTTCCGGAAGATGAAGTTCACTTCTTGGAAAGACCTGAATTTAGGAAACCTGAATACATTGAAGAAATGCCGGAACAAGTCCAAGTTACAGAAGTTGTTTCGAGGGATGGAACCAGCAAAAAGAAAGTGGTGAAAAAGCGTGTAATCAAGAAACGTACTGGTGGCAAACAAGAAACTACAGAAATTGTTACTGTAGAAGAAGATGGCAAGGAACCGGAAACCACAGTTACGGTTCAGGAACTTCCGGAAGATGAAGTTCACTTCTTGGAAAGACCTGAATTTAGGAAACCTGAATACATTGAAGAAATGCCGGAACAAGTCCAAGTTACAGAAGTTGTTTCGAGGGATGGAACCAGCAAAAAGAAAGTGGTGAAAAAGCGTGTAATCAAGAAACGTACTGGTGGCAAACAAGAAACTACAGAAATTGTTACTGTAGAAGAAGATGGCAAGGAACCGGAAACCACAGTTACGGTTCAGGAACTTCCGGAAGATGAAGTTCACTTCTTGGAAAGACCTGAATTTAGGAAACCTGAATACATTGAAGAAATGCCGGAACAAGTCCAAGTTACAGAAGTTGTTTCGAGGGATGGAACCAGCAAAAAGAAAGTGGTGAAAAAGCGTGTAATCAAGAAACGTACTGGTGGCAAACAAGAAACTACAGAAATTGTTACTGTAGAAGAAGATGGCAAGGAACCGGAAACCACAGTTACGGTTCAGGAACTTCCGGAAGATGAAGTTCACTTCTTGGAAAGACCTGAATTTAGGAAACCTGAATACATTGAAGAAATGCCGGAACAAGTCCAAGTTACAGAAGTTGTTTCGAGGGATGGAACCAGCAAAAAGAAAGTGGTGAAAAAGCGTGTAATCAAGAAACGTACTGGTGGCAAACAAGAAACTACAGAAATTGTTACTGTAGAAGAAGATGGCAAGGAACCGGAAACCACAGTTACGGTTCAGGAACTTCCGGAAGATGAAGTTCACTTCTTGGAAAGACCTGAATTTAGGAAACCTGAATACATTGAAGAAATGCCGGAACAAGTCCAAGTTACAGAAGTTGTTTCGAGGGATGGAACCAGCAAAAAGAAAGTGGTGAAAAAGCGTGTAATCAAGAAACGTACTGGTGGCAAACAAGAAACTACAGAAATTGTTACTGTAGAAGAAGATGGCAAGGAACCGGAAACCACAGTTACGGTTCAGGAACTTCCGGAAGATGAAGTTCACTTCTTGGAAAGACCTGAATTTAGGAAACCTGAATACATTGAAGAAATGCCGGAACAAGTCCAAGTTACAGAAGTTGTTTCGAGGGATGGAACCAGCAAAAAGAAAGTGGTGAAAAAGCGTGTAATCAAGAAACGTACTGGTGGCAAACAAGAAACTACAGAAATTGTTACTGTAGAAGAAGATGGCAAGGAACCGGAAACCACAGTTACGGTTCAGGAACTTCCGGAAGATGAAGTTCACTTCTTGGAAAGACCTGAATTTAGGAAACCTGAATACATTGAAGAAATGCCGGAACAAGTCCAAGTTACAGAAGTTGTTTCGAGGGATGGAACCAGCAAAAAGAAAGTGGTGAAAAAGCGTGTAATCAAGAAACGTACTGGTGGCAAACAAGAAACTACAGAAATTGTTACTGTAGAAGAAGATGGCAAGGAACCGGAAACCACAGTTACGGTTCAGGAACTTCCGGAAGATGAAGTTCACTTCTTGGAAAGACCTGAATTTAGGAAACCTGAATACATTGAAGAAATGCCGGAACAAGTCCAAGTTACAGAAGTTGTTTCGAGGGATGGAACCAGCAAAAAGAAAGTGGTGAAAAAGCGTGTAATCAAGAAACGTACTGGTGGCAAACAAGAAACTACAGAAATTGTTACTGTAGAAGAAGATGGCAAGGAACCGGAAACCACAGTTACGGTTCAGGAACTTCCGGAAGATGAAGTTCACTTCTTGGAAAGACCTGAATTTAGGAAACCTGAATACATTGAAGAAATGCCGGAACAAGTCCAAGTTACAGAAGTTGTTTCGAGGGATGGAACCAGCAAAAAGAAAGTGGTGAAAAAGCGTGTAATCAAGAAACGTACTGGTGGCAAACAAGAAACTACAGAAATTGTTACTGTAGAAGAAGATGGCAAGGAACCGGAAACCACAGTTACGGTTCAGGAACTTCCGGAAGATGAAGTTCACTTCTTGGAAAGACCTGAATTTAGGAAACCTGAATACATTGAAGAAATGCCGGAACAAGTCCAAGTTACAGAAGTTGTTTCGAGGGATGGAACCAGCAAAAAGAAAGTGGTGAAAAAGCGTGTAATCAAGAAACGTACTGGTGGCAAACAAGAAACTACAGAAATTGTTACTGTAGAAGAAGATGGCAAGGAACCGGAAACCACAGTTACGGTTCAGGAACTTCCGGAAGATGAAGTTCACTTCTTGGAAAGACCTGAATTTAGGAAACCTGAATACATTGAAGAAATGCCGGAACAAGTCCAAGTTACAGAAGTTGTTTCGAGGGATGGAACCAGCAAAAAGAAAGTGGTGAAAAAGCGTGTAATCAAGAAACGTACTGGTGGCAAACAAGAAACTACAGAAATTGTTACTGTAGAAGAAGATGGCAAGGAACCGGAAACCACAGTTACGGTTCAGGAACTTCCGGAAGATGAAGTTCACTTCTTGGAAAGACCTGAATTTAGGAAACCTGAATACATTGAAGAAATGCCGGAACAAGTCCAAGTTACAGAAGTTGTTTCGAGGGATGGAACCAGCAAAAAGAAAGTGGTGAAAAAGCGTGTAATCAAGAAACGTACTGGTGGCAAACAAGAAACTACAGAAATTGTTACTGTAGAAGAAGATGGCAAGGAACCGGAAACCACAGTTACGGTTCAGGAACTTCCGGAAGATGAAGTTCACTTCTTGGAAAGACCTGAATTTAGGAAACCTGAATACATTGAAGAAATGCCGGAACAAGTCCAAGTTACAGAAGTTGTTTCGAGGGATGGAACCAGCAAAAAGAAAGTGGTGAAAAAGCGTGTAATCAAGAAACGTACTGGTGGCAAACAAGAAACTACAGAAATTGTTACTGTAGAAGAAGATGGCAAGGAACCGGAAACCACAGTTACGGTTCAGGAACTTCCGGAAGATGAAGTTCACTTCTTGGAAAGACCTGAATTTAGGAAACCTGAATACATTGAAGAAATGCCGGAACAAGTCCAAGTTACAGAAGTTGTTTCGAGGGATGGAACCAGCAAAAAGAAAGTGGTGAAAAAGCGTGTAATCAAGAAACGTACTGGTGGCAAACAAGAAACTACAGAAATTGTTACTGTAGAAGAAGATGGCAAGGAACCGGAAACCACAGTTACGGTTCAGGAACTTCCGGAAGATGAAGTTCACTTCTTGGAAAGACCTGAATTTAGGAAACCTGAATACATTGAAGAAATGCCGGAACAAGTCCAAGTTACAGAAGTTGTTTCGAGGGATGGAACCAGCAAAAAGAAAGTGGTGAAAAAGCGTGTAATCAAGAAACGTACTGGTGGCAAACAAGAAACTACAGAAATTGTTACTGTAGAAGAAGATGGCAAGGAACCGGAAACCACAGTTACGGTTCAGGAACTTCCGGAAGATGAAGTTCACTTCTTGGAAAGACCTGAATTTAGGAAACCTGAATACATTGAAGAAATGCCGGAACAAGTCCAAGTTACAGAAGTTGTTTCGAGGGATGGAACCAGCAAAAAGAAAGTGGTGAAAAAGCGTGTAATCAAGAAACGTACTGGTGGCAAACAAGAAACTACAGAAATTGTTACTGTAGAAGAAGATGGCAAGGAACCGGAAACCACAGTTACGGTTCAGGAACTTCCGGAAGATGAAGTTCACTTCTTGGAAAGACCTGAATTTAGGAAACCTGAATACATTGAAGAAATGCCGGAACAAGTCCAAGTTACAGAAGTTGTTTCGAGGGATGGAACCAGCAAAAAGAAAGTGGTGAAAAAGCGTGTAATCAAGAAACGTACTGGTGGCAAACAAGAAACTACAGAAATTGTTACTGTAGAAGAAGATGGCAAGGAACCGGAAACCACAGTTACGGTTCAGGAACTTCCGGAAGATGAAGTTCACTTCTTGGAAAGACCTGAATTTAGGAAACCTGAATACATTGAAGAAATGCCGGAACAAGTCCAAGTTACAGAAGTTGTTTCGAGGGATGGAACCAGCAAAAAGAAAGTGGTGAAAAAGCGTGTAATCAAGAAACGTACTGGTGGCAAACAAGAAACTACAGAAATTGTTACTGTAGAAGAAGATGGCAAGGAACCGGAAACCACAGTTACGGTTCAGGAACTTCCGGAAGATGAAGTTCACTTCTTGGAAAGACCTGAATTTAGGAAACCTGAATACATTGAAGAAATGCCGGAACAAGTCCAAGTTACAGAAGTTGTTTCGAGGGATGGAACCAGCAAAAAGAAAGTGGTGAAAAAGCGTGTAATCAAGAAACGTACTGGTGGCAAACAAGAAACTACAGAAATTGTTACTGTAGAAGAAGATGGCAAGGAACCGGAAACCACAGTTACGGTTCAGGAACTTCCGGAAGATGAAGTTCACTTCTTGGAAAGACCTGAATTTAGGAAACCTGAATACATTGAAGAAATGCCGGAACAAGTCCAAGTTACAGAAGTTGTTTCGAGGGATGGAACCAGCAAAAAGAAAGTGGTGAAAAAGCGTGTAATCAAGAAACGTACTGGTGGCAAACAAGAAACTACAGAAATTGTTACTGTAGAAGAAGATGGCAAGGAACCGGAAACCACAGTTACGGTTCAGGAACTTCCGGAAGATGAAGTTCACTTCTTGGAAAGACCTGAATTTAGGAAACCTGAATACATTGAAGAAATGCCGGAACAAGTCCAAGTTACAGAAGTTGTTTCGAGGGATGGAACCAGCAAAAAGAAAGTGGTGAAAAAGCGTGTAATCAAGAAACGTACTGGTGGCAAACAAGAAACTACAGAAATTGTTACTGTAGAAGAAGATGGCAAGGAACCGGAAACCACAGTTACGGTTCAGGAACTTCCGGAAGATGAAGTTCACTTCTTGGAAAGACCTGAATTTAGGAAACCTGAATACATTGAAGAAATGCCGGAACAAGTCCAAGTTACAGAAGTTGTTTCGAGGGATGGAACCAGCAAAAAGAAAGTGGTGAAAAAGCGTGTAATCAAGAAACGTACTGGTGGCAAACAAGAAACTACAGAAATTGTTACTGTAGAAGAAGATGGCAAGGAACCGGAAACCACAGTTACGGTTCAGGAACTTCCGGAAGATGAAGTTCACTTCTTGGAAAGACCTGAATTTAGGAAACCTGAATACATTGAAGAAATGCCGGAACAAGTCCAAGTTACAGAAGTTGTTTCGAGGGATGGAACCAGCAAAAAGAAAGTGGTGAAAAAGCGTGTAATCAAGAAACGTACTGGTGGCAAACAAGAAACTACAGAAATTGTTACTGTAGAAGAAGATGGCAAGGAACCGGAAACCACAGTTACGGTTCAGGAACTTCCGGAAGATGAAGTTCACTTCTTGGAAAGACCTGAATTTAGGAAACCTGAATACATTGAAGAAATGCCGGAACAAGTCCAAGTTACAGAAGTTGTTTCGAGGGATGGAACCAGCAAAAAGAAAGTGGTGAAAAAGCGTGTAATCAAGAAACGTACTGGTGGCAAACAAGAAACTACAGAAATTGTTACTGTAGAAGAAGATGGCAAGGAACCGGAAACCACAGTTACGGTTCAGGAACTTCCGGAAGATGAAGTTCACTTCTTGGAAAGACCTGAATTTAGGAAACCTGAATACATTGAAGAAATGCCGGAACAAGTCCAAGTTACAGAAGTTGTTTCGAGGGATGGAACCAGCAAAAAGAAAGTGGTGAAAAAGCGTGTAATCAAGAAACGTACTGGTGGCAAACAAGAAACTACAGAAATTGTTACTGTAGAAGAAGATGGCAAGGAACCGGAAACCACAGTTACGGTTCAGGAACTTCCGGAAGATGAAGTTCACTTCTTGGAAAGACCTGAATTTAGGAAACCTGAATACATTGAAGAAATGCCGGAACAAGTCCAAGTTACAGAAGTTGTTTCGAGGGATGGAACCAGCAAAAAGAAAGTGGTGAAAAAGCGTGTAATCAAGAAACGTACTGGTGGCAAACAAGAAACTACAGAAATTGTTACTGTAGAAGAAGATGGCAAGGAACCGGAAACCACAGTTACGGTTCAGGAACTTCCGGAAGATGAAGTTCACTTCTTGGAAAGACCTGAATTTAGGAAACCTGAATACATTGAAGAAATGCCGGAACAAGTCCAAGTTACAGAAGTTGTTTCGAGGGATGGAACCAGCAAAAAGAAAGTGGTGAAAAAGCGTGTAATCAAGAAACGTACTGGTGGCAAACAAGAAACTACAGAAATTGTTACTGTAGAAGAAGATGGCAAGGAACCGGAAACCACAGTTACGGTTCAGGAACTTCCGGAAGATGAAGTTCACTTCTTGGAAAGACCTGAATTTAGGAAACCTGAATACATTGAAGAAATGCCGGAACAAGTCCAAGTTACAGAAGTTGTTTCGAGGGATGGAACCAGCAAAAAGAAAGTGGTGAAAAAGCGTGTAATCAAGAAACGTACTGGTGGCAAACAAGAAACTACAGAAATTGTTACTGTAGAAGAAGATGGCAAGGAACCGGAAACCACAGTTACGGTTCAGGAACTTCCGGAAGATGAAGTTCACTTCTTGGAAAGACCTGAATTTAGGAAACCTGAATACATTGAAGAAATGCCGGAACAAGTCCAAGTTACAGAAGTTGTTTCGAGGGATGGAACCAGCAAAAAGAAAGTGGTGAAAAAGCGTGTAATCAAGAAACGTACTGGTGGCAAACAAGAAACTACAGAAATTGTTACTGTAGAAGAAGATGGCAAGGAACCGGAAACCACAGTTACGGTTCAGGAACTTCCGGAAGATGAAGTTCACTTCTTGGAAAGACCTGAATTTAGGAAACCTGAATACATTGAAGAAATGCCGGAACAAGTCCAAGTTACAGAAGTTGTTTCGAGGGATGGAACCAGCAAAAAGAAAGTGGTGAAAAAGCGTGTAATCAAGAAACGTACTGGTGGCAAACAAGAAACTACAGAAATTGTTACTGTAGAAGAAGATGGCAAGGAACCGGAAACCACAGTTACGGTTCAGGAACTTCCGGAAGATGAAGTTCACTTCTTGGAAAGACCTGAATTTAGGAAACCTGAATACATTGAAGAAATGCCGGAACAAGTCCAAGTTACAGAAGTTGTTTCGAGGGATGGAACCAGCAAAAAGAAAGTGGTGAAAAAGCGTGTAATCAAGAAACGTACTGGTGGCAAACAAGAAACTACAGAAATTGTTACTGTAGAAGAAGATGGCAAGGAACCGGAAACCACAGTTACGGTTCAGGAACTTCCGGAAGATGAAGTTCACTTCTTGGAAAGACCTGAATTTAGGAAACCTGAATACATTGAAGAAATGCCGGAACAAGTCCAAGTTACAGAAGTTGTTTCGAGGGATGGAACCAGCAAAAAGAAAGTGGTGAAAAAGCGTGTAATCAAGAAACGTACTGGTGGCAAACAAGAAACTACAGAAATTGTTACTGTAGAAGAAGATGGCAAGGAACCGGAAACCACAGTTACGGTTCAGGAACTTCCGGAAGATGAAGTTCACTTCTTGGAAAGACCTGAATTTAGGAAACCTGAATACATTGAAGAAATGCCGGAACAAGTCCAAGTTACAGAAGTTGTTTCGAGGGATGGAACCAGCAAAAAGAAAGTGGTGAAAAAGCGTGTAATCAAGAAACGTACTGGTGGCAAACAAGAAACTACAGAAATTGTTACTGTAGAAGAAGATGGCAAGGAACCGGAAACCACAGTTACGGTTCAGGAACTTCCGGAAGATGAAGTTCACTTCTTGGAAAGACCTGAATTTAGGAAACCTGAATACATTGAAGAAATGCCGGAACAAGTCCAAGTTACAGAAGTTGTTTCGAGGGATGGAACCAGCAAAAAGAAAGTGGTGAAAAAGCGTGTAATCAAGAAACGTACTGGTGGCAAACAAGAAACTACAGAAATTGTTACTGTAGAAGAAGATGGCAAGGAACCGGAAACCACAGTTACGGTTCAGGAACTTCCGGAAGATGAAGTTCACTTCTTGGAAAGACCTGAATTTAGGAAACCTGAATACATTGAAGAAATGCCGGAACAAGTCCAAGTTACAGAAGTTGTTTCGAGGGATGGAACCAGCAAAAAGAAAGTGGTGAAAAAGCGTGTAATCAAGAAACGTACTGGTGGCAAACAAGAAACTACAGAAATTGTTACTGTAGAAGAAGATGGCAAGGAACCGGAAACCACAGTTACGGTTCAGGAACTTCCGGAAGATGAAGTTCACTTCTTGGAAAGACCTGAATTTAGGAAACCTGAATACATTGAAGAAATGCCGGAACAAGTCCAAGTTACAGAAGTTGTTTCGAGGGATGGAACCAGCAAAAAGAAAGTGGTGAAAAAGCGTGTAATCAAGAAACGTACTGGTGGCAAACAAGAAACTACAGAAATTGTTACTGTAGAAGAAGATGGCAAGGAACCGGAAACCACAGTTACGGTTCAGGAACTTCCGGAAGATGAAGTTCACTTCTTGGAAAGACCTGAATTTAGGAAACCTGAATACATTGAAGAAATGCCGGAACAAGTCCAAGTTACAGAAGTTGTTTCGAGGGATGGAACCAGCAAAAAGAAAGTGGTGAAAAAGCGTGTAATCAAGAAACGTACTGGTGGCAAACAAGAAACTACAGAAATTGTTACTGTAGAAGAAGATGGCAAGGAACCGGAAACCACAGTTACGGTTCAGGAACTTCCGGAAGATGAAGTTCACTTCTTGGAAAGACCTGAATTTAGGAAACCTGAATACATTGAAGAAATGCCGGAACAAGTCCAAGTTACAGAAGTTGTTTCGAGGGATGGAACCAGCAAAAAGAAAGTGGTGAAAAAGCGTGTAATCAAGAAACGTACTGGTGGCAAACAAGAAACTACAGAAATTGTTACTGTAGAAGAAGATGGCAAGGAACCGGAAACCACAGTTACGGTTCAGGAACTTCCGGAAGATGAAGTTCACTTCTTGGAAAGACCTGAATTTAGGAAACCTGAATACATTGAAGAAATGCCGGAACAAGTCCAAGTTACAGAAGTTGTTTCGAGGGATGGAACCAGCAAAAAGAAAGTGGTGAAAAAGCGTGTAATCAAGAAACGTACTGGTGGCAAACAAGAAACTACAGAAATTGTTACTGTAGAAGAAGATGGCAAGGAACCGGAAACCACAGTTACGGTTCAGGAACTTCCGGAAGATGAAGTTCACTTCTTGGAAAGACCTGAATTTAGGAAACCTGAATACATTGAAGAAATGCCGGAACAAGTCCAAGTTACAGAAGTTGTTTCGAGGGATGGAACCAGCAAAAAGAAAGTGGTGAAAAAGCGTGTAATCAAGAAACGTACTGGTGGCAAACAAGAAACTACAGAAATTGTTACTGTAGAAGAAGATGGCAAGGAACCGGAAACCACAGTTACGGTTCAGGAACTTCCGGAAGATGAAGTTCACTTCTTGGAAAGACCTGAATTTAGGAAACCTGAATACATTGAAGAAATGCCGGAACAAGTCCAAGTTACAGAAGTTGTTTCGAGGGATGGAACCAGCAAAAAGAAAGTGGTGAAAAAGCGTGTAATCAAGAAACGTACTGGTGGCAAACAAGAAACTACAGAAATTGTTACTGTAGAAGAAGATGGCAAGGAACCGGAAACCACAGTTACGGTTCAGGAACTTCCGGAAGATGAAGTTCACTTCTTGGAAAGACCTGAATTTAGGAAACCTGAATACATTGAAGAAATGCCGGAACAAGTCCAAGTTACAGAAGTTGTTTCGAGGGATGGAACCAGCAAAAAGAAAGTGGTGAAAAAGCGTGTAATCAAGAAACGTACTGGTGGCAAACAAGAAACTACAGAAATTGTTACTGTAGAAGAAGATGGCAAGGAACCGGAAACCACAGTTACGGTTCAGGAACTTCCGGAAGATGAAGTTCACTTCTTGGAAAGACCTGAATTTAGGAAACCTGAATACATTGAAGAAATGCCGGAACAAGTCCAAGTTACAGAAGTTGTTTCGAGGGATGGAACCAGCAAAAAGAAAGTGGTGAAAAAGCGTGTAATCAAGAAACGTACTGGTGGCAAACAAGAAACTACAGAAATTGTTACTGTAGAAGAAGATGGCAAGGAACCGGAAACCACAGTTACGGTTCAGGAACTTCCGGAAGATGAAGTTCACTTCTTGGAAAGACCTGAATTTAGGAAACCTGAATACATTGAAGAAATGCCGGAACAAGTCCAAGTTACAGAAGTTGTTTCGAGGGATGGAACCAGCAAAAAGAAAGTGGTGAAAAAGCGTGTAATCAAGAAACGTACTGGTGGCAAACAAGAAACTACAGAAATTGTTACTGTAGAAGAAGATGGCAAGGAACCGGAAACCACAGTTACGGTTCAGGAACTTCCGGAAGATGAAGTTCACTTCTTGGAAAGACCTGAATTTAGGAAACCTGAATACATTGAAGAAATGCCGGAACAAGTCCAAGTTACAGAAGTTGTTTCGAGGGATGGAACCAGCAAAAAGAAAGTGGTGAAAAAGCGTGTAATCAAGAAACGTACTGGTGGCAAACAAGAAACTACAGAAATTGTTACTGTAGAAGAAGATGGCAAGGAACCGGAAACCACAGTTACGGTTCAGGAACTTCCGGAAGATGAAGTTCACTTCTTGGAAAGACCTGAATTTAGGAAACCTGAATACATTGAAGAAATGCCGGAACAAGTCCAAGTTACAGAAGTTGTTTCGAGGGATGGAACCAGCAAAAAGAAAGTGGTGAAAAAGCGTGTAATCAAGAAACGTACTGGTGGCAAACAAGAAACTACAGAAATTGTTACTGTAGAAGAAGATGGCAAGGAACCGGAAACCACAGTTACGGTTCAGGAACTTCCGGAAGATGAAGTTCACTTCTTGGAAAGACCTGAATTTAGGAAACCTGAATACATTGAAGAAATGCCGGAACAAGTCCAAGTTACAGAAGTTGTTTCGAGGGATGGAACCAGCAAAAAGAAAGTGGTGAAAAAGCGTGTAATCAAGAAACGTACTGGTGGCAAACAAGAAACTACAGAAATTGTTACTGTAGAAGAAGATGGCAAGGAACCGGAAACCACAGTTACGGTTCAGGAACTTCCGGAAGATGAAGTTCACTTCTTGGAAAGACCTGAATTTAGGAAACCTGAATACATTGAAGAAATGCCGGAACAAGTCCAAGTTACAGAAGTTGTTTCGAGGGATGGAACCAGCAAAAAGAAAGTGGTGAAAAAGCGTGTAATCAAGAAACGTACTGGTGGCAAACAAGAAACTACAGAAATTGTTACTGTAGAAGAAGATGGCAAGGAACCGGAAACCACAGTTACGGTTCAGGAACTTCCGGAAGATGAAGTTCACTTCTTGGAAAGACCTGAATTTAGGAAACCTGAATACATTGAAGAAATGCCGGAACAAGTCCAAGTTACAGAAGTTGTTTCGAGGGATGGAACCAGCAAAAAGAAAGTGGTGAAAAAGCGTGTAATCAAGAAACGTACTGGTGGCAAACAAGAAACTACAGAAATTGTTACTGTAGAAGAAGATGGCAAGGAACCGGAAACCACAGTTACGGTTCAGGAACTTCCGGAAGATGAAGTTCACTTCTTGGAAAGACCTGAATTTAGGAAACCTGAATACATTGAAGAAATGCCGGAACAAGTCCAAGTTACAGAAGTTGTTTCGAGGGATGGAACCAGCAAAAAGAAAGTGGTGAAAAAGCGTGTAATCAAGAAACGTACTGGTGGCAAACAAGAAACTACAGAAATTGTTACTGTAGAAGAAGATGGCAAGGAACCGGAAACCACAGTTACGGTTCAGGAACTTCCGGAAGATGAAGTTCACTTCTTGGAAAGACCTGAATTTAGGAAACCTGAATACATTGAAGAAATGCCGGAACAAGTCCAAGTTACAGAAGTTGTTTCGAGGGATGGAACCAGCAAAAAGAAAGTGGTGAAAAAGCGTGTAATCAAGAAACGTACTGGTGGCAAACAAGAAACTACAGAAATTGTTACTGTAGAAGAAGATGGCAAGGAACCGGAAACCACAGTTACGGTTCAGGAACTTCCGGAAGATGAAGTTCACTTCTTGGAAAGACCTGAATTTAGGAAACCTGAATACATTGAAGAAATGCCGGAACAAGTCCAAGTTACAGAAGTTGTTTCGAGGGATGGAACCAGCAAAAAGAAAGTGGTGAAAAAGCGTGTAATCAAGAAACGTACTGGTGGCAAACAAGAAACTACAGAAATTGTTACTGTAGAAGAAGATGGCAAGGAACCGGAAACCACAGTTACGGTTCAGGAACTTCCGGAAGATGAAGTTCACTTCTTGGAAAGACCTGAATTTAGGAAACCTGAATACATTGAAGAAATGCCGGAACAAGTCCAAGTTACAGAAGTTGTTTCGAGGGATGGAACCAGCAAAAAGAAAGTGGTGAAAAAGCGTGTAATCAAGAAACGTACTGGTGGCAAACAAGAAACTACAGAAATTGTTACTGTAGAAGAAGATGGCAAGGAACCGGAAACCACAGTTACGGTTCAGGAACTTCCGGAAGATGAAGTTCACTTCTTGGAAAGACCTGAATTTAGGAAACCTGAATACATTGAAGAAATGCCGGAACAAGTCCAAGTTACAGAAGTTGTTTCGAGGGATGGAACCAGCAAAAAGAAAGTGGTGAAAAAGCGTGTAATCAAGAAACGTACTGGTGGCAAACAAGAAACTACAGAAATTGTTACTGTAGAAGAAGATGGCAAGGAACCGGAAACCACAGTTACGGTTCAGGAACTTCCGGAAGATGAAGTTCACTTCTTGGAAAGACCTGAATTTAGGAAACCTGAATACATTGAAGAAATGCCGGAACAAGTCCAAGTTACAGAAGTTGTTTCGAGGGATGGAACCAGCAAAAAGAAAGTGGTGAAAAAGCGTGTAATCAAGAAACGTACTGGTGGCAAACAAGAAACTACAGAAATTGTTACTGTAGAAGAAGATGGCAAGGAACCGGAAACCACAGTTACGGTTCAGGAACTTCCGGAAGATGAAGTTCACTTCTTGGAAAGACCTGAATTTAGGAAACCTGAATACATTGAAGAAATGCCGGAACAAGTCCAAGTTACAGAAGTTGTTTCGAGGGATGGAACCAGCAAAAAGAAAGTGGTGAAAAAGCGTGTAATCAAGAAACGTACTGGTGGCAAACAAGAAACTACAGAAATTGTTACTGTAGAAGAAGATGGCAAGGAACCGGAAACCACAGTTACGGTTCAGGAACTTCCGGAAGATGAAGTTCACTTCTTGGAAAGACCTGAATTTAGGAAACCTGAATACATTGAAGAAATGCCGGAACAAGTCCAAGTTACAGAAGTTGTTTCGAGGGATGGAACCAGCAAAAAGAAAGTGGTGAAAAAGCGTGTAATCAAGAAACGTACTGGTGGCAAACAAGAAACTACAGAAATTGTTACTGTAGAAGAAGATGGCAAGGAACCGGAAACCACAGTTACGGTTCAGGAACTTCCGGAAGATGAAGTTCACTTCTTGGAAAGACCTGAATTTAGGAAACCTGAATACATTGAAGAAATGCCGGAACAAGTCCAAGTTACAGAAGTTGTTTCGAGGGATGGAACCAGCAAAAAGAAAGTGGTGAAAAAGCGTGTAATCAAGAAACGTACTGGTGGCAAACAAGAAACTACAGAAATTGTTACTGTAGAAGAAGATGGCAAGGAACCGGAAACCACAGTTACGGTTCAGGAACTTCCGGAAGATGAAGTTCACTTCTTGGAAAGACCTGAATTTAGGAAACCTGAATACATTGAAGAAATGCCGGAACAAGTCCAAGTTACAGAAGTTGTTTCGAGGGATGGAACCAGCAAAAAGAAAGTGGTGAAAAAGCGTGTAATCAAGAAACGTACTGGTGGCAAACAAGAAACTACAGAAATTGTTACTGTAGAAGAAGATGGCAAGGAACCGGAAACCACAGTTACGGTTCAGGAACTTCCGGAAGATGAAGTTCACTTCTTGGAAAGACCTGAATTTAGGAAACCTGAATACATTGAAGAAATGCCGGAACAAGTCCAAGTTACAGAAGTTGTTTCGAGGGATGGAACCAGCAAAAAGAAAGTGGTGAAAAAGCGTGTAATCAAGAAACGTACTGGTGGCAAACAAGAAACTACAGAAATTGTTACTGTAGAAGAAGATGGCAAGGAACCGGAAACCACAGTTACGGTTCAGGAACTTCCGGAAGATGAAGTTCACTTCTTGGAAAGACCTGAATTTAGGAAACCTGAATACATTGAAGAAATGCCGGAACAAGTCCAAGTTACAGAAGTTGTTTCGAGGGATGGAACCAGCAAAAAGAAAGTGGTGAAAAAGCGTGTAATCAAGAAACGTACTGGTGGCAAACAAGAAACTACAGAAATTGTTACTGTAGAAGAAGATGGCAAGGAACCGGAAACCACAGTTACGGTTCAGGAACTTCCGGAAGATGAAGTTCACTTCTTGGAAAGACCTGAATTTAGGAAACCTGAATACATTGAAGAAATGCCGGAACAAGTCCAAGTTACAGAAGTTGTTTCGAGGGATGGAACCAGCAAAAAGAAAGTGGTGAAAAAGCGTGTAATCAAGAAACGTACTGGTGGCAAACAAGAAACTACAGAAATTGTTACTGTAGAAGAAGATGGCAAGGAACCGGAAACCACAGTTACGGTTCAGGAACTTCCGGAAGATGAAGTTCACTTCTTGGAAAGACCTGAATTTAGGAAACCTGAATACATTGAAGAAATGCCGGAACAAGTCCAAGTTACAGAAGTTGTTTCGAGGGATGGAACCAGCAAAAAGAAAGTGGTGAAAAAGCGTGTAATCAAGAAACGTACTGGTGGCAAACAAGAAACTACAGAAATTGTTACTGTAGAAGAAGATGGCAAGGAACCGGAAACCACAGTTACGGTTCAGGAACTTCCGGAAGATGAAGTTCACTTCTTGGAAAGACCTGAATTTAGGAAACCTGAATACATTGAAGAAATGCCGGAACAAGTCCAAGTTACAGAAGTTGTTTCGAGGGATGGAACCAGCAAAAAGAAAGTGGTGAAAAAGCGTGTAATCAAGAAACGTACTGGTGGCAAACAAGAAACTACAGAAATTGTTACTGTAGAAGAAGATGGCAAGGAACCGGAAACCACAGTTACGGTTCAGGAACTTCCGGAAGATGAAGTTCACTTCTTGGAAAGACCTGAATTTAGGAAACCTGAATACATTGAAGAAATGCCGGAACAAGTCCAAGTTACAGAAGTTGTTTCGAGGGATGGAACCAGCAAAAAGAAAGTGGTGAAAAAGCGTGTAATCAAGAAACGTACTGGTGGCAAACAAGAAACTACAGAAATTGTTACTGTAGAAGAAGATGGCAAGGAACCGGAAACCACAGTTACGGTTCAGGAACTTCCGGAAGATGAAGTTCACTTCTTGGAAAGACCTGAATTTAGGAAACCTGAATACATTGAAGAAATGCCGGAACAAGTCCAAGTTACAGAAGTTGTTTCGAGGGATGGAACCAGCAAAAAGAAAGTGGTGAAAAAGCGTGTAATCAAGAAACGTACTGGTGGCAAACAAGAAACTACAGAAATTGTTACTGTAGAAGAAGATGGCAAGGAACCGGAAACCACAGTTACGGTTCAGGAACTTCCGGAAGATGAAGTTCACTTCTTGGAAAGACCTGAATTTAGGAAACCTGAATACATTGAAGAAATGCCGGAACAAGTCCAAGTTACAGAAGTTGTTTCGAGGGATGGAACCAGCAAAAAGAAAGTGGTGAAAAAGCGTGTAATCAAGAAACGTACTGGTGGCAAACAAGAAACTACAGAAATTGTTACTGTAGAAGAAGATGGCAAGGAACCGGAAACCACAGTTACGGTTCAGGAACTTCCGGAAGATGAAGTTCACTTCTTGGAAAGACCTGAATTTAGGAAACCTGAATACATTGAAGAAATGCCGGAACAAGTCCAAGTTACAGAAGTTGTTTCGAGGGATGGAACCAGCAAAAAGAAAGTGGTGAAAAAGCGTGTAATCAAGAAACGTACTGGTGGCAAACAAGAAACTACAGAAATTGTTACTGTAGAAGAAGATGGCAAGGAACCGGAAACCACAGTTACGGTTCAGGAACTTCCGGAAGATGAAGTTCACTTCTTGGAAAGACCTGAATTTAGGAAACCTGAATACATTGAAGAAATGCCGGAACAAGTCCAAGTTACAGAAGTTGTTTCGAGGGATGGAACCAGCAAAAAGAAAGTGGTGAAAAAGCGTGTAATCAAGAAACGTACTGGTGGCAAACAAGAAACTACAGAAATTGTTACTGTAGAAGAAGATGGCAAGGAACCGGAAACCACAGTTACGGTTCAGGAACTTCCGGAAGATGAAGTTCACTTCTTGGAAAGACCTGAATTTAGGAAACCTGAATACATTGAAGAAATGCCGGAACAAGTCCAAGTTACAGAAGTTGTTTCGAGGGATGGAACCAGCAAAAAGAAAGTGGTGAAAAAGCGTGTAATCAAGAAACGTACTGGTGGCAAACAAGAAACTACAGAAATTGTTACTGTAGAAGAAGATGGCAAGGAACCGGAAACCACAGTTACGGTTCAGGAACTTCCGGAAGATGAAGTTCACTTCTTGGAAAGACCTGAATTTAGGAAACCTGAATACATTGAAGAAATGCCGGAACAAGTCCAAGTTACAGAAGTTGTTTCGAGGGATGGAACCAGCAAAAAGAAAGTGGTGAAAAAGCGTGTAATCAAGAAACGTACTGGTGGCAAACAAGAAACTACAGAAATTGTTACTGTAGAAGAAGATGGCAAGGAACCGGAAACCACAGTTACGGTTCAGGAACTTCCGGAAGATGAAGTTCACTTCTTGGAAAGACCTGAATTTAGGAAACCTGAATACATTGAAGAAATGCCGGAACAAGTCCAAGTTACAGAAGTTGTTTCGAGGGATGGAACCAGCAAAAAGAAAGTGGTGAAAAAGCGTGTAATCAAGAAACGTACTGGTGGCAAACAAGAAACTACAGAAATTGTTACTGTAGAAGAAGATGGCAAGGAACCGGAAACCACAGTTACGGTTCAGGAACTTCCGGAAGATGAAGTTCACTTCTTGGAAAGACCTGAATTTAGGAAACCTGAATACATTGAAGAAATGCCGGAACAAGTCCAAGTTACAGAAGTTGTTTCGAGGGATGGAACCAGCAAAAAGAAAGTGGTGAAAAAGCGTGTAATCAAGAAACGTACTGGTGGCAAACAAGAAACTACAGAAATTGTTACTGTAGAAGAAGATGGCAAGGAACCGGAAACCACAGTTACGGTTCAGGAACTTCCGGAAGATGAAGTTCACTTCTTGGAAAGACCTGAATTTAGGAAACCTGAATACATTGAAGAAATGCCGGAACAAGTCCAAGTTACAGAAGTTGTTTCGAGGGATGGAACCAGCAAAAAGAAAGTGGTGAAAAAGCGTGTAATCAAGAAACGTACTGGTGGCAAACAAGAAACTACAGAAATTGTTACTGTAGAAGAAGATGGCAAGGAACCGGAAACCACAGTTACGGTTCAGGAACTTCCGGAAGATGAAGTTCACTTCTTGGAAAGACCTGAATTTAGGAAACCTGAATACATTGAAGAAATGCCGGAACAAGTCCAAGTTACAGAAGTTGTTTCGAGGGATGGAACCAGCAAAAAGAAAGTGGTGAAAAAGCGTGTAATCAAGAAACGTACTGGTGGCAAACAAGAAACTACAGAAATTGTTACTGTAGAAGAAGATGGCAAGGAACCGGAAACCACAGTTACGGTTCAGGAACTTCCGGAAGATGAAGTTCACTTCTTGGAAAGACCTGAATTTAGGAAACCTGAATACATTGAAGAAATGCCGGAACAAGTCCAAGTTACAGAAGTTGTTTCGAGGGATGGAACCAGCAAAAAGAAAGTGGTGAAAAAGCGTGTAATCAAGAAACGTACTGGTGGCAAACAAGAAACTACAGAAATTGTTACTGTAGAAGAAGATGGCAAGGAACCGGAAACCACAGTTACGGTTCAGGAACTTCCGGAAGATGAAGTTCACTTCTTGGAAAGACCTGAATTTAGGAAACCTGAATACATTGAAGAAATGCCGGAACAAGTCCAAGTTACAGAAGTTGTTTCGAGGGATGGAACCAGCAAAAAGAAAGTGGTGAAAAAGCGTGTAATCAAGAAACGTACTGGTGGCAAACAAGAAACTACAGAAATTGTTACTGTAGAAGAAGATGGCAAGGAACCGGAAACCACAGTTACGGTTCAGGAACTTCCGGAAGATGAAGTTCACTTCTTGGAAAGACCTGAATTTAGGAAACCTGAATACATTGAAGAAATGCCGGAACAAGTCCAAGTTACAGAAGTTGTTTCGAGGGATGGAACCAGCAAAAAGAAAGTGGTGAAAAAGCGTGTAATCAAGAAACGTACTGGTGGCAAACAAGAAACTACAGAAATTGTTACTGTAGAAGAAGATGGCAAGGAACCGGAAACCACAGTTACGGTTCAGGAACTTCCGGAAGATGAAGTTCACTTCTTGGAAAGACCTGAATTTAGGAAACCTGAATACATTGAAGAAATGCCGGAACAAGTCCAAGTTACAGAAGTTGTTTCGAGGGATGGAACCAGCAAAAAGAAAGTGGTGAAAAAGCGTGTAATCAAGAAACGTACTGGTGGCAAACAAGAAACTACAGAAATTGTTACTGTAGAAGAAGATGGCAAGGAACCGGAAACCACAGTTACGGTTCAGGAACTTCCGGAAGATGAAGTTCACTTCTTGGAAAGACCTGAATTTAGGAAACCTGAATACATTGAAGAAATGCCGGAACAAGTCCAAGTTACAGAAGTTGTTTCGAGGGATGGAACCAGCAAAAAGAAAGTGGTGAAAAAGCGTGTAATCAAGAAACGTACTGGTGGCAAACAAGAAACTACAGAAATTGTTACTGTAGAAGAAGATGGCAAGGAACCGGAAACCACAGTTACGGTTCAGGAACTTCCGGAAGATGAAGTTCACTTCTTGGAAAGACCTGAATTTAGGAAACCTGAATACATTGAAGAAATGCCGGAACAAGTCCAAGTTACAGAAGTTGTTTCGAGGGATGGAACCAGCAAAAAGAAAGTGGTGAAAAAGCGTGTAATCAAGAAACGTACTGGTGGCAAACAAGAAACTACAGAAATTGTTACTGTAGAAGAAGATGGCAAGGAACCGGAAACCACAGTTACGGTTCAGGAACTTCCGGAAGATGAAGTTCACTTCTTGGAAAGACCTGAATTTAGGAAACCTGAATACATTGAAGAAATGCCGGAACAAGTCCAAGTTACAGAAGTTGTTTCGAGGGATGGAACCAGCAAAAAGAAAGTGGTGAAAAAGCGTGTAATCAAGAAACGTACTGGTGGCAAACAAGAAACTACAGAAATTGTTACTGTAGAAGAAGATGGCAAGGAACCGGAAACCACAGTTACGGTTCAGGAACTTCCGGAAGATGAAGTTCACTTCTTGGAAAGACCTGAATTTAGGAAACCTGAATACATTGAAGAAATGCCGGAACAAGTCCAAGTTACAGAAGTTGTTTCGAGGGATGGAACCAGCAAAAAGAAAGTGGTGAAAAAGCGTGTAATCAAGAAACGTACTGGTGGCAAACAAGAAACTACAGAAATTGTTACTGTAGAAGAAGATGGCAAGGAACCGGAAACCACAGTTACGGTTCAGGAACTTCCGGAAGATGAAGTTCACTTCTTGGAAAGACCTGAATTTAGGAAACCTGAATACATTGAAGAAATGCCGGAACAAGTCCAAGTTACAGAAGTTGTTTCGAGGGATGGAACCAGCAAAAAGAAAGTGGTGAAAAAGCGTGTAATCAAGAAACGTACTGGTGGCAAACAAGAAACTACAGAAATTGTTACTGTAGAAGAAGATGGCAAGGAACCGGAAACCACAGTTACGGTTCAGGAACTTCCGGAAGATGAAGTTCACTTCTTGGAAAGACCTGAATTTAGGAAACCTGAATACATTGAAGAAATGCCGGAACAAGTCCAAGTTACAGAAGTTGTTTCGAGGGATGGAACCAGCAAAAAGAAAGTGGTGAAAAAGCGTGTAATCAAGAAACGTACTGGTGGCAAACAAGAAACTACAGAAATTGTTACTGTAGAAGAAGATGGCAAGGAACCGGAAACCACAGTTACGGTTCAGGAACTTCCGGAAGATGAAGTTCACTTCTTGGAAAGACCTGAATTTAGGAAACCTGAATACATTGAAGAAATGCCGGAACAAGTCCAAGTTACAGAAGTTGTTTCGAGGGATGGAACCAGCAAAAAGAAAGTGGTGAAAAAGCGTGTAATCAAGAAACGTACTGGTGGCAAACAAGAAACTACAGAAATTGTTACTGTAGAAGAAGATGGCAAGGAACCGGAAACCACAGTTACGGTTCAGGAACTTCCGGAAGATGAAGTTCACTTCTTGGAAAGACCTGAATTTAGGAAACCTGAATACATTGAAGAAATGCCGGAACAAGTCCAAGTTACAGAAGTTGTTTCGAGGGATGGAACCAGCAAAAAGAAAGTGGTGAAAAAGCGTGTAATCAAGAAACGTACTGGTGGCAAACAAGAAACTACAGAAATTGTTACTGTAGAAGAAGATGGCAAGGAACCGGAAACCACAGTTACGGTTCAGGAACTTCCGGAAGATGAAGTTCACTTCTTGGAAAGACCTGAATTTAGGAAACCTGAATACATTGAAGAAATGCCGGAACAAGTCCAAGTTACAGAAGTTGTTTCGAGGGATGGAACCAGCAAAAAGAAAGTGGTGAAAAAGCGTGTAATCAAGAAACGTACTGGTGGCAAACAAGAAACTACAGAAATTGTTACTGTAGAAGAAGATGGCAAGGAACCGGAAACCACAGTTACGGTTCAGGAACTTCCGGAAGATGAAGTTCACTTCTTGGAAAGACCTGAATTTAGGAAACCTGAATACATTGAAGAAATGCCGGAACAAGTCCAAGTTACAGAAGTTGTTTCGAGGGATGGAACCAGCAAAAAGAAAGTGGTGAAAAAGCGTGTAATCAAGAAACGTACTGGTGGCAAACAAGAAACTACAGAAATTGTTACTGTAGAAGAAGATGGCAAGGAACCGGAAACCACAGTTACGGTTCAGGAACTTCCGGAAGATGAAGTTCACTTCTTGGAAAGACCTGAATTTAGGAAACCTGAATACATTGAAGAAATGCCGGAACAAGTCCAAGTTACAGAAGTTGTTTCGAGGGATGGAACCAGCAAAAAGAAAGTGGTGAAAAAGCGTGTAATCAAGAAACGTACTGGTGGCAAACAAGAAACTACAGAAATTGTTACTGTAGAAGAAGATGGCAAGGAACCGGAAACCACAGTTACGGTTCAGGAACTTCCGGAAGATGAAGTTCACTTCTTGGAAAGACCTGAATTTAGGAAACCTGAATACATTGAAGAAATGCCGGAACAAGTCCAAGTTACAGAAGTTGTTTCGAGGGATGGAACCAGCAAAAAGAAAGTGGTGAAAAAGCGTGTAATCAAGAAACGTACTGGTGGCAAACAAGAAACTACAGAAATTGTTACTGTAGAAGAAGATGGCAAGGAACCGGAAACCACAGTTACGGTTCAGGAACTTCCGGAAGATGAAGTTCACTTCTTGGAAAGACCTGAATTTAGGAAACCTGAATACATTGAAGAAATGCCGGAACAAGTCCAAGTTACAGAAGTTGTTTCGAGGGATGGAACCAGCAAAAAGAAAGTGGTGAAAAAGCGTGTAATCAAGAAACGTACTGGTGGCAAACAAGAAACTACAGAAATTGTTACTGTAGAAGAAGATGGCAAGGAACCGGAAACCACAGTTACGGTTCAGGAACTTCCGGAAGATGAAGTTCACTTCTTGGAAAGACCTGAATTTAGGAAACCTGAATACATTGAAGAAATGCCGGAACAAGTCCAAGTTACAGAAGTTGTTTCGAGGGATGGAACCAGCAAAAAGAAAGTGGTGAAAAAGCGTGTAATCAAGAAACGTACTGGTGGCAAACAAGAAACTACAGAAATTGTTACTGTAGAAGAAGATGGCAAGGAACCGGAAACCACAGTTACGGTTCAGGAACTTCCGGAAGATGAAGTTCACTTCTTGGAAAGACCTGAATTTAGGAAACCTGAATACATTGAAGAAATGCCGGAACAAGTCCAAGTTACAGAAGTTGTTTCGAGGGATGGAACCAGCAAAAAGAAAGTGGTGAAAAAGCGTGTAATCAAGAAACGTACTGGTGGCAAACAAGAAACTACAGAAATTGTTACTGTAGAAGAAGATGGCAAGGAACCGGAAACCACAGTTACGGTTCAGGAACTTCCGGAAGATGAAGTTCACTTCTTGGAAAGACCTGAATTTAGGAAACCTGAATACATTGAAGAAATGCCGGAACAAGTCCAAGTTACAGAAGTTGTTTCGAGGGATGGAACCAGCAAAAAGAAAGTGGTGAAAAAGCGTGTAATCAAGAAACGTACTGGTGGCAAACAAGAAACTACAGAAATTGTTACTGTAGAAGAAGATGGCAAGGAACCGGAAACCACAGTTACGGTTCAGGAACTTCCGGAAGATGAAGTTCACTTCTTGGAAAGACCTGAATTTAGGAAACCTGAATACATTGAAGAAATGCCGGAACAAGTCCAAGTTACAGAAGTTGTTTCGAGGGATGGAACCAGCAAAAAGAAAGTGGTGAAAAAGCGTGTAATCAAGAAACGTACTGGTGGCAAACAAGAAACTACAGAAATTGTTACTGTAGAAGAAGATGGCAAGGAACCGGAAACCACAGTTACGGTTCAGGAACTTCCGGAAGATGAAGTTCACTTCTTGGAAAGACCTGAATTTAGGAAACCTGAATACATTGAAGAAATGCCGGAACAAGTCCAAGTTACAGAAGTTGTTTCGAGGGATGGAACCAGCAAAAAGAAAGTGGTGAAAAAGCGTGTAATCAAGAAACGTACTGGTGGCAAACAAGAAACTACAGAAATTGTTACTGTAGAAGAAGATGGCAAGGAACCGGAAACCACAGTTACGGTTCAGGAACTTCCGGAAGATGAAGTTCACTTCTTGGAAAGACCTGAATTTAGGAAACCTGAATACATTGAAGAAATGCCGGAACAAGTCCAAGTTACAGAAGTTGTTTCGAGGGATGGAACCAGCAAAAAGAAAGTGGTGAAAAAGCGTGTAATCAAGAAACGTACTGGTGGCAAACAAGAAACTACAGAAATTGTTACTGTAGAAGAAGATGGCAAGGAACCGGAAACCACAGTTACGGTTCAGGAACTTCCGGAAGATGAAGTTCACTTCTTGGAAAGACCTGAATTTAGGAAACCTGAATACATTGAAGAAATGCCGGAACAAGTCCAAGTTACAGAAGTTGTTTCGAGGGATGGAACCAGCAAAAAGAAAGTGGTGAAAAAGCGTGTAATCAAGAAACGTACTGGTGGCAAACAAGAAACTACAGAAATTGTTACTGTAGAAGAAGATGGCAAGGAACCGGAAACCACAGTTACGGTTCAGGAACTTCCGGAAGATGAAGTTCACTTCTTGGAAAGACCTGAATTTAGGAAACCTGAATACATTGAAGAAATGCCGGAACAAGTCCAAGTTACAGAAGTTGTTTCGAGGGATGGAACCAGCAAAAAGAAAGTGGTGAAAAAGCGTGTAATCAAGAAACGTACTGGTGGCAAACAAGAAACTACAGAAATTGTTACTGTAGAAGAAGATGGCAAGGAACCGGAAACCACAGTTACGGTTCAGGAACTTCCGGAAGATGAAGTTCACTTCTTGGAAAGACCTGAATTTAGGAAACCTGAATACATTGAAGAAATGCCGGAACAAGTCCAAGTTACAGAAGTTGTTTCGAGGGATGGAACCAGCAAAAAGAAAGTGGTGAAAAAGCGTGTAATCAAGAAACGTACTGGTGGCAAACAAGAAACTACAGAAATTGTTACTGTAGAAGAAGATGGCAAGGAACCGGAAACCACAGTTACGGTTCAGGAACTTCCGGAAGATGAAGTTCACTTCTTGGAAAGACCTGAATTTAGGAAACCTGAATACATTGAAGAAATGCCGGAACAAGTCCAAGTTACAGAAGTTGTTTCGAGGGATGGAACCAGCAAAAAGAAAGTGGTGAAAAAGCGTGTAATCAAGAAACGTACTGGTGGCAAACAAGAAACTACAGAAATTGTTACTGTAGAAGAAGATGGCAAGGAACCGGAAACCACAGTTACGGTTCAGGAACTTCCGGAAGATGAAGTTCACTTCTTGGAAAGACCTGAATTTAGGAAACCTGAATACATTGAAGAAATGCCGGAACAAGTCCAAGTTACAGAAGTTGTTTCGAGGGATGGAACCAGCAAAAAGAAAGTGGTGAAAAAGCGTGTAATCAAGAAACGTACTGGTGGCAAACAAGAAACTACAGAAATTGTTACTGTAGAAGAAGATGGCAAGGAACCGGAAACCACAGTTACGGTTCAGGAACTTCCGGAAGATGAAGTTCACTTCTTGGAAAGACCTGAATTTAGGAAACCTGAATACATTGAAGAAATGCCGGAACAAGTCCAAGTTACAGAAGTTGTTTCGAGGGATGGAACCAGCAAAAAGAAAGTGGTGAAAAAGCGTGTAATCAAGAAACGTACTGGTGGCAAACAAGAAACTACAGAAATTGTTACTGTAGAAGAAGATGGCAAGGAACCGGAAACCACAGTTACGGTTCAGGAACTTCCGGAAGATGAAGTTCACTTCTTGGAAAGACCTGAATTTAGGAAACCTGAATACATTGAAGAAATGCCGGAACAAGTCCAAGTTACAGAAGTTGTTTCGAGGGATGGAACCAGCAAAAAGAAAGTGGTGAAAAAGCGTGTAATCAAGAAACGTACTGGTGGCAAACAAGAAACTACAGAAATTGTTACTGTAGAAGAAGATGGCAAGGAACCGGAAACCACAGTTACGGTTCAGGAACTTCCGGAAGATGAAGTTCACTTCTTGGAAAGACCTGAATTTAGGAAACCTGAATACATTGAAGAAATGCCGGAACAAGTCCAAGTTACAGAAGTTGTTTCGAGGGATGGAACCAGCAAAAAGAAAGTGGTGAAAAAGCGTGTAATCAAGAAACGTACTGGTGGCAAACAAGAAACTACAGAAATTGTTACTGTAGAAGAAGATGGCAAGGAACCGGAAACCACAGTTACGGTTCAGGAACTTCCGGAAGATGAAGTTCACTTCTTGGAAAGACCTGAATTTAGGAAACCTGAATACATTGAAGAAATGCCGGAACAAGTCCAAGTTACAGAAGTTGTTTCGAGGGATGGAACCAGCAAAAAGAAAGTGGTGAAAAAGCGTGTAATCAAGAAACGTACTGGTGGCAAACAAGAAACTACAGAAATTGTTACTGTAGAAGAAGATGGCAAGGAACCGGAAACCACAGTTACGGTTCAGGAACTTCCGGAAGATGAAGTTCACTTCTTGGAAAGACCTGAATTTAGGAAACCTGAATACATTGAAGAAATGCCGGAACAAGTCCAAGTTACAGAAGTTGTTTCGAGGGATGGAACCAGCAAAAAGAAAGTGGTGAAAAAGCGTGTAATCAAGAAACGTACTGGTGGCAAACAAGAAACTACAGAAATTGTTACTGTAGAAGAAGATGGCAAGGAACCGGAAACCACAGTTACGGTTCAGGAACTTCCGGAAGATGAAGTTCACTTCTTGGAAAGACCTGAATTTAGGAAACCTGAATACATTGAAGAAATGCCGGAACAAGTCCAAGTTACAGAAGTTGTTTCGAGGGATGGAACCAGCAAAAAGAAAGTGGTGAAAAAGCGTGTAATCAAGAAACGTACTGGTGGCAAACAAGAAACTACAGAAATTGTTACTGTAGAAGAAGATGGCAAGGAACCGGAAACCACAGTTACGGTTCAGGAACTTCCGGAAGATGAAGTTCACTTCTTGGAAAGACCTGAATTTAGGAAACCTGAATACATTGAAGAAATGCCGGAACAAGTCCAAGTTACAGAAGTTGTTTCGAGGGATGGAACCAGCAAAAAGAAAGTGGTGAAAAAGCGTGTAATCAAGAAACGTACTGGTGGCAAACAAGAAACTACAGAAATTGTTACTGTAGAAGAAGATGGCAAGGAACCGGAAACCACAGTTACGGTTCAGGAACTTCCGGAAGATGAAGTTCACTTCTTGGAAAGACCTGAATTTAGGAAACCTGAATACATTGAAGAAATGCCGGAACAAGTCCAAGTTACAGAAGTTGTTTCGAGGGATGGAACCAGCAAAAAGAAAGTGGTGAAAAAGCGTGTAATCAAGAAACGTACTGGTGGCAAACAAGAAACTACAGAAATTGTTACTGTAGAAGAAGATGGCAAGGAACCGGAAACCACAGTTACGGTTCAGGAACTTCCGGAAGATGAAGTTCACTTCTTGGAAAGACCTGAATTTAGGAAACCTGAATACATTGAAGAAATGCCGGAACAAGTCCAAGTTACAGAAGTTGTTTCGAGGGATGGAACCAGCAAAAAGAAAGTGGTGAAAAAGCGTGTAATCAAGAAACGTACTGGTGGCAAACAAGAAACTACAGAAATTGTTACTGTAGAAGAAGATGGCAAGGAACCGGAAACCACAGTTACGGTTCAGGAACTTCCGGAAGATGAAGTTCACTTCTTGGAAAGACCTGAATTTAGGAAACCTGAATACATTGAAGAAATGCCGGAACAAGTCCAAGTTACAGAAGTTGTTTCGAGGGATGGAACCAGCAAAAAGAAAGTGGTGAAAAAGCGTGTAATCAAGAAACGTACTGGTGGCAAACAAGAAACTACAGAAATTGTTACTGTAGAAGAAGATGGCAAGGAACCGGAAACCACAGTTACGGTTCAGGAACTTCCGGAAGATGAAGTTCACTTCTTGGAAAGACCTGAATTTAGGAAACCTGAATACATTGAAGAAATGCCGGAACAAGTCCAAGTTACAGAAGTTGTTTCGAGGGATGGAACCAGCAAAAAGAAAGTGGTGAAAAAGCGTGTAATCAAGAAACGTACTGGTGGCAAACAAGAAACTACAGAAATTGTTACTGTAGAAGAAGATGGCAAGGAACCGGAAACCACAGTTACGGTTCAGGAACTTCCGGAAGATGAAGTTCACTTCTTGGAAAGACCTGAATTTAGGAAACCTGAATACATTGAAGAAATGCCGGAACAAGTCCAAGTTACAGAAGTTGTTTCGAGGGATGGAACCAGCAAAAAGAAAGTGGTGAAAAAGCGTGTAATCAAGAAACGTACTGGTGGCAAACAAGAAACTACAGAAATTGTTACTGTAGAAGAAGATGGCAAGGAACCGGAAACCACAGTTACGGTTCAGGAACTTCCGGAAGATGAAGTTCACTTCTTGGAAAGACCTGAATTTAGGAAACCTGAATACATTGAAGAAATGCCGGAACAAGTCCAAGTTACAGAAGTTGTTTCGAGGGATGGAACCAGCAAAAAGAAAGTGGTGAAAAAGCGTGTAATCAAGAAACGTACTGGTGGCAAACAAGAAACTACAGAAATTGTTACTGTAGAAGAAGATGGCAAGGAACCGGAAACCACAGTTACGGTTCAGGAACTTCCGGAAGATGAAGTTCACTTCTTGGAAAGACCTGAATTTAGGAAACCTGAATACATTGAAGAAATGCCGGAACAAGTCCAAGTTACAGAAGTTGTTTCGAGGGATGGAACCAGCAAAAAGAAAGTGGTGAAAAAGCGTGTAATCAAGAAACGTACTGGTGGCAAACAAGAAACTACAGAAATTGTTACTGTAGAAGAAGATGGCAAGGAACCGGAAACCACAGTTACGGTTCAGGAACTTCCGGAAGATGAAGTTCACTTCTTGGAAAGACCTGAATTTAGGAAACCTGAATACATTGAAGAAATGCCGGAACAAGTCCAAGTTACAGAAGTTGTTTCGAGGGATGGAACCAGCAAAAAGAAAGTGGTGAAAAAGCGTGTAATCAAGAAACGTACTGGTGGCAAACAAGAAACTACAGAAATTGTTACTGTAGAAGAAGATGGCAAGGAACCGGAAACCACAGTTACGGTTCAGGAACTTCCGGAAGATGAAGTTCACTTCTTGGAAAGACCTGAATTTAGGAAACCTGAATACATTGAAGAAATGCCGGAACAAGTCCAAGTTACAGAAGTTGTTTCGAGGGATGGAACCAGCAAAAAGAAAGTGGTGAAAAAGCGTGTAATCAAGAAACGTACTGGTGGCAAACAAGAAACTACAGAAATTGTTACTGTAGAAGAAGATGGCAAGGAACCGGAAACCACAGTTACGGTTCAGGAACTTCCGGAAGATGAAGTTCACTTCTTGGAAAGACCTGAATTTAGGAAACCTGAATACATTGAAGAAATGCCGGAACAAGTCCAAGTTACAGAAGTTGTTTCGAGGGATGGAACCAGCAAAAAGAAAGTGGTGAAAAAGCGTGTAATCAAGAAACGTACTGGTGGCAAACAAGAAACTACAGAAATTGTTACTGTAGAAGAAGATGGCAAGGAACCGGAAACCACAGTTACGGTTCAGGAACTTCCGGAAGATGAAGTTCACTTCTTGGAAAGACCTGAATTTAGGAAACCTGAATACATTGAAGAAATGCCGGAACAAGTCCAAGTTACAGAAGTTGTTTCGAGGGATGGAACCAGCAAAAAGAAAGTGGTGAAAAAGCGTGTAATCAAGAAACGTACTGGTGGCAAACAAGAAACTACAGAAATTGTTACTGTAGAAGAAGATGGCAAGGAACCGGAAACCACAGTTACGGTTCAGGAACTTCCGGAAGATGAAGTTCACTTCTTGGAAAGACCTGAATTTAGGAAACCTGAATACATTGAAGAAATGCCGGAACAAGTCCAAGTTACAGAAGTTGTTTCGAGGGATGGAACCAGCAAAAAGAAAGTGGTGAAAAAGCGTGTAATCAAGAAACGTACTGGTGGCAAACAAGAAACTACAGAAATTGTTACTGTAGAAGAAGATGGCAAGGAACCGGAAACCACAGTTACGGTTCAGGAACTTCCGGAAGATGAAGTTCACTTCTTGGAAAGACCTGAATTTAGGAAACCTGAATACATTGAAGAAATGCCGGAACAAGTCCAAGTTACAGAAGTTGTTTCGAGGGATGGAACCAGCAAAAAGAAAGTGGTGAAAAAGCGTGTAATCAAGAAACGTACTGGTGGCAAACAAGAAACTACAGAAATTGTTACTGTAGAAGAAGATGGCAAGGAACCGGAAACCACAGTTACGGTTCAGGAACTTCCGGAAGATGAAGTTCACTTCTTGGAAAGACCTGAATTTAGGAAACCTGAATACATTGAAGAAATGCCGGAACAAGTCCAAGTTACAGAAGTTGTTTCGAGGGATGGAACCAGCAAAAAGAAAGTGGTGAAAAAGCGTGTAATCAAGAAACGTACTGGTGGCAAACAAGAAACTACAGAAATTGTTACTGTAGAAGAAGATGGCAAGGAACCGGAAACCACAGTTACGGTTCAGGAACTTCCGGAAGATGAAGTTCACTTCTTGGAAAGACCTGAATTTAGGAAACCTGAATACATTGAAGAAATGCCGGAACAAGTCCAAGTTACAGAAGTTGTTTCGAGGGATGGAACCAGCAAAAAGAAAGTGGTGAAAAAGCGTGTAATCAAGAAACGTACTGGTGGCAAACAAGAAACTACAGAAATTGTTACTGTAGAAGAAGATGGCAAGGAACCGGAAACCACAGTTACGGTTCAGGAACTTCCGGAAGATGAAGTTCACTTCTTGGAAAGACCTGAATTTAGGAAACCTGAATACATTGAAGAAATGCCGGAACAAGTCCAAGTTACAGAAGTTGTTTCGAGGGATGGAACCAGCAAAAAGAAAGTGGTGAAAAAGCGTGTAATCAAGAAACGTACTGGTGGCAAACAAGAAACTACAGAAATTGTTACTGTAGAAGAAGATGGCAAGGAACCGGAAACCACAGTTACGGTTCAGGAACTTCCGGAAGATGAAGTTCACTTCTTGGAAAGACCTGAATTTAGGAAACCTGAATACATTGAAGAAATGCCGGAACAAGTCCAAGTTACAGAAGTTGTTTCGAGGGATGGAACCAGCAAAAAGAAAGTGGTGAAAAAGCGTGTAATCAAGAAACGTACTGGTGGCAAACAAGAAACTACAGAAATTGTTACTGTAGAAGAAGATGGCAAGGAACCGGAAACCACAGTTACGGTTCAGGAACTTCCGGAAGATGAAGTTCACTTCTTGGAAAGACCTGAATTTAGGAAACCTGAATACATTGAAGAAATGCCGGAACAAGTCCAAGTTACAGAAGTTGTTTCGAGGGATGGAACCAGCAAAAAGAAAGTGGTGAAAAAGCGTGTAATCAAGAAACGTACTGGTGGCAAACAAGAAACTACAGAAATTGTTACTGTAGAAGAAGATGGCAAGGAACCGGAAACCACAGTTACGGTTCAGGAACTTCCGGAAGATGAAGTTCACTTCTTGGAAAGACCTGAATTTAGGAAACCTGAATACATTGAAGAAATGCCGGAACAAGTCCAAGTTACAGAAGTTGTTTCGAGGGATGGAACCAGCAAAAAGAAAGTGGTGAAAAAGCGTGTAATCAAGAAACGTACTGGTGGCAAACAAGAAACTACAGAAATTGTTACTGTAGAAGAAGATGGCAAGGAACCGGAAACCACAGTTACGGTTCAGGAACTTCCGGAAGATGAAGTTCACTTCTTGGAAAGACCTGAATTTAGGAAACCTGAATACATTGAAGAAATGCCGGAACAAGTCCAAGTTACAGAAGTTGTTTCGAGGGATGGAACCAGCAAAAAGAAAGTGGTGAAAAAGCGTGTAATCAAGAAACGTACTGGTGGCAAACAAGAAACTACAGAAATTGTTACTGTAGAAGAAGATGGCAAGGAACCGGAAACCACAGTTACGGTTCAGGAACTTCCGGAAGATGAAGTTCACTTCTTGGAAAGACCTGAATTTAGGAAACCTGAATACATTGAAGAAATGCCGGAACAAGTCCAAGTTACAGAAGTTGTTTCGAGGGATGGAACCAGCAAAAAGAAAGTGGTGAAAAAGCGTGTAATCAAGAAACGTACTGGTGGCAAACAAGAAACTACAGAAATTGTTACTGTAGAAGAAGATGGCAAGGAACCGGAAACCACAGTTACGGTTCAGGAACTTCCGGAAGATGAAGTTCACTTCTTGGAAAGACCTGAATTTAGGAAACCTGAATACATTGAAGAAATGCCGGAACAAGTCCAAGTTACAGAAGTTGTTTCGAGGGATGGAACCAGCAAAAAGAAAGTGGTGAAAAAGCGTGTAATCAAGAAACGTACTGGTGGCAAACAAGAAACTACAGAAATTGTTACTGTAGAAGAAGATGGCAAGGAACCGGAAACCACAGTTACGGTTCAGGAACTTCCGGAAGATGAAGTTCACTTCTTGGAAAGACCTGAATTTAGGAAACCTGAATACATTGAAGAAATGCCGGAACAAGTCCAAGTTACAGAAGTTGTTTCGAGGGATGGAACCAGCAAAAAGAAAGTGGTGAAAAAGCGTGTAATCAAGAAACGTACTGGTGGCAAACAAGAAACTACAGAAATTGTTACTGTAGAAGAAGATGGCAAGGAACCGGAAACCACAGTTACGGTTCAGGAACTTCCGGAAGATGAAGTTCACTTCTTGGAAAGACCTGAATTTAGGAAACCTGAATACATTGAAGAAATGCCGGAACAAGTCCAAGTTACAGAAGTTGTTTCGAGGGATGGAACCAGCAAAAAGAAAGTGGTGAAAAAGCGTGTAATCAAGAAACGTACTGGTGGCAAACAAGAAACTACAGAAATTGTTACTGTAGAAGAAGATGGCAAGGAACCGGAAACCACAGTTACGGTTCAGGAACTTCCGGAAGATGAAGTTCACTTCTTGGAAAGACCTGAATTTAGGAAACCTGAATACATTGAAGAAATGCCGGAACAAGTCCAAGTTACAGAAGTTGTTTCGAGGGATGGAACCAGCAAAAAGAAAGTGGTGAAAAAGCGTGTAATCAAGAAACGTACTGGTGGCAAACAAGAAACTACAGAAATTGTTACTGTAGAAGAAGATGGCAAGGAACCGGAAACCACAGTTACGGTTCAGGAACTTCCGGAAGATGAAGTTCACTTCTTGGAAAGACCTGAATTTAGGAAACCTGAATACATTGAAGAAATGCCGGAACAAGTCCAAGTTACAGAAGTTGTTTCGAGGGATGGAACCAGCAAAAAGAAAGTGGTGAAAAAGCGTGTAATCAAGAAACGTACTGGTGGCAAACAAGAAACTACAGAAATTGTTACTGTAGAAGAAGATGGCAAGGAACCGGAAACCACAGTTACGGTTCAGGAACTTCCGGAAGATGAAGTTCACTTCTTGGAAAGACCTGAATTTAGGAAACCTGAATACATTGAAGAAATGCCGGAACAAGTCCAAGTTACAGAAGTTGTTTCGAGGGATGGAACCAGCAAAAAGAAAGTGGTGAAAAAGCGTGTAATCAAGAAACGTACTGGTGGCAAACAAGAAACTACAGAAATTGTTACTGTAGAAGAAGATGGCAAGGAACCGGAAACCACAGTTACGGTTCAGGAACTTCCGGAAGATGAAGTTCACTTCTTGGAAAGACCTGAATTTAGGAAACCTGAATACATTGAAGAAATGCCGGAACAAGTCCAAGTTACAGAAGTTGTTTCGAGGGATGGAACCAGCAAAAAGAAAGTGGTGAAAAAGCGTGTAATCAAGAAACGTACTGGTGGCAAACAAGAAACTACAGAAATTGTTACTGTAGAAGAAGATGGCAAGGAACCGGAAACCACAGTTACGGTTCAGGAACTTCCGGAAGATGAAGTTCACTTCTTGGAAAGACCTGAATTTAGGAAACCTGAATACATTGAAGAAATGCCGGAACAAGTCCAAGTTACAGAAGTTGTTTCGAGGGATGGAACCAGCAAAAAGAAAGTGGTGAAAAAGCGTGTAATCAAGAAACGTACTGGTGGCAAACAAGAAACTACAGAAATTGTTACTGTAGAAGAAGATGGCAAGGAACCGGAAACCACAGTTACGGTTCAGGAACTTCCGGAAGATGAAGTTCACTTCTTGGAAAGACCTGAATTTAGGAAACCTGAATACATTGAAGAAATGCCGGAACAAGTCCAAGTTACAGAAGTTGTTTCGAGGGATGGAACCAGCAAAAAGAAAGTGGTGAAAAAGCGTGTAATCAAGAAACGTACTGGTGGCAAACAAGAAACTACAGAAATTGTTACTGTAGAAGAAGATGGCAAGGAACCGGAAACCACAGTTACGGTTCAGGAACTTCCGGAAGATGAAGTTCACTTCTTGGAAAGACCTGAATTTAGGAAACCTGAATACATTGAAGAAATGCCGGAACAAGTCCAAGTTACAGAAGTTGTTTCGAGGGATGGAACCAGCAAAAAGAAAGTGGTGAAAAAGCGTGTAATCAAGAAACGTACTGGTGGCAAACAAGAAACTACAGAAATTGTTACTGTAGAAGAAGATGGCAAGGAACCGGAAACCACAGTTACGGTTCAGGAACTTCCGGAAGATGAAGTTCACTTCTTGGAAAGACCTGAATTTAGGAAACCTGAATACATTGAAGAAATGCCGGAACAAGTCCAAGTTACAGAAGTTGTTTCGAGGGATGGAACCAGCAAAAAGAAAGTGGTGAAAAAGCGTGTAATCAAGAAACGTACTGGTGGCAAACAAGAAACTACAGAAATTGTTACTGTAGAAGAAGATGGCAAGGAACCGGAAACCACAGTTACGGTTCAGGAACTTCCGGAAGATGAAGTTCACTTCTTGGAAAGACCTGAATTTAGGAAACCTGAATACATTGAAGAAATGCCGGAACAAGTCCAAGTTACAGAAGTTGTTTCGAGGGATGGAACCAGCAAAAAGAAAGTGGTGAAAAAGCGTGTAATCAAGAAACGTACTGGTGGCAAACAAGAAACTACAGAAATTGTTACTGTAGAAGAAGATGGCAAGGAACCGGAAACCACAGTTACGGTTCAGGAACTTCCGGAAGATGAAGTTCACTTCTTGGAAAGACCTGAATTTAGGAAACCTGAATACATTGAAGAAATGCCGGAACAAGTCCAAGTTACAGAAGTTGTTTCGAGGGATGGAACCAGCAAAAAGAAAGTGGTGAAAAAGCGTGTAATCAAGAAACGTACTGGTGGCAAACAAGAAACTACAGAAATTGTTACTGTAGAAGAAGATGGCAAGGAACCGGAAACCACAGTTACGGTTCAGGAACTTCCGGAAGATGAAGTTCACTTCTTGGAAAGACCTGAATTTAGGAAACCTGAATACATTGAAGAAATGCCGGAACAAGTCCAAGTTACAGAAGTTGTTTCGAGGGATGGAACCAGCAAAAAGAAAGTGGTGAAAAAGCGTGTAATCAAGAAACGTACTGGTGGCAAACAAGAAACTACAGAAATTGTTACTGTAGAAGAAGATGGCAAGGAACCGGAAACCACAGTTACGGTTCAGGAACTTCCGGAAGATGAAGTTCACTTCTTGGAAAGACCTGAATTTAGGAAACCTGAATACATTGAAGAAATGCCGGAACAAGTCCAAGTTACAGAAGTTGTTTCGAGGGATGGAACCAGCAAAAAGAAAGTGGTGAAAAAGCGTGTAATCAAGAAACGTACTGGTGGCAAACAAGAAACTACAGAAATTGTTACTGTAGAAGAAGATGGCAAGGAACCGGAAACCACAGTTACGGTTCAGGAACTTCCGGAAGATGAAGTTCACTTCTTGGAAAGACCTGAATTTAGGAAACCTGAATACATTGAAGAAATGCCGGAACAAGTCCAAGTTACAGAAGTTGTTTCGAGGGATGGAACCAGCAAAAAGAAAGTGGTGAAAAAGCGTGTAATCAAGAAACGTACTGGTGGCAAACAAGAAACTACAGAAATTGTTACTGTAGAAGAAGATGGCAAGGAACCGGAAACCACAGTTACGGTTCAGGAACTTCCGGAAGATGAAGTTCACTTCTTGGAAAGACCTGAATTTAGGAAACCTGAATACATTGAAGAAATGCCGGAACAAGTCCAAGTTACAGAAGTTGTTTCGAGGGATGGAACCAGCAAAAAGAAAGTGGTGAAAAAGCGTGTAATCAAGAAACGTACTGGTGGCAAACAAGAAACTACAGAAATTGTTACTGTAGAAGAAGATGGCAAGGAACCGGAAACCACAGTTACGGTTCAGGAACTTCCGGAAGATGAAGTTCACTTCTTGGAAAGACCTGAATTTAGGAAACCTGAATACATTGAAGAAATGCCGGAACAAGTCCAAGTTACAGAAGTTGTTTCGAGGGATGGAACCAGCAAAAAGAAAGTGGTGAAAAAGCGTGTAATCAAGAAACGTACTGGTGGCAAACAAGAAACTACAGAAATTGTTACTGTAGAAGAAGATGGCAAGGAACCGGAAACCACAGTTACGGTTCAGGAACTTCCGGAAGATGAAGTTCACTTCTTGGAAAGACCTGAATTTAGGAAACCTGAATACATTGAAGAAATGCCGGAACAAGTCCAAGTTACAGAAGTTGTTTCGAGGGATGGAACCAGCAAAAAGAAAGTGGTGAAAAAGCGTGTAATCAAGAAACGTACTGGTGGCAAACAAGAAACTACAGAAATTGTTACTGTAGAAGAAGATGGCAAGGAACCGGAAACCACAGTTACGGTTCAGGAACTTCCGGAAGATGAAGTTCACTTCTTGGAAAGACCTGAATTTAGGAAACCTGAATACATTGAAGAAATGCCGGAACAAGTCCAAGTTACAGAAGTTGTTTCGAGGGATGGAACCAGCAAAAAGAAAGTGGTGAAAAAGCGTGTAATCAAGAAACGTACTGGTGGCAAACAAGAAACTACAGAAATTGTTACTGTAGAAGAAGATGGCAAGGAACCGGAAACCACAGTTACGGTTCAGGAACTTCCGGAAGATGAAGTTCACTTCTTGGAAAGACCTGAATTTAGGAAACCTGAATACATTGAAGAAATGCCGGAACAAGTCCAAGTTACAGAAGTTGTTTCGAGGGATGGAACCAGCAAAAAGAAAGTGGTGAAAAAGCGTGTAATCAAGAAACGTACTGGTGGCAAACAAGAAACTACAGAAATTGTTACTGTAGAAGAAGATGGCAAGGAACCGGAAACCACAGTTACGGTTCAGGAACTTCCGGAAGATGAAGTTCACTTCTTGGAAAGACCTGAATTTAGGAAACCTGAATACATTGAAGAAATGCCGGAACAAGTCCAAGTTACAGAAGTTGTTTCGAGGGATGGAACCAGCAAAAAGAAAGTGGTGAAAAAGCGTGTAATCAAGAAACGTACTGGTGGCAAACAAGAAACTACAGAAATTGTTACTGTAGAAGAAGATGGCAAGGAACCGGAAACCACAGTTACGGTTCAGGAACTTCCGGAAGATGAAGTTCACTTCTTGGAAAGACCTGAATTTAGGAAACCTGAATACATTGAAGAAATGCCGGAACAAGTCCAAGTTACAGAAGTTGTTTCGAGGGATGGAACCAGCAAAAAGAAAGTGGTGAAAAAGCGTGTAATCAAGAAACGTACTGGTGGCAAACAAGAAACTACAGAAATTGTTACTGTAGAAGAAGATGGCAAGGAACCGGAAACCACAGTTACGGTTCAGGAACTTCCGGAAGATGAAGTTCACTTCTTGGAAAGACCTGAATTTAGGAAACCTGAATACATTGAAGAAATGCCGGAACAAGTCCAAGTTACAGAAGTTGTTTCGAGGGATGGAACCAGCAAAAAGAAAGTGGTGAAAAAGCGTGTAATCAAGAAACGTACTGGTGGCAAACAAGAAACTACAGAAATTGTTACTGTAGAAGAAGATGGCAAGGAACCGGAAACCACAGTTACGGTTCAGGAACTTCCGGAAGATGAAGTTCACTTCTTGGAAAGACCTGAATTTAGGAAACCTGAATACATTGAAGAAATGCCGGAACAAGTCCAAGTTACAGAAGTTGTTTCGAGGGATGGAACCAGCAAAAAGAAAGTGGTGAAAAAGCGTGTAATCAAGAAACGTACTGGTGGCAAACAAGAAACTACAGAAATTGTTACTGTAGAAGAAGATGGCAAGGAACCGGAAACCACAGTTACGGTTCAGGAACTTCCGGAAGATGAAGTTCACTTCTTGGAAAGACCTGAATTTAGGAAACCTGAATACATTGAAGAAATGCCGGAACAAGTCCAAGTTACAGAAGTTGTTTCGAGGGATGGAACCAGCAAAAAGAAAGTGGTGAAAAAGCGTGTAATCAAGAAACGTACTGGTGGCAAACAAGAAACTACAGAAATTGTTACTGTAGAAGAAGATGGCAAGGAACCGGAAACCACAGTTACGGTTCAGGAACTTCCGGAAGATGAAGTTCACTTCTTGGAAAGACCTGAATTTAGGAAACCTGAATACATTGAAGAAATGCCGGAACAAGTCCAAGTTACAGAAGTTGTTTCGAGGGATGGAACCAGCAAAAAGAAAGTGGTGAAAAAGCGTGTAATCAAGAAACGTACTGGTGGCAAACAAGAAACTACAGAAATTGTTACTGTAGAAGAAGATGGCAAGGAACCGGAAACCACAGTTACGGTTCAGGAACTTCCGGAAGATGAAGTTCACTTCTTGGAAAGACCTGAATTTAGGAAACCTGAATACATTGAAGAAATGCCGGAACAAGTCCAAGTTACAGAAGTTGTTTCGAGGGATGGAACCAGCAAAAAGAAAGTGGTGAAAAAGCGTGTAATCAAGAAACGTACTGGTGGCAAACAAGAAACTACAGAAATTGTTACTGTAGAAGAAGATGGCAAGGAACCGGAAACCACAGTTACGGTTCAGGAACTTCCGGAAGATGAAGTTCACTTCTTGGAAAGACCTGAATTTAGGAAACCTGAATACATTGAAGAAATGCCGGAACAAGTCCAAGTTACAGAAGTTGTTTCGAGGGATGGAACCAGCAAAAAGAAAGTGGTGAAAAAGCGTGTAATCAAGAAACGTACTGGTGGCAAACAAGAAACTACAGAAATTGTTACTGTAGAAGAAGATGGCAAGGAACCGGAAACCACAGTTACGGTTCAGGAACTTCCGGAAGATGAAGTTCACTTCTTGGAAAGACCTGAATTTAGGAAACCTGAATACATTGAAGAAATGCCGGAACAAGTCCAAGTTACAGAAGTTGTTTCGAGGGATGGAACCAGCAAAAAGAAAGTGGTGAAAAAGCGTGTAATCAAGAAACGTACTGGTGGCAAACAAGAAACTACAGAAATTGTTACTGTAGAAGAAGATGGCAAGGAACCGGAAACCACAGTTACGGTTCAGGAACTTCCGGAAGATGAAGTTCACTTCTTGGAAAGACCTGAATTTAGGAAACCTGAATACATTGAAGAAATGCCGGAACAAGTCCAAGTTACAGAAGTTGTTTCGAGGGATGGAACCAGCAAAAAGAAAGTGGTGAAAAAGCGTGTAATCAAGAAACGTACTGGTGGCAAACAAGAAACTACAGAAATTGTTACTGTAGAAGAAGATGGCAAGGAACCGGAAACCACAGTTACGGTTCAGGAACTTCCGGAAGATGAAGTTCACTTCTTGGAAAGACCTGAATTTAGGAAACCTGAATACATTGAAGAAATGCCGGAACAAGTCCAAGTTACAGAAGTTGTTTCGAGGGATGGAACCAGCAAAAAGAAAGTGGTGAAAAAGCGTGTAATCAAGAAACGTACTGGTGGCAAACAAGAAACTACAGAAATTGTTACTGTAGAAGAAGATGGCAAGGAACCGGAAACCACAGTTACGGTTCAGGAACTTCCGGAAGATGAAGTTCACTTCTTGGAAAGACCTGAATTTAGGAAACCTGAATACATTGAAGAAATGCCGGAACAAGTCCAAGTTACAGAAGTTGTTTCGAGGGATGGAACCAGCAAAAAGAAAGTGGTGAAAAAGCGTGTAATCAAGAAACGTACTGGTGGCAAACAAGAAACTACAGAAATTGTTACTGTAGAAGAAGATGGCAAGGAACCGGAAACCACAGTTACGGTTCAGGAACTTCCGGAAGATGAAGTTCACTTCTTGGAAAGACCTGAATTTAGGAAACCTGAATACATTGAAGAAATGCCGGAACAAGTCCAAGTTACAGAAGTTGTTTCGAGGGATGGAACCAGCAAAAAGAAAGTGGTGAAAAAGCGTGTAATCAAGAAACGTACTGGTGGCAAACAAGAAACTACAGAAATTGTTACTGTAGAAGAAGATGGCAAGGAACCGGAAACCACAGTTACGGTTCAGGAACTTCCGGAAGATGAAGTTCACTTCTTGGAAAGACCTGAATTTAGGAAACCTGAATACATTGAAGAAATGCCGGAACAAGTCCAAGTTACAGAAGTTGTTTCGAGGGATGGAACCAGCAAAAAGAAAGTGGTGAAAAAGCGTGTAATCAAGAAACGTACTGGTGGCAAACAAGAAACTACAGAAATTGTTACTGTAGAAGAAGATGGCAAGGAACCGGAAACCACAGTTACGGTTCAGGAACTTCCGGAAGATGAAGTTCACTTCTTGGAAAGACCTGAATTTAGGAAACCTGAATACATTGAAGAAATGCCGGAACAAGTCCAAGTTACAGAAGTTGTTTCGAGGGATGGAACCAGCAAAAAGAAAGTGGTGAAAAAGCGTGTAATCAAGAAACGTACTGGTGGCAAACAAGAAACTACAGAAATTGTTACTGTAGAAGAAGATGGCAAGGAACCGGAAACCACAGTTACGGTTCAGGAACTTCCGGAAGATGAAGTTCACTTCTTGGAAAGACCTGAATTTAGGAAACCTGAATACATTGAAGAAATGCCGGAACAAGTCCAAGTTACAGAAGTTGTTTCGAGGGATGGAACCAGCAAAAAGAAAGTGGTGAAAAAGCGTGTAATCAAGAAACGTACTGGTGGCAAACAAGAAACTACAGAAATTGTTACTGTAGAAGAAGATGGCAAGGAACCGGAAACCACAGTTACGGTTCAGGAACTTCCGGAAGATGAAGTTCACTTCTTGGAAAGACCTGAATTTAGGAAACCTGAATACATTGAAGAAATGCCGGAACAAGTCCAAGTTACAGAAGTTGTTTCGAGGGATGGAACCAGCAAAAAGAAAGTGGTGAAAAAGCGTGTAATCAAGAAACGTACTGGTGGCAAACAAGAAACTACAGAAATTGTTACTGTAGAAGAAGATGGCAAGGAACCGGAAACCACAGTTACGGTTCAGGAACTTCCGGAAGATGAAGTTCACTTCTTGGAAAGACCTGAATTTAGGAAACCTGAATACATTGAAGAAATGCCGGAACAAGTCCAAGTTACAGAAGTTGTTTCGAGGGATGGAACCAGCAAAAAGAAAGTGGTGAAAAAGCGTGTAATCAAGAAACGTACTGGTGGCAAACAAGAAACTACAGAAATTGTTACTGTAGAAGAAGATGGCAAGGAACCGGAAACCACAGTTACGGTTCAGGAACTTCCGGAAGATGAAGTTCACTTCTTGGAAAGACCTGAATTTAGGAAACCTGAATACATTGAAGAAATGCCGGAACAAGTCCAAGTTACAGAAGTTGTTTCGAGGGATGGAACCAGCAAAAAGAAAGTGGTGAAAAAGCGTGTAATCAAGAAACGTACTGGTGGCAAACAAGAAACTACAGAAATTGTTACTGTAGAAGAAGATGGCAAGGAACCGGAAACCACAGTTACGGTTCAGGAACTTCCGGAAGATGAAGTTCACTTCTTGGAAAGACCTGAATTTAGGAAACCTGAATACATTGAAGAAATGCCGGAACAAGTCCAAGTTACAGAAGTTGTTTCGAGGGATGGAACCAGCAAAAAGAAAGTGGTGAAAAAGCGTGTAATCAAGAAACGTACTGGTGGCAAACAAGAAACTACAGAAATTGTTACTGTAGAAGAAGATGGCAAGGAACCGGAAACCACAGTTACGGTTCAGGAACTTCCGGAAGATGAAGTTCACTTCTTGGAAAGACCTGAATTTAGGAAACCTGAATACATTGAAGAAATGCCGGAACAAGTCCAAGTTACAGAAGTTGTTTCGAGGGATGGAACCAGCAAAAAGAAAGTGGTGAAAAAGCGTGTAATCAAGAAACGTACTGGTGGCAAACAAGAAACTACAGAAATTGTTACTGTAGAAGAAGATGGCAAGGAACCGGAAACCACAGTTACGGTTCAGGAACTTCCGGAAGATGAAGTTCACTTCTTGGAAAGACCTGAATTTAGGAAACCTGAATACATTGAAGAAATGCCGGAACAAGTCCAAGTTACAGAAGTTGTTTCGAGGGATGGAACCAGCAAAAAGAAAGTGGTGAAAAAGCGTGTAATCAAGAAACGTACTGGTGGCAAACAAGAAACTACAGAAATTGTTACTGTAGAAGAAGATGGCAAGGAACCGGAAACCACAGTTACGGTTCAGGAACTTCCGGAAGATGAAGTTCACTTCTTGGAAAGACCTGAATTTAGGAAACCTGAATACATTGAAGAAATGCCGGAACAAGTCCAAGTTACAGAAGTTGTTTCGAGGGATGGAACCAGCAAAAAGAAAGTGGTGAAAAAGCGTGTAATCAAGAAACGTACTGGTGGCAAACAAGAAACTACAGAAATTGTTACTGTAGAAGAAGATGGCAAGGAACCGGAAACCACAGTTACGGTTCAGGAACTTCCGGAAGATGAAGTTCACTTCTTGGAAAGACCTGAATTTAGGAAACCTGAATACATTGAAGAAATGCCGGAACAAGTCCAAGTTACAGAAGTTGTTTCGAGGGATGGAACCAGCAAAAAGAAAGTGGTGAAAAAGCGTGTAATCAAGAAACGTACTGGTGGCAAACAAGAAACTACAGAAATTGTTACTGTAGAAGAAGATGGCAAGGAACCGGAAACCACAGTTACGGTTCAGGAACTTCCGGAAGATGAAGTTCACTTCTTGGAAAGACCTGAATTTAGGAAACCTGAATACATTGAAGAAATGCCGGAACAAGTCCAAGTTACAGAAGTTGTTTCGAGGGATGGAACCAGCAAAAAGAAAGTGGTGAAAAAGCGTGTAATCAAGAAACGTACTGGTGGCAAACAAGAAACTACAGAAATTGTTACTGTAGAAGAAGATGGCAAGGAACCGGAAACCACAGTTACGGTTCAGGAACTTCCGGAAGATGAAGTTCACTTCTTGGAAAGACCTGAATTTAGGAAACCTGAATACATTGAAGAAATGCCGGAACAAGTCCAAGTTACAGAAGTTGTTTCGAGGGATGGAACCAGCAAAAAGAAAGTGGTGAAAAAGCGTGTAATCAAGAAACGTACTGGTGGCAAACAAGAAACTACAGAAATTGTTACTGTAGAAGAAGATGGCAAGGAACCGGAAACCACAGTTACGGTTCAGGAACTTCCGGAAGATGAAGTTCACTTCTTGGAAAGACCTGAATTTAGGAAACCTGAATACATTGAAGAAATGCCGGAACAAGTCCAAGTTACAGAAGTTGTTTCGAGGGATGGAACCAGCAAAAAGAAAGTGGTGAAAAAGCGTGTAATCAAGAAACGTACTGGTGGCAAACAAGAAACTACAGAAATTGTTACTGTAGAAGAAGATGGCAAGGAACCGGAAACCACAGTTACGGTTCAGGAACTTCCGGAAGATGAAGTTCACTTCTTGGAAAGACCTGAATTTAGGAAACCTGAATACATTGAAGAAATGCCGGAACAAGTCCAAGTTACAGAAGTTGTTTCGAGGGATGGAACCAGCAAAAAGAAAGTGGTGAAAAAGCGTGTAATCAAGAAACGTACTGGTGGCAAACAAGAAACTACAGAAATTGTTACTGTAGAAGAAGATGGCAAGGAACCGGAAACCACAGTTACGGTTCAGGAACTTCCGGAAGATGAAGTTCACTTCTTGGAAAGACCTGAATTTAGGAAACCTGAATACATTGAAGAAATGCCGGAACAAGTCCAAGTTACAGAAGTTGTTTCGAGGGATGGAACCAGCAAAAAGAAAGTGGTGAAAAAGCGTGTAATCAAGAAACGTACTGGTGGCAAACAAGAAACTACAGAAATTGTTACTGTAGAAGAAGATGGCAAGGAACCGGAAACCACAGTTACGGTTCAGGAACTTCCGGAAGATGAAGTTCACTTCTTGGAAAGACCTGAATTTAGGAAACCTGAATACATTGAAGAAATGCCGGAACAAGTCCAAGTTACAGAAGTTGTTTCGAGGGATGGAACCAGCAAAAAGAAAGTGGTGAAAAAGCGTGTAATCAAGAAACGTACTGGTGGCAAACAAGAAACTACAGAAATTGTTACTGTAGAAGAAGATGGCAAGGAACCGGAAACCACAGTTACGGTTCAGGAACTTCCGGAAGATGAAGTTCACTTCTTGGAAAGACCTGAATTTAGGAAACCTGAATACATTGAAGAAATGCCGGAACAAGTCCAAGTTACAGAAGTTGTTTCGAGGGATGGAACCAGCAAAAAGAAAGTGGTGAAAAAGCGTGTAATCAAGAAACGTACTGGTGGCAAACAAGAAACTACAGAAATTGTTACTGTAGAAGAAGATGGCAAGGAACCGGAAACCACAGTTACGGTTCAGGAACTTCCGGAAGATGAAGTTCACTTCTTGGAAAGACCTGAATTTAGGAAACCTGAATACATTGAAGAAATGCCGGAACAAGTCCAAGTTACAGAAGTTGTTTCGAGGGATGGAACCAGCAAAAAGAAAGTGGTGAAAAAGCGTGTAATCAAGAAACGTACTGGTGGCAAACAAGAAACTACAGAAATTGTTACTGTAGAAGAAGATGGCAAGGAACCGGAAACCACAGTTACGGTTCAGGAACTTCCGGAAGATGAAGTTCACTTCTTGGAAAGACCTGAATTTAGGAAACCTGAATACATTGAAGAAATGCCGGAACAAGTCCAAGTTACAGAAGTTGTTTCGAGGGATGGAACCAGCAAAAAGAAAGTGGTGAAAAAGCGTGTAATCAAGAAACGTACTGGTGGCAAACAAGAAACTACAGAAATTGTTACTGTAGAAGAAGATGGCAAGGAACCGGAAACCACAGTTACGGTTCAGGAACTTCCGGAAGATGAAGTTCACTTCTTGGAAAGACCTGAATTTAGGAAACCTGAATACATTGAAGAAATGCCGGAACAAGTCCAAGTTACAGAAGTTGTTTCGAGGGATGGAACCAGCAAAAAGAAAGTGGTGAAAAAGCGTGTAATCAAGAAACGTACTGGTGGCAAACAAGAAACTACAGAAATTGTTACTGTAGAAGAAGATGGCAAGGAACCGGAAACCACAGTTACGGTTCAGGAACTTCCGGAAGATGAAGTTCACTTCTTGGAAAGACCTGAATTTAGGAAACCTGAATACATTGAAGAAATGCCGGAACAAGTCCAAGTTACAGAAGTTGTTTCGAGGGATGGAACCAGCAAAAAGAAAGTGGTGAAAAAGCGTGTAATCAAGAAACGTACTGGTGGCAAACAAGAAACTACAGAAATTGTTACTGTAGAAGAAGATGGCAAGGAACCGGAAACCACAGTTACGGTTCAGGAACTTCCGGAAGATGAAGTTCACTTCTTGGAAAGACCTGAATTTAGGAAACCTGAATACATTGAAGAAATGCCGGAACAAGTCCAAGTTACAGAAGTTGTTTCGAGGGATGGAACCAGCAAAAAGAAAGTGGTGAAAAAGCGTGTAATCAAGAAACGTACTGGTGGCAAACAAGAAACTACAGAAATTGTTACTGTAGAAGAAGATGGCAAGGAACCGGAAACCACAGTTACGGTTCAGGAACTTCCGGAAGATGAAGTTCACTTCTTGGAAAGACCTGAATTTAGGAAACCTGAATACATTGAAGAAATGCCGGAACAAGTCCAAGTTACAGAAGTTGTTTCGAGGGATGGAACCAGCAAAAAGAAAGTGGTGAAAAAGCGTGTAATCAAGAAACGTACTGGTGGCAAACAAGAAACTACAGAAATTGTTACTGTAGAAGAAGATGGCAAGGAACCGGAAACCACAGTTACGGTTCAGGAACTTCCGGAAGATGAAGTTCACTTCTTGGAAAGACCTGAATTTAGGAAACCTGAATACATTGAAGAAATGCCGGAACAAGTCCAAGTTACAGAAGTTGTTTCGAGGGATGGAACCAGCAAAAAGAAAGTGGTGAAAAAGCGTGTAATCAAGAAACGTACTGGTGGCAAACAAGAAACTACAGAAATTGTTACTGTAGAAGAAGATGGCAAGGAACCGGAAACCACAGTTACGGTTCAGGAACTTCCGGAAGATGAAGTTCACTTCTTGGAAAGACCTGAATTTAGGAAACCTGAATACATTGAAGAAATGCCGGAACAAGTCCAAGTTACAGAAGTTGTTTCGAGGGATGGAACCAGCAAAAAGAAAGTGGTGAAAAAGCGTGTAATCAAGAAACGTACTGGTGGCAAACAAGAAACTACAGAAATTGTTACTGTAGAAGAAGATGGCAAGGAACCGGAAACCACAGTTACGGTTCAGGAACTTCCGGAAGATGAAGTTCACTTCTTGGAAAGACCTGAATTTAGGAAACCTGAATACATTGAAGAAATGCCGGAACAAGTCCAAGTTACAGAAGTTGTTTCGAGGGATGGAACCAGCAAAAAGAAAGTGGTGAAAAAGCGTGTAATCAAGAAACGTACTGGTGGCAAACAAGAAACTACAGAAATTGTTACTGTAGAAGAAGATGGCAAGGAACCGGAAACCACAGTTACGGTTCAGGAACTTCCGGAAGATGAAGTTCACTTCTTGGAAAGACCTGAATTTAGGAAACCTGAATACATTGAAGAAATGCCGGAACAAGTCCAAGTTACAGAAGTTGTTTCGAGGGATGGAACCAGCAAAAAGAAAGTGGTGAAAAAGCGTGTAATCAAGAAACGTACTGGTGGCAAACAAGAAACTACAGAAATTGTTACTGTAGAAGAAGATGGCAAGGAACCGGAAACCACAGTTACGGTTCAGGAACTTCCGGAAGATGAAGTTCACTTCTTGGAAAGACCTGAATTTAGGAAACCTGAATACATTGAAGAAATGCCGGAACAAGTCCAAGTTACAGAAGTTGTTTCGAGGGATGGAACCAGCAAAAAGAAAGTGGTGAAAAAGCGTGTAATCAAGAAACGTACTGGTGGCAAACAAGAAACTACAGAAATTGTTACTGTAGAAGAAGATGGCAAGGAACCGGAAACCACAGTTACGGTTCAGGAACTTCCGGAAGATGAAGTTCACTTCTTGGAAAGACCTGAATTTAGGAAACCTGAATACATTGAAGAAATGCCGGAACAAGTCCAAGTTACAGAAGTTGTTTCGAGGGATGGAACCAGCAAAAAGAAAGTGGTGAAAAAGCGTGTAATCAAGAAACGTACTGGTGGCAAACAAGAAACTACAGAAATTGTTACTGTAGAAGAAGATGGCAAGGAACCGGAAACCACAGTTACGGTTCAGGAACTTCCGGAAGATGAAGTTCACTTCTTGGAAAGACCTGAATTTAGGAAACCTGAATACATTGAAGAAATGCCGGAACAAGTCCAAGTTACAGAAGTTGTTTCGAGGGATGGAACCAGCAAAAAGAAAGTGGTGAAAAAGCGTGTAATCAAGAAACGTACTGGTGGCAAACAAGAAACTACAGAAATTGTTACTGTAGAAGAAGATGGCAAGGAACCGGAAACCACAGTTACGGTTCAGGAACTTCCGGAAGATGAAGTTCACTTCTTGGAAAGACCTGAATTTAGGAAACCTGAATACATTGAAGAAATGCCGGAACAAGTCCAAGTTACAGAAGTTGTTTCGAGGGATGGAACCAGCAAAAAGAAAGTGGTGAAAAAGCGTGTAATCAAGAAACGTACTGGTGGCAAACAAGAAACTACAGAAATTGTTACTGTAGAAGAAGATGGCAAGGAACCGGAAACCACAGTTACGGTTCAGGAACTTCCGGAAGATGAAGTTCACTTCTTGGAAAGACCTGAATTTAGGAAACCTGAATACATTGAAGAAATGCCGGAACAAGTCCAAGTTACAGAAGTTGTTTCGAGGGATGGAACCAGCAAAAAGAAAGTGGTGAAAAAGCGTGTAATCAAGAAACGTACTGGTGGCAAACAAGAAACTACAGAAATTGTTACTGTAGAAGAAGATGGCAAGGAACCGGAAACCACAGTTACGGTTCAGGAACTTCCGGAAGATGAAGTTCACTTCTTGGAAAGACCTGAATTTAGGAAACCTGAATACATTGAAGAAATGCCGGAACAAGTCCAAGTTACAGAAGTTGTTTCGAGGGATGGAACCAGCAAAAAGAAAGTGGTGAAAAAGCGTGTAATCAAGAAACGTACTGGTGGCAAACAAGAAACTACAGAAATTGTTACTGTAGAAGAAGATGGCAAGGAACCGGAAACCACAGTTACGGTTCAGGAACTTCCGGAAGATGAAGTTCACTTCTTGGAAAGACCTGAATTTAGGAAACCTGAATACATTGAAGAAATGCCGGAACAAGTCCAAGTTACAGAAGTTGTTTCGAGGGATGGAACCAGCAAAAAGAAAGTGGTGAAAAAGCGTGTAATCAAGAAACGTACTGGTGGCAAACAAGAAACTACAGAAATTGTTACTGTAGAAGAAGATGGCAAGGAACCGGAAACCACAGTTACGGTTCAGGAACTTCCGGAAGATGAAGTTCACTTCTTGGAAAGACCTGAATTTAGGAAACCTGAATACATTGAAGAAATGCCGGAACAAGTCCAAGTTACAGAAGTTGTTTCGAGGGATGGAACCAGCAAAAAGAAAGTGGTGAAAAAGCGTGTAATCAAGAAACGTACTGGTGGCAAACAAGAAACTACAGAAATTGTTACTGTAGAAGAAGATGGCAAGGAACCGGAAACCACAGTTACGGTTCAGGAACTTCCGGAAGATGAAGTTCACTTCTTGGAAAGACCTGAATTTAGGAAACCTGAATACATTGAAGAAATGCCGGAACAAGTCCAAGTTACAGAAGTTGTTTCGAGGGATGGAACCAGCAAAAAGAAAGTGGTGAAAAAGCGTGTAATCAAGAAACGTACTGGTGGCAAACAAGAAACTACAGAAATTGTTACTGTAGAAGAAGATGGCAAGGAACCGGAAACCACAGTTACGGTTCAGGAACTTCCGGAAGATGAAGTTCACTTCTTGGAAAGACCTGAATTTAGGAAACCTGAATACATTGAAGAAATGCCGGAACAAGTCCAAGTTACAGAAGTTGTTTCGAGGGATGGAACCAGCAAAAAGAAAGTGGTGAAAAAGCGTGTAATCAAGAAACGTACTGGTGGCAAACAAGAAACTACAGAAATTGTTACTGTAGAAGAAGATGGCAAGGAACCGGAAACCACAGTTACGGTTCAGGAACTTCCGGAAGATGAAGTTCACTTCTTGGAAAGACCTGAATTTAGGAAACCTGAATACATTGAAGAAATGCCGGAACAAGTCCAAGTTACAGAAGTTGTTTCGAGGGATGGAACCAGCAAAAAGAAAGTGGTGAAAAAGCGTGTAATCAAGAAACGTACTGGTGGCAAACAAGAAACTACAGAAATTGTTACTGTAGAAGAAGATGGCAAGGAACCGGAAACCACAGTTACGGTTCAGGAACTTCCGGAAGATGAAGTTCACTTCTTGGAAAGACCTGAATTTAGGAAACCTGAATACATTGAAGAAATGCCGGAACAAGTCCAAGTTACAGAAGTTGTTTCGAGGGATGGAACCAGCAAAAAGAAAGTGGTGAAAAAGCGTGTAATCAAGAAACGTACTGGTGGCAAACAAGAAACTACAGAAATTGTTACTGTAGAAGAAGATGGCAAGGAACCGGAAACCACAGTTACGGTTCAGGAACTTCCGGAAGATGAAGTTCACTTCTTGGAAAGACCTGAATTTAGGAAACCTGAATACATTGAAGAAATGCCGGAACAAGTCCAAGTTACAGAAGTTGTTTCGAGGGATGGAACCAGCAAAAAGAAAGTGGTGAAAAAGCGTGTAATCAAGAAACGTACTGGTGGCAAACAAGAAACTACAGAAATTGTTACTGTAGAAGAAGATGGCAAGGAACCGGAAACCACAGTTACGGTTCAGGAACTTCCGGAAGATGAAGTTCACTTCTTGGAAAGACCTGAATTTAGGAAACCTGAATACATTGAAGAAATGCCGGAACAAGTCCAAGTTACAGAAGTTGTTTCGAGGGATGGAACCAGCAAAAAGAAAGTGGTGAAAAAGCGTGTAATCAAGAAACGTACTGGTGGCAAACAAGAAACTACAGAAATTGTTACTGTAGAAGAAGATGGCAAGGAACCGGAAACCACAGTTACGGTTCAGGAACTTCCGGAAGATGAAGTTCACTTCTTGGAAAGACCTGAATTTAGGAAACCTGAATACATTGAAGAAATGCCGGAACAAGTCCAAGTTACAGAAGTTGTTTCGAGGGATGGAACCAGCAAAAAGAAAGTGGTGAAAAAGCGTGTAATCAAGAAACGTACTGGTGGCAAACAAGAAACTACAGAAATTGTTACTGTAGAAGAAGATGGCAAGGAACCGGAAACCACAGTTACGGTTCAGGAACTTCCGGAAGATGAAGTTCACTTCTTGGAAAGACCTGAATTTAGGAAACCTGAATACATTGAAGAAATGCCGGAACAAGTCCAAGTTACAGAAGTTGTTTCGAGGGATGGAACCAGCAAAAAGAAAGTGGTGAAAAAGCGTGTAATCAAGAAACGTACTGGTGGCAAACAAGAAACTACAGAAATTGTTACTGTAGAAGAAGATGGCAAGGAACCGGAAACCACAGTTACGGTTCAGGAACTTCCGGAAGATGAAGTTCACTTCTTGGAAAGACCTGAATTTAGGAAACCTGAATACATTGAAGAAATGCCGGAACAAGTCCAAGTTACAGAAGTTGTTTCGAGGGATGGAACCAGCAAAAAGAAAGTGGTGAAAAAGCGTGTAATCAAGAAACGTACTGGTGGCAAACAAGAAACTACAGAAATTGTTACTGTAGAAGAAGATGGCAAGGAACCGGAAACCACAGTTACGGTTCAGGAACTTCCGGAAGATGAAGTTCACTTCTTGGAAAGACCTGAATTTAGGAAACCTGAATACATTGAAGAAATGCCGGAACAAGTCCAAGTTACAGAAGTTGTTTCGAGGGATGGAACCAGCAAAAAGAAAGTGGTGAAAAAGCGTGTAATCAAGAAACGTACTGGTGGCAAACAAGAAACTACAGAAATTGTTACTGTAGAAGAAGATGGCAAGGAACCGGAAACCACAGTTACGGTTCAGGAACTTCCGGAAGATGAAGTTCACTTCTTGGAAAGACCTGAATTTAGGAAACCTGAATACATTGAAGAAATGCCGGAACAAGTCCAAGTTACAGAAGTTGTTTCGAGGGATGGAACCAGCAAAAAGAAAGTGGTGAAAAAGCGTGTAATCAAGAAACGTACTGGTGGCAAACAAGAAACTACAGAAATTGTTACTGTAGAAGAAGATGGCAAGGAACCGGAAACCACAGTTACGGTTCAGGAACTTCCGGAAGATGAAGTTCACTTCTTGGAAAGACCTGAATTTAGGAAACCTGAATACATTGAAGAAATGCCGGAACAAGTCCAAGTTACAGAAGTTGTTTCGAGGGATGGAACCAGCAAAAAGAAAGTGGTGAAAAAGCGTGTAATCAAGAAACGTACTGGTGGCAAACAAGAAACTACAGAAATTGTTACTGTAGAAGAAGATGGCAAGGAACCGGAAACCACAGTTACGGTTCAGGAACTTCCGGAAGATGAAGTTCACTTCTTGGAAAGACCTGAATTTAGGAAACCTGAATACATTGAAGAAATGCCGGAACAAGTCCAAGTTACAGAAGTTGTTTCGAGGGATGGAACCAGCAAAAAGAAAGTGGTGAAAAAGCGTGTAATCAAGAAACGTACTGGTGGCAAACAAGAAACTACAGAAATTGTTACTGTAGAAGAAGATGGCAAGGAACCGGAAACCACAGTTACGGTTCAGGAACTTCCGGAAGATGAAGTTCACTTCTTGGAAAGACCTGAATTTAGGAAACCTGAATACATTGAAGAAATGCCGGAACAAGTCCAAGTTACAGAAGTTGTTTCGAGGGATGGAACCAGCAAAAAGAAAGTGGTGAAAAAGCGTGTAATCAAGAAACGTACTGGTGGCAAACAAGAAACTACAGAAATTGTTACTGTAGAAGAAGATGGCAAGGAACCGGAAACCACAGTTACGGTTCAGGAACTTCCGGAAGATGAAGTTCACTTCTTGGAAAGACCTGAATTTAGGAAACCTGAATACATTGAAGAAATGCCGGAACAAGTCCAAGTTACAGAAGTTGTTTCGAGGGATGGAACCAGCAAAAAGAAAGTGGTGAAAAAGCGTGTAATCAAGAAACGTACTGGTGGCAAACAAGAAACTACAGAAATTGTTACTGTAGAAGAAGATGGCAAGGAACCGGAAACCACAGTTACGGTTCAGGAACTTCCGGAAGATGAAGTTCACTTCTTGGAAAGACCTGAATTTAGGAAACCTGAATACATTGAAGAAATGCCGGAACAAGTCCAAGTTACAGAAGTTGTTTCGAGGGATGGAACCAGCAAAAAGAAAGTGGTGAAAAAGCGTGTAATCAAGAAACGTACTGGTGGCAAACAAGAAACTACAGAAATTGTTACTGTAGAAGAAGATGGCAAGGAACCGGAAACCACAGTTACGGTTCAGGAACTTCCGGAAGATGAAGTTCACTTCTTGGAAAGACCTGAATTTAGGAAACCTGAATACATTGAAGAAATGCCGGAACAAGTCCAAGTTACAGAAGTTGTTTCGAGGGATGGAACCAGCAAAAAGAAAGTGGTGAAAAAGCGTGTAATCAAGAAACGTACTGGTGGCAAACAAGAAACTACAGAAATTGTTACTGTAGAAGAAGATGGCAAGGAACCGGAAACCACAGTTACGGTTCAGGAACTTCCGGAAGATGAAGTTCACTTCTTGGAAAGACCTGAATTTAGGAAACCTGAATACATTGAAGAAATGCCGGAACAAGTCCAAGTTACAGAAGTTGTTTCGAGGGATGGAACCAGCAAAAAGAAAGTGGTGAAAAAGCGTGTAATCAAGAAACGTACTGGTGGCAAACAAGAAACTACAGAAATTGTTACTGTAGAAGAAGATGGCAAGGAACCGGAAACCACAGTTACGGTTCAGGAACTTCCGGAAGATGAAGTTCACTTCTTGGAAAGACCTGAATTTAGGAAACCTGAATACATTGAAGAAATGCCGGAACAAGTCCAAGTTACAGAAGTTGTTTCGAGGGATGGAACCAGCAAAAAGAAAGTGGTGAAAAAGCGTGTAATCAAGAAACGTACTGGTGGCAAACAAGAAACTACAGAAATTGTTACTGTAGAAGAAGATGGCAAGGAACCGGAAACCACAGTTACGGTTCAGGAACTTCCGGAAGATGAAGTTCACTTCTTGGAAAGACCTGAATTTAGGAAACCTGAATACATTGAAGAAATGCCGGAACAAGTCCAAGTTACAGAAGTTGTTTCGAGGGATGGAACCAGCAAAAAGAAAGTGGTGAAAAAGCGTGTAATCAAGAAACGTACTGGTGGCAAACAAGAAACTACAGAAATTGTTACTGTAGAAGAAGATGGCAAGGAACCGGAAACCACAGTTACGGTTCAGGAACTTCCGGAAGATGAAGTTCACTTCTTGGAAAGACCTGAATTTAGGAAACCTGAATACATTGAAGAAATGCCGGAACAAGTCCAAGTTACAGAAGTTGTTTCGAGGGATGGAACCAGCAAAAAGAAAGTGGTGAAAAAGCGTGTAATCAAGAAACGTACTGGTGGCAAACAAGAAACTACAGAAATTGTTACTGTAGAAGAAGATGGCAAGGAACCGGAAACCACAGTTACGGTTCAGGAACTTCCGGAAGATGAAGTTCACTTCTTGGAAAGACCTGAATTTAGGAAACCTGAATACATTGAAGAAATGCCGGAACAAGTCCAAGTTACAGAAGTTGTTTCGAGGGATGGAACCAGCAAAAAGAAAGTGGTGAAAAAGCGTGTAATCAAGAAACGTACTGGTGGCAAACAAGAAACTACAGAAATTGTTACTGTAGAAGAAGATGGCAAGGAACCGGAAACCACAGTTACGGTTCAGGAACTTCCGGAAGATGAAGTTCACTTCTTGGAAAGACCTGAATTTAGGAAACCTGAATACATTGAAGAAATGCCGGAACAAGTCCAAGTTACAGAAGTTGTTTCGAGGGATGGAACCAGCAAAAAGAAAGTGGTGAAAAAGCGTGTAATCAAGAAACGTACTGGTGGCAAACAAGAAACTACAGAAATTGTTACTGTAGAAGAAGATGGCAAGGAACCGGAAACCACAGTTACGGTTCAGGAACTTCCGGAAGATGAAGTTCACTTCTTGGAAAGACCTGAATTTAGGAAACCTGAATACATTGAAGAAATGCCGGAACAAGTCCAAGTTACAGAAGTTGTTTCGAGGGATGGAACCAGCAAAAAGAAAGTGGTGAAAAAGCGTGTAATCAAGAAACGTACTGGTGGCAAACAAGAAACTACAGAAATTGTTACTGTAGAAGAAGATGGCAAGGAACCGGAAACCACAGTTACGGTTCAGGAACTTCCGGAAGATGAAGTTCACTTCTTGGAAAGACCTGAATTTAGGAAACCTGAATACATTGAAGAAATGCCGGAACAAGTCCAAGTTACAGAAGTTGTTTCGAGGGATGGAACCAGCAAAAAGAAAGTGGTGAAAAAGCGTGTAATCAAGAAACGTACTGGTGGCAAACAAGAAACTACAGAAATTGTTACTGTAGAAGAAGATGGCAAGGAACCGGAAACCACAGTTACGGTTCAGGAACTTCCGGAAGATGAAGTTCACTTCTTGGAAAGACCTGAATTTAGGAAACCTGAATACATTGAAGAAATGCCGGAACAAGTCCAAGTTACAGAAGTTGTTTCGAGGGATGGAACCAGCAAAAAGAAAGTGGTGAAAAAGCGTGTAATCAAGAAACGTACTGGTGGCAAACAAGAAACTACAGAAATTGTTACTGTAGAAGAAGATGGCAAGGAACCGGAAACCACAGTTACGGTTCAGGAACTTCCGGAAGATGAAGTTCACTTCTTGGAAAGACCTGAATTTAGGAAACCTGAATACATTGAAGAAATGCCGGAACAAGTCCAAGTTACAGAAGTTGTTTCGAGGGATGGAACCAGCAAAAAGAAAGTGGTGAAAAAGCGTGTAATCAAGAAACGTACTGGTGGCAAACAAGAAACTACAGAAATTGTTACTGTAGAAGAAGATGGCAAGGAACCGGAAACCACAGTTACGGTTCAGGAACTTCCGGAAGATGAAGTTCACTTCTTGGAAAGACCTGAATTTAGGAAACCTGAATACATTGAAGAAATGCCGGAACAAGTCCAAGTTACAGAAGTTGTTTCGAGGGATGGAACCAGCAAAAAGAAAGTGGTGAAAAAGCGTGTAATCAAGAAACGTACTGGTGGCAAACAAGAAACTACAGAAATTGTTACTGTAGAAGAAGATGGCAAGGAACCGGAAACCACAGTTACGGTTCAGGAACTTCCGGAAGATGAAGTTCACTTCTTGGAAAGACCTGAATTTAGGAAACCTGAATACATTGAAGAAATGCCGGAACAAGTCCAAGTTACAGAAGTTGTTTCGAGGGATGGAACCAGCAAAAAGAAAGTGGTGAAAAAGCGTGTAATCAAGAAACGTACTGGTGGCAAACAAGAAACTACAGAAATTGTTACTGTAGAAGAAGATGGCAAGGAACCGGAAACCACAGTTACGGTTCAGGAACTTCCGGAAGATGAAGTTCACTTCTTGGAAAGACCTGAATTTAGGAAACCTGAATACATTGAAGAAATGCCGGAACAAGTCCAAGTTACAGAAGTTGTTTCGAGGGATGGAACCAGCAAAAAGAAAGTGGTGAAAAAGCGTGTAATCAAGAAACGTACTGGTGGCAAACAAGAAACTACAGAAATTGTTACTGTAGAAGAAGATGGCAAGGAACCGGAAACCACAGTTACGGTTCAGGAACTTCCGGAAGATGAAGTTCACTTCTTGGAAAGACCTGAATTTAGGAAACCTGAATACATTGAAGAAATGCCGGAACAAGTCCAAGTTACAGAAGTTGTTTCGAGGGATGGAACCAGCAAAAAGAAAGTGGTGAAAAAGCGTGTAATCAAGAAACGTACTGGTGGCAAACAAGAAACTACAGAAATTGTTACTGTAGAAGAAGATGGCAAGGAACCGGAAACCACAGTTACGGTTCAGGAACTTCCGGAAGATGAAGTTCACTTCTTGGAAAGACCTGAATTTAGGAAACCTGAATACATTGAAGAAATGCCGGAACAAGTCCAAGTTACAGAAGTTGTTTCGAGGGATGGAACCAGCAAAAAGAAAGTGGTGAAAAAGCGTGTAATCAAGAAACGTACTGGTGGCAAACAAGAAACTACAGAAATTGTTACTGTAGAAGAAGATGGCAAGGAACCGGAAACCACAGTTACGGTTCAGGAACTTCCGGAAGATGAAGTTCACTTCTTGGAAAGACCTGAATTTAGGAAACCTGAATACATTGAAGAAATGCCGGAACAAGTCCAAGTTACAGAAGTTGTTTCGAGGGATGGAACCAGCAAAAAGAAAGTGGTGAAAAAGCGTGTAATCAAGAAACGTACTGGTGGCAAACAAGAAACTACAGAAATTGTTACTGTAGAAGAAGATGGCAAGGAACCGGAAACCACAGTTACGGTTCAGGAACTTCCGGAAGATGAAGTTCACTTCTTGGAAAGACCTGAATTTAGGAAACCTGAATACATTGAAGAAATGCCGGAACAAGTCCAAGTTACAGAAGTTGTTTCGAGGGATGGAACCAGCAAAAAGAAAGTGGTGAAAAAGCGTGTAATCAAGAAACGTACTGGTGGCAAACAAGAAACTACAGAAATTGTTACTGTAGAAGAAGATGGCAAGGAACCGGAAACCACAGTTACGGTTCAGGAACTTCCGGAAGATGAAGTTCACTTCTTGGAAAGACCTGAATTTAGGAAACCTGAATACATTGAAGAAATGCCGGAACAAGTCCAAGTTACAGAAGTTGTTTCGAGGGATGGAACCAGCAAAAAGAAAGTGGTGAAAAAGCGTGTAATCAAGAAACGTACTGGTGGCAAACAAGAAACTACAGAAATTGTTACTGTAGAAGAAGATGGCAAGGAACCGGAAACCACAGTTACGGTTCAGGAACTTCCGGAAGATGAAGTTCACTTCTTGGAAAGACCTGAATTTAGGAAACCTGAATACATTGAAGAAATGCCGGAACAAGTCCAAGTTACAGAAGTTGTTTCGAGGGATGGAACCAGCAAAAAGAAAGTGGTGAAAAAGCGTGTAATCAAGAAACGTACTGGTGGCAAACAAGAAACTACAGAAATTGTTACTGTAGAAGAAGATGGCAAGGAACCGGAAACCACAGTTACGGTTCAGGAACTTCCGGAAGATGAAGTTCACTTCTTGGAAAGACCTGAATTTAGGAAACCTGAATACATTGAAGAAATGCCGGAACAAGTCCAAGTTACAGAAGTTGTTTCGAGGGATGGAACCAGCAAAAAGAAAGTGGTGAAAAAGCGTGTAATCAAGAAACGTACTGGTGGCAAACAAGAAACTACAGAAATTGTTACTGTAGAAGAAGATGGCAAGGAACCGGAAACCACAGTTACGGTTCAGGAACTTCCGGAAGATGAAGTTCACTTCTTGGAAAGACCTGAATTTAGGAAACCTGAATACATTGAAGAAATGCCGGAACAAGTCCAAGTTACAGAAGTTGTTTCGAGGGATGGAACCAGCAAAAAGAAAGTGGTGAAAAAGCGTGTAATCAAGAAACGTACTGGTGGCAAACAAGAAACTACAGAAATTGTTACTGTAGAAGAAGATGGCAAGGAACCGGAAACCACAGTTACGGTTCAGGAACTTCCGGAAGATGAAGTTCACTTCTTGGAAAGACCTGAATTTAGGAAACCTGAATACATTGAAGAAATGCCGGAACAAGTCCAAGTTACAGAAGTTGTTTCGAGGGATGGAACCAGCAAAAAGAAAGTGGTGAAAAAGCGTGTAATCAAGAAACGTACTGGTGGCAAACAAGAAACTACAGAAATTGTTACTGTAGAAGAAGATGGCAAGGAACCGGAAACCACAGTTACGGTTCAGGAACTTCCGGAAGATGAAGTTCACTTCTTGGAAAGACCTGAATTTAGGAAACCTGAATACATTGAAGAAATGCCGGAACAAGTCCAAGTTACAGAAGTTGTTTCGAGGGATGGAACCAGCAAAAAGAAAGTGGTGAAAAAGCGTGTAATCAAGAAACGTACTGGTGGCAAACAAGAAACTACAGAAATTGTTACTGTAGAAGAAGATGGCAAGGAACCGGAAACCACAGTTACGGTTCAGGAACTTCCGGAAGATGAAGTTCACTTCTTGGAAAGACCTGAATTTAGGAAACCTGAATACATTGAAGAAATGCCGGAACAAGTCCAAGTTACAGAAGTTGTTTCGAGGGATGGAACCAGCAAAAAGAAAGTGGTGAAAAAGCGTGTAATCAAGAAACGTACTGGTGGCAAACAAGAAACTACAGAAATTGTTACTGTAGAAGAAGATGGCAAGGAACCGGAAACCACAGTTACGGTTCAGGAACTTCCGGAAGATGAAGTTCACTTCTTGGAAAGACCTGAATTTAGGAAACCTGAATACATTGAAGAAATGCCGGAACAAGTCCAAGTTACAGAAGTTGTTTCGAGGGATGGAACCAGCAAAAAGAAAGTGGTGAAAAAGCGTGTAATCAAGAAACGTACTGGTGGCAAACAAGAAACTACAGAAATTGTTACTGTAGAAGAAGATGGCAAGGAACCGGAAACCACAGTTACGGTTCAGGAACTTCCGGAAGATGAAGTTCACTTCTTGGAAAGACCTGAATTTAGGAAACCTGAATACATTGAAGAAATGCCGGAACAAGTCCAAGTTACAGAAGTTGTTTCGAGGGATGGAACCAGCAAAAAGAAAGTGGTGAAAAAGCGTGTAATCAAGAAACGTACTGGTGGCAAACAAGAAACTACAGAAATTGTTACTGTAGAAGAAGATGGCAAGGAACCGGAAACCACAGTTACGGTTCAGGAACTTCCGGAAGATGAAGTTCACTTCTTGGAAAGACCTGAATTTAGGAAACCTGAATACATTGAAGAAATGCCGGAACAAGTCCAAGTTACAGAAGTTGTTTCGAGGGATGGAACCAGCAAAAAGAAAGTGGTGAAAAAGCGTGTAATCAAGAAACGTACTGGTGGCAAACAAGAAACTACAGAAATTGTTACTGTAGAAGAAGATGGCAAGGAACCGGAAACCACAGTTACGGTTCAGGAACTTCCGGAAGATGAAGTTCACTTCTTGGAAAGACCTGAATTTAGGAAACCTGAATACATTGAAGAAATGCCGGAACAAGTCCAAGTTACAGAAGTTGTTTCGAGGGATGGAACCAGCAAAAAGAAAGTGGTGAAAAAGCGTGTAATCAAGAAACGTACTGGTGGCAAACAAGAAACTACAGAAATTGTTACTGTAGAAGAAGATGGCAAGGAACCGGAAACCACAGTTACGGTTCAGGAACTTCCGGAAGATGAAGTTCACTTCTTGGAAAGACCTGAATTTAGGAAACCTGAATACATTGAAGAAATGCCGGAACAAGTCCAAGTTACAGAAGTTGTTTCGAGGGATGGAACCAGCAAAAAGAAAGTGGTGAAAAAGCGTGTAATCAAGAAACGTACTGGTGGCAAACAAGAAACTACAGAAATTGTTACTGTAGAAGAAGATGGCAAGGAACCGGAAACCACAGTTACGGTTCAGGAACTTCCGGAAGATGAAGTTCACTTCTTGGAAAGACCTGAATTTAGGAAACCTGAATACATTGAAGAAATGCCGGAACAAGTCCAAGTTACAGAAGTTGTTTCGAGGGATGGAACCAGCAAAAAGAAAGTGGTGAAAAAGCGTGTAATCAAGAAACGTACTGGTGGCAAACAAGAAACTACAGAAATTGTTACTGTAGAAGAAGATGGCAAGGAACCGGAAACCACAGTTACGGTTCAGGAACTTCCGGAAGATGAAGTTCACTTCTTGGAAAGACCTGAATTTAGGAAACCTGAATACATTGAAGAAATGCCGGAACAAGTCCAAGTTACAGAAGTTGTTTCGAGGGATGGAACCAGCAAAAAGAAAGTGGTGAAAAAGCGTGTAATCAAGAAACGTACTGGTGGCAAACAAGAAACTACAGAAATTGTTACTGTAGAAGAAGATGGCAAGGAACCGGAAACCACAGTTACGGTTCAGGAACTTCCGGAAGATGAAGTTCACTTCTTGGAAAGACCTGAATTTAGGAAACCTGAATACATTGAAGAAATGCCGGAACAAGTCCAAGTTACAGAAGTTGTTTCGAGGGATGGAACCAGCAAAAAGAAAGTGGTGAAAAAGCGTGTAATCAAGAAACGTACTGGTGGCAAACAAGAAACTACAGAAATTGTTACTGTAGAAGAAGATGGCAAGGAACCGGAAACCACAGTTACGGTTCAGGAACTTCCGGAAGATGAAGTTCACTTCTTGGAAAGACCTGAATTTAGGAAACCTGAATACATTGAAGAAATGCCGGAACAAGTCCAAGTTACAGAAGTTGTTTCGAGGGATGGAACCAGCAAAAAGAAAGTGGTGAAAAAGCGTGTAATCAAGAAACGTACTGGTGGCAAACAAGAAACTACAGAAATTGTTACTGTAGAAGAAGATGGCAAGGAACCGGAAACCACAGTTACGGTTCAGGAACTTCCGGAAGATGAAGTTCACTTCTTGGAAAGACCTGAATTTAGGAAACCTGAATACATTGAAGAAATGCCGGAACAAGTCCAAGTTACAGAAGTTGTTTCGAGGGATGGAACCAGCAAAAAGAAAGTGGTGAAAAAGCGTGTAATCAAGAAACGTACTGGTGGCAAACAAGAAACTACAGAAATTGTTACTGTAGAAGAAGATGGCAAGGAACCGGAAACCACAGTTACGGTTCAGGAACTTCCGGAAGATGAAGTTCACTTCTTGGAAAGACCTGAATTTAGGAAACCTGAATACATTGAAGAAATGCCGGAACAAGTCCAAGTTACAGAAGTTGTTTCGAGGGATGGAACCAGCAAAAAGAAAGTGGTGAAAAAGCGTGTAATCAAGAAACGTACTGGTGGCAAACAAGAAACTACAGAAATTGTTACTGTAGAAGAAGATGGCAAGGAACCGGAAACCACAGTTACGGTTCAGGAACTTCCGGAAGATGAAGTTCACTTCTTGGAAAGACCTGAATTTAGGAAACCTGAATACATTGAAGAAATGCCGGAACAAGTCCAAGTTACAGAAGTTGTTTCGAGGGATGGAACCAGCAAAAAGAAAGTGGTGAAAAAGCGTGTAATCAAGAAACGTACTGGTGGCAAACAAGAAACTACAGAAATTGTTACTGTAGAAGAAGATGGCAAGGAACCGGAAACCACAGTTACGGTTCAGGAACTTCCGGAAGATGAAGTTCACTTCTTGGAAAGACCTGAATTTAGGAAACCTGAATACATTGAAGAAATGCCGGAACAAGTCCAAGTTACAGAAGTTGTTTCGAGGGATGGAACCAGCAAAAAGAAAGTGGTGAAAAAGCGTGTAATCAAGAAACGTACTGGTGGCAAACAAGAAACTACAGAAATTGTTACTGTAGAAGAAGATGGCAAGGAACCGGAAACCACAGTTACGGTTCAGGAACTTCCGGAAGATGAAGTTCACTTCTTGGAAAGACCTGAATTTAGGAAACCTGAATACATTGAAGAAATGCCGGAACAAGTCCAAGTTACAGAAGTTGTTTCGAGGGATGGAACCAGCAAAAAGAAAGTGGTGAAAAAGCGTGTAATCAAGAAACGTACTGGTGGCAAACAAGAAACTACAGAAATTGTTACTGTAGAAGAAGATGGCAAGGAACCGGAAACCACAGTTACGGTTCAGGAACTTCCGGAAGATGAAGTTCACTTCTTGGAAAGACCTGAATTTAGGAAACCTGAATACATTGAAGAAATGCCGGAACAAGTCCAAGTTACAGAAGTTGTTTCGAGGGATGGAACCAGCAAAAAGAAAGTGGTGAAAAAGCGTGTAATCAAGAAACGTACTGGTGGCAAACAAGAAACTACAGAAATTGTTACTGTAGAAGAAGATGGCAAGGAACCGGAAACCACAGTTACGGTTCAGGAACTTCCGGAAGATGAAGTTCACTTCTTGGAAAGACCTGAATTTAGGAAACCTGAATACATTGAAGAAATGCCGGAACAAGTCCAAGTTACAGAAGTTGTTTCGAGGGATGGAACCAGCAAAAAGAAAGTGGTGAAAAAGCGTGTAATCAAGAAACGTACTGGTGGCAAACAAGAAACTACAGAAATTGTTACTGTAGAAGAAGATGGCAAGGAACCGGAAACCACAGTTACGGTTCAGGAACTTCCGGAAGATGAAGTTCACTTCTTGGAAAGACCTGAATTTAGGAAACCTGAATACATTGAAGAAATGCCGGAACAAGTCCAAGTTACAGAAGTTGTTTCGAGGGATGGAACCAGCAAAAAGAAAGTGGTGAAAAAGCGTGTAATCAAGAAACGTACTGGTGGCAAACAAGAAACTACAGAAATTGTTACTGTAGAAGAAGATGGCAAGGAACCGGAAACCACAGTTACGGTTCAGGAACTTCCGGAAGATGAAGTTCACTTCTTGGAAAGACCTGAATTTAGGAAACCTGAATACATTGAAGAAATGCCGGAACAAGTCCAAGTTACAGAAGTTGTTTCGAGGGATGGAACCAGCAAAAAGAAAGTGGTGAAAAAGCGTGTAATCAAGAAACGTACTGGTGGCAAACAAGAAACTACAGAAATTGTTACTGTAGAAGAAGATGGCAAGGAACCGGAAACCACAGTTACGGTTCAGGAACTTCCGGAAGATGAAGTTCACTTCTTGGAAAGACCTGAATTTAGGAAACCTGAATACATTGAAGAAATGCCGGAACAAGTCCAAGTTACAGAAGTTGTTTCGAGGGATGGAACCAGCAAAAAGAAAGTGGTGAAAAAGCGTGTAATCAAGAAACGTACTGGTGGCAAACAAGAAACTACAGAAATTGTTACTGTAGAAGAAGATGGCAAGGAACCGGAAACCACAGTTACGGTTCAGGAACTTCCGGAAGATGAAGTTCACTTCTTGGAAAGACCTGAATTTAGGAAACCTGAATACATTGAAGAAATGCCGGAACAAGTCCAAGTTACAGAAGTTGTTTCGAGGGATGGAACCAGCAAAAAGAAAGTGGTGAAAAAGCGTGTAATCAAGAAACGTACTGGTGGCAAACAAGAAACTACAGAAATTGTTACTGTAGAAGAAGATGGCAAGGAACCGGAAACCACAGTTACGGTTCAGGAACTTCCGGAAGATGAAGTTCACTTCTTGGAAAGACCTGAATTTAGGAAACCTGAATACATTGAAGAAATGCCGGAACAAGTCCAAGTTACAGAAGTTGTTTCGAGGGATGGAACCAGCAAAAAGAAAGTGGTGAAAAAGCGTGTAATCAAGAAACGTACTGGTGGCAAACAAGAAACTACAGAAATTGTTACTGTAGAAGAAGATGGCAAGGAACCGGAAACCACAGTTACGGTTCAGGAACTTCCGGAAGATGAAGTTCACTTCTTGGAAAGACCTGAATTTAGGAAACCTGAATACATTGAAGAAATGCCGGAACAAGTCCAAGTTACAGAAGTTGTTTCGAGGGATGGAACCAGCAAAAAGAAAGTGGTGAAAAAGCGTGTAATCAAGAAACGTACTGGTGGCAAACAAGAAACTACAGAAATTGTTACTGTAGAAGAAGATGGCAAGGAACCGGAAACCACAGTTACGGTTCAGGAACTTCCGGAAGATGAAGTTCACTTCTTGGAAAGACCTGAATTTAGGAAACCTGAATACATTGAAGAAATGCCGGAACAAGTCCAAGTTACAGAAGTTGTTTCGAGGGATGGAACCAGCAAAAAGAAAGTGGTGAAAAAGCGTGTAATCAAGAAACGTACTGGTGGCAAACAAGAAACTACAGAAATTGTTACTGTAGAAGAAGATGGCAAGGAACCGGAAACCACAGTTACGGTTCAGGAACTTCCGGAAGATGAAGTTCACTTCTTGGAAAGACCTGAATTTAGGAAACCTGAATACATTGAAGAAATGCCGGAACAAGTCCAAGTTACAGAAGTTGTTTCGAGGGATGGAACCAGCAAAAAGAAAGTGGTGAAAAAGCGTGTAATCAAGAAACGTACTGGTGGCAAACAAGAAACTACAGAAATTGTTACTGTAGAAGAAGATGGCAAGGAACCGGAAACCACAGTTACGGTTCAGGAACTTCCGGAAGATGAAGTTCACTTCTTGGAAAGACCTGAATTTAGGAAACCTGAATACATTGAAGAAATGCCGGAACAAGTCCAAGTTACAGAAGTTGTTTCGAGGGATGGAACCAGCAAAAAGAAAGTGGTGAAAAAGCGTGTAATCAAGAAACGTACTGGTGGCAAACAAGAAACTACAGAAATTGTTACTGTAGAAGAAGATGGCAAGGAACCGGAAACCACAGTTACGGTTCAGGAACTTCCGGAAGATGAAGTTCACTTCTTGGAAAGACCTGAATTTAGGAAACCTGAATACATTGAAGAAATGCCGGAACAAGTCCAAGTTACAGAAGTTGTTTCGAGGGATGGAACCAGCAAAAAGAAAGTGGTGAAAAAGCGTGTAATCAAGAAACGTACTGGTGGCAAACAAGAAACTACAGAAATTGTTACTGTAGAAGAAGATGGCAAGGAACCGGAAACCACAGTTACGGTTCAGGAACTTCCGGAAGATGAAGTTCACTTCTTGGAAAGACCTGAATTTAGGAAACCTGAATACATTGAAGAAATGCCGGAACAAGTCCAAGTTACAGAAGTTGTTTCGAGGGATGGAACCAGCAAAAAGAAAGTGGTGAAAAAGCGTGTAATCAAGAAACGTACTGGTGGCAAACAAGAAACTACAGAAATTGTTACTGTAGAAGAAGATGGCAAGGAACCGGAAACCACAGTTACGGTTCAGGAACTTCCGGAAGATGAAGTTCACTTCTTGGAAAGACCTGAATTTAGGAAACCTGAATACATTGAAGAAATGCCGGAACAAGTCCAAGTTACAGAAGTTGTTTCGAGGGATGGAACCAGCAAAAAGAAAGTGGTGAAAAAGCGTGTAATCAAGAAACGTACTGGTGGCAAACAAGAAACTACAGAAATTGTTACTGTAGAAGAAGATGGCAAGGAACCGGAAACCACAGTTACGGTTCAGGAACTTCCGGAAGATGAAGTTCACTTCTTGGAAAGACCTGAATTTAGGAAACCTGAATACATTGAAGAAATGCCGGAACAAGTCCAAGTTACAGAAGTTGTTTCGAGGGATGGAACCAGCAAAAAGAAAGTGGTGAAAAAGCGTGTAATCAAGAAACGTACTGGTGGCAAACAAGAAACTACAGAAATTGTTACTGTAGAAGAAGATGGCAAGGAACCGGAAACCACAGTTACGGTTCAGGAACTTCCGGAAGATGAAGTTCACTTCTTGGAAAGACCTGAATTTAGGAAACCTGAATACATTGAAGAAATGCCGGAACAAGTCCAAGTTACAGAAGTTGTTTCGAGGGATGGAACCAGCAAAAAGAAAGTGGTGAAAAAGCGTGTAATCAAGAAACGTACTGGTGGCAAACAAGAAACTACAGAAATTGTTACTGTAGAAGAAGATGGCAAGGAACCGGAAACCACAGTTACGGTTCAGGAACTTCCGGAAGATGAAGTTCACTTCTTGGAAAGACCTGAATTTAGGAAACCTGAATACATTGAAGAAATGCCGGAACAAGTCCAAGTTACAGAAGTTGTTTCGAGGGATGGAACCAGCAAAAAGAAAGTGGTGAAAAAGCGTGTAATCAAGAAACGTACTGGTGGCAAACAAGAAACTACAGAAATTGTTACTGTAGAAGAAGATGGCAAGGAACCGGAAACCACAGTTACGGTTCAGGAACTTCCGGAAGATGAAGTTCACTTCTTGGAAAGACCTGAATTTAGGAAACCTGAATACATTGAAGAAATGCCGGAACAAGTCCAAGTTACAGAAGTTGTTTCGAGGGATGGAACCAGCAAAAAGAAAGTGGTGAAAAAGCGTGTAATCAAGAAACGTACTGGTGGCAAACAAGAAACTACAGAAATTGTTACTGTAGAAGAAGATGGCAAGGAACCGGAAACCACAGTTACGGTTCAGGAACTTCCGGAAGATGAAGTTCACTTCTTGGAAAGACCTGAATTTAGGAAACCTGAATACATTGAAGAAATGCCGGAACAAGTCCAAGTTACAGAAGTTGTTTCGAGGGATGGAACCAGCAAAAAGAAAGTGGTGAAAAAGCGTGTAATCAAGAAACGTACTGGTGGCAAACAAGAAACTACAGAAATTGTTACTGTAGAAGAAGATGGCAAGGAACCGGAAACCACAGTTACGGTTCAGGAACTTCCGGAAGATGAAGTTCACTTCTTGGAAAGACCTGAATTTAGGAAACCTGAATACATTGAAGAAATGCCGGAACAAGTCCAAGTTACAGAAGTTGTTTCGAGGGATGGAACCAGCAAAAAGAAAGTGGTGAAAAAGCGTGTAATCAAGAAACGTACTGGTGGCAAACAAGAAACTACAGAAATTGTTACTGTAGAAGAAGATGGCAAGGAACCGGAAACCACAGTTACGGTTCAGGAACTTCCGGAAGATGAAGTTCACTTCTTGGAAAGACCTGAATTTAGGAAACCTGAATACATTGAAGAAATGCCGGAACAAGTCCAAGTTACAGAAGTTGTTTCGAGGGATGGAACCAGCAAAAAGAAAGTGGTGAAAAAGCGTGTAATCAAGAAACGTACTGGTGGCAAACAAGAAACTACAGAAATTGTTACTGTAGAAGAAGATGGCAAGGAACCGGAAACCACAGTTACGGTTCAGGAACTTCCGGAAGATGAAGTTCACTTCTTGGAAAGACCTGAATTTAGGAAACCTGAATACATTGAAGAAATGCCGGAACAAGTCCAAGTTACAGAAGTTGTTTCGAGGGATGGAACCAGCAAAAAGAAAGTGGTGAAAAAGCGTGTAATCAAGAAACGTACTGGTGGCAAACAAGAAACTACAGAAATTGTTACTGTAGAAGAAGATGGCAAGGAACCGGAAACCACAGTTACGGTTCAGGAACTTCCGGAAGATGAAGTTCACTTCTTGGAAAGACCTGAATTTAGGAAACCTGAATACATTGAAGAAATGCCGGAACAAGTCCAAGTTACAGAAGTTGTTTCGAGGGATGGAACCAGCAAAAAGAAAGTGGTGAAAAAGCGTGTAATCAAGAAACGTACTGGTGGCAAACAAGAAACTACAGAAATTGTTACTGTAGAAGAAGATGGCAAGGAACCGGAAACCACAGTTACGGTTCAGGAACTTCCGGAAGATGAAGTTCACTTCTTGGAAAGACCTGAATTTAGGAAACCTGAATACATTGAAGAAATGCCGGAACAAGTCCAAGTTACAGAAGTTGTTTCGAGGGATGGAACCAGCAAAAAGAAAGTGGTGAAAAAGCGTGTAATCAAGAAACGTACTGGTGGCAAACAAGAAACTACAGAAATTGTTACTGTAGAAGAAGATGGCAAGGAACCGGAAACCACAGTTACGGTTCAGGAACTTCCGGAAGATGAAGTTCACTTCTTGGAAAGACCTGAATTTAGGAAACCTGAATACATTGAAGAAATGCCGGAACAAGTCCAAGTTACAGAAGTTGTTTCGAGGGATGGAACCAGCAAAAAGAAAGTGGTGAAAAAGCGTGTAATCAAGAAACGTACTGGTGGCAAACAAGAAACTACAGAAATTGTTACTGTAGAAGAAGATGGCAAGGAACCGGAAACCACAGTTACGGTTCAGGAACTTCCGGAAGATGAAGTTCACTTCTTGGAAAGACCTGAATTTAGGAAACCTGAATACATTGAAGAAATGCCGGAACAAGTCCAAGTTACAGAAGTTGTTTCGAGGGATGGAACCAGCAAAAAGAAAGTGGTGAAAAAGCGTGTAATCAAGAAACGTACTGGTGGCAAACAAGAAACTACAGAAATTGTTACTGTAGAAGAAGATGGCAAGGAACCGGAAACCACAGTTACGGTTCAGGAACTTCCGGAAGATGAAGTTCACTTCTTGGAAAGACCTGAATTTAGGAAACCTGAATACATTGAAGAAATGCCGGAACAAGTCCAAGTTACAGAAGTTGTTTCGAGGGATGGAACCAGCAAAAAGAAAGTGGTGAAAAAGCGTGTAATCAAGAAACGTACTGGTGGCAAACAAGAAACTACAGAAATTGTTACTGTAGAAGAAGATGGCAAGGAACCGGAAACCACAGTTACGGTTCAGGAACTTCCGGAAGATGAAGTTCACTTCTTGGAAAGACCTGAATTTAGGAAACCTGAATACATTGAAGAAATGCCGGAACAAGTCCAAGTTACAGAAGTTGTTTCGAGGGATGGAACCAGCAAAAAGAAAGTGGTGAAAAAGCGTGTAATCAAGAAACGTACTGGTGGCAAACAAGAAACTACAGAAATTGTTACTGTAGAAGAAGATGGCAAGGAACCGGAAACCACAGTTACGGTTCAGGAACTTCCGGAAGATGAAGTTCACTTCTTGGAAAGACCTGAATTTAGGAAACCTGAATACATTGAAGAAATGCCGGAACAAGTCCAAGTTACAGAAGTTGTTTCGAGGGATGGAACCAGCAAAAAGAAAGTGGTGAAAAAGCGTGTAATCAAGAAACGTACTGGTGGCAAACAAGAAACTACAGAAATTGTTACTGTAGAAGAAGATGGCAAGGAACCGGAAACCACAGTTACGGTTCAGGAACTTCCGGAAGATGAAGTTCACTTCTTGGAAAGACCTGAATTTAGGAAACCTGAATACATTGAAGAAATGCCGGAACAAGTCCAAGTTACAGAAGTTGTTTCGAGGGATGGAACCAGCAAAAAGAAAGTGGTGAAAAAGCGTGTAATCAAGAAACGTACTGGTGGCAAACAAGAAACTACAGAAATTGTTACTGTAGAAGAAGATGGCAAGGAACCGGAAACCACAGTTACGGTTCAGGAACTTCCGGAAGATGAAGTTCACTTCTTGGAAAGACCTGAATTTAGGAAACCTGAATACATTGAAGAAATGCCGGAACAAGTCCAAGTTACAGAAGTTGTTTCGAGGGATGGAACCAGCAAAAAGAAAGTGGTGAAAAAGCGTGTAATCAAGAAACGTACTGGTGGCAAACAAGAAACTACAGAAATTGTTACTGTAGAAGAAGATGGCAAGGAACCGGAAACCACAGTTACGGTTCAGGAACTTCCGGAAGATGAAGTTCACTTCTTGGAAAGACCTGAATTTAGGAAACCTGAATACATTGAAGAAATGCCGGAACAAGTCCAAGTTACAGAAGTTGTTTCGAGGGATGGAACCAGCAAAAAGAAAGTGGTGAAAAAGCGTGTAATCAAGAAACGTACTGGTGGCAAACAAGAAACTACAGAAATTGTTACTGTAGAAGAAGATGGCAAGGAACCGGAAACCACAGTTACGGTTCAGGAACTTCCGGAAGATGAAGTTCACTTCTTGGAAAGACCTGAATTTAGGAAACCTGAATACATTGAAGAAATGCCGGAACAAGTCCAAGTTACAGAAGTTGTTTCGAGGGATGGAACCAGCAAAAAGAAAGTGGTGAAAAAGCGTGTAATCAAGAAACGTACTGGTGGCAAACAAGAAACTACAGAAATTGTTACTGTAGAAGAAGATGGCAAGGAACCGGAAACCACAGTTACGGTTCAGGAACTTCCGGAAGATGAAGTTCACTTCTTGGAAAGACCTGAATTTAGGAAACCTGAATACATTGAAGAAATGCCGGAACAAGTCCAAGTTACAGAAGTTGTTTCGAGGGATGGAACCAGCAAAAAGAAAGTGGTGAAAAAGCGTGTAATCAAGAAACGTACTGGTGGCAAACAAGAAACTACAGAAATTGTTACTGTAGAAGAAGATGGCAAGGAACCGGAAACCACAGTTACGGTTCAGGAACTTCCGGAAGATGAAGTTCACTTCTTGGAAAGACCTGAATTTAGGAAACCTGAATACATTGAAGAAATGCCGGAACAAGTCCAAGTTACAGAAGTTGTTTCGAGGGATGGAACCAGCAAAAAGAAAGTGGTGAAAAAGCGTGTAATCAAGAAACGTACTGGTGGCAAACAAGAAACTACAGAAATTGTTACTGTAGAAGAAGATGGCAAGGAACCGGAAACCACAGTTACGGTTCAGGAACTTCCGGAAGATGAAGTTCACTTCTTGGAAAGACCTGAATTTAGGAAACCTGAATACATTGAAGAAATGCCGGAACAAGTCCAAGTTACAGAAGTTGTTTCGAGGGATGGAACCAGCAAAAAGAAAGTGGTGAAAAAGCGTGTAATCAAGAAACGTACTGGTGGCAAACAAGAAACTACAGAAATTGTTACTGTAGAAGAAGATGGCAAGGAACCGGAAACCACAGTTACGGTTCAGGAACTTCCGGAAGATGAAGTTCACTTCTTGGAAAGACCTGAATTTAGGAAACCTGAATACATTGAAGAAATGCCGGAACAAGTCCAAGTTACAGAAGTTGTTTCGAGGGATGGAACCAGCAAAAAGAAAGTGGTGAAAAAGCGTGTAATCAAGAAACGTACTGGTGGCAAACAAGAAACTACAGAAATTGTTACTGTAGAAGAAGATGGCAAGGAACCGGAAACCACAGTTACGGTTCAGGAACTTCCGGAAGATGAAGTTCACTTCTTGGAAAGACCTGAATTTAGGAAACCTGAATACATTGAAGAAATGCCGGAACAAGTCCAAGTTACAGAAGTTGTTTCGAGGGATGGAACCAGCAAAAAGAAAGTGGTGAAAAAGCGTGTAATCAAGAAACGTACTGGTGGCAAACAAGAAACTACAGAAATTGTTACTGTAGAAGAAGATGGCAAGGAACCGGAAACCACAGTTACGGTTCAGGAACTTCCGGAAGATGAAGTTCACTTCTTGGAAAGACCTGAATTTAGGAAACCTGAATACATTGAAGAAATGCCGGAACAAGTCCAAGTTACAGAAGTTGTTTCGAGGGATGGAACCAGCAAAAAGAAAGTGGTGAAAAAGCGTGTAATCAAGAAACGTACTGGTGGCAAACAAGAAACTACAGAAATTGTTACTGTAGAAGAAGATGGCAAGGAACCGGAAACCACAGTTACGGTTCAGGAACTTCCGGAAGATGAAGTTCACTTCTTGGAAAGACCTGAATTTAGGAAACCTGAATACATTGAAGAAATGCCGGAACAAGTCCAAGTTACAGAAGTTGTTTCGAGGGATGGAACCAGCAAAAAGAAAGTGGTGAAAAAGCGTGTAATCAAGAAACGTACTGGTGGCAAACAAGAAACTACAGAAATTGTTACTGTAGAAGAAGATGGCAAGGAACCGGAAACCACAGTTACGGTTCAGGAACTTCCGGAAGATGAAGTTCACTTCTTGGAAAGACCTGAATTTAGGAAACCTGAATACATTGAAGAAATGCCGGAACAAGTCCAAGTTACAGAAGTTGTTTCGAGGGATGGAACCAGCAAAAAGAAAGTGGTGAAAAAGCGTGTAATCAAGAAACGTACTGGTGGCAAACAAGAAACTACAGAAATTGTTACTGTAGAAGAAGATGGCAAGGAACCGGAAACCACAGTTACGGTTCAGGAACTTCCGGAAGATGAAGTTCACTTCTTGGAAAGACCTGAATTTAGGAAACCTGAATACATTGAAGAAATGCCGGAACAAGTCCAAGTTACAGAAGTTGTTTCGAGGGATGGAACCAGCAAAAAGAAAGTGGTGAAAAAGCGTGTAATCAAGAAACGTACTGGTGGCAAACAAGAAACTACAGAAATTGTTACTGTAGAAGAAGATGGCAAGGAACCGGAAACCACAGTTACGGTTCAGGAACTTCCGGAAGATGAAGTTCACTTCTTGGAAAGACCTGAATTTAGGAAACCTGAATACATTGAAGAAATGCCGGAACAAGTCCAAGTTACAGAAGTTGTTTCGAGGGATGGAACCAGCAAAAAGAAAGTGGTGAAAAAGCGTGTAATCAAGAAACGTACTGGTGGCAAACAAGAAACTACAGAAATTGTTACTGTAGAAGAAGATGGCAAGGAACCGGAAACCACAGTTACGGTTCAGGAACTTCCGGAAGATGAAGTTCACTTCTTGGAAAGACCTGAATTTAGGAAACCTGAATACATTGAAGAAATGCCGGAACAAGTCCAAGTTACAGAAGTTGTTTCGAGGGATGGAACCAGCAAAAAGAAAGTGGTGAAAAAGCGTGTAATCAAGAAACGTACTGGTGGCAAACAAGAAACTACAGAAATTGTTACTGTAGAAGAAGATGGCAAGGAACCGGAAACCACAGTTACGGTTCAGGAACTTCCGGAAGATGAAGTTCACTTCTTGGAAAGACCTGAATTTAGGAAACCTGAATACATTGAAGAAATGCCGGAACAAGTCCAAGTTACAGAAGTTGTTTCGAGGGATGGAACCAGCAAAAAGAAAGTGGTGAAAAAGCGTGTAATCAAGAAACGTACTGGTGGCAAACAAGAAACTACAGAAATTGTTACTGTAGAAGAAGATGGCAAGGAACCGGAAACCACAGTTACGGTTCAGGAACTTCCGGAAGATGAAGTTCACTTCTTGGAAAGACCTGAATTTAGGAAACCTGAATACATTGAAGAAATGCCGGAACAAGTCCAAGTTACAGAAGTTGTTTCGAGGGATGGAACCAGCAAAAAGAAAGTGGTGAAAAAGCGTGTAATCAAGAAACGTACTGGTGGCAAACAAGAAACTACAGAAATTGTTACTGTAGAAGAAGATGGCAAGGAACCGGAAACCACAGTTACGGTTCAGGAACTTCCGGAAGATGAAGTTCACTTCTTGGAAAGACCTGAATTTAGGAAACCTGAATACATTGAAGAAATGCCGGAACAAGTCCAAGTTACAGAAGTTGTTTCGAGGGATGGAACCAGCAAAAAGAAAGTGGTGAAAAAGCGTGTAATCAAGAAACGTACTGGTGGCAAACAAGAAACTACAGAAATTGTTACTGTAGAAGAAGATGGCAAGGAACCGGAAACCACAGTTACGGTTCAGGAACTTCCGGAAGATGAAGTTCACTTCTTGGAAAGACCTGAATTTAGGAAACCTGAATACATTGAAGAAATGCCGGAACAAGTCCAAGTTACAGAAGTTGTTTCGAGGGATGGAACCAGCAAAAAGAAAGTGGTGAAAAAGCGTGTAATCAAGAAACGTACTGGTGGCAAACAAGAAACTACAGAAATTGTTACTGTAGAAGAAGATGGCAAGGAACCGGAAACCACAGTTACGGTTCAGGAACTTCCGGAAGATGAAGTTCACTTCTTGGAAAGACCTGAATTTAGGAAACCTGAATACATTGAAGAAATGCCGGAACAAGTCCAAGTTACAGAAGTTGTTTCGAGGGATGGAACCAGCAAAAAGAAAGTGGTGAAAAAGCGTGTAATCAAGAAACGTACTGGTGGCAAACAAGAAACTACAGAAATTGTTACTGTAGAAGAAGATGGCAAGGAACCGGAAACCACAGTTACGGTTCAGGAACTTCCGGAAGATGAAGTTCACTTCTTGGAAAGACCTGAATTTAGGAAACCTGAATACATTGAAGAAATGCCGGAACAAGTCCAAGTTACAGAAGTTGTTTCGAGGGATGGAACCAGCAAAAAGAAAGTGGTGAAAAAGCGTGTAATCAAGAAACGTACTGGTGGCAAACAAGAAACTACAGAAATTGTTACTGTAGAAGAAGATGGCAAGGAACCGGAAACCACAGTTACGGTTCAGGAACTTCCGGAAGATGAAGTTCACTTCTTGGAAAGACCTGAATTTAGGAAACCTGAATACATTGAAGAAATGCCGGAACAAGTCCAAGTTACAGAAGTTGTTTCGAGGGATGGAACCAGCAAAAAGAAAGTGGTGAAAAAGCGTGTAATCAAGAAACGTACTGGTGGCAAACAAGAAACTACAGAAATTGTTACTGTAGAAGAAGATGGCAAGGAACCGGAAACCACAGTTACGGTTCAGGAACTTCCGGAAGATGAAGTTCACTTCTTGGAAAGACCTGAATTTAGGAAACCTGAATACATTGAAGAAATGCCGGAACAAGTCCAAGTTACAGAAGTTGTTTCGAGGGATGGAACCAGCAAAAAGAAAGTGGTGAAAAAGCGTGTAATCAAGAAACGTACTGGTGGCAAACAAGAAACTACAGAAATTGTTACTGTAGAAGAAGATGGCAAGGAACCGGAAACCACAGTTACGGTTCAGGAACTTCCGGAAGATGAAGTTCACTTCTTGGAAAGACCTGAATTTAGGAAACCTGAATACATTGAAGAAATGCCGGAACAAGTCCAAGTTACAGAAGTTGTTTCGAGGGATGGAACCAGCAAAAAGAAAGTGGTGAAAAAGCGTGTAATCAAGAAACGTACTGGTGGCAAACAAGAAACTACAGAAATTGTTACTGTAGAAGAAGATGGCAAGGAACCGGAAACCACAGTTACGGTTCAGGAACTTCCGGAAGATGAAGTTCACTTCTTGGAAAGACCTGAATTTAGGAAACCTGAATACATTGAAGAAATGCCGGAACAAGTCCAAGTTACAGAAGTTGTTTCGAGGGATGGAACCAGCAAAAAGAAAGTGGTGAAAAAGCGTGTAATCAAGAAACGTACTGGTGGCAAACAAGAAACTACAGAAATTGTTACTGTAGAAGAAGATGGCAAGGAACCGGAAACCACAGTTACGGTTCAGGAACTTCCGGAAGATGAAGTTCACTTCTTGGAAAGACCTGAATTTAGGAAACCTGAATACATTGAAGAAATGCCGGAACAAGTCCAAGTTACAGAAGTTGTTTCGAGGGATGGAACCAGCAAAAAGAAAGTGGTGAAAAAGCGTGTAATCAAGAAACGTACTGGTGGCAAACAAGAAACTACAGAAATTGTTACTGTAGAAGAAGATGGCAAGGAACCGGAAACCACAGTTACGGTTCAGGAACTTCCGGAAGATGAAGTTCACTTCTTGGAAAGACCTGAATTTAGGAAACCTGAATACATTGAAGAAATGCCGGAACAAGTCCAAGTTACAGAAGTTGTTTCGAGGGATGGAACCAGCAAAAAGAAAGTGGTGAAAAAGCGTGTAATCAAGAAACGTACTGGTGGCAAACAAGAAACTACAGAAATTGTTACTGTAGAAGAAGATGGCAAGGAACCGGAAACCACAGTTACGGTTCAGGAACTTCCGGAAGATGAAGTTCACTTCTTGGAAAGACCTGAATTTAGGAAACCTGAATACATTGAAGAAATGCCGGAACAAGTCCAAGTTACAGAAGTTGTTTCGAGGGATGGAACCAGCAAAAAGAAAGTGGTGAAAAAGCGTGTAATCAAGAAACGTACTGGTGGCAAACAAGAAACTACAGAAATTGTTACTGTAGAAGAAGATGGCAAGGAACCGGAAACCACAGTTACGGTTCAGGAACTTCCGGAAGATGAAGTTCACTTCTTGGAAAGACCTGAATTTAGGAAACCTGAATACATTGAAGAAATGCCGGAACAAGTCCAAGTTACAGAAGTTGTTTCGAGGGATGGAACCAGCAAAAAGAAAGTGGTGAAAAAGCGTGTAATCAAGAAACGTACTGGTGGCAAACAAGAAACTACAGAAATTGTTACTGTAGAAGAAGATGGCAAGGAACCGGAAACCACAGTTACGGTTCAGGAACTTCCGGAAGATGAAGTTCACTTCTTGGAAAGACCTGAATTTAGGAAACCTGAATACATTGAAGAAATGCCGGAACAAGTCCAAGTTACAGAAGTTGTTTCGAGGGATGGAACCAGCAAAAAGAAAGTGGTGAAAAAGCGTGTAATCAAGAAACGTACTGGTGGCAAACAAGAAACTACAGAAATTGTTACTGTAGAAGAAGATGGCAAGGAACCGGAAACCACAGTTACGGTTCAGGAACTTCCGGAAGATGAAGTTCACTTCTTGGAAAGACCTGAATTTAGGAAACCTGAATACATTGAAGAAATGCCGGAACAAGTCCAAGTTACAGAAGTTGTTTCGAGGGATGGAACCAGCAAAAAGAAAGTGGTGAAAAAGCGTGTAATCAAGAAACGTACTGGTGGCAAACAAGAAACTACAGAAATTGTTACTGTAGAAGAAGATGGCAAGGAACCGGAAACCACAGTTACGGTTCAGGAACTTCCGGAAGATGAAGTTCACTTCTTGGAAAGACCTGAATTTAGGAAACCTGAATACATTGAAGAAATGCCGGAACAAGTCCAAGTTACAGAAGTTGTTTCGAGGGATGGAACCAGCAAAAAGAAAGTGGTGAAAAAGCGTGTAATCAAGAAACGTACTGGTGGCAAACAAGAAACTACAGAAATTGTTACTGTAGAAGAAGATGGCAAGGAACCGGAAACCACAGTTACGGTTCAGGAACTTCCGGAAGATGAAGTTCACTTCTTGGAAAGACCTGAATTTAGGAAACCTGAATACATTGAAGAAATGCCGGAACAAGTCCAAGTTACAGAAGTTGTTTCGAGGGATGGAACCAGCAAAAAGAAAGTGGTGAAAAAGCGTGTAATCAAGAAACGTACTGGTGGCAAACAAGAAACTACAGAAATTGTTACTGTAGAAGAAGATGGCAAGGAACCGGAAACCACAGTTACGGTTCAGGAACTTCCGGAAGATGAAGTTCACTTCTTGGAAAGACCTGAATTTAGGAAACCTGAATACATTGAAGAAATGCCGGAACAAGTCCAAGTTACAGAAGTTGTTTCGAGGGATGGAACCAGCAAAAAGAAAGTGGTGAAAAAGCGTGTAATCAAGAAACGTACTGGTGGCAAACAAGAAACTACAGAAATTGTTACTGTAGAAGAAGATGGCAAGGAACCGGAAACCACAGTTACGGTTCAGGAACTTCCGGAAGATGAAGTTCACTTCTTGGAAAGACCTGAATTTAGGAAACCTGAATACATTGAAGAAATGCCGGAACAAGTCCAAGTTACAGAAGTTGTTTCGAGGGATGGAACCAGCAAAAAGAAAGTGGTGAAAAAGCGTGTAATCAAGAAACGTACTGGTGGCAAACAAGAAACTACAGAAATTGTTACTGTAGAAGAAGATGGCAAGGAACCGGAAACCACAGTTACGGTTCAGGAACTTCCGGAAGATGAAGTTCACTTCTTGGAAAGACCTGAATTTAGGAAACCTGAATACATTGAAGAAATGCCGGAACAAGTCCAAGTTACAGAAGTTGTTTCGAGGGATGGAACCAGCAAAAAGAAAGTGGTGAAAAAGCGTGTAATCAAGAAACGTACTGGTGGCAAACAAGAAACTACAGAAATTGTTACTGTAGAAGAAGATGGCAAGGAACCGGAAACCACAGTTACGGTTCAGGAACTTCCGGAAGATGAAGTTCACTTCTTGGAAAGACCTGAATTTAGGAAACCTGAATACATTGAAGAAATGCCGGAACAAGTCCAAGTTACAGAAGTTGTTTCGAGGGATGGAACCAGCAAAAAGAAAGTGGTGAAAAAGCGTGTAATCAAGAAACGTACTGGTGGCAAACAAGAAACTACAGAAATTGTTACTGTAGAAGAAGATGGCAAGGAACCGGAAACCACAGTTACGGTTCAGGAACTTCCGGAAGATGAAGTTCACTTCTTGGAAAGACCTGAATTTAGGAAACCTGAATACATTGAAGAAATGCCGGAACAAGTCCAAGTTACAGAAGTTGTTTCGAGGGATGGAACCAGCAAAAAGAAAGTGGTGAAAAAGCGTGTAATCAAGAAACGTACTGGTGGCAAACAAGAAACTACAGAAATTGTTACTGTAGAAGAAGATGGCAAGGAACCGGAAACCACAGTTACGGTTCAGGAACTTCCGGAAGATGAAGTTCACTTCTTGGAAAGACCTGAATTTAGGAAACCTGAATACATTGAAGAAATGCCGGAACAAGTCCAAGTTACAGAAGTTGTTTCGAGGGATGGAACCAGCAAAAAGAAAGTGGTGAAAAAGCGTGTAATCAAGAAACGTACTGGTGGCAAACAAGAAACTACAGAAATTGTTACTGTAGAAGAAGATGGCAAGGAACCGGAAACCACAGTTACGGTTCAGGAACTTCCGGAAGATGAAGTTCACTTCTTGGAAAGACCTGAATTTAGGAAACCTGAATACATTGAAGAAATGCCGGAACAAGTCCAAGTTACAGAAGTTGTTTCGAGGGATGGAACCAGCAAAAAGAAAGTGGTGAAAAAGCGTGTAATCAAGAAACGTACTGGTGGCAAACAAGAAACTACAGAAATTGTTACTGTAGAAGAAGATGGCAAGGAACCGGAAACCACAGTTACGGTTCAGGAACTTCCGGAAGATGAAGTTCACTTCTTGGAAAGACCTGAATTTAGGAAACCTGAATACATTGAAGAAATGCCGGAACAAGTCCAAGTTACAGAAGTTGTTTCGAGGGATGGAACCAGCAAAAAGAAAGTGGTGAAAAAGCGTGTAATCAAGAAACGTACTGGTGGCAAACAAGAAACTACAGAAATTGTTACTGTAGAAGAAGATGGCAAGGAACCGGAAACCACAGTTACGGTTCAGGAACTTCCGGAAGATGAAGTTCACTTCTTGGAAAGACCTGAATTTAGGAAACCTGAATACATTGAAGAAATGCCGGAACAAGTCCAAGTTACAGAAGTTGTTTCGAGGGATGGAACCAGCAAAAAGAAAGTGGTGAAAAAGCGTGTAATCAAGAAACGTACTGGTGGCAAACAAGAAACTACAGAAATTGTTACTGTAGAAGAAGATGGCAAGGAACCGGAAACCACAGTTACGGTTCAGGAACTTCCGGAAGATGAAGTTCACTTCTTGGAAAGACCTGAATTTAGGAAACCTGAATACATTGAAGAAATGCCGGAACAAGTCCAAGTTACAGAAGTTGTTTCGAGGGATGGAACCAGCAAAAAGAAAGTGGTGAAAAAGCGTGTAATCAAGAAACGTACTGGTGGCAAACAAGAAACTACAGAAATTGTTACTGTAGAAGAAGATGGCAAGGAACCGGAAACCACAGTTACGGTTCAGGAACTTCCGGAAGATGAAGTTCACTTCTTGGAAAGACCTGAATTTAGGAAACCTGAATACATTGAAGAAATGCCGGAACAAGTCCAAGTTACAGAAGTTGTTTCGAGGGATGGAACCAGCAAAAAGAAAGTGGTGAAAAAGCGTGTAATCAAGAAACGTACTGGTGGCAAACAAGAAACTACAGAAATTGTTACTGTAGAAGAAGATGGCAAGGAACCGGAAACCACAGTTACGGTTCAGGAACTTCCGGAAGATGAAGTTCACTTCTTGGAAAGACCTGAATTTAGGAAACCTGAATACATTGAAGAAATGCCGGAACAAGTCCAAGTTACAGAAGTTGTTTCGAGGGATGGAACCAGCAAAAAGAAAGTGGTGAAAAAGCGTGTAATCAAGAAACGTACTGGTGGCAAACAAGAAACTACAGAAATTGTTACTGTAGAAGAAGATGGCAAGGAACCGGAAACCACAGTTACGGTTCAGGAACTTCCGGAAGATGAAGTTCACTTCTTGGAAAGACCTGAATTTAGGAAACCTGAATACATTGAAGAAATGCCGGAACAAGTCCAAGTTACAGAAGTTGTTTCGAGGGATGGAACCAGCAAAAAGAAAGTGGTGAAAAAGCGTGTAATCAAGAAACGTACTGGTGGCAAACAAGAAACTACAGAAATTGTTACTGTAGAAGAAGATGGCAAGGAACCGGAAACCACAGTTACGGTTCAGGAACTTCCGGAAGATGAAGTTCACTTCTTGGAAAGACCTGAATTTAGGAAACCTGAATACATTGAAGAAATGCCGGAACAAGTCCAAGTTACAGAAGTTGTTTCGAGGGATGGAACCAGCAAAAAGAAAGTGGTGAAAAAGCGTGTAATCAAGAAACGTACTGGTGGCAAACAAGAAACTACAGAAATTGTTACTGTAGAAGAAGATGGCAAGGAACCGGAAACCACAGTTACGGTTCAGGAACTTCCGGAAGATGAAGTTCACTTCTTGGAAAGACCTGAATTTAGGAAACCTGAATACATTGAAGAAATGCCGGAACAAGTCCAAGTTACAGAAGTTGTTTCGAGGGATGGAACCAGCAAAAAGAAAGTGGTGAAAAAGCGTGTAATCAAGAAACGTACTGGTGGCAAACAAGAAACTACAGAAATTGTTACTGTAGAAGAAGATGGCAAGGAACCGGAAACCACAGTTACGGTTCAGGAACTTCCGGAAGATGAAGTTCACTTCTTGGAAAGACCTGAATTTAGGAAACCTGAATACATTGAAGAAATGCCGGAACAAGTCCAAGTTACAGAAGTTGTTTCGAGGGATGGAACCAGCAAAAAGAAAGTGGTGAAAAAGCGTGTAATCAAGAAACGTACTGGTGGCAAACAAGAAACTACAGAAATTGTTACTGTAGAAGAAGATGGCAAGGAACCGGAAACCACAGTTACGGTTCAGGAACTTCCGGAAGATGAAGTTCACTTCTTGGAAAGACCTGAATTTAGGAAACCTGAATACATTGAAGAAATGCCGGAACAAGTCCAAGTTACAGAAGTTGTTTCGAGGGATGGAACCAGCAAAAAGAAAGTGGTGAAAAAGCGTGTAATCAAGAAACGTACTGGTGGCAAACAAGAAACTACAGAAATTGTTACTGTAGAAGAAGATGGCAAGGAACCGGAAACCACAGTTACGGTTCAGGAACTTCCGGAAGATGAAGTTCACTTCTTGGAAAGACCTGAATTTAGGAAACCTGAATACATTGAAGAAATGCCGGAACAAGTCCAAGTTACAGAAGTTGTTTCGAGGGATGGAACCAGCAAAAAGAAAGTGGTGAAAAAGCGTGTAATCAAGAAACGTACTGGTGGCAAACAAGAAACTACAGAAATTGTTACTGTAGAAGAAGATGGCAAGGAACCGGAAACCACAGTTACGGTTCAGGAACTTCCGGAAGATGAAGTTCACTTCTTGGAAAGACCTGAATTTAGGAAACCTGAATACATTGAAGAAATGCCGGAACAAGTCCAAGTTACAGAAGTTGTTTCGAGGGATGGAACCAGCAAAAAGAAAGTGGTGAAAAAGCGTGTAATCAAGAAACGTACTGGTGGCAAACAAGAAACTACAGAAATTGTTACTGTAGAAGAAGATGGCAAGGAACCGGAAACCACAGTTACGGTTCAGGAACTTCCGGAAGATGAAGTTCACTTCTTGGAAAGACCTGAATTTAGGAAACCTGAATACATTGAAGAAATGCCGGAACAAGTCCAAGTTACAGAAGTTGTTTCGAGGGATGGAACCAGCAAAAAGAAAGTGGTGAAAAAGCGTGTAATCAAGAAACGTACTGGTGGCAAACAAGAAACTACAGAAATTGTTACTGTAGAAGAAGATGGCAAGGAACCGGAAACCACAGTTACGGTTCAGGAACTTCCGGAAGATGAAGTTCACTTCTTGGAAAGACCTGAATTTAGGAAACCTGAATACATTGAAGAAATGCCGGAACAAGTCCAAGTTACAGAAGTTGTTTCGAGGGATGGAACCAGCAAAAAGAAAGTGGTGAAAAAGCGTGTAATCAAGAAACGTACTGGTGGCAAACAAGAAACTACAGAAATTGTTACTGTAGAAGAAGATGGCAAGGAACCGGAAACCACAGTTACGGTTCAGGAACTTCCGGAAGATGAAGTTCACTTCTTGGAAAGACCTGAATTTAGGAAACCTGAATACATTGAAGAAATGCCGGAACAAGTCCAAGTTACAGAAGTTGTTTCGAGGGATGGAACCAGCAAAAAGAAAGTGGTGAAAAAGCGTGTAATCAAGAAACGTACTGGTGGCAAACAAGAAACTACAGAAATTGTTACTGTAGAAGAAGATGGCAAGGAACCGGAAACCACAGTTACGGTTCAGGAACTTCCGGAAGATGAAGTTCACTTCTTGGAAAGACCTGAATTTAGGAAACCTGAATACATTGAAGAAATGCCGGAACAAGTCCAAGTTACAGAAGTTGTTTCGAGGGATGGAACCAGCAAAAAGAAAGTGGTGAAAAAGCGTGTAATCAAGAAACGTACTGGTGGCAAACAAGAAACTACAGAAATTGTTACTGTAGAAGAAGATGGCAAGGAACCGGAAACCACAGTTACGGTTCAGGAACTTCCGGAAGATGAAGTTCACTTCTTGGAAAGACCTGAATTTAGGAAACCTGAATACATTGAAGAAATGCCGGAACAAGTCCAAGTTACAGAAGTTGTTTCGAGGGATGGAACCAGCAAAAAGAAAGTGGTGAAAAAGCGTGTAATCAAGAAACGTACTGGTGGCAAACAAGAAACTACAGAAATTGTTACTGTAGAAGAAGATGGCAAGGAACCGGAAACCACAGTTACGGTTCAGGAACTTCCGGAAGATGAAGTTCACTTCTTGGAAAGACCTGAATTTAGGAAACCTGAATACATTGAAGAAATGCCGGAACAAGTCCAAGTTACAGAAGTTGTTTCGAGGGATGGAACCAGCAAAAAGAAAGTGGTGAAAAAGCGTGTAATCAAGAAACGTACTGGTGGCAAACAAGAAACTACAGAAATTGTTACTGTAGAAGAAGATGGCAAGGAACCGGAAACCACAGTTACGGTTCAGGAACTTCCGGAAGATGAAGTTCACTTCTTGGAAAGACCTGAATTTAGGAAACCTGAATACATTGAAGAAATGCCGGAACAAGTCCAAGTTACAGAAGTTGTTTCGAGGGATGGAACCAGCAAAAAGAAAGTGGTGAAAAAGCGTGTAATCAAGAAACGTACTGGTGGCAAACAAGAAACTACAGAAATTGTTACTGTAGAAGAAGATGGCAAGGAACCGGAAACCACAGTTACGGTTCAGGAACTTCCGGAAGATGAAGTTCACTTCTTGGAAAGACCTGAATTTAGGAAACCTGAATACATTGAAGAAATGCCGGAACAAGTCCAAGTTACAGAAGTTGTTTCGAGGGATGGAACCAGCAAAAAGAAAGTGGTGAAAAAGCGTGTAATCAAGAAACGTACTGGTGGCAAACAAGAAACTACAGAAATTGTTACTGTAGAAGAAGATGGCAAGGAACCGGAAACCACAGTTACGGTTCAGGAACTTCCGGAAGATGAAGTTCACTTCTTGGAAAGACCTGAATTTAGGAAACCTGAATACATTGAAGAAATGCCGGAACAAGTCCAAGTTACAGAAGTTGTTTCGAGGGATGGAACCAGCAAAAAGAAAGTGGTGAAAAAGCGTGTAATCAAGAAACGTACTGGTGGCAAACAAGAAACTACAGAAATTGTTACTGTAGAAGAAGATGGCAAGGAACCGGAAACCACAGTTACGGTTCAGGAACTTCCGGAAGATGAAGTTCACTTCTTGGAAAGACCTGAATTTAGGAAACCTGAATACATTGAAGAAATGCCGGAACAAGTCCAAGTTACAGAAGTTGTTTCGAGGGATGGAACCAGCAAAAAGAAAGTGGTGAAAAAGCGTGTAATCAAGAAACGTACTGGTGGCAAACAAGAAACTACAGAAATTGTTACTGTAGAAGAAGATGGCAAGGAACCGGAAACCACAGTTACGGTTCAGGAACTTCCGGAAGATGAAGTTCACTTCTTGGAAAGACCTGAATTTAGGAAACCTGAATACATTGAAGAAATGCCGGAACAAGTCCAAGTTACAGAAGTTGTTTCGAGGGATGGAACCAGCAAAAAGAAAGTGGTGAAAAAGCGTGTAATCAAGAAACGTACTGGTGGCAAACAAGAAACTACAGAAATTGTTACTGTAGAAGAAGATGGCAAGGAACCGGAAACCACAGTTACGGTTCAGGAACTTCCGGAAGATGAAGTTCACTTCTTGGAAAGACCTGAATTTAGGAAACCTGAATACATTGAAGAAATGCCGGAACAAGTCCAAGTTACAGAAGTTGTTTCGAGGGATGGAACCAGCAAAAAGAAAGTGGTGAAAAAGCGTGTAATCAAGAAACGTACTGGTGGCAAACAAGAAACTACAGAAATTGTTACTGTAGAAGAAGATGGCAAGGAACCGGAAACCACAGTTACGGTTCAGGAACTTCCGGAAGATGAAGTTCACTTCTTGGAAAGACCTGAATTTAGGAAACCTGAATACATTGAAGAAATGCCGGAACAAGTCCAAGTTACAGAAGTTGTTTCGAGGGATGGAACCAGCAAAAAGAAAGTGGTGAAAAAGCGTGTAATCAAGAAACGTACTGGTGGCAAACAAGAAACTACAGAAATTGTTACTGTAGAAGAAGATGGCAAGGAACCGGAAACCACAGTTACGGTTCAGGAACTTCCGGAAGATGAAGTTCACTTCTTGGAAAGACCTGAATTTAGGAAACCTGAATACATTGAAGAAATGCCGGAACAAGTCCAAGTTACAGAAGTTGTTTCGAGGGATGGAACCAGCAAAAAGAAAGTGGTGAAAAAGCGTGTAATCAAGAAACGTACTGGTGGCAAACAAGAAACTACAGAAATTGTTACTGTAGAAGAAGATGGCAAGGAACCGGAAACCACAGTTACGGTTCAGGAACTTCCGGAAGATGAAGTTCACTTCTTGGAAAGACCTGAATTTAGGAAACCTGAATACATTGAAGAAATGCCGGAACAAGTCCAAGTTACAGAAGTTGTTTCGAGGGATGGAACCAGCAAAAAGAAAGTGGTGAAAAAGCGTGTAATCAAGAAACGTACTGGTGGCAAACAAGAAACTACAGAAATTGTTACTGTAGAAGAAGATGGCAAGGAACCGGAAACCACAGTTACGGTTCAGGAACTTCCGGAAGATGAAGTTCACTTCTTGGAAAGACCTGAATTTAGGAAACCTGAATACATTGAAGAAATGCCGGAACAAGTCCAAGTTACAGAAGTTGTTTCGAGGGATGGAACCAGCAAAAAGAAAGTGGTGAAAAAGCGTGTAATCAAGAAACGTACTGGTGGCAAACAAGAAACTACAGAAATTGTTACTGTAGAAGAAGATGGCAAGGAACCGGAAACCACAGTTACGGTTCAGGAACTTCCGGAAGATGAAGTTCACTTCTTGGAAAGACCTGAATTTAGGAAACCTGAATACATTGAAGAAATGCCGGAACAAGTCCAAGTTACAGAAGTTGTTTCGAGGGATGGAACCAGCAAAAAGAAAGTGGTGAAAAAGCGTGTAATCAAGAAACGTACTGGTGGCAAACAAGAAACTACAGAAATTGTTACTGTAGAAGAAGATGGCAAGGAACCGGAAACCACAGTTACGGTTCAGGAACTTCCGGAAGATGAAGTTCACTTCTTGGAAAGACCTGAATTTAGGAAACCTGAATACATTGAAGAAATGCCGGAACAAGTCCAAGTTACAGAAGTTGTTTCGAGGGATGGAACCAGCAAAAAGAAAGTGGTGAAAAAGCGTGTAATCAAGAAACGTACTGGTGGCAAACAAGAAACTACAGAAATTGTTACTGTAGAAGAAGATGGCAAGGAACCGGAAACCACAGTTACGGTTCAGGAACTTCCGGAAGATGAAGTTCACTTCTTGGAAAGACCTGAATTTAGGAAACCTGAATACATTGAAGAAATGCCGGAACAAGTCCAAGTTACAGAAGTTGTTTCGAGGGATGGAACCAGCAAAAAGAAAGTGGTGAAAAAGCGTGTAATCAAGAAACGTACTGGTGGCAAACAAGAAACTACAGAAATTGTTACTGTAGAAGAAGATGGCAAGGAACCGGAAACCACAGTTACGGTTCAGGAACTTCCGGAAGATGAAGTTCACTTCTTGGAAAGACCTGAATTTAGGAAACCTGAATACATTGAAGAAATGCCGGAACAAGTCCAAGTTACAGAAGTTGTTTCGAGGGATGGAACCAGCAAAAAGAAAGTGGTGAAAAAGCGTGTAATCAAGAAACGTACTGGTGGCAAACAAGAAACTACAGAAATTGTTACTGTAGAAGAAGATGGCAAGGAACCGGAAACCACAGTTACGGTTCAGGAACTTCCGGAAGATGAAGTTCACTTCTTGGAAAGACCTGAATTTAGGAAACCTGAATACATTGAAGAAATGCCGGAACAAGTCCAAGTTACAGAAGTTGTTTCGAGGGATGGAACCAGCAAAAAGAAAGTGGTGAAAAAGCGTGTAATCAAGAAACGTACTGGTGGCAAACAAGAAACTACAGAAATTGTTACTGTAGAAGAAGATGGCAAGGAACCGGAAACCACAGTTACGGTTCAGGAACTTCCGGAAGATGAAGTTCACTTCTTGGAAAGACCTGAATTTAGGAAACCTGAATACATTGAAGAAATGCCGGAACAAGTCCAAGTTACAGAAGTTGTTTCGAGGGATGGAACCAGCAAAAAGAAAGTGGTGAAAAAGCGTGTAATCAAGAAACGTACTGGTGGCAAACAAGAAACTACAGAAATTGTTACTGTAGAAGAAGATGGCAAGGAACCGGAAACCACAGTTACGGTTCAGGAACTTCCGGAAGATGAAGTTCACTTCTTGGAAAGACCTGAATTTAGGAAACCTGAATACATTGAAGAAATGCCGGAACAAGTCCAAGTTACAGAAGTTGTTTCGAGGGATGGAACCAGCAAAAAGAAAGTGGTGAAAAAGCGTGTAATCAAGAAACGTACTGGTGGCAAACAAGAAACTACAGAAATTGTTACTGTAGAAGAAGATGGCAAGGAACCGGAAACCACAGTTACGGTTCAGGAACTTCCGGAAGATGAAGTTCACTTCTTGGAAAGACCTGAATTTAGGAAACCTGAATACATTGAAGAAATGCCGGAACAAGTCCAAGTTACAGAAGTTGTTTCGAGGGATGGAACCAGCAAAAAGAAAGTGGTGAAAAAGCGTGTAATCAAGAAACGTACTGGTGGCAAACAAGAAACTACAGAAATTGTTACTGTAGAAGAAGATGGCAAGGAACCGGAAACCACAGTTACGGTTCAGGAACTTCCGGAAGATGAAGTTCACTTCTTGGAAAGACCTGAATTTAGGAAACCTGAATACATTGAAGAAATGCCGGAACAAGTCCAAGTTACAGAAGTTGTTTCGAGGGATGGAACCAGCAAAAAGAAAGTGGTGAAAAAGCGTGTAATCAAGAAACGTACTGGTGGCAAACAAGAAACTACAGAAATTGTTACTGTAGAAGAAGATGGCAAGGAACCGGAAACCACAGTTACGGTTCAGGAACTTCCGGAAGATGAAGTTCACTTCTTGGAAAGACCTGAATTTAGGAAACCTGAATACATTGAAGAAATGCCGGAACAAGTCCAAGTTACAGAAGTTGTTTCGAGGGATGGAACCAGCAAAAAGAAAGTGGTGAAAAAGCGTGTAATCAAGAAACGTACTGGTGGCAAACAAGAAACTACAGAAATTGTTACTGTAGAAGAAGATGGCAAGGAACCGGAAACCACAGTTACGGTTCAGGAACTTCCGGAAGATGAAGTTCACTTCTTGGAAAGACCTGAATTTAGGAAACCTGAATACATTGAAGAAATGCCGGAACAAGTCCAAGTTACAGAAGTTGTTTCGAGGGATGGAACCAGCAAAAAGAAAGTGGTGAAAAAGCGTGTAATCAAGAAACGTACTGGTGGCAAACAAGAAACTACAGAAATTGTTACTGTAGAAGAAGATGGCAAGGAACCGGAAACCACAGTTACGGTTCAGGAACTTCCGGAAGATGAAGTTCACTTCTTGGAAAGACCTGAATTTAGGAAACCTGAATACATTGAAGAAATGCCGGAACAAGTCCAAGTTACAGAAGTTGTTTCGAGGGATGGAACCAGCAAAAAGAAAGTGGTGAAAAAGCGTGTAATCAAGAAACGTACTGGTGGCAAACAAGAAACTACAGAAATTGTTACTGTAGAAGAAGATGGCAAGGAACCGGAAACCACAGTTACGGTTCAGGAACTTCCGGAAGATGAAGTTCACTTCTTGGAAAGACCTGAATTTAGGAAACCTGAATACATTGAAGAAATGCCGGAACAAGTCCAAGTTACAGAAGTTGTTTCGAGGGATGGAACCAGCAAAAAGAAAGTGGTGAAAAAGCGTGTAATCAAGAAACGTACTGGTGGCAAACAAGAAACTACAGAAATTGTTACTGTAGAAGAAGATGGCAAGGAACCGGAAACCACAGTTACGGTTCAGGAACTTCCGGAAGATGAAGTTCACTTCTTGGAAAGACCTGAATTTAGGAAACCTGAATACATTGAAGAAATGCCGGAACAAGTCCAAGTTACAGAAGTTGTTTCGAGGGATGGAACCAGCAAAAAGAAAGTGGTGAAAAAGCGTGTAATCAAGAAACGTACTGGTGGCAAACAAGAAACTACAGAAATTGTTACTGTAGAAGAAGATGGCAAGGAACCGGAAACCACAGTTACGGTTCAGGAACTTCCGGAAGATGAAGTTCACTTCTTGGAAAGACCTGAATTTAGGAAACCTGAATACATTGAAGAAATGCCGGAACAAGTCCAAGTTACAGAAGTTGTTTCGAGGGATGGAACCAGCAAAAAGAAAGTGGTGAAAAAGCGTGTAATCAAGAAACGTACTGGTGGCAAACAAGAAACTACAGAAATTGTTACTGTAGAAGAAGATGGCAAGGAACCGGAAACCACAGTTACGGTTCAGGAACTTCCGGAAGATGAAGTTCACTTCTTGGAAAGACCTGAATTTAGGAAACCTGAATACATTGAAGAAATGCCGGAACAAGTCCAAGTTACAGAAGTTGTTTCGAGGGATGGAACCAGCAAAAAGAAAGTGGTGAAAAAGCGTGTAATCAAGAAACGTACTGGTGGCAAACAAGAAACTACAGAAATTGTTACTGTAGAAGAAGATGGCAAGGAACCGGAAACCACAGTTACGGTTCAGGAACTTCCGGAAGATGAAGTTCACTTCTTGGAAAGACCTGAATTTAGGAAACCTGAATACATTGAAGAAATGCCGGAACAAGTCCAAGTTACAGAAGTTGTTTCGAGGGATGGAACCAGCAAAAAGAAAGTGGTGAAAAAGCGTGTAATCAAGAAACGTACTGGTGGCAAACAAGAAACTACAGAAATTGTTACTGTAGAAGAAGATGGCAAGGAACCGGAAACCACAGTTACGGTTCAGGAACTTCCGGAAGATGAAGTTCACTTCTTGGAAAGACCTGAATTTAGGAAACCTGAATACATTGAAGAAATGCCGGAACAAGTCCAAGTTACAGAAGTTGTTTCGAGGGATGGAACCAGCAAAAAGAAAGTGGTGAAAAAGCGTGTAATCAAGAAACGTACTGGTGGCAAACAAGAAACTACAGAAATTGTTACTGTAGAAGAAGATGGCAAGGAACCGGAAACCACAGTTACGGTTCAGGAACTTCCGGAAGATGAAGTTCACTTCTTGGAAAGACCTGAATTTAGGAAACCTGAATACATTGAAGAAATGCCGGAACAAGTCCAAGTTACAGAAGTTGTTTCGAGGGATGGAACCAGCAAAAAGAAAGTGGTGAAAAAGCGTGTAATCAAGAAACGTACTGGTGGCAAACAAGAAACTACAGAAATTGTTACTGTAGAAGAAGATGGCAAGGAACCGGAAACCACAGTTACGGTTCAGGAACTTCCGGAAGATGAAGTTCACTTCTTGGAAAGACCTGAATTTAGGAAACCTGAATACATTGAAGAAATGCCGGAACAAGTCCAAGTTACAGAAGTTGTTTCGAGGGATGGAACCAGCAAAAAGAAAGTGGTGAAAAAGCGTGTAATCAAGAAACGTACTGGTGGCAAACAAGAAACTACAGAAATTGTTACTGTAGAAGAAGATGGCAAGGAACCGGAAACCACAGTTACGGTTCAGGAACTTCCGGAAGATGAAGTTCACTTCTTGGAAAGACCTGAATTTAGGAAACCTGAATACATTGAAGAAATGCCGGAACAAGTCCAAGTTACAGAAGTTGTTTCGAGGGATGGAACCAGCAAAAAGAAAGTGGTGAAAAAGCGTGTAATCAAGAAACGTACTGGTGGCAAACAAGAAACTACAGAAATTGTTACTGTAGAAGAAGATGGCAAGGAACCGGAAACCACAGTTACGGTTCAGGAACTTCCGGAAGATGAAGTTCACTTCTTGGAAAGACCTGAATTTAGGAAACCTGAATACATTGAAGAAATGCCGGAACAAGTCCAAGTTACAGAAGTTGTTTCGAGGGATGGAACCAGCAAAAAGAAAGTGGTGAAAAAGCGTGTAATCAAGAAACGTACTGGTGGCAAACAAGAAACTACAGAAATTGTTACTGTAGAAGAAGATGGCAAGGAACCGGAAACCACAGTTACGGTTCAGGAACTTCCGGAAGATGAAGTTCACTTCTTGGAAAGACCTGAATTTAGGAAACCTGAATACATTGAAGAAATGCCGGAACAAGTCCAAGTTACAGAAGTTGTTTCGAGGGATGGAACCAGCAAAAAGAAAGTGGTGAAAAAGCGTGTAATCAAGAAACGTACTGGTGGCAAACAAGAAACTACAGAAATTGTTACTGTAGAAGAAGATGGCAAGGAACCGGAAACCACAGTTACGGTTCAGGAACTTCCGGAAGATGAAGTTCACTTCTTGGAAAGACCTGAATTTAGGAAACCTGAATACATTGAAGAAATGCCGGAACAAGTCCAAGTTACAGAAGTTGTTTCGAGGGATGGAACCAGCAAAAAGAAAGTGGTGAAAAAGCGTGTAATCAAGAAACGTACTGGTGGCAAACAAGAAACTACAGAAATTGTTACTGTAGAAGAAGATGGCAAGGAACCGGAAACCACAGTTACGGTTCAGGAACTTCCGGAAGATGAAGTTCACTTCTTGGAAAGACCTGAATTTAGGAAACCTGAATACATTGAAGAAATGCCGGAACAAGTCCAAGTTACAGAAGTTGTTTCGAGGGATGGAACCAGCAAAAAGAAAGTGGTGAAAAAGCGTGTAATCAAGAAACGTACTGGTGGCAAACAAGAAACTACAGAAATTGTTACTGTAGAAGAAGATGGCAAGGAACCGGAAACCACAGTTACGGTTCAGGAACTTCCGGAAGATGAAGTTCACTTCTTGGAAAGACCTGAATTTAGGAAACCTGAATACATTGAAGAAATGCCGGAACAAGTCCAAGTTACAGAAGTTGTTTCGAGGGATGGAACCAGCAAAAAGAAAGTGGTGAAAAAGCGTGTAATCAAGAAACGTACTGGTGGCAAACAAGAAACTACAGAAATTGTTACTGTAGAAGAAGATGGCAAGGAACCGGAAACCACAGTTACGGTTCAGGAACTTCCGGAAGATGAAGTTCACTTCTTGGAAAGACCTGAATTTAGGAAACCTGAATACATTGAAGAAATGCCGGAACAAGTCCAAGTTACAGAAGTTGTTTCGAGGGATGGAACCAGCAAAAAGAAAGTGGTGAAAAAGCGTGTAATCAAGAAACGTACTGGTGGCAAACAAGAAACTACAGAAATTGTTACTGTAGAAGAAGATGGCAAGGAACCGGAAACCACAGTTACGGTTCAGGAACTTCCGGAAGATGAAGTTCACTTCTTGGAAAGACCTGAATTTAGGAAACCTGAATACATTGAAGAAATGCCGGAACAAGTCCAAGTTACAGAAGTTGTTTCGAGGGATGGAACCAGCAAAAAGAAAGTGGTGAAAAAGCGTGTAATCAAGAAACGTACTGGTGGCAAACAAGAAACTACAGAAATTGTTACTGTAGAAGAAGATGGCAAGGAACCGGAAACCACAGTTACGGTTCAGGAACTTCCGGAAGATGAAGTTCACTTCTTGGAAAGACCTGAATTTAGGAAACCTGAATACATTGAAGAAATGCCGGAACAAGTCCAAGTTACAGAAGTTGTTTCGAGGGATGGAACCAGCAAAAAGAAAGTGGTGAAAAAGCGTGTAATCAAGAAACGTACTGGTGGCAAACAAGAAACTACAGAAATTGTTACTGTAGAAGAAGATGGCAAGGAACCGGAAACCACAGTTACGGTTCAGGAACTTCCGGAAGATGAAGTTCACTTCTTGGAAAGACCTGAATTTAGGAAACCTGAATACATTGAAGAAATGCCGGAACAAGTCCAAGTTACAGAAGTTGTTTCGAGGGATGGAACCAGCAAAAAGAAAGTGGTGAAAAAGCGTGTAATCAAGAAACGTACTGGTGGCAAACAAGAAACTACAGAAATTGTTACTGTAGAAGAAGATGGCAAGGAACCGGAAACCACAGTTACGGTTCAGGAACTTCCGGAAGATGAAGTTCACTTCTTGGAAAGACCTGAATTTAGGAAACCTGAATACATTGAAGAAATGCCGGAACAAGTCCAAGTTACAGAAGTTGTTTCGAGGGATGGAACCAGCAAAAAGAAAGTGGTGAAAAAGCGTGTAATCAAGAAACGTACTGGTGGCAAACAAGAAACTACAGAAATTGTTACTGTAGAAGAAGATGGCAAGGAACCGGAAACCACAGTTACGGTTCAGGAACTTCCGGAAGATGAAGTTCACTTCTTGGAAAGACCTGAATTTAGGAAACCTGAATACATTGAAGAAATGCCGGAACAAGTCCAAGTTACAGAAGTTGTTTCGAGGGATGGAACCAGCAAAAAGAAAGTGGTGAAAAAGCGTGTAATCAAGAAACGTACTGGTGGCAAACAAGAAACTACAGAAATTGTTACTGTAGAAGAAGATGGCAAGGAACCGGAAACCACAGTTACGGTTCAGGAACTTCCGGAAGATGAAGTTCACTTCTTGGAAAGACCTGAATTTAGGAAACCTGAATACATTGAAGAAATGCCGGAACAAGTCCAAGTTACAGAAGTTGTTTCGAGGGATGGAACCAGCAAAAAGAAAGTGGTGAAAAAGCGTGTAATCAAGAAACGTACTGGTGGCAAACAAGAAACTACAGAAATTGTTACTGTAGAAGAAGATGGCAAGGAACCGGAAACCACAGTTACGGTTCAGGAACTTCCGGAAGATGAAGTTCACTTCTTGGAAAGACCTGAATTTAGGAAACCTGAATACATTGAAGAAATGCCGGAACAAGTCCAAGTTACAGAAGTTGTTTCGAGGGATGGAACCAGCAAAAAGAAAGTGGTGAAAAAGCGTGTAATCAAGAAACGTACTGGTGGCAAACAAGAAACTACAGAAATTGTTACTGTAGAAGAAGATGGCAAGGAACCGGAAACCACAGTTACGGTTCAGGAACTTCCGGAAGATGAAGTTCACTTCTTGGAAAGACCTGAATTTAGGAAACCTGAATACATTGAAGAAATGCCGGAACAAGTCCAAGTTACAGAAGTTGTTTCGAGGGATGGAACCAGCAAAAAGAAAGTGGTGAAAAAGCGTGTAATCAAGAAACGTACTGGTGGCAAACAAGAAACTACAGAAATTGTTACTGTAGAAGAAGATGGCAAGGAACCGGAAACCACAGTTACGGTTCAGGAACTTCCGGAAGATGAAGTTCACTTCTTGGAAAGACCTGAATTTAGGAAACCTGAATACATTGAAGAAATGCCGGAACAAGTCCAAGTTACAGAAGTTGTTTCGAGGGATGGAACCAGCAAAAAGAAAGTGGTGAAAAAGCGTGTAATCAAGAAACGTACTGGTGGCAAACAAGAAACTACAGAAATTGTTACTGTAGAAGAAGATGGCAAGGAACCGGAAACCACAGTTACGGTTCAGGAACTTCCGGAAGATGAAGTTCACTTCTTGGAAAGACCTGAATTTAGGAAACCTGAATACATTGAAGAAATGCCGGAACAAGTCCAAGTTACAGAAGTTGTTTCGAGGGATGGAACCAGCAAAAAGAAAGTGGTGAAAAAGCGTGTAATCAAGAAACGTACTGGTGGCAAACAAGAAACTACAGAAATTGTTACTGTAGAAGAAGATGGCAAGGAACCGGAAACCACAGTTACGGTTCAGGAACTTCCGGAAGATGAAGTTCACTTCTTGGAAAGACCTGAATTTAGGAAACCTGAATACATTGAAGAAATGCCGGAACAAGTCCAAGTTACAGAAGTTGTTTCGAGGGATGGAACCAGCAAAAAGAAAGTGGTGAAAAAGCGTGTAATCAAGAAACGTACTGGTGGCAAACAAGAAACTACAGAAATTGTTACTGTAGAAGAAGATGGCAAGGAACCGGAAACCACAGTTACGGTTCAGGAACTTCCGGAAGATGAAGTTCACTTCTTGGAAAGACCTGAATTTAGGAAACCTGAATACATTGAAGAAATGCCGGAACAAGTCCAAGTTACAGAAGTTGTTTCGAGGGATGGAACCAGCAAAAAGAAAGTGGTGAAAAAGCGTGTAATCAAGAAACGTACTGGTGGCAAACAAGAAACTACAGAAATTGTTACTGTAGAAGAAGATGGCAAGGAACCGGAAACCACAGTTACGGTTCAGGAACTTCCGGAAGATGAAGTTCACTTCTTGGAAAGACCTGAATTTAGGAAACCTGAATACATTGAAGAAATGCCGGAACAAGTCCAAGTTACAGAAGTTGTTTCGAGGGATGGAACCAGCAAAAAGAAAGTGGTGAAAAAGCGTGTAATCAAGAAACGTACTGGTGGCAAACAAGAAACTACAGAAATTGTTACTGTAGAAGAAGATGGCAAGGAACCGGAAACCACAGTTACGGTTCAGGAACTTCCGGAAGATGAAGTTCACTTCTTGGAAAGACCTGAATTTAGGAAACCTGAATACATTGAAGAAATGCCGGAACAAGTCCAAGTTACAGAAGTTGTTTCGAGGGATGGAACCAGCAAAAAGAAAGTGGTGAAAAAGCGTGTAATCAAGAAACGTACTGGTGGCAAACAAGAAACTACAGAAATTGTTACTGTAGAAGAAGATGGCAAGGAACCGGAAACCACAGTTACGGTTCAGGAACTTCCGGAAGATGAAGTTCACTTCTTGGAAAGACCTGAATTTAGGAAACCTGAATACATTGAAGAAATGCCGGAACAAGTCCAAGTTACAGAAGTTGTTTCGAGGGATGGAACCAGCAAAAAGAAAGTGGTGAAAAAGCGTGTAATCAAGAAACGTACTGGTGGCAAACAAGAAACTACAGAAATTGTTACTGTAGAAGAAGATGGCAAGGAACCGGAAACCACAGTTACGGTTCAGGAACTTCCGGAAGATGAAGTTCACTTCTTGGAAAGACCTGAATTTAGGAAACCTGAATACATTGAAGAAATGCCGGAACAAGTCCAAGTTACAGAAGTTGTTTCGAGGGATGGAACCAGCAAAAAGAAAGTGGTGAAAAAGCGTGTAATCAAGAAACGTACTGGTGGCAAACAAGAAACTACAGAAATTGTTACTGTAGAAGAAGATGGCAAGGAACCGGAAACCACAGTTACGGTTCAGGAACTTCCGGAAGATGAAGTTCACTTCTTGGAAAGACCTGAATTTAGGAAACCTGAATACATTGAAGAAATGCCGGAACAAGTCCAAGTTACAGAAGTTGTTTCGAGGGATGGAACCAGCAAAAAGAAAGTGGTGAAAAAGCGTGTAATCAAGAAACGTACTGGTGGCAAACAAGAAACTACAGAAATTGTTACTGTAGAAGAAGATGGCAAGGAACCGGAAACCACAGTTACGGTTCAGGAACTTCCGGAAGATGAAGTTCACTTCTTGGAAAGACCTGAATTTAGGAAACCTGAATACATTGAAGAAATGCCGGAACAAGTCCAAGTTACAGAAGTTGTTTCGAGGGATGGAACCAGCAAAAAGAAAGTGGTGAAAAAGCGTGTAATCAAGAAACGTACTGGTGGCAAACAAGAAACTACAGAAATTGTTACTGTAGAAGAAGATGGCAAGGAACCGGAAACCACAGTTACGGTTCAGGAACTTCCGGAAGATGAAGTTCACTTCTTGGAAAGACCTGAATTTAGGAAACCTGAATACATTGAAGAAATGCCGGAACAAGTCCAAGTTACAGAAGTTGTTTCGAGGGATGGAACCAGCAAAAAGAAAGTGGTGAAAAAGCGTGTAATCAAGAAACGTACTGGTGGCAAACAAGAAACTACAGAAATTGTTACTGTAGAAGAAGATGGCAAGGAACCGGAAACCACAGTTACGGTTCAGGAACTTCCGGAAGATGAAGTTCACTTCTTGGAAAGACCTGAATTTAGGAAACCTGAATACATTGAAGAAATGCCGGAACAAGTCCAAGTTACAGAAGTTGTTTCGAGGGATGGAACCAGCAAAAAGAAAGTGGTGAAAAAGCGTGTAATCAAGAAACGTACTGGTGGCAAACAAGAAACTACAGAAATTGTTACTGTAGAAGAAGATGGCAAGGAACCGGAAACCACAGTTACGGTTCAGGAACTTCCGGAAGATGAAGTTCACTTCTTGGAAAGACCTGAATTTAGGAAACCTGAATACATTGAAGAAATGCCGGAACAAGTCCAAGTTACAGAAGTTGTTTCGAGGGATGGAACCAGCAAAAAGAAAGTGGTGAAAAAGCGTGTAATCAAGAAACGTACTGGTGGCAAACAAGAAACTACAGAAATTGTTACTGTAGAAGAAGATGGCAAGGAACCGGAAACCACAGTTACGGTTCAGGAACTTCCGGAAGATGAAGTTCACTTCTTGGAAAGACCTGAATTTAGGAAACCTGAATACATTGAAGAAATGCCGGAACAAGTCCAAGTTACAGAAGTTGTTTCGAGGGATGGAACCAGCAAAAAGAAAGTGGTGAAAAAGCGTGTAATCAAGAAACGTACTGGTGGCAAACAAGAAACTACAGAAATTGTTACTGTAGAAGAAGATGGCAAGGAACCGGAAACCACAGTTACGGTTCAGGAACTTCCGGAAGATGAAGTTCACTTCTTGGAAAGACCTGAATTTAGGAAACCTGAATACATTGAAGAAATGCCGGAACAAGTCCAAGTTACAGAAGTTGTTTCGAGGGATGGAACCAGCAAAAAGAAAGTGGTGAAAAAGCGTGTAATCAAGAAACGTACTGGTGGCAAACAAGAAACTACAGAAATTGTTACTGTAGAAGAAGATGGCAAGGAACCGGAAACCACAGTTACGGTTCAGGAACTTCCGGAAGATGAAGTTCACTTCTTGGAAAGACCTGAATTTAGGAAACCTGAATACATTGAAGAAATGCCGGAACAAGTCCAAGTTACAGAAGTTGTTTCGAGGGATGGAACCAGCAAAAAGAAAGTGGTGAAAAAGCGTGTAATCAAGAAACGTACTGGTGGCAAACAAGAAACTACAGAAATTGTTACTGTAGAAGAAGATGGCAAGGAACCGGAAACCACAGTTACGGTTCAGGAACTTCCGGAAGATGAAGTTCACTTCTTGGAAAGACCTGAATTTAGGAAACCTGAATACATTGAAGAAATGCCGGAACAAGTCCAAGTTACAGAAGTTGTTTCGAGGGATGGAACCAGCAAAAAGAAAGTGGTGAAAAAGCGTGTAATCAAGAAACGTACTGGTGGCAAACAAGAAACTACAGAAATTGTTACTGTAGAAGAAGATGGCAAGGAACCGGAAACCACAGTTACGGTTCAGGAACTTCCGGAAGATGAAGTTCACTTCTTGGAAAGACCTGAATTTAGGAAACCTGAATACATTGAAGAAATGCCGGAACAAGTCCAAGTTACAGAAGTTGTTTCGAGGGATGGAACCAGCAAAAAGAAAGTGGTGAAAAAGCGTGTAATCAAGAAACGTACTGGTGGCAAACAAGAAACTACAGAAATTGTTACTGTAGAAGAAGATGGCAAGGAACCGGAAACCACAGTTACGGTTCAGGAACTTCCGGAAGATGAAGTTCACTTCTTGGAAAGACCTGAATTTAGGAAACCTGAATACATTGAAGAAATGCCGGAACAAGTCCAAGTTACAGAAGTTGTTTCGAGGGATGGAACCAGCAAAAAGAAAGTGGTGAAAAAGCGTGTAATCAAGAAACGTACTGGTGGCAAACAAGAAACTACAGAAATTGTTACTGTAGAAGAAGATGGCAAGGAACCGGAAACCACAGTTACGGTTCAGGAACTTCCGGAAGATGAAGTTCACTTCTTGGAAAGACCTGAATTTAGGAAACCTGAATACATTGAAGAAATGCCGGAACAAGTCCAAGTTACAGAAGTTGTTTCGAGGGATGGAACCAGCAAAAAGAAAGTGGTGAAAAAGCGTGTAATCAAGAAACGTACTGGTGGCAAACAAGAAACTACAGAAATTGTTACTGTAGAAGAAGATGGCAAGGAACCGGAAACCACAGTTACGGTTCAGGAACTTCCGGAAGATGAAGTTCACTTCTTGGAAAGACCTGAATTTAGGAAACCTGAATACATTGAAGAAATGCCGGAACAAGTCCAAGTTACAGAAGTTGTTTCGAGGGATGGAACCAGCAAAAAGAAAGTGGTGAAAAAGCGTGTAATCAAGAAACGTACTGGTGGCAAACAAGAAACTACAGAAATTGTTACTGTAGAAGAAGATGGCAAGGAACCGGAAACCACAGTTACGGTTCAGGAACTTCCGGAAGATGAAGTTCACTTCTTGGAAAGACCTGAATTTAGGAAACCTGAATACATTGAAGAAATGCCGGAACAAGTCCAAGTTACAGAAGTTGTTTCGAGGGATGGAACCAGCAAAAAGAAAGTGGTGAAAAAGCGTGTAATCAAGAAACGTACTGGTGGCAAACAAGAAACTACAGAAATTGTTACTGTAGAAGAAGATGGCAAGGAACCGGAAACCACAGTTACGGTTCAGGAACTTCCGGAAGATGAAGTTCACTTCTTGGAAAGACCTGAATTTAGGAAACCTGAATACATTGAAGAAATGCCGGAACAAGTCCAAGTTACAGAAGTTGTTTCGAGGGATGGAACCAGCAAAAAGAAAGTGGTGAAAAAGCGTGTAATCAAGAAACGTACTGGTGGCAAACAAGAAACTACAGAAATTGTTACTGTAGAAGAAGATGGCAAGGAACCGGAAACCACAGTTACGGTTCAGGAACTTCCGGAAGATGAAGTTCACTTCTTGGAAAGACCTGAATTTAGGAAACCTGAATACATTGAAGAAATGCCGGAACAAGTCCAAGTTACAGAAGTTGTTTCGAGGGATGGAACCAGCAAAAAGAAAGTGGTGAAAAAGCGTGTAATCAAGAAACGTACTGGTGGCAAACAAGAAACTACAGAAATTGTTACTGTAGAAGAAGATGGCAAGGAACCGGAAACCACAGTTACGGTTCAGGAACTTCCGGAAGATGAAGTTCACTTCTTGGAAAGACCTGAATTTAGGAAACCTGAATACATTGAAGAAATGCCGGAACAAGTCCAAGTTACAGAAGTTGTTTCGAGGGATGGAACCAGCAAAAAGAAAGTGGTGAAAAAGCGTGTAATCAAGAAACGTACTGGTGGCAAACAAGAAACTACAGAAATTGTTACTGTAGAAGAAGATGGCAAGGAACCGGAAACCACAGTTACGGTTCAGGAACTTCCGGAAGATGAAGTTCACTTCTTGGAAAGACCTGAATTTAGGAAACCTGAATACATTGAAGAAATGCCGGAACAAGTCCAAGTTACAGAAGTTGTTTCGAGGGATGGAACCAGCAAAAAGAAAGTGGTGAAAAAGCGTGTAATCAAGAAACGTACTGGTGGCAAACAAGAAACTACAGAAATTGTTACTGTAGAAGAAGATGGCAAGGAACCGGAAACCACAGTTACGGTTCAGGAACTTCCGGAAGATGAAGTTCACTTCTTGGAAAGACCTGAATTTAGGAAACCTGAATACATTGAAGAAATGCCGGAACAAGTCCAAGTTACAGAAGTTGTTTCGAGGGATGGAACCAGCAAAAAGAAAGTGGTGAAAAAGCGTGTAATCAAGAAACGTACTGGTGGCAAACAAGAAACTACAGAAATTGTTACTGTAGAAGAAGATGGCAAGGAACCGGAAACCACAGTTACGGTTCAGGAACTTCCGGAAGATGAAGTTCACTTCTTGGAAAGACCTGAATTTAGGAAACCTGAATACATTGAAGAAATGCCGGAACAAGTCCAAGTTACAGAAGTTGTTTCGAGGGATGGAACCAGCAAAAAGAAAGTGGTGAAAAAGCGTGTAATCAAGAAACGTACTGGTGGCAAACAAGAAACTACAGAAATTGTTACTGTAGAAGAAGATGGCAAGGAACCGGAAACCACAGTTACGGTTCAGGAACTTCCGGAAGATGAAGTTCACTTCTTGGAAAGACCTGAATTTAGGAAACCTGAATACATTGAAGAAATGCCGGAACAAGTCCAAGTTACAGAAGTTGTTTCGAGGGATGGAACCAGCAAAAAGAAAGTGGTGAAAAAGCGTGTAATCAAGAAACGTACTGGTGGCAAACAAGAAACTACAGAAATTGTTACTGTAGAAGAAGATGGCAAGGAACCGGAAACCACAGTTACGGTTCAGGAACTTCCGGAAGATGAAGTTCACTTCTTGGAAAGACCTGAATTTAGGAAACCTGAATACATTGAAGAAATGCCGGAACAAGTCCAAGTTACAGAAGTTGTTTCGAGGGATGGAACCAGCAAAAAGAAAGTGGTGAAAAAGCGTGTAATCAAGAAACGTACTGGTGGCAAACAAGAAACTACAGAAATTGTTACTGTAGAAGAAGATGGCAAGGAACCGGAAACCACAGTTACGGTTCAGGAACTTCCGGAAGATGAAGTTCACTTCTTGGAAAGACCTGAATTTAGGAAACCTGAATACATTGAAGAAATGCCGGAACAAGTCCAAGTTACAGAAGTTGTTTCGAGGGATGGAACCAGCAAAAAGAAAGTGGTGAAAAAGCGTGTAATCAAGAAACGTACTGGTGGCAAACAAGAAACTACAGAAATTGTTACTGTAGAAGAAGATGGCAAGGAACCGGAAACCACAGTTACGGTTCAGGAACTTCCGGAAGATGAAGTTCACTTCTTGGAAAGACCTGAATTTAGGAAACCTGAATACATTGAAGAAATGCCGGAACAAGTCCAAGTTACAGAAGTTGTTTCGAGGGATGGAACCAGCAAAAAGAAAGTGGTGAAAAAGCGTGTAATCAAGAAACGTACTGGTGGCAAACAAGAAACTACAGAAATTGTTACTGTAGAAGAAGATGGCAAGGAACCGGAAACCACAGTTACGGTTCAGGAACTTCCGGAAGATGAAGTTCACTTCTTGGAAAGACCTGAATTTAGGAAACCTGAATACATTGAAGAAATGCCGGAACAAGTCCAAGTTACAGAAGTTGTTTCGAGGGATGGAACCAGCAAAAAGAAAGTGGTGAAAAAGCGTGTAATCAAGAAACGTACTGGTGGCAAACAAGAAACTACAGAAATTGTTACTGTAGAAGAAGATGGCAAGGAACCGGAAACCACAGTTACGGTTCAGGAACTTCCGGAAGATGAAGTTCACTTCTTGGAAAGACCTGAATTTAGGAAACCTGAATACATTGAAGAAATGCCGGAACAAGTCCAAGTTACAGAAGTTGTTTCGAGGGATGGAACCAGCAAAAAGAAAGTGGTGAAAAAGCGTGTAATCAAGAAACGTACTGGTGGCAAACAAGAAACTACAGAAATTGTTACTGTAGAAGAAGATGGCAAGGAACCGGAAACCACAGTTACGGTTCAGGAACTTCCGGAAGATGAAGTTCACTTCTTGGAAAGACCTGAATTTAGGAAACCTGAATACATTGAAGAAATGCCGGAACAAGTCCAAGTTACAGAAGTTGTTTCGAGGGATGGAACCAGCAAAAAGAAAGTGGTGAAAAAGCGTGTAATCAAGAAACGTACTGGTGGCAAACAAGAAACTACAGAAATTGTTACTGTAGAAGAAGATGGCAAGGAACCGGAAACCACAGTTACGGTTCAGGAACTTCCGGAAGATGAAGTTCACTTCTTGGAAAGACCTGAATTTAGGAAACCTGAATACATTGAAGAAATGCCGGAACAAGTCCAAGTTACAGAAGTTGTTTCGAGGGATGGAACCAGCAAAAAGAAAGTGGTGAAAAAGCGTGTAATCAAGAAACGTACTGGTGGCAAACAAGAAACTACAGAAATTGTTACTGTAGAAGAAGATGGCAAGGAACCGGAAACCACAGTTACGGTTCAGGAACTTCCGGAAGATGAAGTTCACTTCTTGGAAAGACCTGAATTTAGGAAACCTGAATACATTGAAGAAATGCCGGAACAAGTCCAAGTTACAGAAGTTGTTTCGAGGGATGGAACCAGCAAAAAGAAAGTGGTGAAAAAGCGTGTAATCAAGAAACGTACTGGTGGCAAACAAGAAACTACAGAAATTGTTACTGTAGAAGAAGATGGCAAGGAACCGGAAACCACAGTTACGGTTCAGGAACTTCCGGAAGATGAAGTTCACTTCTTGGAAAGACCTGAATTTAGGAAACCTGAATACATTGAAGAAATGCCGGAACAAGTCCAAGTTACAGAAGTTGTTTCGAGGGATGGAACCAGCAAAAAGAAAGTGGTGAAAAAGCGTGTAATCAAGAAACGTACTGGTGGCAAACAAGAAACTACAGAAATTGTTACTGTAGAAGAAGATGGCAAGGAACCGGAAACCACAGTTACGGTTCAGGAACTTCCGGAAGATGAAGTTCACTTCTTGGAAAGACCTGAATTTAGGAAACCTGAATACATTGAAGAAATGCCGGAACAAGTCCAAGTTACAGAAGTTGTTTCGAGGGATGGAACCAGCAAAAAGAAAGTGGTGAAAAAGCGTGTAATCAAGAAACGTACTGGTGGCAAACAAGAAACTACAGAAATTGTTACTGTAGAAGAAGATGGCAAGGAACCGGAAACCACAGTTACGGTTCAGGAACTTCCGGAAGATGAAGTTCACTTCTTGGAAAGACCTGAATTTAGGAAACCTGAATACATTGAAGAAATGCCGGAACAAGTCCAAGTTACAGAAGTTGTTTCGAGGGATGGAACCAGCAAAAAGAAAGTGGTGAAAAAGCGTGTAATCAAGAAACGTACTGGTGGCAAACAAGAAACTACAGAAATTGTTACTGTAGAAGAAGATGGCAAGGAACCGGAAACCACAGTTACGGTTCAGGAACTTCCGGAAGATGAAGTTCACTTCTTGGAAAGACCTGAATTTAGGAAACCTGAATACATTGAAGAAATGCCGGAACAAGTCCAAGTTACAGAAGTTGTTTCGAGGGATGGAACCAGCAAAAAGAAAGTGGTGAAAAAGCGTGTAATCAAGAAACGTACTGGTGGCAAACAAGAAACTACAGAAATTGTTACTGTAGAAGAAGATGGCAAGGAACCGGAAACCACAGTTACGGTTCAGGAACTTCCGGAAGATGAAGTTCACTTCTTGGAAAGACCTGAATTTAGGAAACCTGAATACATTGAAGAAATGCCGGAACAAGTCCAAGTTACAGAAGTTGTTTCGAGGGATGGAACCAGCAAAAAGAAAGTGGTGAAAAAGCGTGTAATCAAGAAACGTACTGGTGGCAAACAAGAAACTACAGAAATTGTTACTGTAGAAGAAGATGGCAAGGAACCGGAAACCACAGTTACGGTTCAGGAACTTCCGGAAGATGAAGTTCACTTCTTGGAAAGACCTGAATTTAGGAAACCTGAATACATTGAAGAAATGCCGGAACAAGTCCAAGTTACAGAAGTTGTTTCGAGGGATGGAACCAGCAAAAAGAAAGTGGTGAAAAAGCGTGTAATCAAGAAACGTACTGGTGGCAAACAAGAAACTACAGAAATTGTTACTGTAGAAGAAGATGGCAAGGAACCGGAAACCACAGTTACGGTTCAGGAACTTCCGGAAGATGAAGTTCACTTCTTGGAAAGACCTGAATTTAGGAAACCTGAATACATTGAAGAAATGCCGGAACAAGTCCAAGTTACAGAAGTTGTTTCGAGGGATGGAACCAGCAAAAAGAAAGTGGTGAAAAAGCGTGTAATCAAGAAACGTACTGGTGGCAAACAAGAAACTACAGAAATTGTTACTGTAGAAGAAGATGGCAAGGAACCGGAAACCACAGTTACGGTTCAGGAACTTCCGGAAGATGAAGTTCACTTCTTGGAAAGACCTGAATTTAGGAAACCTGAATACATTGAAGAAATGCCGGAACAAGTCCAAGTTACAGAAGTTGTTTCGAGGGATGGAACCAGCAAAAAGAAAGTGGTGAAAAAGCGTGTAATCAAGAAACGTACTGGTGGCAAACAAGAAACTACAGAAATTGTTACTGTAGAAGAAGATGGCAAGGAACCGGAAACCACAGTTACGGTTCAGGAACTTCCGGAAGATGAAGTTCACTTCTTGGAAAGACCTGAATTTAGGAAACCTGAATACATTGAAGAAATGCCGGAACAAGTCCAAGTTACAGAAGTTGTTTCGAGGGATGGAACCAGCAAAAAGAAAGTGGTGAAAAAGCGTGTAATCAAGAAACGTACTGGTGGCAAACAAGAAACTACAGAAATTGTTACTGTAGAAGAAGATGGCAAGGAACCGGAAACCACAGTTACGGTTCAGGAACTTCCGGAAGATGAAGTTCACTTCTTGGAAAGACCTGAATTTAGGAAACCTGAATACATTGAAGAAATGCCGGAACAAGTCCAAGTTACAGAAGTTGTTTCGAGGGATGGAACCAGCAAAAAGAAAGTGGTGAAAAAGCGTGTAATCAAGAAACGTACTGGTGGCAAACAAGAAACTACAGAAATTGTTACTGTAGAAGAAGATGGCAAGGAACCGGAAACCACAGTTACGGTTCAGGAACTTCCGGAAGATGAAGTTCACTTCTTGGAAAGACCTGAATTTAGGAAACCTGAATACATTGAAGAAATGCCGGAACAAGTCCAAGTTACAGAAGTTGTTTCGAGGGATGGAACCAGCAAAAAGAAAGTGGTGAAAAAGCGTGTAATCAAGAAACGTACTGGTGGCAAACAAGAAACTACAGAAATTGTTACTGTAGAAGAAGATGGCAAGGAACCGGAAACCACAGTTACGGTTCAGGAACTTCCGGAAGATGAAGTTCACTTCTTGGAAAGACCTGAATTTAGGAAACCTGAATACATTGAAGAAATGCCGGAACAAGTCCAAGTTACAGAAGTTGTTTCGAGGGATGGAACCAGCAAAAAGAAAGTGGTGAAAAAGCGTGTAATCAAGAAACGTACTGGTGGCAAACAAGAAACTACAGAAATTGTTACTGTAGAAGAAGATGGCAAGGAACCGGAAACCACAGTTACGGTTCAGGAACTTCCGGAAGATGAAGTTCACTTCTTGGAAAGACCTGAATTTAGGAAACCTGAATACATTGAAGAAATGCCGGAACAAGTCCAAGTTACAGAAGTTGTTTCGAGGGATGGAACCAGCAAAAAGAAAGTGGTGAAAAAGCGTGTAATCAAGAAACGTACTGGTGGCAAACAAGAAACTACAGAAATTGTTACTGTAGAAGAAGATGGCAAGGAACCGGAAACCACAGTTACGGTTCAGGAACTTCCGGAAGATGAAGTTCACTTCTTGGAAAGACCTGAATTTAGGAAACCTGAATACATTGAAGAAATGCCGGAACAAGTCCAAGTTACAGAAGTTGTTTCGAGGGATGGAACCAGCAAAAAGAAAGTGGTGAAAAAGCGTGTAATCAAGAAACGTACTGGTGGCAAACAAGAAACTACAGAAATTGTTACTGTAGAAGAAGATGGCAAGGAACCGGAAACCACAGTTACGGTTCAGGAACTTCCGGAAGATGAAGTTCACTTCTTGGAAAGACCTGAATTTAGGAAACCTGAATACATTGAAGAAATGCCGGAACAAGTCCAAGTTACAGAAGTTGTTTCGAGGGATGGAACCAGCAAAAAGAAAGTGGTGAAAAAGCGTGTAATCAAGAAACGTACTGGTGGCAAACAAGAAACTACAGAAATTGTTACTGTAGAAGAAGATGGCAAGGAACCGGAAACCACAGTTACGGTTCAGGAACTTCCGGAAGATGAAGTTCACTTCTTGGAAAGACCTGAATTTAGGAAACCTGAATACATTGAAGAAATGCCGGAACAAGTCCAAGTTACAGAAGTTGTTTCGAGGGATGGAACCAGCAAAAAGAAAGTGGTGAAAAAGCGTGTAATCAAGAAACGTACTGGTGGCAAACAAGAAACTACAGAAATTGTTACTGTAGAAGAAGATGGCAAGGAACCGGAAACCACAGTTACGGTTCAGGAACTTCCGGAAGATGAAGTTCACTTCTTGGAAAGACCTGAATTTAGGAAACCTGAATACATTGAAGAAATGCCGGAACAAGTCCAAGTTACAGAAGTTGTTTCGAGGGATGGAACCAGCAAAAAGAAAGTGGTGAAAAAGCGTGTAATCAAGAAACGTACTGGTGGCAAACAAGAAACTACAGAAATTGTTACTGTAGAAGAAGATGGCAAGGAACCGGAAACCACAGTTACGGTTCAGGAACTTCCGGAAGATGAAGTTCACTTCTTGGAAAGACCTGAATTTAGGAAACCTGAATACATTGAAGAAATGCCGGAACAAGTCCAAGTTACAGAAGTTGTTTCGAGGGATGGAACCAGCAAAAAGAAAGTGGTGAAAAAGCGTGTAATCAAGAAACGTACTGGTGGCAAACAAGAAACTACAGAAATTGTTACTGTAGAAGAAGATGGCAAGGAACCGGAAACCACAGTTACGGTTCAGGAACTTCCGGAAGATGAAGTTCACTTCTTGGAAAGACCTGAATTTAGGAAACCTGAATACATTGAAGAAATGCCGGAACAAGTCCAAGTTACAGAAGTTGTTTCGAGGGATGGAACCAGCAAAAAGAAAGTGGTGAAAAAGCGTGTAATCAAGAAACGTACTGGTGGCAAACAAGAAACTACAGAAATTGTTACTGTAGAAGAAGATGGCAAGGAACCGGAAACCACAGTTACGGTTCAGGAACTTCCGGAAGATGAAGTTCACTTCTTGGAAAGACCTGAATTTAGGAAACCTGAATACATTGAAGAAATGCCGGAACAAGTCCAAGTTACAGAAGTTGTTTCGAGGGATGGAACCAGCAAAAAGAAAGTGGTGAAAAAGCGTGTAATCAAGAAACGTACTGGTGGCAAACAAGAAACTACAGAAATTGTTACTGTAGAAGAAGATGGCAAGGAACCGGAAACCACAGTTACGGTTCAGGAACTTCCGGAAGATGAAGTTCACTTCTTGGAAAGACCTGAATTTAGGAAACCTGAATACATTGAAGAAATGCCGGAACAAGTCCAAGTTACAGAAGTTGTTTCGAGGGATGGAACCAGCAAAAAGAAAGTGGTGAAAAAGCGTGTAATCAAGAAACGTACTGGTGGCAAACAAGAAACTACAGAAATTGTTACTGTAGAAGAAGATGGCAAGGAACCGGAAACCACAGTTACGGTTCAGGAACTTCCGGAAGATGAAGTTCACTTCTTGGAAAGACCTGAATTTAGGAAACCTGAATACATTGAAGAAATGCCGGAACAAGTCCAAGTTACAGAAGTTGTTTCGAGGGATGGAACCAGCAAAAAGAAAGTGGTGAAAAAGCGTGTAATCAAGAAACGTACTGGTGGCAAACAAGAAACTACAGAAATTGTTACTGTAGAAGAAGATGGCAAGGAACCGGAAACCACAGTTACGGTTCAGGAACTTCCGGAAGATGAAGTTCACTTCTTGGAAAGACCTGAATTTAGGAAACCTGAATACATTGAAGAAATGCCGGAACAAGTCCAAGTTACAGAAGTTGTTTCGAGGGATGGAACCAGCAAAAAGAAAGTGGTGAAAAAGCGTGTAATCAAGAAACGTACTGGTGGCAAACAAGAAACTACAGAAATTGTTACTGTAGAAGAAGATGGCAAGGAACCGGAAACCACAGTTACGGTTCAGGAACTTCCGGAAGATGAAGTTCACTTCTTGGAAAGACCTGAATTTAGGAAACCTGAATACATTGAAGAAATGCCGGAACAAGTCCAAGTTACAGAAGTTGTTTCGAGGGATGGAACCAGCAAAAAGAAAGTGGTGAAAAAGCGTGTAATCAAGAAACGTACTGGTGGCAAACAAGAAACTACAGAAATTGTTACTGTAGAAGAAGATGGCAAGGAACCGGAAACCACAGTTACGGTTCAGGAACTTCCGGAAGATGAAGTTCACTTCTTGGAAAGACCTGAATTTAGGAAACCTGAATACATTGAAGAAATGCCGGAACAAGTCCAAGTTACAGAAGTTGTTTCGAGGGATGGAACCAGCAAAAAGAAAGTGGTGAAAAAGCGTGTAATCAAGAAACGTACTGGTGGCAAACAAGAAACTACAGAAATTGTTACTGTAGAAGAAGATGGCAAGGAACCGGAAACCACAGTTACGGTTCAGGAACTTCCGGAAGATGAAGTTCACTTCTTGGAAAGACCTGAATTTAGGAAACCTGAATACATTGAAGAAATGCCGGAACAAGTCCAAGTTACAGAAGTTGTTTCGAGGGATGGAACCAGCAAAAAGAAAGTGGTGAAAAAGCGTGTAATCAAGAAACGTACTGGTGGCAAACAAGAAACTACAGAAATTGTTACTGTAGAAGAAGATGGCAAGGAACCGGAAACCACAGTTACGGTTCAGGAACTTCCGGAAGATGAAGTTCACTTCTTGGAAAGACCTGAATTTAGGAAACCTGAATACATTGAAGAAATGCCGGAACAAGTCCAAGTTACAGAAGTTGTTTCGAGGGATGGAACCAGCAAAAAGAAAGTGGTGAAAAAGCGTGTAATCAAGAAACGTACTGGTGGCAAACAAGAAACTACAGAAATTGTTACTGTAGAAGAAGATGGCAAGGAACCGGAAACCACAGTTACGGTTCAGGAACTTCCGGAAGATGAAGTTCACTTCTTGGAAAGACCTGAATTTAGGAAACCTGAATACATTGAAGAAATGCCGGAACAAGTCCAAGTTACAGAAGTTGTTTCGAGGGATGGAACCAGCAAAAAGAAAGTGGTGAAAAAGCGTGTAATCAAGAAACGTACTGGTGGCAAACAAGAAACTACAGAAATTGTTACTGTAGAAGAAGATGGCAAGGAACCGGAAACCACAGTTACGGTTCAGGAACTTCCGGAAGATGAAGTTCACTTCTTGGAAAGACCTGAATTTAGGAAACCTGAATACATTGAAGAAATGCCGGAACAAGTCCAAGTTACAGAAGTTGTTTCGAGGGATGGAACCAGCAAAAAGAAAGTGGTGAAAAAGCGTGTAATCAAGAAACGTACTGGTGGCAAACAAGAAACTACAGAAATTGTTACTGTAGAAGAAGATGGCAAGGAACCGGAAACCACAGTTACGGTTCAGGAACTTCCGGAAGATGAAGTTCACTTCTTGGAAAGACCTGAATTTAGGAAACCTGAATACATTGAAGAAATGCCGGAACAAGTCCAAGTTACAGAAGTTGTTTCGAGGGATGGAACCAGCAAAAAGAAAGTGGTGAAAAAGCGTGTAATCAAGAAACGTACTGGTGGCAAACAAGAAACTACAGAAATTGTTACTGTAGAAGAAGATGGCAAGGAACCGGAAACCACAGTTACGGTTCAGGAACTTCCGGAAGATGAAGTTCACTTCTTGGAAAGACCTGAATTTAGGAAACCTGAATACATTGAAGAAATGCCGGAACAAGTCCAAGTTACAGAAGTTGTTTCGAGGGATGGAACCAGCAAAAAGAAAGTGGTGAAAAAGCGTGTAATCAAGAAACGTACTGGTGGCAAACAAGAAACTACAGAAATTGTTACTGTAGAAGAAGATGGCAAGGAACCGGAAACCACAGTTACGGTTCAGGAACTTCCGGAAGATGAAGTTCACTTCTTGGAAAGACCTGAATTTAGGAAACCTGAATACATTGAAGAAATGCCGGAACAAGTCCAAGTTACAGAAGTTGTTTCGAGGGATGGAACCAGCAAAAAGAAAGTGGTGAAAAAGCGTGTAATCAAGAAACGTACTGGTGGCAAACAAGAAACTACAGAAATTGTTACTGTAGAAGAAGATGGCAAGGAACCGGAAACCACAGTTACGGTTCAGGAACTTCCGGAAGATGAAGTTCACTTCTTGGAAAGACCTGAATTTAGGAAACCTGAATACATTGAAGAAATGCCGGAACAAGTCCAAGTTACAGAAGTTGTTTCGAGGGATGGAACCAGCAAAAAGAAAGTGGTGAAAAAGCGTGTAATCAAGAAACGTACTGGTGGCAAACAAGAAACTACAGAAATTGTTACTGTAGAAGAAGATGGCAAGGAACCGGAAACCACAGTTACGGTTCAGGAACTTCCGGAAGATGAAGTTCACTTCTTGGAAAGACCTGAATTTAGGAAACCTGAATACATTGAAGAAATGCCGGAACAAGTCCAAGTTACAGAAGTTGTTTCGAGGGATGGAACCAGCAAAAAGAAAGTGGTGAAAAAGCGTGTAATCAAGAAACGTACTGGTGGCAAACAAGAAACTACAGAAATTGTTACTGTAGAAGAAGATGGCAAGGAACCGGAAACCACAGTTACGGTTCAGGAACTTCCGGAAGATGAAGTTCACTTCTTGGAAAGACCTGAATTTAGGAAACCTGAATACATTGAAGAAATGCCGGAACAAGTCCAAGTTACAGAAGTTGTTTCGAGGGATGGAACCAGCAAAAAGAAAGTGGTGAAAAAGCGTGTAATCAAGAAACGTACTGGTGGCAAACAAGAAACTACAGAAATTGTTACTGTAGAAGAAGATGGCAAGGAACCGGAAACCACAGTTACGGTTCAGGAACTTCCGGAAGATGAAGTTCACTTCTTGGAAAGACCTGAATTTAGGAAACCTGAATACATTGAAGAAATGCCGGAACAAGTCCAAGTTACAGAAGTTGTTTCGAGGGATGGAACCAGCAAAAAGAAAGTGGTGAAAAAGCGTGTAATCAAGAAACGTACTGGTGGCAAACAAGAAACTACAGAAATTGTTACTGTAGAAGAAGATGGCAAGGAACCGGAAACCACAGTTACGGTTCAGGAACTTCCGGAAGATGAAGTTCACTTCTTGGAAAGACCTGAATTTAGGAAACCTGAATACATTGAAGAAATGCCGGAACAAGTCCAAGTTACAGAAGTTGTTTCGAGGGATGGAACCAGCAAAAAGAAAGTGGTGAAAAAGCGTGTAATCAAGAAACGTACTGGTGGCAAACAAGAAACTACAGAAATTGTTACTGTAGAAGAAGATGGCAAGGAACCGGAAACCACAGTTACGGTTCAGGAACTTCCGGAAGATGAAGTTCACTTCTTGGAAAGACCTGAATTTAGGAAACCTGAATACATTGAAGAAATGCCGGAACAAGTCCAAGTTACAGAAGTTGTTTCGAGGGATGGAACCAGCAAAAAGAAAGTGGTGAAAAAGCGTGTAATCAAGAAACGTACTGGTGGCAAACAAGAAACTACAGAAATTGTTACTGTAGAAGAAGATGGCAAGGAACCGGAAACCACAGTTACGGTTCAGGAACTTCCGGAAGATGAAGTTCACTTCTTGGAAAGACCTGAATTTAGGAAACCTGAATACATTGAAGAAATGCCGGAACAAGTCCAAGTTACAGAAGTTGTTTCGAGGGATGGAACCAGCAAAAAGAAAGTGGTGAAAAAGCGTGTAATCAAGAAACGTACTGGTGGCAAACAAGAAACTACAGAAATTGTTACTGTAGAAGAAGATGGCAAGGAACCGGAAACCACAGTTACGGTTCAGGAACTTCCGGAAGATGAAGTTCACTTCTTGGAAAGACCTGAATTTAGGAAACCTGAATACATTGAAGAAATGCCGGAACAAGTCCAAGTTACAGAAGTTGTTTCGAGGGATGGAACCAGCAAAAAGAAAGTGGTGAAAAAGCGTGTAATCAAGAAACGTACTGGTGGCAAACAAGAAACTACAGAAATTGTTACTGTAGAAGAAGATGGCAAGGAACCGGAAACCACAGTTACGGTTCAGGAACTTCCGGAAGATGAAGTTCACTTCTTGGAAAGACCTGAATTTAGGAAACCTGAATACATTGAAGAAATGCCGGAACAAGTCCAAGTTACAGAAGTTGTTTCGAGGGATGGAACCAGCAAAAAGAAAGTGGTGAAAAAGCGTGTAATCAAGAAACGTACTGGTGGCAAACAAGAAACTACAGAAATTGTTACTGTAGAAGAAGATGGCAAGGAACCGGAAACCACAGTTACGGTTCAGGAACTTCCGGAAGATGAAGTTCACTTCTTGGAAAGACCTGAATTTAGGAAACCTGAATACATTGAAGAAATGCCGGAACAAGTCCAAGTTACAGAAGTTGTTTCGAGGGATGGAACCAGCAAAAAGAAAGTGGTGAAAAAGCGTGTAATCAAGAAACGTACTGGTGGCAAACAAGAAACTACAGAAATTGTTACTGTAGAAGAAGATGGCAAGGAACCGGAAACCACAGTTACGGTTCAGGAACTTCCGGAAGATGAAGTTCACTTCTTGGAAAGACCTGAATTTAGGAAACCTGAATACATTGAAGAAATGCCGGAACAAGTCCAAGTTACAGAAGTTGTTTCGAGGGATGGAACCAGCAAAAAGAAAGTGGTGAAAAAGCGTGTAATCAAGAAACGTACTGGTGGCAAACAAGAAACTACAGAAATTGTTACTGTAGAAGAAGATGGCAAGGAACCGGAAACCACAGTTACGGTTCAGGAACTTCCGGAAGATGAAGTTCACTTCTTGGAAAGACCTGAATTTAGGAAACCTGAATACATTGAAGAAATGCCGGAACAAGTCCAAGTTACAGAAGTTGTTTCGAGGGATGGAACCAGCAAAAAGAAAGTGGTGAAAAAGCGTGTAATCAAGAAACGTACTGGTGGCAAACAAGAAACTACAGAAATTGTTACTGTAGAAGAAGATGGCAAGGAACCGGAAACCACAGTTACGGTTCAGGAACTTCCGGAAGATGAAGTTCACTTCTTGGAAAGACCTGAATTTAGGAAACCTGAATACATTGAAGAAATGCCGGAACAAGTCCAAGTTACAGAAGTTGTTTCGAGGGATGGAACCAGCAAAAAGAAAGTGGTGAAAAAGCGTGTAATCAAGAAACGTACTGGTGGCAAACAAGAAACTACAGAAATTGTTACTGTAGAAGAAGATGGCAAGGAACCGGAAACCACAGTTACGGTTCAGGAACTTCCGGAAGATGAAGTTCACTTCTTGGAAAGACCTGAATTTAGGAAACCTGAATACATTGAAGAAATGCCGGAACAAGTCCAAGTTACAGAAGTTGTTTCGAGGGATGGAACCAGCAAAAAGAAAGTGGTGAAAAAGCGTGTAATCAAGAAACGTACTGGTGGCAAACAAGAAACTACAGAAATTGTTACTGTAGAAGAAGATGGCAAGGAACCGGAAACCACAGTTACGGTTCAGGAACTTCCGGAAGATGAAGTTCACTTCTTGGAAAGACCTGAATTTAGGAAACCTGAATACATTGAAGAAATGCCGGAACAAGTCCAAGTTACAGAAGTTGTTTCGAGGGATGGAACCAGCAAAAAGAAAGTGGTGAAAAAGCGTGTAATCAAGAAACGTACTGGTGGCAAACAAGAAACTACAGAAATTGTTACTGTAGAAGAAGATGGCAAGGAACCGGAAACCACAGTTACGGTTCAGGAACTTCCGGAAGATGAAGTTCACTTCTTGGAAAGACCTGAATTTAGGAAACCTGAATACATTGAAGAAATGCCGGAACAAGTCCAAGTTACAGAAGTTGTTTCGAGGGATGGAACCAGCAAAAAGAAAGTGGTGAAAAAGCGTGTAATCAAGAAACGTACTGGTGGCAAACAAGAAACTACAGAAATTGTTACTGTAGAAGAAGATGGCAAGGAACCGGAAACCACAGTTACGGTTCAGGAACTTCCGGAAGATGAAGTTCACTTCTTGGAAAGACCTGAATTTAGGAAACCTGAATACATTGAAGAAATGCCGGAACAAGTCCAAGTTACAGAAGTTGTTTCGAGGGATGGAACCAGCAAAAAGAAAGTGGTGAAAAAGCGTGTAATCAAGAAACGTACTGGTGGCAAACAAGAAACTACAGAAATTGTTACTGTAGAAGAAGATGGCAAGGAACCGGAAACCACAGTTACGGTTCAGGAACTTCCGGAAGATGAAGTTCACTTCTTGGAAAGACCTGAATTTAGGAAACCTGAATACATTGAAGAAATGCCGGAACAAGTCCAAGTTACAGAAGTTGTTTCGAGGGATGGAACCAGCAAAAAGAAAGTGGTGAAAAAGCGTGTAATCAAGAAACGTACTGGTGGCAAACAAGAAACTACAGAAATTGTTACTGTAGAAGAAGATGGCAAGGAACCGGAAACCACAGTTACGGTTCAGGAACTTCCGGAAGATGAAGTTCACTTCTTGGAAAGACCTGAATTTAGGAAACCTGAATACATTGAAGAAATGCCGGAACAAGTCCAAGTTACAGAAGTTGTTTCGAGGGATGGAACCAGCAAAAAGAAAGTGGTGAAAAAGCGTGTAATCAAGAAACGTACTGGTGGCAAACAAGAAACTACAGAAATTGTTACTGTAGAAGAAGATGGCAAGGAACCGGAAACCACAGTTACGGTTCAGGAACTTCCGGAAGATGAAGTTCACTTCTTGGAAAGACCTGAATTTAGGAAACCTGAATACATTGAAGAAATGCCGGAACAAGTCCAAGTTACAGAAGTTGTTTCGAGGGATGGAACCAGCAAAAAGAAAGTGGTGAAAAAGCGTGTAATCAAGAAACGTACTGGTGGCAAACAAGAAACTACAGAAATTGTTACTGTAGAAGAAGATGGCAAGGAACCGGAAACCACAGTTACGGTTCAGGAACTTCCGGAAGATGAAGTTCACTTCTTGGAAAGACCTGAATTTAGGAAACCTGAATACATTGAAGAAATGCCGGAACAAGTCCAAGTTACAGAAGTTGTTTCGAGGGATGGAACCAGCAAAAAGAAAGTGGTGAAAAAGCGTGTAATCAAGAAACGTACTGGTGGCAAACAAGAAACTACAGAAATTGTTACTGTAGAAGAAGATGGCAAGGAACCGGAAACCACAGTTACGGTTCAGGAACTTCCGGAAGATGAAGTTCACTTCTTGGAAAGACCTGAATTTAGGAAACCTGAATACATTGAAGAAATGCCGGAACAAGTCCAAGTTACAGAAGTTGTTTCGAGGGATGGAACCAGCAAAAAGAAAGTGGTGAAAAAGCGTGTAATCAAGAAACGTACTGGTGGCAAACAAGAAACTACAGAAATTGTTACTGTAGAAGAAGATGGCAAGGAACCGGAAACCACAGTTACGGTTCAGGAACTTCCGGAAGATGAAGTTCACTTCTTGGAAAGACCTGAATTTAGGAAACCTGAATACATTGAAGAAATGCCGGAACAAGTCCAAGTTACAGAAGTTGTTTCGAGGGATGGAACCAGCAAAAAGAAAGTGGTGAAAAAGCGTGTAATCAAGAAACGTACTGGTGGCAAACAAGAAACTACAGAAATTGTTACTGTAGAAGAAGATGGCAAGGAACCGGAAACCACAGTTACGGTTCAGGAACTTCCGGAAGATGAAGTTCACTTCTTGGAAAGACCTGAATTTAGGAAACCTGAATACATTGAAGAAATGCCGGAACAAGTCCAAGTTACAGAAGTTGTTTCGAGGGATGGAACCAGCAAAAAGAAAGTGGTGAAAAAGCGTGTAATCAAGAAACGTACTGGTGGCAAACAAGAAACTACAGAAATTGTTACTGTAGAAGAAGATGGCAAGGAACCGGAAACCACAGTTACGGTTCAGGAACTTCCGGAAGATGAAGTTCACTTCTTGGAAAGACCTGAATTTAGGAAACCTGAATACATTGAAGAAATGCCGGAACAAGTCCAAGTTACAGAAGTTGTTTCGAGGGATGGAACCAGCAAAAAGAAAGTGGTGAAAAAGCGTGTAATCAAGAAACGTACTGGTGGCAAACAAGAAACTACAGAAATTGTTACTGTAGAAGAAGATGGCAAGGAACCGGAAACCACAGTTACGGTTCAGGAACTTCCGGAAGATGAAGTTCACTTCTTGGAAAGACCTGAATTTAGGAAACCTGAATACATTGAAGAAATGCCGGAACAAGTCCAAGTTACAGAAGTTGTTTCGAGGGATGGAACCAGCAAAAAGAAAGTGGTGAAAAAGCGTGTAATCAAGAAACGTACTGGTGGCAAACAAGAAACTACAGAAATTGTTACTGTAGAAGAAGATGGCAAGGAACCGGAAACCACAGTTACGGTTCAGGAACTTCCGGAAGATGAAGTTCACTTCTTGGAAAGACCTGAATTTAGGAAACCTGAATACATTGAAGAAATGCCGGAACAAGTCCAAGTTACAGAAGTTGTTTCGAGGGATGGAACCAGCAAAAAGAAAGTGGTGAAAAAGCGTGTAATCAAGAAACGTACTGGTGGCAAACAAGAAACTACAGAAATTGTTACTGTAGAAGAAGATGGCAAGGAACCGGAAACCACAGTTACGGTTCAGGAACTTCCGGAAGATGAAGTTCACTTCTTGGAAAGACCTGAATTTAGGAAACCTGAATACATTGAAGAAATGCCGGAACAAGTCCAAGTTACAGAAGTTGTTTCGAGGGATGGAACCAGCAAAAAGAAAGTGGTGAAAAAGCGTGTAATCAAGAAACGTACTGGTGGCAAACAAGAAACTACAGAAATTGTTACTGTAGAAGAAGATGGCAAGGAACCGGAAACCACAGTTACGGTTCAGGAACTTCCGGAAGATGAAGTTCACTTCTTGGAAAGACCTGAATTTAGGAAACCTGAATACATTGAAGAAATGCCGGAACAAGTCCAAGTTACAGAAGTTGTTTCGAGGGATGGAACCAGCAAAAAGAAAGTGGTGAAAAAGCGTGTAATCAAGAAACGTACTGGTGGCAAACAAGAAACTACAGAAATTGTTACTGTAGAAGAAGATGGCAAGGAACCGGAAACCACAGTTACGGTTCAGGAACTTCCGGAAGATGAAGTTCACTTCTTGGAAAGACCTGAATTTAGGAAACCTGAATACATTGAAGAAATGCCGGAACAAGTCCAAGTTACAGAAGTTGTTTCGAGGGATGGAACCAGCAAAAAGAAAGTGGTGAAAAAGCGTGTAATCAAGAAACGTACTGGTGGCAAACAAGAAACTACAGAAATTGTTACTGTAGAAGAAGATGGCAAGGAACCGGAAACCACAGTTACGGTTCAGGAACTTCCGGAAGATGAAGTTCACTTCTTGGAAAGACCTGAATTTAGGAAACCTGAATACATTGAAGAAATGCCGGAACAAGTCCAAGTTACAGAAGTTGTTTCGAGGGATGGAACCAGCAAAAAGAAAGTGGTGAAAAAGCGTGTAATCAAGAAACGTACTGGTGGCAAACAAGAAACTACAGAAATTGTTACTGTAGAAGAAGATGGCAAGGAACCGGAAACCACAGTTACGGTTCAGGAACTTCCGGAAGATGAAGTTCACTTCTTGGAAAGACCTGAATTTAGGAAACCTGAATACATTGAAGAAATGCCGGAACAAGTCCAAGTTACAGAAGTTGTTTCGAGGGATGGAACCAGCAAAAAGAAAGTGGTGAAAAAGCGTGTAATCAAGAAACGTACTGGTGGCAAACAAGAAACTACAGAAATTGTTACTGTAGAAGAAGATGGCAAGGAACCGGAAACCACAGTTACGGTTCAGGAACTTCCGGAAGATGAAGTTCACTTCTTGGAAAGACCTGAATTTAGGAAACCTGAATACATTGAAGAAATGCCGGAACAAGTCCAAGTTACAGAAGTTGTTTCGAGGGATGGAACCAGCAAAAAGAAAGTGGTGAAAAAGCGTGTAATCAAGAAACGTACTGGTGGCAAACAAGAAACTACAGAAATTGTTACTGTAGAAGAAGATGGCAAGGAACCGGAAACCACAGTTACGGTTCAGGAACTTCCGGAAGATGAAGTTCACTTCTTGGAAAGACCTGAATTTAGGAAACCTGAATACATTGAAGAAATGCCGGAACAAGTCCAAGTTACAGAAGTTGTTTCGAGGGATGGAACCAGCAAAAAGAAAGTGGTGAAAAAGCGTGTAATCAAGAAACGTACTGGTGGCAAACAAGAAACTACAGAAATTGTTACTGTAGAAGAAGATGGCAAGGAACCGGAAACCACAGTTACGGTTCAGGAACTTCCGGAAGATGAAGTTCACTTCTTGGAAAGACCTGAATTTAGGAAACCTGAATACATTGAAGAAATGCCGGAACAAGTCCAAGTTACAGAAGTTGTTTCGAGGGATGGAACCAGCAAAAAGAAAGTGGTGAAAAAGCGTGTAATCAAGAAACGTACTGGTGGCAAACAAGAAACTACAGAAATTGTTACTGTAGAAGAAGATGGCAAGGAACCGGAAACCACAGTTACGGTTCAGGAACTTCCGGAAGATGAAGTTCACTTCTTGGAAAGACCTGAATTTAGGAAACCTGAATACATTGAAGAAATGCCGGAACAAGTCCAAGTTACAGAAGTTGTTTCGAGGGATGGAACCAGCAAAAAGAAAGTGGTGAAAAAGCGTGTAATCAAGAAACGTACTGGTGGCAAACAAGAAACTACAGAAATTGTTACTGTAGAAGAAGATGGCAAGGAACCGGAAACCACAGTTACGGTTCAGGAACTTCCGGAAGATGAAGTTCACTTCTTGGAAAGACCTGAATTTAGGAAACCTGAATACATTGAAGAAATGCCGGAACAAGTCCAAGTTACAGAAGTTGTTTCGAGGGATGGAACCAGCAAAAAGAAAGTGGTGAAAAAGCGTGTAATCAAGAAACGTACTGGTGGCAAACAAGAAACTACAGAAATTGTTACTGTAGAAGAAGATGGCAAGGAACCGGAAACCACAGTTACGGTTCAGGAACTTCCGGAAGATGAAGTTCACTTCTTGGAAAGACCTGAATTTAGGAAACCTGAATACATTGAAGAAATGCCGGAACAAGTCCAAGTTACAGAAGTTGTTTCGAGGGATGGAACCAGCAAAAAGAAAGTGGTGAAAAAGCGTGTAATCAAGAAACGTACTGGTGGCAAACAAGAAACTACAGAAATTGTTACTGTAGAAGAAGATGGCAAGGAACCGGAAACCACAGTTACGGTTCAGGAACTTCCGGAAGATGAAGTTCACTTCTTGGAAAGACCTGAATTTAGGAAACCTGAATACATTGAAGAAATGCCGGAACAAGTCCAAGTTACAGAAGTTGTTTCGAGGGATGGAACCAGCAAAAAGAAAGTGGTGAAAAAGCGTGTAATCAAGAAACGTACTGGTGGCAAACAAGAAACTACAGAAATTGTTACTGTAGAAGAAGATGGCAAGGAACCGGAAACCACAGTTACGGTTCAGGAACTTCCGGAAGATGAAGTTCACTTCTTGGAAAGACCTGAATTTAGGAAACCTGAATACATTGAAGAAATGCCGGAACAAGTCCAAGTTACAGAAGTTGTTTCGAGGGATGGAACCAGCAAAAAGAAAGTGGTGAAAAAGCGTGTAATCAAGAAACGTACTGGTGGCAAACAAGAAACTACAGAAATTGTTACTGTAGAAGAAGATGGCAAGGAACCGGAAACCACAGTTACGGTTCAGGAACTTCCGGAAGATGAAGTTCACTTCTTGGAAAGACCTGAATTTAGGAAACCTGAATACATTGAAGAAATGCCGGAACAAGTCCAAGTTACAGAAGTTGTTTCGAGGGATGGAACCAGCAAAAAGAAAGTGGTGAAAAAGCGTGTAATCAAGAAACGTACTGGTGGCAAACAAGAAACTACAGAAATTGTTACTGTAGAAGAAGATGGCAAGGAACCGGAAACCACAGTTACGGTTCAGGAACTTCCGGAAGATGAAGTTCACTTCTTGGAAAGACCTGAATTTAGGAAACCTGAATACATTGAAGAAATGCCGGAACAAGTCCAAGTTACAGAAGTTGTTTCGAGGGATGGAACCAGCAAAAAGAAAGTGGTGAAAAAGCGTGTAATCAAGAAACGTACTGGTGGCAAACAAGAAACTACAGAAATTGTTACTGTAGAAGAAGATGGCAAGGAACCGGAAACCACAGTTACGGTTCAGGAACTTCCGGAAGATGAAGTTCACTTCTTGGAAAGACCTGAATTTAGGAAACCTGAATACATTGAAGAAATGCCGGAACAAGTCCAAGTTACAGAAGTTGTTTCGAGGGATGGAACCAGCAAAAAGAAAGTGGTGAAAAAGCGTGTAATCAAGAAACGTACTGGTGGCAAACAAGAAACTACAGAAATTGTTACTGTAGAAGAAGATGGCAAGGAACCGGAAACCACAGTTACGGTTCAGGAACTTCCGGAAGATGAAGTTCACTTCTTGGAAAGACCTGAATTTAGGAAACCTGAATACATTGAAGAAATGCCGGAACAAGTCCAAGTTACAGAAGTTGTTTCGAGGGATGGAACCAGCAAAAAGAAAGTGGTGAAAAAGCGTGTAATCAAGAAACGTACTGGTGGCAAACAAGAAACTACAGAAATTGTTACTGTAGAAGAAGATGGCAAGGAACCGGAAACCACAGTTACGGTTCAGGAACTTCCGGAAGATGAAGTTCACTTCTTGGAAAGACCTGAATTTAGGAAACCTGAATACATTGAAGAAATGCCGGAACAAGTCCAAGTTACAGAAGTTGTTTCGAGGGATGGAACCAGCAAAAAGAAAGTGGTGAAAAAGCGTGTAATCAAGAAACGTACTGGTGGCAAACAAGAAACTACAGAAATTGTTACTGTAGAAGAAGATGGCAAGGAACCGGAAACCACAGTTACGGTTCAGGAACTTCCGGAAGATGAAGTTCACTTCTTGGAAAGACCTGAATTTAGGAAACCTGAATACATTGAAGAAATGCCGGAACAAGTCCAAGTTACAGAAGTTGTTTCGAGGGATGGAACCAGCAAAAAGAAAGTGGTGAAAAAGCGTGTAATCAAGAAACGTACTGGTGGCAAACAAGAAACTACAGAAATTGTTACTGTAGAAGAAGATGGCAAGGAACCGGAAACCACAGTTACGGTTCAGGAACTTCCGGAAGATGAAGTTCACTTCTTGGAAAGACCTGAATTTAGGAAACCTGAATACATTGAAGAAATGCCGGAACAAGTCCAAGTTACAGAAGTTGTTTCGAGGGATGGAACCAGCAAAAAGAAAGTGGTGAAAAAGCGTGTAATCAAGAAACGTACTGGTGGCAAACAAGAAACTACAGAAATTGTTACTGTAGAAGAAGATGGCAAGGAACCGGAAACCACAGTTACGGTTCAGGAACTTCCGGAAGATGAAGTTCACTTCTTGGAAAGACCTGAATTTAGGAAACCTGAATACATTGAAGAAATGCCGGAACAAGTCCAAGTTACAGAAGTTGTTTCGAGGGATGGAACCAGCAAAAAGAAAGTGGTGAAAAAGCGTGTAATCAAGAAACGTACTGGTGGCAAACAAGAAACTACAGAAATTGTTACTGTAGAAGAAGATGGCAAGGAACCGGAAACCACAGTTACGGTTCAGGAACTTCCGGAAGATGAAGTTCACTTCTTGGAAAGACCTGAATTTAGGAAACCTGAATACATTGAAGAAATGCCGGAACAAGTCCAAGTTACAGAAGTTGTTTCGAGGGATGGAACCAGCAAAAAGAAAGTGGTGAAAAAGCGTGTAATCAAGAAACGTACTGGTGGCAAACAAGAAACTACAGAAATTGTTACTGTAGAAGAAGATGGCAAGGAACCGGAAACCACAGTTACGGTTCAGGAACTTCCGGAAGATGAAGTTCACTTCTTGGAAAGACCTGAATTTAGGAAACCTGAATACATTGAAGAAATGCCGGAACAAGTCCAAGTTACAGAAGTTGTTTCGAGGGATGGAACCAGCAAAAAGAAAGTGGTGAAAAAGCGTGTAATCAAGAAACGTACTGGTGGCAAACAAGAAACTACAGAAATTGTTACTGTAGAAGAAGATGGCAAGGAACCGGAAACCACAGTTACGGTTCAGGAACTTCCGGAAGATGAAGTTCACTTCTTGGAAAGACCTGAATTTAGGAAACCTGAATACATTGAAGAAATGCCGGAACAAGTCCAAGTTACAGAAGTTGTTTCGAGGGATGGAACCAGCAAAAAGAAAGTGGTGAAAAAGCGTGTAATCAAGAAACGTACTGGTGGCAAACAAGAAACTACAGAAATTGTTACTGTAGAAGAAGATGGCAAGGAACCGGAAACCACAGTTACGGTTCAGGAACTTCCGGAAGATGAAGTTCACTTCTTGGAAAGACCTGAATTTAGGAAACCTGAATACATTGAAGAAATGCCGGAACAAGTCCAAGTTACAGAAGTTGTTTCGAGGGATGGAACCAGCAAAAAGAAAGTGGTGAAAAAGCGTGTAATCAAGAAACGTACTGGTGGCAAACAAGAAACTACAGAAATTGTTACTGTAGAAGAAGATGGCAAGGAACCGGAAACCACAGTTACGGTTCAGGAACTTCCGGAAGATGAAGTTCACTTCTTGGAAAGACCTGAATTTAGGAAACCTGAATACATTGAAGAAATGCCGGAACAAGTCCAAGTTACAGAAGTTGTTTCGAGGGATGGAACCAGCAAAAAGAAAGTGGTGAAAAAGCGTGTAATCAAGAAACGTACTGGTGGCAAACAAGAAACTACAGAAATTGTTACTGTAGAAGAAGATGGCAAGGAACCGGAAACCACAGTTACGGTTCAGGAACTTCCGGAAGATGAAGTTCACTTCTTGGAAAGACCTGAATTTAGGAAACCTGAATACATTGAAGAAATGCCGGAACAAGTCCAAGTTACAGAAGTTGTTTCGAGGGATGGAACCAGCAAAAAGAAAGTGGTGAAAAAGCGTGTAATCAAGAAACGTACTGGTGGCAAACAAGAAACTACAGAAATTGTTACTGTAGAAGAAGATGGCAAGGAACCGGAAACCACAGTTACGGTTCAGGAACTTCCGGAAGATGAAGTTCACTTCTTGGAAAGACCTGAATTTAGGAAACCTGAATACATTGAAGAAATGCCGGAACAAGTCCAAGTTACAGAAGTTGTTTCGAGGGATGGAACCAGCAAAAAGAAAGTGGTGAAAAAGCGTGTAATCAAGAAACGTACTGGTGGCAAACAAGAAACTACAGAAATTGTTACTGTAGAAGAAGATGGCAAGGAACCGGAAACCACAGTTACGGTTCAGGAACTTCCGGAAGATGAAGTTCACTTCTTGGAAAGACCTGAATTTAGGAAACCTGAATACATTGAAGAAATGCCGGAACAAGTCCAAGTTACAGAAGTTGTTTCGAGGGATGGAACCAGCAAAAAGAAAGTGGTGAAAAAGCGTGTAATCAAGAAACGTACTGGTGGCAAACAAGAAACTACAGAAATTGTTACTGTAGAAGAAGATGGCAAGGAACCGGAAACCACAGTTACGGTTCAGGAACTTCCGGAAGATGAAGTTCACTTCTTGGAAAGACCTGAATTTAGGAAACCTGAATACATTGAAGAAATGCCGGAACAAGTCCAAGTTACAGAAGTTGTTTCGAGGGATGGAACCAGCAAAAAGAAAGTGGTGAAAAAGCGTGTAATCAAGAAACGTACTGGTGGCAAACAAGAAACTACAGAAATTGTTACTGTAGAAGAAGATGGCAAGGAACCGGAAACCACAGTTACGGTTCAGGAACTTCCGGAAGATGAAGTTCACTTCTTGGAAAGACCTGAATTTAGGAAACCTGAATACATTGAAGAAATGCCGGAACAAGTCCAAGTTACAGAAGTTGTTTCGAGGGATGGAACCAGCAAAAAGAAAGTGGTGAAAAAGCGTGTAATCAAGAAACGTACTGGTGGCAAACAAGAAACTACAGAAATTGTTACTGTAGAAGAAGATGGCAAGGAACCGGAAACCACAGTTACGGTTCAGGAACTTCCGGAAGATGAAGTTCACTTCTTGGAAAGACCTGAATTTAGGAAACCTGAATACATTGAAGAAATGCCGGAACAAGTCCAAGTTACAGAAGTTGTTTCGAGGGATGGAACCAGCAAAAAGAAAGTGGTGAAAAAGCGTGTAATCAAGAAACGTACTGGTGGCAAACAAGAAACTACAGAAATTGTTACTGTAGAAGAAGATGGCAAGGAACCGGAAACCACAGTTACGGTTCAGGAACTTCCGGAAGATGAAGTTCACTTCTTGGAAAGACCTGAATTTAGGAAACCTGAATACATTGAAGAAATGCCGGAACAAGTCCAAGTTACAGAAGTTGTTTCGAGGGATGGAACCAGCAAAAAGAAAGTGGTGAAAAAGCGTGTAATCAAGAAACGTACTGGTGGCAAACAAGAAACTACAGAAATTGTTACTGTAGAAGAAGATGGCAAGGAACCGGAAACCACAGTTACGGTTCAGGAACTTCCGGAAGATGAAGTTCACTTCTTGGAAAGACCTGAATTTAGGAAACCTGAATACATTGAAGAAATGCCGGAACAAGTCCAAGTTACAGAAGTTGTTTCGAGGGATGGAACCAGCAAAAAGAAAGTGGTGAAAAAGCGTGTAATCAAGAAACGTACTGGTGGCAAACAAGAAACTACAGAAATTGTTACTGTAGAAGAAGATGGCAAGGAACCGGAAACCACAGTTACGGTTCAGGAACTTCCGGAAGATGAAGTTCACTTCTTGGAAAGACCTGAATTTAGGAAACCTGAATACATTGAAGAAATGCCGGAACAAGTCCAAGTTACAGAAGTTGTTTCGAGGGATGGAACCAGCAAAAAGAAAGTGGTGAAAAAGCGTGTAATCAAGAAACGTACTGGTGGCAAACAAGAAACTACAGAAATTGTTACTGTAGAAGAAGATGGCAAGGAACCGGAAACCACAGTTACGGTTCAGGAACTTCCGGAAGATGAAGTTCACTTCTTGGAAAGACCTGAATTTAGGAAACCTGAATACATTGAAGAAATGCCGGAACAAGTCCAAGTTACAGAAGTTGTTTCGAGGGATGGAACCAGCAAAAAGAAAGTGGTGAAAAAGCGTGTAATCAAGAAACGTACTGGTGGCAAACAAGAAACTACAGAAATTGTTACTGTAGAAGAAGATGGCAAGGAACCGGAAACCACAGTTACGGTTCAGGAACTTCCGGAAGATGAAGTTCACTTCTTGGAAAGACCTGAATTTAGGAAACCTGAATACATTGAAGAAATGCCGGAACAAGTCCAAGTTACAGAAGTTGTTTCGAGGGATGGAACCAGCAAAAAGAAAGTGGTGAAAAAGCGTGTAATCAAGAAACGTACTGGTGGCAAACAAGAAACTACAGAAATTGTTACTGTAGAAGAAGATGGCAAGGAACCGGAAACCACAGTTACGGTTCAGGAACTTCCGGAAGATGAAGTTCACTTCTTGGAAAGACCTGAATTTAGGAAACCTGAATACATTGAAGAAATGCCGGAACAAGTCCAAGTTACAGAAGTTGTTTCGAGGGATGGAACCAGCAAAAAGAAAGTGGTGAAAAAGCGTGTAATCAAGAAACGTACTGGTGGCAAACAAGAAACTACAGAAATTGTTACTGTAGAAGAAGATGGCAAGGAACCGGAAACCACAGTTACGGTTCAGGAACTTCCGGAAGATGAAGTTCACTTCTTGGAAAGACCTGAATTTAGGAAACCTGAATACATTGAAGAAATGCCGGAACAAGTCCAAGTTACAGAAGTTGTTTCGAGGGATGGAACCAGCAAAAAGAAAGTGGTGAAAAAGCGTGTAATCAAGAAACGTACTGGTGGCAAACAAGAAACTACAGAAATTGTTACTGTAGAAGAAGATGGCAAGGAACCGGAAACCACAGTTACGGTTCAGGAACTTCCGGAAGATGAAGTTCACTTCTTGGAAAGACCTGAATTTAGGAAACCTGAATACATTGAAGAAATGCCGGAACAAGTCCAAGTTACAGAAGTTGTTTCGAGGGATGGAACCAGCAAAAAGAAAGTGGTGAAAAAGCGTGTAATCAAGAAACGTACTGGTGGCAAACAAGAAACTACAGAAATTGTTACTGTAGAAGAAGATGGCAAGGAACCGGAAACCACAGTTACGGTTCAGGAACTTCCGGAAGATGAAGTTCACTTCTTGGAAAGACCTGAATTTAGGAAACCTGAATACATTGAAGAAATGCCGGAACAAGTCCAAGTTACAGAAGTTGTTTCGAGGGATGGAACCAGCAAAAAGAAAGTGGTGAAAAAGCGTGTAATCAAGAAACGTACTGGTGGCAAACAAGAAACTACAGAAATTGTTACTGTAGAAGAAGATGGCAAGGAACCGGAAACCACAGTTACGGTTCAGGAACTTCCGGAAGATGAAGTTCACTTCTTGGAAAGACCTGAATTTAGGAAACCTGAATACATTGAAGAAATGCCGGAACAAGTCCAAGTTACAGAAGTTGTTTCGAGGGATGGAACCAGCAAAAAGAAAGTGGTGAAAAAGCGTGTAATCAAGAAACGTACTGGTGGCAAACAAGAAACTACAGAAATTGTTACTGTAGAAGAAGATGGCAAGGAACCGGAAACCACAGTTACGGTTCAGGAACTTCCGGAAGATGAAGTTCACTTCTTGGAAAGACCTGAATTTAGGAAACCTGAATACATTGAAGAAATGCCGGAACAAGTCCAAGTTACAGAAGTTGTTTCGAGGGATGGAACCAGCAAAAAGAAAGTGGTGAAAAAGCGTGTAATCAAGAAACGTACTGGTGGCAAACAAGAAACTACAGAAATTGTTACTGTAGAAGAAGATGGCAAGGAACCGGAAACCACAGTTACGGTTCAGGAACTTCCGGAAGATGAAGTTCACTTCTTGGAAAGACCTGAATTTAGGAAACCTGAATACATTGAAGAAATGCCGGAACAAGTCCAAGTTACAGAAGTTGTTTCGAGGGATGGAACCAGCAAAAAGAAAGTGGTGAAAAAGCGTGTAATCAAGAAACGTACTGGTGGCAAACAAGAAACTACAGAAATTGTTACTGTAGAAGAAGATGGCAAGGAACCGGAAACCACAGTTACGGTTCAGGAACTTCCGGAAGATGAAGTTCACTTCTTGGAAAGACCTGAATTTAGGAAACCTGAATACATTGAAGAAATGCCGGAACAAGTCCAAGTTACAGAAGTTGTTTCGAGGGATGGAACCAGCAAAAAGAAAGTGGTGAAAAAGCGTGTAATCAAGAAACGTACTGGTGGCAAACAAGAAACTACAGAAATTGTTACTGTAGAAGAAGATGGCAAGGAACCGGAAACCACAGTTACGGTTCAGGAACTTCCGGAAGATGAAGTTCACTTCTTGGAAAGACCTGAATTTAGGAAACCTGAATACATTGAAGAAATGCCGGAACAAGTCCAAGTTACAGAAGTTGTTTCGAGGGATGGAACCAGCAAAAAGAAAGTGGTGAAAAAGCGTGTAATCAAGAAACGTACTGGTGGCAAACAAGAAACTACAGAAATTGTTACTGTAGAAGAAGATGGCAAGGAACCGGAAACCACAGTTACGGTTCAGGAACTTCCGGAAGATGAAGTTCACTTCTTGGAAAGACCTGAATTTAGGAAACCTGAATACATTGAAGAAATGCCGGAACAAGTCCAAGTTACAGAAGTTGTTTCGAGGGATGGAACCAGCAAAAAGAAAGTGGTGAAAAAGCGTGTAATCAAGAAACGTACTGGTGGCAAACAAGAAACTACAGAAATTGTTACTGTAGAAGAAGATGGCAAGGAACCGGAAACCACAGTTACGGTTCAGGAACTTCCGGAAGATGAAGTTCACTTCTTGGAAAGACCTGAATTTAGGAAACCTGAATACATTGAAGAAATGCCGGAACAAGTCCAAGTTACAGAAGTTGTTTCGAGGGATGGAACCAGCAAAAAGAAAGTGGTGAAAAAGCGTGTAATCAAGAAACGTACTGGTGGCAAACAAGAAACTACAGAAATTGTTACTGTAGAAGAAGATGGCAAGGAACCGGAAACCACAGTTACGGTTCAGGAACTTCCGGAAGATGAAGTTCACTTCTTGGAAAGACCTGAATTTAGGAAACCTGAATACATTGAAGAAATGCCGGAACAAGTCCAAGTTACAGAAGTTGTTTCGAGGGATGGAACCAGCAAAAAGAAAGTGGTGAAAAAGCGTGTAATCAAGAAACGTACTGGTGGCAAACAAGAAACTACAGAAATTGTTACTGTAGAAGAAGATGGCAAGGAACCGGAAACCACAGTTACGGTTCAGGAACTTCCGGAAGATGAAGTTCACTTCTTGGAAAGACCTGAATTTAGGAAACCTGAATACATTGAAGAAATGCCGGAACAAGTCCAAGTTACAGAAGTTGTTTCGAGGGATGGAACCAGCAAAAAGAAAGTGGTGAAAAAGCGTGTAATCAAGAAACGTACTGGTGGCAAACAAGAAACTACAGAAATTGTTACTGTAGAAGAAGATGGCAAGGAACCGGAAACCACAGTTACGGTTCAGGAACTTCCGGAAGATGAAGTTCACTTCTTGGAAAGACCTGAATTTAGGAAACCTGAATACATTGAAGAAATGCCGGAACAAGTCCAAGTTACAGAAGTTGTTTCGAGGGATGGAACCAGCAAAAAGAAAGTGGTGAAAAAGCGTGTAATCAAGAAACGTACTGGTGGCAAACAAGAAACTACAGAAATTGTTACTGTAGAAGAAGATGGCAAGGAACCGGAAACCACAGTTACGGTTCAGGAACTTCCGGAAGATGAAGTTCACTTCTTGGAAAGACCTGAATTTAGGAAACCTGAATACATTGAAGAAATGCCGGAACAAGTCCAAGTTACAGAAGTTGTTTCGAGGGATGGAACCAGCAAAAAGAAAGTGGTGAAAAAGCGTGTAATCAAGAAACGTACTGGTGGCAAACAAGAAACTACAGAAATTGTTACTGTAGAAGAAGATGGCAAGGAACCGGAAACCACAGTTACGGTTCAGGAACTTCCGGAAGATGAAGTTCACTTCTTGGAAAGACCTGAATTTAGGAAACCTGAATACATTGAAGAAATGCCGGAACAAGTCCAAGTTACAGAAGTTGTTTCGAGGGATGGAACCAGCAAAAAGAAAGTGGTGAAAAAGCGTGTAATCAAGAAACGTACTGGTGGCAAACAAGAAACTACAGAAATTGTTACTGTAGAAGAAGATGGCAAGGAACCGGAAACCACAGTTACGGTTCAGGAACTTCCGGAAGATGAAGTTCACTTCTTGGAAAGACCTGAATTTAGGAAACCTGAATACATTGAAGAAATGCCGGAACAAGTCCAAGTTACAGAAGTTGTTTCGAGGGATGGAACCAGCAAAAAGAAAGTGGTGAAAAAGCGTGTAATCAAGAAACGTACTGGTGGCAAACAAGAAACTACAGAAATTGTTACTGTAGAAGAAGATGGCAAGGAACCGGAAACCACAGTTACGGTTCAGGAACTTCCGGAAGATGAAGTTCACTTCTTGGAAAGACCTGAATTTAGGAAACCTGAATACATTGAAGAAATGCCGGAACAAGTCCAAGTTACAGAAGTTGTTTCGAGGGATGGAACCAGCAAAAAGAAAGTGGTGAAAAAGCGTGTAATCAAGAAACGTACTGGTGGCAAACAAGAAACTACAGAAATTGTTACTGTAGAAGAAGATGGCAAGGAACCGGAAACCACAGTTACGGTTCAGGAACTTCCGGAAGATGAAGTTCACTTCTTGGAAAGACCTGAATTTAGGAAACCTGAATACATTGAAGAAATGCCGGAACAAGTCCAAGTTACAGAAGTTGTTTCGAGGGATGGAACCAGCAAAAAGAAAGTGGTGAAAAAGCGTGTAATCAAGAAACGTACTGGTGGCAAACAAGAAACTACAGAAATTGTTACTGTAGAAGAAGATGGCAAGGAACCGGAAACCACAGTTACGGTTCAGGAACTTCCGGAAGATGAAGTTCACTTCTTGGAAAGACCTGAATTTAGGAAACCTGAATACATTGAAGAAATGCCGGAACAAGTCCAAGTTACAGAAGTTGTTTCGAGGGATGGAACCAGCAAAAAGAAAGTGGTGAAAAAGCGTGTAATCAAGAAACGTACTGGTGGCAAACAAGAAACTACAGAAATTGTTACTGTAGAAGAAGATGGCAAGGAACCGGAAACCACAGTTACGGTTCAGGAACTTCCGGAAGATGAAGTTCACTTCTTGGAAAGACCTGAATTTAGGAAACCTGAATACATTGAAGAAATGCCGGAACAAGTCCAAGTTACAGAAGTTGTTTCGAGGGATGGAACCAGCAAAAAGAAAGTGGTGAAAAAGCGTGTAATCAAGAAACGTACTGGTGGCAAACAAGAAACTACAGAAATTGTTACTGTAGAAGAAGATGGCAAGGAACCGGAAACCACAGTTACGGTTCAGGAACTTCCGGAAGATGAAGTTCACTTCTTGGAAAGACCTGAATTTAGGAAACCTGAATACATTGAAGAAATGCCGGAACAAGTCCAAGTTACAGAAGTTGTTTCGAGGGATGGAACCAGCAAAAAGAAAGTGGTGAAAAAGCGTGTAATCAAGAAACGTACTGGTGGCAAACAAGAAACTACAGAAATTGTTACTGTAGAAGAAGATGGCAAGGAACCGGAAACCACAGTTACGGTTCAGGAACTTCCGGAAGATGAAGTTCACTTCTTGGAAAGACCTGAATTTAGGAAACCTGAATACATTGAAGAAATGCCGGAACAAGTCCAAGTTACAGAAGTTGTTTCGAGGGATGGAACCAGCAAAAAGAAAGTGGTGAAAAAGCGTGTAATCAAGAAACGTACTGGTGGCAAACAAGAAACTACAGAAATTGTTACTGTAGAAGAAGATGGCAAGGAACCGGAAACCACAGTTACGGTTCAGGAACTTCCGGAAGATGAAGTTCACTTCTTGGAAAGACCTGAATTTAGGAAACCTGAATACATTGAAGAAATGCCGGAACAAGTCCAAGTTACAGAAGTTGTTTCGAGGGATGGAACCAGCAAAAAGAAAGTGGTGAAAAAGCGTGTAATCAAGAAACGTACTGGTGGCAAACAAGAAACTACAGAAATTGTTACTGTAGAAGAAGATGGCAAGGAACCGGAAACCACAGTTACGGTTCAGGAACTTCCGGAAGATGAAGTTCACTTCTTGGAAAGACCTGAATTTAGGAAACCTGAATACATTGAAGAAATGCCGGAACAAGTCCAAGTTACAGAAGTTGTTTCGAGGGATGGAACCAGCAAAAAGAAAGTGGTGAAAAAGCGTGTAATCAAGAAACGTACTGGTGGCAAACAAGAAACTACAGAAATTGTTACTGTAGAAGAAGATGGCAAGGAACCGGAAACCACAGTTACGGTTCAGGAACTTCCGGAAGATGAAGTTCACTTCTTGGAAAGACCTGAATTTAGGAAACCTGAATACATTGAAGAAATGCCGGAACAAGTCCAAGTTACAGAAGTTGTTTCGAGGGATGGAACCAGCAAAAAGAAAGTGGTGAAAAAGCGTGTAATCAAGAAACGTACTGGTGGCAAACAAGAAACTACAGAAATTGTTACTGTAGAAGAAGATGGCAAGGAACCGGAAACCACAGTTACGGTTCAGGAACTTCCGGAAGATGAAGTTCACTTCTTGGAAAGACCTGAATTTAGGAAACCTGAATACATTGAAGAAATGCCGGAACAAGTCCAAGTTACAGAAGTTGTTTCGAGGGATGGAACCAGCAAAAAGAAAGTGGTGAAAAAGCGTGTAATCAAGAAACGTACTGGTGGCAAACAAGAAACTACAGAAATTGTTACTGTAGAAGAAGATGGCAAGGAACCGGAAACCACAGTTACGGTTCAGGAACTTCCGGAAGATGAAGTTCACTTCTTGGAAAGACCTGAATTTAGGAAACCTGAATACATTGAAGAAATGCCGGAACAAGTCCAAGTTACAGAAGTTGTTTCGAGGGATGGAACCAGCAAAAAGAAAGTGGTGAAAAAGCGTGTAATCAAGAAACGTACTGGTGGCAAACAAGAAACTACAGAAATTGTTACTGTAGAAGAAGATGGCAAGGAACCGGAAACCACAGTTACGGTTCAGGAACTTCCGGAAGATGAAGTTCACTTCTTGGAAAGACCTGAATTTAGGAAACCTGAATACATTGAAGAAATGCCGGAACAAGTCCAAGTTACAGAAGTTGTTTCGAGGGATGGAACCAGCAAAAAGAAAGTGGTGAAAAAGCGTGTAATCAAGAAACGTACTGGTGGCAAACAAGAAACTACAGAAATTGTTACTGTAGAAGAAGATGGCAAGGAACCGGAAACCACAGTTACGGTTCAGGAACTTCCGGAAGATGAAGTTCACTTCTTGGAAAGACCTGAATTTAGGAAACCTGAATACATTGAAGAAATGCCGGAACAAGTCCAAGTTACAGAAGTTGTTTCGAGGGATGGAACCAGCAAAAAGAAAGTGGTGAAAAAGCGTGTAATCAAGAAACGTACTGGTGGCAAACAAGAAACTACAGAAATTGTTACTGTAGAAGAAGATGGCAAGGAACCGGAAACCACAGTTACGGTTCAGGAACTTCCGGAAGATGAAGTTCACTTCTTGGAAAGACCTGAATTTAGGAAACCTGAATACATTGAAGAAATGCCGGAACAAGTCCAAGTTACAGAAGTTGTTTCGAGGGATGGAACCAGCAAAAAGAAAGTGGTGAAAAAGCGTGTAATCAAGAAACGTACTGGTGGCAAACAAGAAACTACAGAAATTGTTACTGTAGAAGAAGATGGCAAGGAACCGGAAACCACAGTTACGGTTCAGGAACTTCCGGAAGATGAAGTTCACTTCTTGGAAAGACCTGAATTTAGGAAACCTGAATACATTGAAGAAATGCCGGAACAAGTCCAAGTTACAGAAGTTGTTTCGAGGGATGGAACCAGCAAAAAGAAAGTGGTGAAAAAGCGTGTAATCAAGAAACGTACTGGTGGCAAACAAGAAACTACAGAAATTGTTACTGTAGAAGAAGATGGCAAGGAACCGGAAACCACAGTTACGGTTCAGGAACTTCCGGAAGATGAAGTTCACTTCTTGGAAAGACCTGAATTTAGGAAACCTGAATACATTGAAGAAATGCCGGAACAAGTCCAAGTTACAGAAGTTGTTTCGAGGGATGGAACCAGCAAAAAGAAAGTGGTGAAAAAGCGTGTAATCAAGAAACGTACTGGTGGCAAACAAGAAACTACAGAAATTGTTACTGTAGAAGAAGATGGCAAGGAACCGGAAACCACAGTTACGGTTCAGGAACTTCCGGAAGATGAAGTTCACTTCTTGGAAAGACCTGAATTTAGGAAACCTGAATACATTGAAGAAATGCCGGAACAAGTCCAAGTTACAGAAGTTGTTTCGAGGGATGGAACCAGCAAAAAGAAAGTGGTGAAAAAGCGTGTAATCAAGAAACGTACTGGTGGCAAACAAGAAACTACAGAAATTGTTACTGTAGAAGAAGATGGCAAGGAACCGGAAACCACAGTTACGGTTCAGGAACTTCCGGAAGATGAAGTTCACTTCTTGGAAAGACCTGAATTTAGGAAACCTGAATACATTGAAGAAATGCCGGAACAAGTCCAAGTTACAGAAGTTGTTTCGAGGGATGGAACCAGCAAAAAGAAAGTGGTGAAAAAGCGTGTAATCAAGAAACGTACTGGTGGCAAACAAGAAACTACAGAAATTGTTACTGTAGAAGAAGATGGCAAGGAACCGGAAACCACAGTTACGGTTCAGGAACTTCCGGAAGATGAAGTTCACTTCTTGGAAAGACCTGAATTTAGGAAACCTGAATACATTGAAGAAATGCCGGAACAAGTCCAAGTTACAGAAGTTGTTTCGAGGGATGGAACCAGCAAAAAGAAAGTGGTGAAAAAGCGTGTAATCAAGAAACGTACTGGTGGCAAACAAGAAACTACAGAAATTGTTACTGTAGAAGAAGATGGCAAGGAACCGGAAACCACAGTTACGGTTCAGGAACTTCCGGAAGATGAAGTTCACTTCTTGGAAAGACCTGAATTTAGGAAACCTGAATACATTGAAGAAATGCCGGAACAAGTCCAAGTTACAGAAGTTGTTTCGAGGGATGGAACCAGCAAAAAGAAAGTGGTGAAAAAGCGTGTAATCAAGAAACGTACTGGTGGCAAACAAGAAACTACAGAAATTGTTACTGTAGAAGAAGATGGCAAGGAACCGGAAACCACAGTTACGGTTCAGGAACTTCCGGAAGATGAAGTTCACTTCTTGGAAAGACCTGAATTTAGGAAACCTGAATACATTGAAGAAATGCCGGAACAAGTCCAAGTTACAGAAGTTGTTTCGAGGGATGGAACCAGCAAAAAGAAAGTGGTGAAAAAGCGTGTAATCAAGAAACGTACTGGTGGCAAACAAGAAACTACAGAAATTGTTACTGTAGAAGAAGATGGCAAGGAACCGGAAACCACAGTTACGGTTCAGGAACTTCCGGAAGATGAAGTTCACTTCTTGGAAAGACCTGAATTTAGGAAACCTGAATACATTGAAGAAATGCCGGAACAAGTCCAAGTTACAGAAGTTGTTTCGAGGGATGGAACCAGCAAAAAGAAAGTGGTGAAAAAGCGTGTAATCAAGAAACGTACTGGTGGCAAACAAGAAACTACAGAAATTGTTACTGTAGAAGAAGATGGCAAGGAACCGGAAACCACAGTTACGGTTCAGGAACTTCCGGAAGATGAAGTTCACTTCTTGGAAAGACCTGAATTTAGGAAACCTGAATACATTGAAGAAATGCCGGAACAAGTCCAAGTTACAGAAGTTGTTTCGAGGGATGGAACCAGCAAAAAGAAAGTGGTGAAAAAGCGTGTAATCAAGAAACGTACTGGTGGCAAACAAGAAACTACAGAAATTGTTACTGTAGAAGAAGATGGCAAGGAACCGGAAACCACAGTTACGGTTCAGGAACTTCCGGAAGATGAAGTTCACTTCTTGGAAAGACCTGAATTTAGGAAACCTGAATACATTGAAGAAATGCCGGAACAAGTCCAAGTTACAGAAGTTGTTTCGAGGGATGGAACCAGCAAAAAGAAAGTGGTGAAAAAGCGTGTAATCAAGAAACGTACTGGTGGCAAACAAGAAACTACAGAAATTGTTACTGTAGAAGAAGATGGCAAGGAACCGGAAACCACAGTTACGGTTCAGGAACTTCCGGAAGATGAAGTTCACTTCTTGGAAAGACCTGAATTTAGGAAACCTGAATACATTGAAGAAATGCCGGAACAAGTCCAAGTTACAGAAGTTGTTTCGAGGGATGGAACCAGCAAAAAGAAAGTGGTGAAAAAGCGTGTAATCAAGAAACGTACTGGTGGCAAACAAGAAACTACAGAAATTGTTACTGTAGAAGAAGATGGCAAGGAACCGGAAACCACAGTTACGGTTCAGGAACTTCCGGAAGATGAAGTTCACTTCTTGGAAAGACCTGAATTTAGGAAACCTGAATACATTGAAGAAATGCCGGAACAAGTCCAAGTTACAGAAGTTGTTTCGAGGGATGGAACCAGCAAAAAGAAAGTGGTGAAAAAGCGTGTAATCAAGAAACGTACTGGTGGCAAACAAGAAACTACAGAAATTGTTACTGTAGAAGAAGATGGCAAGGAACCGGAAACCACAGTTACGGTTCAGGAACTTCCGGAAGATGAAGTTCACTTCTTGGAAAGACCTGAATTTAGGAAACCTGAATACATTGAAGAAATGCCGGAACAAGTCCAAGTTACAGAAGTTGTTTCGAGGGATGGAACCAGCAAAAAGAAAGTGGTGAAAAAGCGTGTAATCAAGAAACGTACTGGTGGCAAACAAGAAACTACAGAAATTGTTACTGTAGAAGAAGATGGCAAGGAACCGGAAACCACAGTTACGGTTCAGGAACTTCCGGAAGATGAAGTTCACTTCTTGGAAAGACCTGAATTTAGGAAACCTGAATACATTGAAGAAATGCCGGAACAAGTCCAAGTTACAGAAGTTGTTTCGAGGGATGGAACCAGCAAAAAGAAAGTGGTGAAAAAGCGTGTAATCAAGAAACGTACTGGTGGCAAACAAGAAACTACAGAAATTGTTACTGTAGAAGAAGATGGCAAGGAACCGGAAACCACAGTTACGGTTCAGGAACTTCCGGAAGATGAAGTTCACTTCTTGGAAAGACCTGAATTTAGGAAACCTGAATACATTGAAGAAATGCCGGAACAAGTCCAAGTTACAGAAGTTGTTTCGAGGGATGGAACCAGCAAAAAGAAAGTGGTGAAAAAGCGTGTAATCAAGAAACGTACTGGTGGCAAACAAGAAACTACAGAAATTGTTACTGTAGAAGAAGATGGCAAGGAACCGGAAACCACAGTTACGGTTCAGGAACTTCCGGAAGATGAAGTTCACTTCTTGGAAAGACCTGAATTTAGGAAACCTGAATACATTGAAGAAATGCCGGAACAAGTCCAAGTTACAGAAGTTGTTTCGAGGGATGGAACCAGCAAAAAGAAAGTGGTGAAAAAGCGTGTAATCAAGAAACGTACTGGTGGCAAACAAGAAACTACAGAAATTGTTACTGTAGAAGAAGATGGCAAGGAACCGGAAACCACAGTTACGGTTCAGGAACTTCCGGAAGATGAAGTTCACTTCTTGGAAAGACCTGAATTTAGGAAACCTGAATACATTGAAGAAATGCCGGAACAAGTCCAAGTTACAGAAGTTGTTTCGAGGGATGGAACCAGCAAAAAGAAAGTGGTGAAAAAGCGTGTAATCAAGAAACGTACTGGTGGCAAACAAGAAACTACAGAAATTGTTACTGTAGAAGAAGATGGCAAGGAACCGGAAACCACAGTTACGGTTCAGGAACTTCCGGAAGATGAAGTTCACTTCTTGGAAAGACCTGAATTTAGGAAACCTGAATACATTGAAGAAATGCCGGAACAAGTCCAAGTTACAGAAGTTGTTTCGAGGGATGGAACCAGCAAAAAGAAAGTGGTGAAAAAGCGTGTAATCAAGAAACGTACTGGTGGCAAACAAGAAACTACAGAAATTGTTACTGTAGAAGAAGATGGCAAGGAACCGGAAACCACAGTTACGGTTCAGGAACTTCCGGAAGATGAAGTTCACTTCTTGGAAAGACCTGAATTTAGGAAACCTGAATACATTGAAGAAATGCCGGAACAAGTCCAAGTTACAGAAGTTGTTTCGAGGGATGGAACCAGCAAAAAGAAAGTGGTGAAAAAGCGTGTAATCAAGAAACGTACTGGTGGCAAACAAGAAACTACAGAAATTGTTACTGTAGAAGAAGATGGCAAGGAACCGGAAACCACAGTTACGGTTCAGGAACTTCCGGAAGATGAAGTTCACTTCTTGGAAAGACCTGAATTTAGGAAACCTGAATACATTGAAGAAATGCCGGAACAAGTCCAAGTTACAGAAGTTGTTTCGAGGGATGGAACCAGCAAAAAGAAAGTGGTGAAAAAGCGTGTAATCAAGAAACGTACTGGTGGCAAACAAGAAACTACAGAAATTGTTACTGTAGAAGAAGATGGCAAGGAACCGGAAACCACAGTTACGGTTCAGGAACTTCCGGAAGATGAAGTTCACTTCTTGGAAAGACCTGAATTTAGGAAACCTGAATACATTGAAGAAATGCCGGAACAAGTCCAAGTTACAGAAGTTGTTTCGAGGGATGGAACCAGCAAAAAGAAAGTGGTGAAAAAGCGTGTAATCAAGAAACGTACTGGTGGCAAACAAGAAACTACAGAAATTGTTACTGTAGAAGAAGATGGCAAGGAACCGGAAACCACAGTTACGGTTCAGGAACTTCCGGAAGATGAAGTTCACTTCTTGGAAAGACCTGAATTTAGGAAACCTGAATACATTGAAGAAATGCCGGAACAAGTCCAAGTTACAGAAGTTGTTTCGAGGGATGGAACCAGCAAAAAGAAAGTGGTGAAAAAGCGTGTAATCAAGAAACGTACTGGTGGCAAACAAGAAACTACAGAAATTGTTACTGTAGAAGAAGATGGCAAGGAACCGGAAACCACAGTTACGGTTCAGGAACTTCCGGAAGATGAAGTTCACTTCTTGGAAAGACCTGAATTTAGGAAACCTGAATACATTGAAGAAATGCCGGAACAAGTCCAAGTTACAGAAGTTGTTTCGAGGGATGGAACCAGCAAAAAGAAAGTGGTGAAAAAGCGTGTAATCAAGAAACGTACTGGTGGCAAACAAGAAACTACAGAAATTGTTACTGTAGAAGAAGATGGCAAGGAACCGGAAACCACAGTTACGGTTCAGGAACTTCCGGAAGATGAAGTTCACTTCTTGGAAAGACCTGAATTTAGGAAACCTGAATACATTGAAGAAATGCCGGAACAAGTCCAAGTTACAGAAGTTGTTTCGAGGGATGGAACCAGCAAAAAGAAAGTGGTGAAAAAGCGTGTAATCAAGAAACGTACTGGTGGCAAACAAGAAACTACAGAAATTGTTACTGTAGAAGAAGATGGCAAGGAACCGGAAACCACAGTTACGGTTCAGGAACTTCCGGAAGATGAAGTTCACTTCTTGGAAAGACCTGAATTTAGGAAACCTGAATACATTGAAGAAATGCCGGAACAAGTCCAAGTTACAGAAGTTGTTTCGAGGGATGGAACCAGCAAAAAGAAAGTGGTGAAAAAGCGTGTAATCAAGAAACGTACTGGTGGCAAACAAGAAACTACAGAAATTGTTACTGTAGAAGAAGATGGCAAGGAACCGGAAACCACAGTTACGGTTCAGGAACTTCCGGAAGATGAAGTTCACTTCTTGGAAAGACCTGAATTTAGGAAACCTGAATACATTGAAGAAATGCCGGAACAAGTCCAAGTTACAGAAGTTGTTTCGAGGGATGGAACCAGCAAAAAGAAAGTGGTGAAAAAGCGTGTAATCAAGAAACGTACTGGTGGCAAACAAGAAACTACAGAAATTGTTACTGTAGAAGAAGATGGCAAGGAACCGGAAACCACAGTTACGGTTCAGGAACTTCCGGAAGATGAAGTTCACTTCTTGGAAAGACCTGAATTTAGGAAACCTGAATACATTGAAGAAATGCCGGAACAAGTCCAAGTTACAGAAGTTGTTTCGAGGGATGGAACCAGCAAAAAGAAAGTGGTGAAAAAGCGTGTAATCAAGAAACGTACTGGTGGCAAACAAGAAACTACAGAAATTGTTACTGTAGAAGAAGATGGCAAGGAACCGGAAACCACAGTTACGGTTCAGGAACTTCCGGAAGATGAAGTTCACTTCTTGGAAAGACCTGAATTTAGGAAACCTGAATACATTGAAGAAATGCCGGAACAAGTCCAAGTTACAGAAGTTGTTTCGAGGGATGGAACCAGCAAAAAGAAAGTGGTGAAAAAGCGTGTAATCAAGAAACGTACTGGTGGCAAACAAGAAACTACAGAAATTGTTACTGTAGAAGAAGATGGCAAGGAACCGGAAACCACAGTTACGGTTCAGGAACTTCCGGAAGATGAAGTTCACTTCTTGGAAAGACCTGAATTTAGGAAACCTGAATACATTGAAGAAATGCCGGAACAAGTCCAAGTTACAGAAGTTGTTTCGAGGGATGGAACCAGCAAAAAGAAAGTGGTGAAAAAGCGTGTAATCAAGAAACGTACTGGTGGCAAACAAGAAACTACAGAAATTGTTACTGTAGAAGAAGATGGCAAGGAACCGGAAACCACAGTTACGGTTCAGGAACTTCCGGAAGATGAAGTTCACTTCTTGGAAAGACCTGAATTTAGGAAACCTGAATACATTGAAGAAATGCCGGAACAAGTCCAAGTTACAGAAGTTGTTTCGAGGGATGGAACCAGCAAAAAGAAAGTGGTGAAAAAGCGTGTAATCAAGAAACGTACTGGTGGCAAACAAGAAACTACAGAAATTGTTACTGTAGAAGAAGATGGCAAGGAACCGGAAACCACAGTTACGGTTCAGGAACTTCCGGAAGATGAAGTTCACTTCTTGGAAAGACCTGAATTTAGGAAACCTGAATACATTGAAGAAATGCCGGAACAAGTCCAAGTTACAGAAGTTGTTTCGAGGGATGGAACCAGCAAAAAGAAAGTGGTGAAAAAGCGTGTAATCAAGAAACGTACTGGTGGCAAACAAGAAACTACAGAAATTGTTACTGTAGAAGAAGATGGCAAGGAACCGGAAACCACAGTTACGGTTCAGGAACTTCCGGAAGATGAAGTTCACTTCTTGGAAAGACCTGAATTTAGGAAACCTGAATACATTGAAGAAATGCCGGAACAAGTCCAAGTTACAGAAGTTGTTTCGAGGGATGGAACCAGCAAAAAGAAAGTGGTGAAAAAGCGTGTAATCAAGAAACGTACTGGTGGCAAACAAGAAACTACAGAAATTGTTACTGTAGAAGAAGATGGCAAGGAACCGGAAACCACAGTTACGGTTCAGGAACTTCCGGAAGATGAAGTTCACTTCTTGGAAAGACCTGAATTTAGGAAACCTGAATACATTGAAGAAATGCCGGAACAAGTCCAAGTTACAGAAGTTGTTTCGAGGGATGGAACCAGCAAAAAGAAAGTGGTGAAAAAGCGTGTAATCAAGAAACGTACTGGTGGCAAACAAGAAACTACAGAAATTGTTACTGTAGAAGAAGATGGCAAGGAACCGGAAACCACAGTTACGGTTCAGGAACTTCCGGAAGATGAAGTTCACTTCTTGGAAAGACCTGAATTTAGGAAACCTGAATACATTGAAGAAATGCCGGAACAAGTCCAAGTTACAGAAGTTGTTTCGAGGGATGGAACCAGCAAAAAGAAAGTGGTGAAAAAGCGTGTAATCAAGAAACGTACTGGTGGCAAACAAGAAACTACAGAAATTGTTACTGTAGAAGAAGATGGCAAGGAACCGGAAACCACAGTTACGGTTCAGGAACTTCCGGAAGATGAAGTTCACTTCTTGGAAAGACCTGAATTTAGGAAACCTGAATACATTGAAGAAATGCCGGAACAAGTCCAAGTTACAGAAGTTGTTTCGAGGGATGGAACCAGCAAAAAGAAAGTGGTGAAAAAGCGTGTAATCAAGAAACGTACTGGTGGCAAACAAGAAACTACAGAAATTGTTACTGTAGAAGAAGATGGCAAGGAACCGGAAACCACAGTTACGGTTCAGGAACTTCCGGAAGATGAAGTTCACTTCTTGGAAAGACCTGAATTTAGGAAACCTGAATACATTGAAGAAATGCCGGAACAAGTCCAAGTTACAGAAGTTGTTTCGAGGGATGGAACCAGCAAAAAGAAAGTGGTGAAAAAGCGTGTAATCAAGAAACGTACTGGTGGCAAACAAGAAACTACAGAAATTGTTACTGTAGAAGAAGATGGCAAGGAACCGGAAACCACAGTTACGGTTCAGGAACTTCCGGAAGATGAAGTTCACTTCTTGGAAAGACCTGAATTTAGGAAACCTGAATACATTGAAGAAATGCCGGAACAAGTCCAAGTTACAGAAGTTGTTTCGAGGGATGGAACCAGCAAAAAGAAAGTGGTGAAAAAGCGTGTAATCAAGAAACGTACTGGTGGCAAACAAGAAACTACAGAAATTGTTACTGTAGAAGAAGATGGCAAGGAACCGGAAACCACAGTTACGGTTCAGGAACTTCCGGAAGATGAAGTTCACTTCTTGGAAAGACCTGAATTTAGGAAACCTGAATACATTGAAGAAATGCCGGAACAAGTCCAAGTTACAGAAGTTGTTTCGAGGGATGGAACCAGCAAAAAGAAAGTGGTGAAAAAGCGTGTAATCAAGAAACGTACTGGTGGCAAACAAGAAACTACAGAAATTGTTACTGTAGAAGAAGATGGCAAGGAACCGGAAACCACAGTTACGGTTCAGGAACTTCCGGAAGATGAAGTTCACTTCTTGGAAAGACCTGAATTTAGGAAACCTGAATACATTGAAGAAATGCCGGAACAAGTCCAAGTTACAGAAGTTGTTTCGAGGGATGGAACCAGCAAAAAGAAAGTGGTGAAAAAGCGTGTAATCAAGAAACGTACTGGTGGCAAACAAGAAACTACAGAAATTGTTACTGTAGAAGAAGATGGCAAGGAACCGGAAACCACAGTTACGGTTCAGGAACTTCCGGAAGATGAAGTTCACTTCTTGGAAAGACCTGAATTTAGGAAACCTGAATACATTGAAGAAATGCCGGAACAAGTCCAAGTTACAGAAGTTGTTTCGAGGGATGGAACCAGCAAAAAGAAAGTGGTGAAAAAGCGTGTAATCAAGAAACGTACTGGTGGCAAACAAGAAACTACAGAAATTGTTACTGTAGAAGAAGATGGCAAGGAACCGGAAACCACAGTTACGGTTCAGGAACTTCCGGAAGATGAAGTTCACTTCTTGGAAAGACCTGAATTTAGGAAACCTGAATACATTGAAGAAATGCCGGAACAAGTCCAAGTTACAGAAGTTGTTTCGAGGGATGGAACCAGCAAAAAGAAAGTGGTGAAAAAGCGTGTAATCAAGAAACGTACTGGTGGCAAACAAGAAACTACAGAAATTGTTACTGTAGAAGAAGATGGCAAGGAACCGGAAACCACAGTTACGGTTCAGGAACTTCCGGAAGATGAAGTTCACTTCTTGGAAAGACCTGAATTTAGGAAACCTGAATACATTGAAGAAATGCCGGAACAAGTCCAAGTTACAGAAGTTGTTTCGAGGGATGGAACCAGCAAAAAGAAAGTGGTGAAAAAGCGTGTAATCAAGAAACGTACTGGTGGCAAACAAGAAACTACAGAAATTGTTACTGTAGAAGAAGATGGCAAGGAACCGGAAACCACAGTTACGGTTCAGGAACTTCCGGAAGATGAAGTTCACTTCTTGGAAAGACCTGAATTTAGGAAACCTGAATACATTGAAGAAATGCCGGAACAAGTCCAAGTTACAGAAGTTGTTTCGAGGGATGGAACCAGCAAAAAGAAAGTGGTGAAAAAGCGTGTAATCAAGAAACGTACTGGTGGCAAACAAGAAACTACAGAAATTGTTACTGTAGAAGAAGATGGCAAGGAACCGGAAACCACAGTTACGGTTCAGGAACTTCCGGAAGATGAAGTTCACTTCTTGGAAAGACCTGAATTTAGGAAACCTGAATACATTGAAGAAATGCCGGAACAAGTCCAAGTTACAGAAGTTGTTTCGAGGGATGGAACCAGCAAAAAGAAAGTGGTGAAAAAGCGTGTAATCAAGAAACGTACTGGTGGCAAACAAGAAACTACAGAAATTGTTACTGTAGAAGAAGATGGCAAGGAACCGGAAACCACAGTTACGGTTCAGGAACTTCCGGAAGATGAAGTTCACTTCTTGGAAAGACCTGAATTTAGGAAACCTGAATACATTGAAGAAATGCCGGAACAAGTCCAAGTTACAGAAGTTGTTTCGAGGGATGGAACCAGCAAAAAGAAAGTGGTGAAAAAGCGTGTAATCAAGAAACGTACTGGTGGCAAACAAGAAACTACAGAAATTGTTACTGTAGAAGAAGATGGCAAGGAACCGGAAACCACAGTTACGGTTCAGGAACTTCCGGAAGATGAAGTTCACTTCTTGGAAAGACCTGAATTTAGGAAACCTGAATACATTGAAGAAATGCCGGAACAAGTCCAAGTTACAGAAGTTGTTTCGAGGGATGGAACCAGCAAAAAGAAAGTGGTGAAAAAGCGTGTAATCAAGAAACGTACTGGTGGCAAACAAGAAACTACAGAAATTGTTACTGTAGAAGAAGATGGCAAGGAACCGGAAACCACAGTTACGGTTCAGGAACTTCCGGAAGATGAAGTTCACTTCTTGGAAAGACCTGAATTTAGGAAACCTGAATACATTGAAGAAATGCCGGAACAAGTCCAAGTTACAGAAGTTGTTTCGAGGGATGGAACCAGCAAAAAGAAAGTGGTGAAAAAGCGTGTAATCAAGAAACGTACTGGTGGCAAACAAGAAACTACAGAAATTGTTACTGTAGAAGAAGATGGCAAGGAACCGGAAACCACAGTTACGGTTCAGGAACTTCCGGAAGATGAAGTTCACTTCTTGGAAAGACCTGAATTTAGGAAACCTGAATACATTGAAGAAATGCCGGAACAAGTCCAAGTTACAGAAGTTGTTTCGAGGGATGGAACCAGCAAAAAGAAAGTGGTGAAAAAGCGTGTAATCAAGAAACGTACTGGTGGCAAACAAGAAACTACAGAAATTGTTACTGTAGAAGAAGATGGCAAGGAACCGGAAACCACAGTTACGGTTCAGGAACTTCCGGAAGATGAAGTTCACTTCTTGGAAAGACCTGAATTTAGGAAACCTGAATACATTGAAGAAATGCCGGAACAAGTCCAAGTTACAGAAGTTGTTTCGAGGGATGGAACCAGCAAAAAGAAAGTGGTGAAAAAGCGTGTAATCAAGAAACGTACTGGTGGCAAACAAGAAACTACAGAAATTGTTACTGTAGAAGAAGATGGCAAGGAACCGGAAACCACAGTTACGGTTCAGGAACTTCCGGAAGATGAAGTTCACTTCTTGGAAAGACCTGAATTTAGGAAACCTGAATACATTGAAGAAATGCCGGAACAAGTCCAAGTTACAGAAGTTGTTTCGAGGGATGGAACCAGCAAAAAGAAAGTGGTGAAAAAGCGTGTAATCAAGAAACGTACTGGTGGCAAACAAGAAACTACAGAAATTGTTACTGTAGAAGAAGATGGCAAGGAACCGGAAACCACAGTTACGGTTCAGGAACTTCCGGAAGATGAAGTTCACTTCTTGGAAAGACCTGAATTTAGGAAACCTGAATACATTGAAGAAATGCCGGAACAAGTCCAAGTTACAGAAGTTGTTTCGAGGGATGGAACCAGCAAAAAGAAAGTGGTGAAAAAGCGTGTAATCAAGAAACGTACTGGTGGCAAACAAGAAACTACAGAAATTGTTACTGTAGAAGAAGATGGCAAGGAACCGGAAACCACAGTTACGGTTCAGGAACTTCCGGAAGATGAAGTTCACTTCTTGGAAAGACCTGAATTTAGGAAACCTGAATACATTGAAGAAATGCCGGAACAAGTCCAAGTTACAGAAGTTGTTTCGAGGGATGGAACCAGCAAAAAGAAAGTGGTGAAAAAGCGTGTAATCAAGAAACGTACTGGTGGCAAACAAGAAACTACAGAAATTGTTACTGTAGAAGAAGATGGCAAGGAACCGGAAACCACAGTTACGGTTCAGGAACTTCCGGAAGATGAAGTTCACTTCTTGGAAAGACCTGAATTTAGGAAACCTGAATACATTGAAGAAATGCCGGAACAAGTCCAAGTTACAGAAGTTGTTTCGAGGGATGGAACCAGCAAAAAGAAAGTGGTGAAAAAGCGTGTAATCAAGAAACGTACTGGTGGCAAACAAGAAACTACAGAAATTGTTACTGTAGAAGAAGATGGCAAGGAACCGGAAACCACAGTTACGGTTCAGGAACTTCCGGAAGATGAAGTTCACTTCTTGGAAAGACCTGAATTTAGGAAACCTGAATACATTGAAGAAATGCCGGAACAAGTCCAAGTTACAGAAGTTGTTTCGAGGGATGGAACCAGCAAAAAGAAAGTGGTGAAAAAGCGTGTAATCAAGAAACGTACTGGTGGCAAACAAGAAACTACAGAAATTGTTACTGTAGAAGAAGATGGCAAGGAACCGGAAACCACAGTTACGGTTCAGGAACTTCCGGAAGATGAAGTTCACTTCTTGGAAAGACCTGAATTTAGGAAACCTGAATACATTGAAGAAATGCCGGAACAAGTCCAAGTTACAGAAGTTGTTTCGAGGGATGGAACCAGCAAAAAGAAAGTGGTGAAAAAGCGTGTAATCAAGAAACGTACTGGTGGCAAACAAGAAACTACAGAAATTGTTACTGTAGAAGAAGATGGCAAGGAACCGGAAACCACAGTTACGGTTCAGGAACTTCCGGAAGATGAAGTTCACTTCTTGGAAAGACCTGAATTTAGGAAACCTGAATACATTGAAGAAATGCCGGAACAAGTCCAAGTTACAGAAGTTGTTTCGAGGGATGGAACCAGCAAAAAGAAAGTGGTGAAAAAGCGTGTAATCAAGAAACGTACTGGTGGCAAACAAGAAACTACAGAAATTGTTACTGTAGAAGAAGATGGCAAGGAACCGGAAACCACAGTTACGGTTCAGGAACTTCCGGAAGATGAAGTTCACTTCTTGGAAAGACCTGAATTTAGGAAACCTGAATACATTGAAGAAATGCCGGAACAAGTCCAAGTTACAGAAGTTGTTTCGAGGGATGGAACCAGCAAAAAGAAAGTGGTGAAAAAGCGTGTAATCAAGAAACGTACTGGTGGCAAACAAGAAACTACAGAAATTGTTACTGTAGAAGAAGATGGCAAGGAACCGGAAACCACAGTTACGGTTCAGGAACTTCCGGAAGATGAAGTTCACTTCTTGGAAAGACCTGAATTTAGGAAACCTGAATACATTGAAGAAATGCCGGAACAAGTCCAAGTTACAGAAGTTGTTTCGAGGGATGGAACCAGCAAAAAGAAAGTGGTGAAAAAGCGTGTAATCAAGAAACGTACTGGTGGCAAACAAGAAACTACAGAAATTGTTACTGTAGAAGAAGATGGCAAGGAACCGGAAACCACAGTTACGGTTCAGGAACTTCCGGAAGATGAAGTTCACTTCTTGGAAAGACCTGAATTTAGGAAACCTGAATACATTGAAGAAATGCCGGAACAAGTCCAAGTTACAGAAGTTGTTTCGAGGGATGGAACCAGCAAAAAGAAAGTGGTGAAAAAGCGTGTAATCAAGAAACGTACTGGTGGCAAACAAGAAACTACAGAAATTGTTACTGTAGAAGAAGATGGCAAGGAACCGGAAACCACAGTTACGGTTCAGGAACTTCCGGAAGATGAAGTTCACTTCTTGGAAAGACCTGAATTTAGGAAACCTGAATACATTGAAGAAATGCCGGAACAAGTCCAAGTTACAGAAGTTGTTTCGAGGGATGGAACCAGCAAAAAGAAAGTGGTGAAAAAGCGTGTAATCAAGAAACGTACTGGTGGCAAACAAGAAACTACAGAAATTGTTACTGTAGAAGAAGATGGCAAGGAACCGGAAACCACAGTTACGGTTCAGGAACTTCCGGAAGATGAAGTTCACTTCTTGGAAAGACCTGAATTTAGGAAACCTGAATACATTGAAGAAATGCCGGAACAAGTCCAAGTTACAGAAGTTGTTTCGAGGGATGGAACCAGCAAAAAGAAAGTGGTGAAAAAGCGTGTAATCAAGAAACGTACTGGTGGCAAACAAGAAACTACAGAAATTGTTACTGTAGAAGAAGATGGCAAGGAACCGGAAACCACAGTTACGGTTCAGGAACTTCCGGAAGATGAAGTTCACTTCTTGGAAAGACCTGAATTTAGGAAACCTGAATACATTGAAGAAATGCCGGAACAAGTCCAAGTTACAGAAGTTGTTTCGAGGGATGGAACCAGCAAAAAGAAAGTGGTGAAAAAGCGTGTAATCAAGAAACGTACTGGTGGCAAACAAGAAACTACAGAAATTGTTACTGTAGAAGAAGATGGCAAGGAACCGGAAACCACAGTTACGGTTCAGGAACTTCCGGAAGATGAAGTTCACTTCTTGGAAAGACCTGAATTTAGGAAACCTGAATACATTGAAGAAATGCCGGAACAAGTCCAAGTTACAGAAGTTGTTTCGAGGGATGGAACCAGCAAAAAGAAAGTGGTGAAAAAGCGTGTAATCAAGAAACGTACTGGTGGCAAACAAGAAACTACAGAAATTGTTACTGTAGAAGAAGATGGCAAGGAACCGGAAACCACAGTTACGGTTCAGGAACTTCCGGAAGATGAAGTTCACTTCTTGGAAAGACCTGAATTTAGGAAACCTGAATACATTGAAGAAATGCCGGAACAAGTCCAAGTTACAGAAGTTGTTTCGAGGGATGGAACCAGCAAAAAGAAAGTGGTGAAAAAGCGTGTAATCAAGAAACGTACTGGTGGCAAACAAGAAACTACAGAAATTGTTACTGTAGAAGAAGATGGCAAGGAACCGGAAACCACAGTTACGGTTCAGGAACTTCCGGAAGATGAAGTTCACTTCTTGGAAAGACCTGAATTTAGGAAACCTGAATACATTGAAGAAATGCCGGAACAAGTCCAAGTTACAGAAGTTGTTTCGAGGGATGGAACCAGCAAAAAGAAAGTGGTGAAAAAGCGTGTAATCAAGAAACGTACTGGTGGCAAACAAGAAACTACAGAAATTGTTACTGTAGAAGAAGATGGCAAGGAACCGGAAACCACAGTTACGGTTCAGGAACTTCCGGAAGATGAAGTTCACTTCTTGGAAAGACCTGAATTTAGGAAACCTGAATACATTGAAGAAATGCCGGAACAAGTCCAAGTTACAGAAGTTGTTTCGAGGGATGGAACCAGCAAAAAGAAAGTGGTGAAAAAGCGTGTAATCAAGAAACGTACTGGTGGCAAACAAGAAACTACAGAAATTGTTACTGTAGAAGAAGATGGCAAGGAACCGGAAACCACAGTTACGGTTCAGGAACTTCCGGAAGATGAAGTTCACTTCTTGGAAAGACCTGAATTTAGGAAACCTGAATACATTGAAGAAATGCCGGAACAAGTCCAAGTTACAGAAGTTGTTTCGAGGGATGGAACCAGCAAAAAGAAAGTGGTGAAAAAGCGTGTAATCAAGAAACGTACTGGTGGCAAACAAGAAACTACAGAAATTGTTACTGTAGAAGAAGATGGCAAGGAACCGGAAACCACAGTTACGGTTCAGGAACTTCCGGAAGATGAAGTTCACTTCTTGGAAAGACCTGAATTTAGGAAACCTGAATACATTGAAGAAATGCCGGAACAAGTCCAAGTTACAGAAGTTGTTTCGAGGGATGGAACCAGCAAAAAGAAAGTGGTGAAAAAGCGTGTAATCAAGAAACGTACTGGTGGCAAACAAGAAACTACAGAAATTGTTACTGTAGAAGAAGATGGCAAGGAACCGGAAACCACAGTTACGGTTCAGGAACTTCCGGAAGATGAAGTTCACTTCTTGGAAAGACCTGAATTTAGGAAACCTGAATACATTGAAGAAATGCCGGAACAAGTCCAAGTTACAGAAGTTGTTTCGAGGGATGGAACCAGCAAAAAGAAAGTGGTGAAAAAGCGTGTAATCAAGAAACGTACTGGTGGCAAACAAGAAACTACAGAAATTGTTACTGTAGAAGAAGATGGCAAGGAACCGGAAACCACAGTTACGGTTCAGGAACTTCCGGAAGATGAAGTTCACTTCTTGGAAAGACCTGAATTTAGGAAACCTGAATACATTGAAGAAATGCCGGAACAAGTCCAAGTTACAGAAGTTGTTTCGAGGGATGGAACCAGCAAAAAGAAAGTGGTGAAAAAGCGTGTAATCAAGAAACGTACTGGTGGCAAACAAGAAACTACAGAAATTGTTACTGTAGAAGAAGATGGCAAGGAACCGGAAACCACAGTTACGGTTCAGGAACTTCCGGAAGATGAAGTTCACTTCTTGGAAAGACCTGAATTTAGGAAACCTGAATACATTGAAGAAATGCCGGAACAAGTCCAAGTTACAGAAGTTGTTTCGAGGGATGGAACCAGCAAAAAGAAAGTGGTGAAAAAGCGTGTAATCAAGAAACGTACTGGTGGCAAACAAGAAACTACAGAAATTGTTACTGTAGAAGAAGATGGCAAGGAACCGGAAACCACAGTTACGGTTCAGGAACTTCCGGAAGATGAAGTTCACTTCTTGGAAAGACCTGAATTTAGGAAACCTGAATACATTGAAGAAATGCCGGAACAAGTCCAAGTTACAGAAGTTGTTTCGAGGGATGGAACCAGCAAAAAGAAAGTGGTGAAAAAGCGTGTAATCAAGAAACGTACTGGTGGCAAACAAGAAACTACAGAAATTGTTACTGTAGAAGAAGATGGCAAGGAACCGGAAACCACAGTTACGGTTCAGGAACTTCCGGAAGATGAAGTTCACTTCTTGGAAAGACCTGAATTTAGGAAACCTGAATACATTGAAGAAATGCCGGAACAAGTCCAAGTTACAGAAGTTGTTTCGAGGGATGGAACCAGCAAAAAGAAAGTGGTGAAAAAGCGTGTAATCAAGAAACGTACTGGTGGCAAACAAGAAACTACAGAAATTGTTACTGTAGAAGAAGATGGCAAGGAACCGGAAACCACAGTTACGGTTCAGGAACTTCCGGAAGATGAAGTTCACTTCTTGGAAAGACCTGAATTTAGGAAACCTGAATACATTGAAGAAATGCCGGAACAAGTCCAAGTTACAGAAGTTGTTTCGAGGGATGGAACCAGCAAAAAGAAAGTGGTGAAAAAGCGTGTAATCAAGAAACGTACTGGTGGCAAACAAGAAACTACAGAAATTGTTACTGTAGAAGAAGATGGCAAGGAACCGGAAACCACAGTTACGGTTCAGGAACTTCCGGAAGATGAAGTTCACTTCTTGGAAAGACCTGAATTTAGGAAACCTGAATACATTGAAGAAATGCCGGAACAAGTCCAAGTTACAGAAGTTGTTTCGAGGGATGGAACCAGCAAAAAGAAAGTGGTGAAAAAGCGTGTAATCAAGAAACGTACTGGTGGCAAACAAGAAACTACAGAAATTGTTACTGTAGAAGAAGATGGCAAGGAACCGGAAACCACAGTTACGGTTCAGGAACTTCCGGAAGATGAAGTTCACTTCTTGGAAAGACCTGAATTTAGGAAACCTGAATACATTGAAGAAATGCCGGAACAAGTCCAAGTTACAGAAGTTGTTTCGAGGGATGGAACCAGCAAAAAGAAAGTGGTGAAAAAGCGTGTAATCAAGAAACGTACTGGTGGCAAACAAGAAACTACAGAAATTGTTACTGTAGAAGAAGATGGCAAGGAACCGGAAACCACAGTTACGGTTCAGGAACTTCCGGAAGATGAAGTTCACTTCTTGGAAAGACCTGAATTTAGGAAACCTGAATACATTGAAGAAATGCCGGAACAAGTCCAAGTTACAGAAGTTGTTTCGAGGGATGGAACCAGCAAAAAGAAAGTGGTGAAAAAGCGTGTAATCAAGAAACGTACTGGTGGCAAACAAGAAACTACAGAAATTGTTACTGTAGAAGAAGATGGCAAGGAACCGGAAACCACAGTTACGGTTCAGGAACTTCCGGAAGATGAAGTTCACTTCTTGGAAAGACCTGAATTTAGGAAACCTGAATACATTGAAGAAATGCCGGAACAAGTCCAAGTTACAGAAGTTGTTTCGAGGGATGGAACCAGCAAAAAGAAAGTGGTGAAAAAGCGTGTAATCAAGAAACGTACTGGTGGCAAACAAGAAACTACAGAAATTGTTACTGTAGAAGAAGATGGCAAGGAACCGGAAACCACAGTTACGGTTCAGGAACTTCCGGAAGATGAAGTTCACTTCTTGGAAAGACCTGAATTTAGGAAACCTGAATACATTGAAGAAATGCCGGAACAAGTCCAAGTTACAGAAGTTGTTTCGAGGGATGGAACCAGCAAAAAGAAAGTGGTGAAAAAGCGTGTAATCAAGAAACGTACTGGTGGCAAACAAGAAACTACAGAAATTGTTACTGTAGAAGAAGATGGCAAGGAACCGGAAACCACAGTTACGGTTCAGGAACTTCCGGAAGATGAAGTTCACTTCTTGGAAAGACCTGAATTTAGGAAACCTGAATACATTGAAGAAATGCCGGAACAAGTCCAAGTTACAGAAGTTGTTTCGAGGGATGGAACCAGCAAAAAGAAAGTGGTGAAAAAGCGTGTAATCAAGAAACGTACTGGTGGCAAACAAGAAACTACAGAAATTGTTACTGTAGAAGAAGATGGCAAGGAACCGGAAACCACAGTTACGGTTCAGGAACTTCCGGAAGATGAAGTTCACTTCTTGGAAAGACCTGAATTTAGGAAACCTGAATACATTGAAGAAATGCCGGAACAAGTCCAAGTTACAGAAGTTGTTTCGAGGGATGGAACCAGCAAAAAGAAAGTGGTGAAAAAGCGTGTAATCAAGAAACGTACTGGTGGCAAACAAGAAACTACAGAAATTGTTACTGTAGAAGAAGATGGCAAGGAACCGGAAACCACAGTTACGGTTCAGGAACTTCCGGAAGATGAAGTTCACTTCTTGGAAAGACCTGAATTTAGGAAACCTGAATACATTGAAGAAATGCCGGAACAAGTCCAAGTTACAGAAGTTGTTTCGAGGGATGGAACCAGCAAAAAGAAAGTGGTGAAAAAGCGTGTAATCAAGAAACGTACTGGTGGCAAACAAGAAACTACAGAAATTGTTACTGTAGAAGAAGATGGCAAGGAACCGGAAACCACAGTTACGGTTCAGGAACTTCCGGAAGATGAAGTTCACTTCTTGGAAAGACCTGAATTTAGGAAACCTGAATACATTGAAGAAATGCCGGAACAAGTCCAAGTTACAGAAGTTGTTTCGAGGGATGGAACCAGCAAAAAGAAAGTGGTGAAAAAGCGTGTAATCAAGAAACGTACTGGTGGCAAACAAGAAACTACAGAAATTGTTACTGTAGAAGAAGATGGCAAGGAACCGGAAACCACAGTTACGGTTCAGGAACTTCCGGAAGATGAAGTTCACTTCTTGGAAAGACCTGAATTTAGGAAACCTGAATACATTGAAGAAATGCCGGAACAAGTCCAAGTTACAGAAGTTGTTTCGAGGGATGGAACCAGCAAAAAGAAAGTGGTGAAAAAGCGTGTAATCAAGAAACGTACTGGTGGCAAACAAGAAACTACAGAAATTGTTACTGTAGAAGAAGATGGCAAGGAACCGGAAACCACAGTTACGGTTCAGGAACTTCCGGAAGATGAAGTTCACTTCTTGGAAAGACCTGAATTTAGGAAACCTGAATACATTGAAGAAATGCCGGAACAAGTCCAAGTTACAGAAGTTGTTTCGAGGGATGGAACCAGCAAAAAGAAAGTGGTGAAAAAGCGTGTAATCAAGAAACGTACTGGTGGCAAACAAGAAACTACAGAAATTGTTACTGTAGAAGAAGATGGCAAGGAACCGGAAACCACAGTTACGGTTCAGGAACTTCCGGAAGATGAAGTTCACTTCTTGGAAAGACCTGAATTTAGGAAACCTGAATACATTGAAGAAATGCCGGAACAAGTCCAAGTTACAGAAGTTGTTTCGAGGGATGGAACCAGCAAAAAGAAAGTGGTGAAAAAGCGTGTAATCAAGAAACGTACTGGTGGCAAACAAGAAACTACAGAAATTGTTACTGTAGAAGAAGATGGCAAGGAACCGGAAACCACAGTTACGGTTCAGGAACTTCCGGAAGATGAAGTTCACTTCTTGGAAAGACCTGAATTTAGGAAACCTGAATACATTGAAGAAATGCCGGAACAAGTCCAAGTTACAGAAGTTGTTTCGAGGGATGGAACCAGCAAAAAGAAAGTGGTGAAAAAGCGTGTAATCAAGAAACGTACTGGTGGCAAACAAGAAACTACAGAAATTGTTACTGTAGAAGAAGATGGCAAGGAACCGGAAACCACAGTTACGGTTCAGGAACTTCCGGAAGATGAAGTTCACTTCTTGGAAAGACCTGAATTTAGGAAACCTGAATACATTGAAGAAATGCCGGAACAAGTCCAAGTTACAGAAGTTGTTTCGAGGGATGGAACCAGCAAAAAGAAAGTGGTGAAAAAGCGTGTAATCAAGAAACGTACTGGTGGCAAACAAGAAACTACAGAAATTGTTACTGTAGAAGAAGATGGCAAGGAACCGGAAACCACAGTTACGGTTCAGGAACTTCCGGAAGATGAAGTTCACTTCTTGGAAAGACCTGAATTTAGGAAACCTGAATACATTGAAGAAATGCCGGAACAAGTCCAAGTTACAGAAGTTGTTTCGAGGGATGGAACCAGCAAAAAGAAAGTGGTGAAAAAGCGTGTAATCAAGAAACGTACTGGTGGCAAACAAGAAACTACAGAAATTGTTACTGTAGAAGAAGATGGCAAGGAACCGGAAACCACAGTTACGGTTCAGGAACTTCCGGAAGATGAAGTTCACTTCTTGGAAAGACCTGAATTTAGGAAACCTGAATACATTGAAGAAATGCCGGAACAAGTCCAAGTTACAGAAGTTGTTTCGAGGGATGGAACCAGCAAAAAGAAAGTGGTGAAAAAGCGTGTAATCAAGAAACGTACTGGTGGCAAACAAGAAACTACAGAAATTGTTACTGTAGAAGAAGATGGCAAGGAACCGGAAACCACAGTTACGGTTCAGGAACTTCCGGAAGATGAAGTTCACTTCTTGGAAAGACCTGAATTTAGGAAACCTGAATACATTGAAGAAATGCCGGAACAAGTCCAAGTTACAGAAGTTGTTTCGAGGGATGGAACCAGCAAAAAGAAAGTGGTGAAAAAGCGTGTAATCAAGAAACGTACTGGTGGCAAACAAGAAACTACAGAAATTGTTACTGTAGAAGAAGATGGCAAGGAACCGGAAACCACAGTTACGGTTCAGGAACTTCCGGAAGATGAAGTTCACTTCTTGGAAAGACCTGAATTTAGGAAACCTGAATACATTGAAGAAATGCCGGAACAAGTCCAAGTTACAGAAGTTGTTTCGAGGGATGGAACCAGCAAAAAGAAAGTGGTGAAAAAGCGTGTAATCAAGAAACGTACTGGTGGCAAACAAGAAACTACAGAAATTGTTACTGTAGAAGAAGATGGCAAGGAACCGGAAACCACAGTTACGGTTCAGGAACTTCCGGAAGATGAAGTTCACTTCTTGGAAAGACCTGAATTTAGGAAACCTGAATACATTGAAGAAATGCCGGAACAAGTCCAAGTTACAGAAGTTGTTTCGAGGGATGGAACCAGCAAAAAGAAAGTGGTGAAAAAGCGTGTAATCAAGAAACGTACTGGTGGCAAACAAGAAACTACAGAAATTGTTACTGTAGAAGAAGATGGCAAGGAACCGGAAACCACAGTTACGGTTCAGGAACTTCCGGAAGATGAAGTTCACTTCTTGGAAAGACCTGAATTTAGGAAACCTGAATACATTGAAGAAATGCCGGAACAAGTCCAAGTTACAGAAGTTGTTTCGAGGGATGGAACCAGCAAAAAGAAAGTGGTGAAAAAGCGTGTAATCAAGAAACGTACTGGTGGCAAACAAGAAACTACAGAAATTGTTACTGTAGAAGAAGATGGCAAGGAACCGGAAACCACAGTTACGGTTCAGGAACTTCCGGAAGATGAAGTTCACTTCTTGGAAAGACCTGAATTTAGGAAACCTGAATACATTGAAGAAATGCCGGAACAAGTCCAAGTTACAGAAGTTGTTTCGAGGGATGGAACCAGCAAAAAGAAAGTGGTGAAAAAGCGTGTAATCAAGAAACGTACTGGTGGCAAACAAGAAACTACAGAAATTGTTACTGTAGAAGAAGATGGCAAGGAACCGGAAACCACAGTTACGGTTCAGGAACTTCCGGAAGATGAAGTTCACTTCTTGGAAAGACCTGAATTTAGGAAACCTGAATACATTGAAGAAATGCCGGAACAAGTCCAAGTTACAGAAGTTGTTTCGAGGGATGGAACCAGCAAAAAGAAAGTGGTGAAAAAGCGTGTAATCAAGAAACGTACTGGTGGCAAACAAGAAACTACAGAAATTGTTACTGTAGAAGAAGATGGCAAGGAACCGGAAACCACAGTTACGGTTCAGGAACTTCCGGAAGATGAAGTTCACTTCTTGGAAAGACCTGAATTTAGGAAACCTGAATACATTGAAGAAATGCCGGAACAAGTCCAAGTTACAGAAGTTGTTTCGAGGGATGGAACCAGCAAAAAGAAAGTGGTGAAAAAGCGTGTAATCAAGAAACGTACTGGTGGCAAACAAGAAACTACAGAAATTGTTACTGTAGAAGAAGATGGCAAGGAACCGGAAACCACAGTTACGGTTCAGGAACTTCCGGAAGATGAAGTTCACTTCTTGGAAAGACCTGAATTTAGGAAACCTGAATACATTGAAGAAATGCCGGAACAAGTCCAAGTTACAGAAGTTGTTTCGAGGGATGGAACCAGCAAAAAGAAAGTGGTGAAAAAGCGTGTAATCAAGAAACGTACTGGTGGCAAACAAGAAACTACAGAAATTGTTACTGTAGAAGAAGATGGCAAGGAACCGGAAACCACAGTTACGGTTCAGGAACTTCCGGAAGATGAAGTTCACTTCTTGGAAAGACCTGAATTTAGGAAACCTGAATACATTGAAGAAATGCCGGAACAAGTCCAAGTTACAGAAGTTGTTTCGAGGGATGGAACCAGCAAAAAGAAAGTGGTGAAAAAGCGTGTAATCAAGAAACGTACTGGTGGCAAACAAGAAACTACAGAAATTGTTACTGTAGAAGAAGATGGCAAGGAACCGGAAACCACAGTTACGGTTCAGGAACTTCCGGAAGATGAAGTTCACTTCTTGGAAAGACCTGAATTTAGGAAACCTGAATACATTGAAGAAATGCCGGAACAAGTCCAAGTTACAGAAGTTGTTTCGAGGGATGGAACCAGCAAAAAGAAAGTGGTGAAAAAGCGTGTAATCAAGAAACGTACTGGTGGCAAACAAGAAACTACAGAAATTGTTACTGTAGAAGAAGATGGCAAGGAACCGGAAACCACAGTTACGGTTCAGGAACTTCCGGAAGATGAAGTTCACTTCTTGGAAAGACCTGAATTTAGGAAACCTGAATACATTGAAGAAATGCCGGAACAAGTCCAAGTTACAGAAGTTGTTTCGAGGGATGGAACCAGCAAAAAGAAAGTGGTGAAAAAGCGTGTAATCAAGAAACGTACTGGTGGCAAACAAGAAACTACAGAAATTGTTACTGTAGAAGAAGATGGCAAGGAACCGGAAACCACAGTTACGGTTCAGGAACTTCCGGAAGATGAAGTTCACTTCTTGGAAAGACCTGAATTTAGGAAACCTGAATACATTGAAGAAATGCCGGAACAAGTCCAAGTTACAGAAGTTGTTTCGAGGGATGGAACCAGCAAAAAGAAAGTGGTGAAAAAGCGTGTAATCAAGAAACGTACTGGTGGCAAACAAGAAACTACAGAAATTGTTACTGTAGAAGAAGATGGCAAGGAACCGGAAACCACAGTTACGGTTCAGGAACTTCCGGAAGATGAAGTTCACTTCTTGGAAAGACCTGAATTTAGGAAACCTGAATACATTGAAGAAATGCCGGAACAAGTCCAAGTTACAGAAGTTGTTTCGAGGGATGGAACCAGCAAAAAGAAAGTGGTGAAAAAGCGTGTAATCAAGAAACGTACTGGTGGCAAACAAGAAACTACAGAAATTGTTACTGTAGAAGAAGATGGCAAGGAACCGGAAACCACAGTTACGGTTCAGGAACTTCCGGAAGATGAAGTTCACTTCTTGGAAAGACCTGAATTTAGGAAACCTGAATACATTGAAGAAATGCCGGAACAAGTCCAAGTTACAGAAGTTGTTTCGAGGGATGGAACCAGCAAAAAGAAAGTGGTGAAAAAGCGTGTAATCAAGAAACGTACTGGTGGCAAACAAGAAACTACAGAAATTGTTACTGTAGAAGAAGATGGCAAGGAACCGGAAACCACAGTTACGGTTCAGGAACTTCCGGAAGATGAAGTTCACTTCTTGGAAAGACCTGAATTTAGGAAACCTGAATACATTGAAGAAATGCCGGAACAAGTCCAAGTTACAGAAGTTGTTTCGAGGGATGGAACCAGCAAAAAGAAAGTGGTGAAAAAGCGTGTAATCAAGAAACGTACTGGTGGCAAACAAGAAACTACAGAAATTGTTACTGTAGAAGAAGATGGCAAGGAACCGGAAACCACAGTTACGGTTCAGGAACTTCCGGAAGATGAAGTTCACTTCTTGGAAAGACCTGAATTTAGGAAACCTGAATACATTGAAGAAATGCCGGAACAAGTCCAAGTTACAGAAGTTGTTTCGAGGGATGGAACCAGCAAAAAGAAAGTGGTGAAAAAGCGTGTAATCAAGAAACGTACTGGTGGCAAACAAGAAACTACAGAAATTGTTACTGTAGAAGAAGATGGCAAGGAACCGGAAACCACAGTTACGGTTCAGGAACTTCCGGAAGATGAAGTTCACTTCTTGGAAAGACCTGAATTTAGGAAACCTGAATACATTGAAGAAATGCCGGAACAAGTCCAAGTTACAGAAGTTGTTTCGAGGGATGGAACCAGCAAAAAGAAAGTGGTGAAAAAGCGTGTAATCAAGAAACGTACTGGTGGCAAACAAGAAACTACAGAAATTGTTACTGTAGAAGAAGATGGCAAGGAACCGGAAACCACAGTTACGGTTCAGGAACTTCCGGAAGATGAAGTTCACTTCTTGGAAAGACCTGAATTTAGGAAACCTGAATACATTGAAGAAATGCCGGAACAAGTCCAAGTTACAGAAGTTGTTTCGAGGGATGGAACCAGCAAAAAGAAAGTGGTGAAAAAGCGTGTAATCAAGAAACGTACTGGTGGCAAACAAGAAACTACAGAAATTGTTACTGTAGAAGAAGATGGCAAGGAACCGGAAACCACAGTTACGGTTCAGGAACTTCCGGAAGATGAAGTTCACTTCTTGGAAAGACCTGAATTTAGGAAACCTGAATACATTGAAGAAATGCCGGAACAAGTCCAAGTTACAGAAGTTGTTTCGAGGGATGGAACCAGCAAAAAGAAAGTGGTGAAAAAGCGTGTAATCAAGAAACGTACTGGTGGCAAACAAGAAACTACAGAAATTGTTACTGTAGAAGAAGATGGCAAGGAACCGGAAACCACAGTTACGGTTCAGGAACTTCCGGAAGATGAAGTTCACTTCTTGGAAAGACCTGAATTTAGGAAACCTGAATACATTGAAGAAATGCCGGAACAAGTCCAAGTTACAGAAGTTGTTTCGAGGGATGGAACCAGCAAAAAGAAAGTGGTGAAAAAGCGTGTAATCAAGAAACGTACTGGTGGCAAACAAGAAACTACAGAAATTGTTACTGTAGAAGAAGATGGCAAGGAACCGGAAACCACAGTTACGGTTCAGGAACTTCCGGAAGATGAAGTTCACTTCTTGGAAAGACCTGAATTTAGGAAACCTGAATACATTGAAGAAATGCCGGAACAAGTCCAAGTTACAGAAGTTGTTTCGAGGGATGGAACCAGCAAAAAGAAAGTGGTGAAAAAGCGTGTAATCAAGAAACGTACTGGTGGCAAACAAGAAACTACAGAAATTGTTACTGTAGAAGAAGATGGCAAGGAACCGGAAACCACAGTTACGGTTCAGGAACTTCCGGAAGATGAAGTTCACTTCTTGGAAAGACCTGAATTTAGGAAACCTGAATACATTGAAGAAATGCCGGAACAAGTCCAAGTTACAGAAGTTGTTTCGAGGGATGGAACCAGCAAAAAGAAAGTGGTGAAAAAGCGTGTAATCAAGAAACGTACTGGTGGCAAACAAGAAACTACAGAAATTGTTACTGTAGAAGAAGATGGCAAGGAACCGGAAACCACAGTTACGGTTCAGGAACTTCCGGAAGATGAAGTTCACTTCTTGGAAAGACCTGAATTTAGGAAACCTGAATACATTGAAGAAATGCCGGAACAAGTCCAAGTTACAGAAGTTGTTTCGAGGGATGGAACCAGCAAAAAGAAAGTGGTGAAAAAGCGTGTAATCAAGAAACGTACTGGTGGCAAACAAGAAACTACAGAAATTGTTACTGTAGAAGAAGATGGCAAGGAACCGGAAACCACAGTTACGGTTCAGGAACTTCCGGAAGATGAAGTTCACTTCTTGGAAAGACCTGAATTTAGGAAACCTGAATACATTGAAGAAATGCCGGAACAAGTCCAAGTTACAGAAGTTGTTTCGAGGGATGGAACCAGCAAAAAGAAAGTGGTGAAAAAGCGTGTAATCAAGAAACGTACTGGTGGCAAACAAGAAACTACAGAAATTGTTACTGTAGAAGAAGATGGCAAGGAACCGGAAACCACAGTTACGGTTCAGGAACTTCCGGAAGATGAAGTTCACTTCTTGGAAAGACCTGAATTTAGGAAACCTGAATACATTGAAGAAATGCCGGAACAAGTCCAAGTTACAGAAGTTGTTTCGAGGGATGGAACCAGCAAAAAGAAAGTGGTGAAAAAGCGTGTAATCAAGAAACGTACTGGTGGCAAACAAGAAACTACAGAAATTGTTACTGTAGAAGAAGATGGCAAGGAACCGGAAACCACAGTTACGGTTCAGGAACTTCCGGAAGATGAAGTTCACTTCTTGGAAAGACCTGAATTTAGGAAACCTGAATACATTGAAGAAATGCCGGAACAAGTCCAAGTTACAGAAGTTGTTTCGAGGGATGGAACCAGCAAAAAGAAAGTGGTGAAAAAGCGTGTAATCAAGAAACGTACTGGTGGCAAACAAGAAACTACAGAAATTGTTACTGTAGAAGAAGATGGCAAGGAACCGGAAACCACAGTTACGGTTCAGGAACTTCCGGAAGATGAAGTTCACTTCTTGGAAAGACCTGAATTTAGGAAACCTGAATACATTGAAGAAATGCCGGAACAAGTCCAAGTTACAGAAGTTGTTTCGAGGGATGGAACCAGCAAAAAGAAAGTGGTGAAAAAGCGTGTAATCAAGAAACGTACTGGTGGCAAACAAGAAACTACAGAAATTGTTACTGTAGAAGAAGATGGCAAGGAACCGGAAACCACAGTTACGGTTCAGGAACTTCCGGAAGATGAAGTTCACTTCTTGGAAAGACCTGAATTTAGGAAACCTGAATACATTGAAGAAATGCCGGAACAAGTCCAAGTTACAGAAGTTGTTTCGAGGGATGGAACCAGCAAAAAGAAAGTGGTGAAAAAGCGTGTAATCAAGAAACGTACTGGTGGCAAACAAGAAACTACAGAAATTGTTACTGTAGAAGAAGATGGCAAGGAACCGGAAACCACAGTTACGGTTCAGGAACTTCCGGAAGATGAAGTTCACTTCTTGGAAAGACCTGAATTTAGGAAACCTGAATACATTGAAGAAATGCCGGAACAAGTCCAAGTTACAGAAGTTGTTTCGAGGGATGGAACCAGCAAAAAGAAAGTGGTGAAAAAGCGTGTAATCAAGAAACGTACTGGTGGCAAACAAGAAACTACAGAAATTGTTACTGTAGAAGAAGATGGCAAGGAACCGGAAACCACAGTTACGGTTCAGGAACTTCCGGAAGATGAAGTTCACTTCTTGGAAAGACCTGAATTTAGGAAACCTGAATACATTGAAGAAATGCCGGAACAAGTCCAAGTTACAGAAGTTGTTTCGAGGGATGGAACCAGCAAAAAGAAAGTGGTGAAAAAGCGTGTAATCAAGAAACGTACTGGTGGCAAACAAGAAACTACAGAAATTGTTACTGTAGAAGAAGATGGCAAGGAACCGGAAACCACAGTTACGGTTCAGGAACTTCCGGAAGATGAAGTTCACTTCTTGGAAAGACCTGAATTTAGGAAACCTGAATACATTGAAGAAATGCCGGAACAAGTCCAAGTTACAGAAGTTGTTTCGAGGGATGGAACCAGCAAAAAGAAAGTGGTGAAAAAGCGTGTAATCAAGAAACGTACTGGTGGCAAACAAGAAACTACAGAAATTGTTACTGTAGAAGAAGATGGCAAGGAACCGGAAACCACAGTTACGGTTCAGGAACTTCCGGAAGATGAAGTTCACTTCTTGGAAAGACCTGAATTTAGGAAACCTGAATACATTGAAGAAATGCCGGAACAAGTCCAAGTTACAGAAGTTGTTTCGAGGGATGGAACCAGCAAAAAGAAAGTGGTGAAAAAGCGTGTAATCAAGAAACGTACTGGTGGCAAACAAGAAACTACAGAAATTGTTACTGTAGAAGAAGATGGCAAGGAACCGGAAACCACAGTTACGGTTCAGGAACTTCCGGAAGATGAAGTTCACTTCTTGGAAAGACCTGAATTTAGGAAACCTGAATACATTGAAGAAATGCCGGAACAAGTCCAAGTTACAGAAGTTGTTTCGAGGGATGGAACCAGCAAAAAGAAAGTGGTGAAAAAGCGTGTAATCAAGAAACGTACTGGTGGCAAACAAGAAACTACAGAAATTGTTACTGTAGAAGAAGATGGCAAGGAACCGGAAACCACAGTTACGGTTCAGGAACTTCCGGAAGATGAAGTTCACTTCTTGGAAAGACCTGAATTTAGGAAACCTGAATACATTGAAGAAATGCCGGAACAAGTCCAAGTTACAGAAGTTGTTTCGAGGGATGGAACCAGCAAAAAGAAAGTGGTGAAAAAGCGTGTAATCAAGAAACGTACTGGTGGCAAACAAGAAACTACAGAAATTGTTACTGTAGAAGAAGATGGCAAGGAACCGGAAACCACAGTTACGGTTCAGGAACTTCCGGAAGATGAAGTTCACTTCTTGGAAAGACCTGAATTTAGGAAACCTGAATACATTGAAGAAATGCCGGAACAAGTCCAAGTTACAGAAGTTGTTTCGAGGGATGGAACCAGCAAAAAGAAAGTGGTGAAAAAGCGTGTAATCAAGAAACGTACTGGTGGCAAACAAGAAACTACAGAAATTGTTACTGTAGAAGAAGATGGCAAGGAACCGGAAACCACAGTTACGGTTCAGGAACTTCCGGAAGATGAAGTTCACTTCTTGGAAAGACCTGAATTTAGGAAACCTGAATACATTGAAGAAATGCCGGAACAAGTCCAAGTTACAGAAGTTGTTTCGAGGGATGGAACCAGCAAAAAGAAAGTGGTGAAAAAGCGTGTAATCAAGAAACGTACTGGTGGCAAACAAGAAACTACAGAAATTGTTACTGTAGAAGAAGATGGCAAGGAACCGGAAACCACAGTTACGGTTCAGGAACTTCCGGAAGATGAAGTTCACTTCTTGGAAAGACCTGAATTTAGGAAACCTGAATACATTGAAGAAATGCCGGAACAAGTCCAAGTTACAGAAGTTGTTTCGAGGGATGGAACCAGCAAAAAGAAAGTGGTGAAAAAGCGTGTAATCAAGAAACGTACTGGTGGCAAACAAGAAACTACAGAAATTGTTACTGTAGAAGAAGATGGCAAGGAACCGGAAACCACAGTTACGGTTCAGGAACTTCCGGAAGATGAAGTTCACTTCTTGGAAAGACCTGAATTTAGGAAACCTGAATACATTGAAGAAATGCCGGAACAAGTCCAAGTTACAGAAGTTGTTTCGAGGGATGGAACCAGCAAAAAGAAAGTGGTGAAAAAGCGTGTAATCAAGAAACGTACTGGTGGCAAACAAGAAACTACAGAAATTGTTACTGTAGAAGAAGATGGCAAGGAACCGGAAACCACAGTTACGGTTCAGGAACTTCCGGAAGATGAAGTTCACTTCTTGGAAAGACCTGAATTTAGGAAACCTGAATACATTGAAGAAATGCCGGAACAAGTCCAAGTTACAGAAGTTGTTTCGAGGGATGGAACCAGCAAAAAGAAAGTGGTGAAAAAGCGTGTAATCAAGAAACGTACTGGTGGCAAACAAGAAACTACAGAAATTGTTACTGTAGAAGAAGATGGCAAGGAACCGGAAACCACAGTTACGGTTCAGGAACTTCCGGAAGATGAAGTTCACTTCTTGGAAAGACCTGAATTTAGGAAACCTGAATACATTGAAGAAATGCCGGAACAAGTCCAAGTTACAGAAGTTGTTTCGAGGGATGGAACCAGCAAAAAGAAAGTGGTGAAAAAGCGTGTAATCAAGAAACGTACTGGTGGCAAACAAGAAACTACAGAAATTGTTACTGTAGAAGAAGATGGCAAGGAACCGGAAACCACAGTTACGGTTCAGGAACTTCCGGAAGATGAAGTTCACTTCTTGGAAAGACCTGAATTTAGGAAACCTGAATACATTGAAGAAATGCCGGAACAAGTCCAAGTTACAGAAGTTGTTTCGAGGGATGGAACCAGCAAAAAGAAAGTGGTGAAAAAGCGTGTAATCAAGAAACGTACTGGTGGCAAACAAGAAACTACAGAAATTGTTACTGTAGAAGAAGATGGCAAGGAACCGGAAACCACAGTTACGGTTCAGGAACTTCCGGAAGATGAAGTTCACTTCTTGGAAAGACCTGAATTTAGGAAACCTGAATACATTGAAGAAATGCCGGAACAAGTCCAAGTTACAGAAGTTGTTTCGAGGGATGGAACCAGCAAAAAGAAAGTGGTGAAAAAGCGTGTAATCAAGAAACGTACTGGTGGCAAACAAGAAACTACAGAAATTGTTACTGTAGAAGAAGATGGCAAGGAACCGGAAACCACAGTTACGGTTCAGGAACTTCCGGAAGATGAAGTTCACTTCTTGGAAAGACCTGAATTTAGGAAACCTGAATACATTGAAGAAATGCCGGAACAAGTCCAAGTTACAGAAGTTGTTTCGAGGGATGGAACCAGCAAAAAGAAAGTGGTGAAAAAGCGTGTAATCAAGAAACGTACTGGTGGCAAACAAGAAACTACAGAAATTGTTACTGTAGAAGAAGATGGCAAGGAACCGGAAACCACAGTTACGGTTCAGGAACTTCCGGAAGATGAAGTTCACTTCTTGGAAAGACCTGAATTTAGGAAACCTGAATACATTGAAGAAATGCCGGAACAAGTCCAAGTTACAGAAGTTGTTTCGAGGGATGGAACCAGCAAAAAGAAAGTGGTGAAAAAGCGTGTAATCAAGAAACGTACTGGTGGCAAACAAGAAACTACAGAAATTGTTACTGTAGAAGAAGATGGCAAGGAACCGGAAACCACAGTTACGGTTCAGGAACTTCCGGAAGATGAAGTTCACTTCTTGGAAAGACCTGAATTTAGGAAACCTGAATACATTGAAGAAATGCCGGAACAAGTCCAAGTTACAGAAGTTGTTTCGAGGGATGGAACCAGCAAAAAGAAAGTGGTGAAAAAGCGTGTAATCAAGAAACGTACTGGTGGCAAACAAGAAACTACAGAAATTGTTACTGTAGAAGAAGATGGCAAGGAACCGGAAACCACAGTTACGGTTCAGGAACTTCCGGAAGATGAAGTTCACTTCTTGGAAAGACCTGAATTTAGGAAACCTGAATACATTGAAGAAATGCCGGAACAAGTCCAAGTTACAGAAGTTGTTTCGAGGGATGGAACCAGCAAAAAGAAAGTGGTGAAAAAGCGTGTAATCAAGAAACGTACTGGTGGCAAACAAGAAACTACAGAAATTGTTACTGTAGAAGAAGATGGCAAGGAACCGGAAACCACAGTTACGGTTCAGGAACTTCCGGAAGATGAAGTTCACTTCTTGGAAAGACCTGAATTTAGGAAACCTGAATACATTGAAGAAATGCCGGAACAAGTCCAAGTTACAGAAGTTGTTTCGAGGGATGGAACCAGCAAAAAGAAAGTGGTGAAAAAGCGTGTAATCAAGAAACGTACTGGTGGCAAACAAGAAACTACAGAAATTGTTACTGTAGAAGAAGATGGCAAGGAACCGGAAACCACAGTTACGGTTCAGGAACTTCCGGAAGATGAAGTTCACTTCTTGGAAAGACCTGAATTTAGGAAACCTGAATACATTGAAGAAATGCCGGAACAAGTCCAAGTTACAGAAGTTGTTTCGAGGGATGGAACCAGCAAAAAGAAAGTGGTGAAAAAGCGTGTAATCAAGAAACGTACTGGTGGCAAACAAGAAACTACAGAAATTGTTACTGTAGAAGAAGATGGCAAGGAACCGGAAACCACAGTTACGGTTCAGGAACTTCCGGAAGATGAAGTTCACTTCTTGGAAAGACCTGAATTTAGGAAACCTGAATACATTGAAGAAATGCCGGAACAAGTCCAAGTTACAGAAGTTGTTTCGAGGGATGGAACCAGCAAAAAGAAAGTGGTGAAAAAGCGTGTAATCAAGAAACGTACTGGTGGCAAACAAGAAACTACAGAAATTGTTACTGTAGAAGAAGATGGCAAGGAACCGGAAACCACAGTTACGGTTCAGGAACTTCCGGAAGATGAAGTTCACTTCTTGGAAAGACCTGAATTTAGGAAACCTGAATACATTGAAGAAATGCCGGAACAAGTCCAAGTTACAGAAGTTGTTTCGAGGGATGGAACCAGCAAAAAGAAAGTGGTGAAAAAGCGTGTAATCAAGAAACGTACTGGTGGCAAACAAGAAACTACAGAAATTGTTACTGTAGAAGAAGATGGCAAGGAACCGGAAACCACAGTTACGGTTCAGGAACTTCCGGAAGATGAAGTTCACTTCTTGGAAAGACCTGAATTTAGGAAACCTGAATACATTGAAGAAATGCCGGAACAAGTCCAAGTTACAGAAGTTGTTTCGAGGGATGGAACCAGCAAAAAGAAAGTGGTGAAAAAGCGTGTAATCAAGAAACGTACTGGTGGCAAACAAGAAACTACAGAAATTGTTACTGTAGAAGAAGATGGCAAGGAACCGGAAACCACAGTTACGGTTCAGGAACTTCCGGAAGATGAAGTTCACTTCTTGGAAAGACCTGAATTTAGGAAACCTGAATACATTGAAGAAATGCCGGAACAAGTCCAAGTTACAGAAGTTGTTTCGAGGGATGGAACCAGCAAAAAGAAAGTGGTGAAAAAGCGTGTAATCAAGAAACGTACTGGTGGCAAACAAGAAACTACAGAAATTGTTACTGTAGAAGAAGATGGCAAGGAACCGGAAACCACAGTTACGGTTCAGGAACTTCCGGAAGATGAAGTTCACTTCTTGGAAAGACCTGAATTTAGGAAACCTGAATACATTGAAGAAATGCCGGAACAAGTCCAAGTTACAGAAGTTGTTTCGAGGGATGGAACCAGCAAAAAGAAAGTGGTGAAAAAGCGTGTAATCAAGAAACGTACTGGTGGCAAACAAGAAACTACAGAAATTGTTACTGTAGAAGAAGATGGCAAGGAACCGGAAACCACAGTTACGGTTCAGGAACTTCCGGAAGATGAAGTTCACTTCTTGGAAAGACCTGAATTTAGGAAACCTGAATACATTGAAGAAATGCCGGAACAAGTCCAAGTTACAGAAGTTGTTTCGAGGGATGGAACCAGCAAAAAGAAAGTGGTGAAAAAGCGTGTAATCAAGAAACGTACTGGTGGCAAACAAGAAACTACAGAAATTGTTACTGTAGAAGAAGATGGCAAGGAACCGGAAACCACAGTTACGGTTCAGGAACTTCCGGAAGATGAAGTTCACTTCTTGGAAAGACCTGAATTTAGGAAACCTGAATACATTGAAGAAATGCCGGAACAAGTCCAAGTTACAGAAGTTGTTTCGAGGGATGGAACCAGCAAAAAGAAAGTGGTGAAAAAGCGTGTAATCAAGAAACGTACTGGTGGCAAACAAGAAACTACAGAAATTGTTACTGTAGAAGAAGATGGCAAGGAACCGGAAACCACAGTTACGGTTCAGGAACTTCCGGAAGATGAAGTTCACTTCTTGGAAAGACCTGAATTTAGGAAACCTGAATACATTGAAGAAATGCCGGAACAAGTCCAAGTTACAGAAGTTGTTTCGAGGGATGGAACCAGCAAAAAGAAAGTGGTGAAAAAGCGTGTAATCAAGAAACGTACTGGTGGCAAACAAGAAACTACAGAAATTGTTACTGTAGAAGAAGATGGCAAGGAACCGGAAACCACAGTTACGGTTCAGGAACTTCCGGAAGATGAAGTTCACTTCTTGGAAAGACCTGAATTTAGGAAACCTGAATACATTGAAGAAATGCCGGAACAAGTCCAAGTTACAGAAGTTGTTTCGAGGGATGGAACCAGCAAAAAGAAAGTGGTGAAAAAGCGTGTAATCAAGAAACGTACTGGTGGCAAACAAGAAACTACAGAAATTGTTACTGTAGAAGAAGATGGCAAGGAACCGGAAACCACAGTTACGGTTCAGGAACTTCCGGAAGATGAAGTTCACTTCTTGGAAAGACCTGAATTTAGGAAACCTGAATACATTGAAGAAATGCCGGAACAAGTCCAAGTTACAGAAGTTGTTTCGAGGGATGGAACCAGCAAAAAGAAAGTGGTGAAAAAGCGTGTAATCAAGAAACGTACTGGTGGCAAACAAGAAACTACAGAAATTGTTACTGTAGAAGAAGATGGCAAGGAACCGGAAACCACAGTTACGGTTCAGGAACTTCCGGAAGATGAAGTTCACTTCTTGGAAAGACCTGAATTTAGGAAACCTGAATACATTGAAGAAATGCCGGAACAAGTCCAAGTTACAGAAGTTGTTTCGAGGGATGGAACCAGCAAAAAGAAAGTGGTGAAAAAGCGTGTAATCAAGAAACGTACTGGTGGCAAACAAGAAACTACAGAAATTGTTACTGTAGAAGAAGATGGCAAGGAACCGGAAACCACAGTTACGGTTCAGGAACTTCCGGAAGATGAAGTTCACTTCTTGGAAAGACCTGAATTTAGGAAACCTGAATACATTGAAGAAATGCCGGAACAAGTCCAAGTTACAGAAGTTGTTTCGAGGGATGGAACCAGCAAAAAGAAAGTGGTGAAAAAGCGTGTAATCAAGAAACGTACTGGTGGCAAACAAGAAACTACAGAAATTGTTACTGTAGAAGAAGATGGCAAGGAACCGGAAACCACAGTTACGGTTCAGGAACTTCCGGAAGATGAAGTTCACTTCTTGGAAAGACCTGAATTTAGGAAACCTGAATACATTGAAGAAATGCCGGAACAAGTCCAAGTTACAGAAGTTGTTTCGAGGGATGGAACCAGCAAAAAGAAAGTGGTGAAAAAGCGTGTAATCAAGAAACGTACTGGTGGCAAACAAGAAACTACAGAAATTGTTACTGTAGAAGAAGATGGCAAGGAACCGGAAACCACAGTTACGGTTCAGGAACTTCCGGAAGATGAAGTTCACTTCTTGGAAAGACCTGAATTTAGGAAACCTGAATACATTGAAGAAATGCCGGAACAAGTCCAAGTTACAGAAGTTGTTTCGAGGGATGGAACCAGCAAAAAGAAAGTGGTGAAAAAGCGTGTAATCAAGAAACGTACTGGTGGCAAACAAGAAACTACAGAAATTGTTACTGTAGAAGAAGATGGCAAGGAACCGGAAACCACAGTTACGGTTCAGGAACTTCCGGAAGATGAAGTTCACTTCTTGGAAAGACCTGAATTTAGGAAACCTGAATACATTGAAGAAATGCCGGAACAAGTCCAAGTTACAGAAGTTGTTTCGAGGGATGGAACCAGCAAAAAGAAAGTGGTGAAAAAGCGTGTAATCAAGAAACGTACTGGTGGCAAACAAGAAACTACAGAAATTGTTACTGTAGAAGAAGATGGCAAGGAACCGGAAACCACAGTTACGGTTCAGGAACTTCCGGAAGATGAAGTTCACTTCTTGGAAAGACCTGAATTTAGGAAACCTGAATACATTGAAGAAATGCCGGAACAAGTCCAAGTTACAGAAGTTGTTTCGAGGGATGGAACCAGCAAAAAGAAAGTGGTGAAAAAGCGTGTAATCAAGAAACGTACTGGTGGCAAACAAGAAACTACAGAAATTGTTACTGTAGAAGAAGATGGCAAGGAACCGGAAACCACAGTTACGGTTCAGGAACTTCCGGAAGATGAAGTTCACTTCTTGGAAAGACCTGAATTTAGGAAACCTGAATACATTGAAGAAATGCCGGAACAAGTCCAAGTTACAGAAGTTGTTTCGAGGGATGGAACCAGCAAAAAGAAAGTGGTGAAAAAGCGTGTAATCAAGAAACGTACTGGTGGCAAACAAGAAACTACAGAAATTGTTACTGTAGAAGAAGATGGCAAGGAACCGGAAACCACAGTTACGGTTCAGGAACTTCCGGAAGATGAAGTTCACTTCTTGGAAAGACCTGAATTTAGGAAACCTGAATACATTGAAGAAATGCCGGAACAAGTCCAAGTTACAGAAGTTGTTTCGAGGGATGGAACCAGCAAAAAGAAAGTGGTGAAAAAGCGTGTAATCAAGAAACGTACTGGTGGCAAACAAGAAACTACAGAAATTGTTACTGTAGAAGAAGATGGCAAGGAACCGGAAACCACAGTTACGGTTCAGGAACTTCCGGAAGATGAAGTTCACTTCTTGGAAAGACCTGAATTTAGGAAACCTGAATACATTGAAGAAATGCCGGAACAAGTCCAAGTTACAGAAGTTGTTTCGAGGGATGGAACCAGCAAAAAGAAAGTGGTGAAAAAGCGTGTAATCAAGAAACGTACTGGTGGCAAACAAGAAACTACAGAAATTGTTACTGTAGAAGAAGATGGCAAGGAACCGGAAACCACAGTTACGGTTCAGGAACTTCCGGAAGATGAAGTTCACTTCTTGGAAAGACCTGAATTTAGGAAACCTGAATACATTGAAGAAATGCCGGAACAAGTCCAAGTTACAGAAGTTGTTTCGAGGGATGGAACCAGCAAAAAGAAAGTGGTGAAAAAGCGTGTAATCAAGAAACGTACTGGTGGCAAACAAGAAACTACAGAAATTGTTACTGTAGAAGAAGATGGCAAGGAACCGGAAACCACAGTTACGGTTCAGGAACTTCCGGAAGATGAAGTTCACTTCTTGGAAAGACCTGAATTTAGGAAACCTGAATACATTGAAGAAATGCCGGAACAAGTCCAAGTTACAGAAGTTGTTTCGAGGGATGGAACCAGCAAAAAGAAAGTGGTGAAAAAGCGTGTAATCAAGAAACGTACTGGTGGCAAACAAGAAACTACAGAAATTGTTACTGTAGAAGAAGATGGCAAGGAACCGGAAACCACAGTTACGGTTCAGGAACTTCCGGAAGATGAAGTTCACTTCTTGGAAAGACCTGAATTTAGGAAACCTGAATACATTGAAGAAATGCCGGAACAAGTCCAAGTTACAGAAGTTGTTTCGAGGGATGGAACCAGCAAAAAGAAAGTGGTGAAAAAGCGTGTAATCAAGAAACGTACTGGTGGCAAACAAGAAACTACAGAAATTGTTACTGTAGAAGAAGATGGCAAGGAACCGGAAACCACAGTTACGGTTCAGGAACTTCCGGAAGATGAAGTTCACTTCTTGGAAAGACCTGAATTTAGGAAACCTGAATACATTGAAGAAATGCCGGAACAAGTCCAAGTTACAGAAGTTGTTTCGAGGGATGGAACCAGCAAAAAGAAAGTGGTGAAAAAGCGTGTAATCAAGAAACGTACTGGTGGCAAACAAGAAACTACAGAAATTGTTACTGTAGAAGAAGATGGCAAGGAACCGGAAACCACAGTTACGGTTCAGGAACTTCCGGAAGATGAAGTTCACTTCTTGGAAAGACCTGAATTTAGGAAACCTGAATACATTGAAGAAATGCCGGAACAAGTCCAAGTTACAGAAGTTGTTTCGAGGGATGGAACCAGCAAAAAGAAAGTGGTGAAAAAGCGTGTAATCAAGAAACGTACTGGTGGCAAACAAGAAACTACAGAAATTGTTACTGTAGAAGAAGATGGCAAGGAACCGGAAACCACAGTTACGGTTCAGGAACTTCCGGAAGATGAAGTTCACTTCTTGGAAAGACCTGAATTTAGGAAACCTGAATACATTGAAGAAATGCCGGAACAAGTCCAAGTTACAGAAGTTGTTTCGAGGGATGGAACCAGCAAAAAGAAAGTGGTGAAAAAGCGTGTAATCAAGAAACGTACTGGTGGCAAACAAGAAACTACAGAAATTGTTACTGTAGAAGAAGATGGCAAGGAACCGGAAACCACAGTTACGGTTCAGGAACTTCCGGAAGATGAAGTTCACTTCTTGGAAAGACCTGAATTTAGGAAACCTGAATACATTGAAGAAATGCCGGAACAAGTCCAAGTTACAGAAGTTGTTTCGAGGGATGGAACCAGCAAAAAGAAAGTGGTGAAAAAGCGTGTAATCAAGAAACGTACTGGTGGCAAACAAGAAACTACAGAAATTGTTACTGTAGAAGAAGATGGCAAGGAACCGGAAACCACAGTTACGGTTCAGGAACTTCCGGAAGATGAAGTTCACTTCTTGGAAAGACCTGAATTTAGGAAACCTGAATACATTGAAGAAATGCCGGAACAAGTCCAAGTTACAGAAGTTGTTTCGAGGGATGGAACCAGCAAAAAGAAAGTGGTGAAAAAGCGTGTAATCAAGAAACGTACTGGTGGCAAACAAGAAACTACAGAAATTGTTACTGTAGAAGAAGATGGCAAGGAACCGGAAACCACAGTTACGGTTCAGGAACTTCCGGAAGATGAAGTTCACTTCTTGGAAAGACCTGAATTTAGGAAACCTGAATACATTGAAGAAATGCCGGAACAAGTCCAAGTTACAGAAGTTGTTTCGAGGGATGGAACCAGCAAAAAGAAAGTGGTGAAAAAGCGTGTAATCAAGAAACGTACTGGTGGCAAACAAGAAACTACAGAAATTGTTACTGTAGAAGAAGATGGCAAGGAACCGGAAACCACAGTTACGGTTCAGGAACTTCCGGAAGATGAAGTTCACTTCTTGGAAAGACCTGAATTTAGGAAACCTGAATACATTGAAGAAATGCCGGAACAAGTCCAAGTTACAGAAGTTGTTTCGAGGGATGGAACCAGCAAAAAGAAAGTGGTGAAAAAGCGTGTAATCAAGAAACGTACTGGTGGCAAACAAGAAACTACAGAAATTGTTACTGTAGAAGAAGATGGCAAGGAACCGGAAACCACAGTTACGGTTCAGGAACTTCCGGAAGATGAAGTTCACTTCTTGGAAAGACCTGAATTTAGGAAACCTGAATACATTGAAGAAATGCCGGAACAAGTCCAAGTTACAGAAGTTGTTTCGAGGGATGGAACCAGCAAAAAGAAAGTGGTGAAAAAGCGTGTAATCAAGAAACGTACTGGTGGCAAACAAGAAACTACAGAAATTGTTACTGTAGAAGAAGATGGCAAGGAACCGGAAACCACAGTTACGGTTCAGGAACTTCCGGAAGATGAAGTTCACTTCTTGGAAAGACCTGAATTTAGGAAACCTGAATACATTGAAGAAATGCCGGAACAAGTCCAAGTTACAGAAGTTGTTTCGAGGGATGGAACCAGCAAAAAGAAAGTGGTGAAAAAGCGTGTAATCAAGAAACGTACTGGTGGCAAACAAGAAACTACAGAAATTGTTACTGTAGAAGAAGATGGCAAGGAACCGGAAACCACAGTTACGGTTCAGGAACTTCCGGAAGATGAAGTTCACTTCTTGGAAAGACCTGAATTTAGGAAACCTGAATACATTGAAGAAATGCCGGAACAAGTCCAAGTTACAGAAGTTGTTTCGAGGGATGGAACCAGCAAAAAGAAAGTGGTGAAAAAGCGTGTAATCAAGAAACGTACTGGTGGCAAACAAGAAACTACAGAAATTGTTACTGTAGAAGAAGATGGCAAGGAACCGGAAACCACAGTTACGGTTCAGGAACTTCCGGAAGATGAAGTTCACTTCTTGGAAAGACCTGAATTTAGGAAACCTGAATACATTGAAGAAATGCCGGAACAAGTCCAAGTTACAGAAGTTGTTTCGAGGGATGGAACCAGCAAAAAGAAAGTGGTGAAAAAGCGTGTAATCAAGAAACGTACTGGTGGCAAACAAGAAACTACAGAAATTGTTACTGTAGAAGAAGATGGCAAGGAACCGGAAACCACAGTTACGGTTCAGGAACTTCCGGAAGATGAAGTTCACTTCTTGGAAAGACCTGAATTTAGGAAACCTGAATACATTGAAGAAATGCCGGAACAAGTCCAAGTTACAGAAGTTGTTTCGAGGGATGGAACCAGCAAAAAGAAAGTGGTGAAAAAGCGTGTAATCAAGAAACGTACTGGTGGCAAACAAGAAACTACAGAAATTGTTACTGTAGAAGAAGATGGCAAGGAACCGGAAACCACAGTTACGGTTCAGGAACTTCCGGAAGATGAAGTTCACTTCTTGGAAAGACCTGAATTTAGGAAACCTGAATACATTGAAGAAATGCCGGAACAAGTCCAAGTTACAGAAGTTGTTTCGAGGGATGGAACCAGCAAAAAGAAAGTGGTGAAAAAGCGTGTAATCAAGAAACGTACTGGTGGCAAACAAGAAACTACAGAAATTGTTACTGTAGAAGAAGATGGCAAGGAACCGGAAACCACAGTTACGGTTCAGGAACTTCCGGAAGATGAAGTTCACTTCTTGGAAAGACCTGAATTTAGGAAACCTGAATACATTGAAGAAATGCCGGAACAAGTCCAAGTTACAGAAGTTGTTTCGAGGGATGGAACCAGCAAAAAGAAAGTGGTGAAAAAGCGTGTAATCAAGAAACGTACTGGTGGCAAACAAGAAACTACAGAAATTGTTACTGTAGAAGAAGATGGCAAGGAACCGGAAACCACAGTTACGGTTCAGGAACTTCCGGAAGATGAAGTTCACTTCTTGGAAAGACCTGAATTTAGGAAACCTGAATACATTGAAGAAATGCCGGAACAAGTCCAAGTTACAGAAGTTGTTTCGAGGGATGGAACCAGCAAAAAGAAAGTGGTGAAAAAGCGTGTAATCAAGAAACGTACTGGTGGCAAACAAGAAACTACAGAAATTGTTACTGTAGAAGAAGATGGCAAGGAACCGGAAACCACAGTTACGGTTCAGGAACTTCCGGAAGATGAAGTTCACTTCTTGGAAAGACCTGAATTTAGGAAACCTGAATACATTGAAGAAATGCCGGAACAAGTCCAAGTTACAGAAGTTGTTTCGAGGGATGGAACCAGCAAAAAGAAAGTGGTGAAAAAGCGTGTAATCAAGAAACGTACTGGTGGCAAACAAGAAACTACAGAAATTGTTACTGTAGAAGAAGATGGCAAGGAACCGGAAACCACAGTTACGGTTCAGGAACTTCCGGAAGATGAAGTTCACTTCTTGGAAAGACCTGAATTTAGGAAACCTGAATACATTGAAGAAATGCCGGAACAAGTCCAAGTTACAGAAGTTGTTTCGAGGGATGGAACCAGCAAAAAGAAAGTGGTGAAAAAGCGTGTAATCAAGAAACGTACTGGTGGCAAACAAGAAACTACAGAAATTGTTACTGTAGAAGAAGATGGCAAGGAACCGGAAACCACAGTTACGGTTCAGGAACTTCCGGAAGATGAAGTTCACTTCTTGGAAAGACCTGAATTTAGGAAACCTGAATACATTGAAGAAATGCCGGAACAAGTCCAAGTTACAGAAGTTGTTTCGAGGGATGGAACCAGCAAAAAGAAAGTGGTGAAAAAGCGTGTAATCAAGAAACGTACTGGTGGCAAACAAGAAACTACAGAAATTGTTACTGTAGAAGAAGATGGCAAGGAACCGGAAACCACAGTTACGGTTCAGGAACTTCCGGAAGATGAAGTTCACTTCTTGGAAAGACCTGAATTTAGGAAACCTGAATACATTGAAGAAATGCCGGAACAAGTCCAAGTTACAGAAGTTGTTTCGAGGGATGGAACCAGCAAAAAGAAAGTGGTGAAAAAGCGTGTAATCAAGAAACGTACTGGTGGCAAACAAGAAACTACAGAAATTGTTACTGTAGAAGAAGATGGCAAGGAACCGGAAACCACAGTTACGGTTCAGGAACTTCCGGAAGATGAAGTTCACTTCTTGGAAAGACCTGAATTTAGGAAACCTGAATACATTGAAGAAATGCCGGAACAAGTCCAAGTTACAGAAGTTGTTTCGAGGGATGGAACCAGCAAAAAGAAAGTGGTGAAAAAGCGTGTAATCAAGAAACGTACTGGTGGCAAACAAGAAACTACAGAAATTGTTACTGTAGAAGAAGATGGCAAGGAACCGGAAACCACAGTTACGGTTCAGGAACTTCCGGAAGATGAAGTTCACTTCTTGGAAAGACCTGAATTTAGGAAACCTGAATACATTGAAGAAATGCCGGAACAAGTCCAAGTTACAGAAGTTGTTTCGAGGGATGGAACCAGCAAAAAGAAAGTGGTGAAAAAGCGTGTAATCAAGAAACGTACTGGTGGCAAACAAGAAACTACAGAAATTGTTACTGTAGAAGAAGATGGCAAGGAACCGGAAACCACAGTTACGGTTCAGGAACTTCCGGAAGATGAAGTTCACTTCTTGGAAAGACCTGAATTTAGGAAACCTGAATACATTGAAGAAATGCCGGAACAAGTCCAAGTTACAGAAGTTGTTTCGAGGGATGGAACCAGCAAAAAGAAAGTGGTGAAAAAGCGTGTAATCAAGAAACGTACTGGTGGCAAACAAGAAACTACAGAAATTGTTACTGTAGAAGAAGATGGCAAGGAACCGGAAACCACAGTTACGGTTCAGGAACTTCCGGAAGATGAAGTTCACTTCTTGGAAAGACCTGAATTTAGGAAACCTGAATACATTGAAGAAATGCCGGAACAAGTCCAAGTTACAGAAGTTGTTTCGAGGGATGGAACCAGCAAAAAGAAAGTGGTGAAAAAGCGTGTAATCAAGAAACGTACTGGTGGCAAACAAGAAACTACAGAAATTGTTACTGTAGAAGAAGATGGCAAGGAACCGGAAACCACAGTTACGGTTCAGGAACTTCCGGAAGATGAAGTTCACTTCTTGGAAAGACCTGAATTTAGGAAACCTGAATACATTGAAGAAATGCCGGAACAAGTCCAAGTTACAGAAGTTGTTTCGAGGGATGGAACCAGCAAAAAGAAAGTGGTGAAAAAGCGTGTAATCAAGAAACGTACTGGTGGCAAACAAGAAACTACAGAAATTGTTACTGTAGAAGAAGATGGCAAGGAACCGGAAACCACAGTTACGGTTCAGGAACTTCCGGAAGATGAAGTTCACTTCTTGGAAAGACCTGAATTTAGGAAACCTGAATACATTGAAGAAATGCCGGAACAAGTCCAAGTTACAGAAGTTGTTTCGAGGGATGGAACCAGCAAAAAGAAAGTGGTGAAAAAGCGTGTAATCAAGAAACGTACTGGTGGCAAACAAGAAACTACAGAAATTGTTACTGTAGAAGAAGATGGCAAGGAACCGGAAACCACAGTTACGGTTCAGGAACTTCCGGAAGATGAAGTTCACTTCTTGGAAAGACCTGAATTTAGGAAACCTGAATACATTGAAGAAATGCCGGAACAAGTCCAAGTTACAGAAGTTGTTTCGAGGGATGGAACCAGCAAAAAGAAAGTGGTGAAAAAGCGTGTAATCAAGAAACGTACTGGTGGCAAACAAGAAACTACAGAAATTGTTACTGTAGAAGAAGATGGCAAGGAACCGGAAACCACAGTTACGGTTCAGGAACTTCCGGAAGATGAAGTTCACTTCTTGGAAAGACCTGAATTTAGGAAACCTGAATACATTGAAGAAATGCCGGAACAAGTCCAAGTTACAGAAGTTGTTTCGAGGGATGGAACCAGCAAAAAGAAAGTGGTGAAAAAGCGTGTAATCAAGAAACGTACTGGTGGCAAACAAGAAACTACAGAAATTGTTACTGTAGAAGAAGATGGCAAGGAACCGGAAACCACAGTTACGGTTCAGGAACTTCCGGAAGATGAAGTTCACTTCTTGGAAAGACCTGAATTTAGGAAACCTGAATACATTGAAGAAATGCCGGAACAAGTCCAAGTTACAGAAGTTGTTTCGAGGGATGGAACCAGCAAAAAGAAAGTGGTGAAAAAGCGTGTAATCAAGAAACGTACTGGTGGCAAACAAGAAACTACAGAAATTGTTACTGTAGAAGAAGATGGCAAGGAACCGGAAACCACAGTTACGGTTCAGGAACTTCCGGAAGATGAAGTTCACTTCTTGGAAAGACCTGAATTTAGGAAACCTGAATACATTGAAGAAATGCCGGAACAAGTCCAAGTTACAGAAGTTGTTTCGAGGGATGGAACCAGCAAAAAGAAAGTGGTGAAAAAGCGTGTAATCAAGAAACGTACTGGTGGCAAACAAGAAACTACAGAAATTGTTACTGTAGAAGAAGATGGCAAGGAACCGGAAACCACAGTTACGGTTCAGGAACTTCCGGAAGATGAAGTTCACTTCTTGGAAAGACCTGAATTTAGGAAACCTGAATACATTGAAGAAATGCCGGAACAAGTCCAAGTTACAGAAGTTGTTTCGAGGGATGGAACCAGCAAAAAGAAAGTGGTGAAAAAGCGTGTAATCAAGAAACGTACTGGTGGCAAACAAGAAACTACAGAAATTGTTACTGTAGAAGAAGATGGCAAGGAACCGGAAACCACAGTTACGGTTCAGGAACTTCCGGAAGATGAAGTTCACTTCTTGGAAAGACCTGAATTTAGGAAACCTGAATACATTGAAGAAATGCCGGAACAAGTCCAAGTTACAGAAGTTGTTTCGAGGGATGGAACCAGCAAAAAGAAAGTGGTGAAAAAGCGTGTAATCAAGAAACGTACTGGTGGCAAACAAGAAACTACAGAAATTGTTACTGTAGAAGAAGATGGCAAGGAACCGGAAACCACAGTTACGGTTCAGGAACTTCCGGAAGATGAAGTTCACTTCTTGGAAAGACCTGAATTTAGGAAACCTGAATACATTGAAGAAATGCCGGAACAAGTCCAAGTTACAGAAGTTGTTTCGAGGGATGGAACCAGCAAAAAGAAAGTGGTGAAAAAGCGTGTAATCAAGAAACGTACTGGTGGCAAACAAGAAACTACAGAAATTGTTACTGTAGAAGAAGATGGCAAGGAACCGGAAACCACAGTTACGGTTCAGGAACTTCCGGAAGATGAAGTTCACTTCTTGGAAAGACCTGAATTTAGGAAACCTGAATACATTGAAGAAATGCCGGAACAAGTCCAAGTTACAGAAGTTGTTTCGAGGGATGGAACCAGCAAAAAGAAAGTGGTGAAAAAGCGTGTAATCAAGAAACGTACTGGTGGCAAACAAGAAACTACAGAAATTGTTACTGTAGAAGAAGATGGCAAGGAACCGGAAACCACAGTTACGGTTCAGGAACTTCCGGAAGATGAAGTTCACTTCTTGGAAAGACCTGAATTTAGGAAACCTGAATACATTGAAGAAATGCCGGAACAAGTCCAAGTTACAGAAGTTGTTTCGAGGGATGGAACCAGCAAAAAGAAAGTGGTGAAAAAGCGTGTAATCAAGAAACGTACTGGTGGCAAACAAGAAACTACAGAAATTGTTACTGTAGAAGAAGATGGCAAGGAACCGGAAACCACAGTTACGGTTCAGGAACTTCCGGAAGATGAAGTTCACTTCTTGGAAAGACCTGAATTTAGGAAACCTGAATACATTGAAGAAATGCCGGAACAAGTCCAAGTTACAGAAGTTGTTTCGAGGGATGGAACCAGCAAAAAGAAAGTGGTGAAAAAGCGTGTAATCAAGAAACGTACTGGTGGCAAACAAGAAACTACAGAAATTGTTACTGTAGAAGAAGATGGCAAGGAACCGGAAACCACAGTTACGGTTCAGGAACTTCCGGAAGATGAAGTTCACTTCTTGGAAAGACCTGAATTTAGGAAACCTGAATACATTGAAGAAATGCCGGAACAAGTCCAAGTTACAGAAGTTGTTTCGAGGGATGGAACCAGCAAAAAGAAAGTGGTGAAAAAGCGTGTAATCAAGAAACGTACTGGTGGCAAACAAGAAACTACAGAAATTGTTACTGTAGAAGAAGATGGCAAGGAACCGGAAACCACAGTTACGGTTCAGGAACTTCCGGAAGATGAAGTTCACTTCTTGGAAAGACCTGAATTTAGGAAACCTGAATACATTGAAGAAATGCCGGAACAAGTCCAAGTTACAGAAGTTGTTTCGAGGGATGGAACCAGCAAAAAGAAAGTGGTGAAAAAGCGTGTAATCAAGAAACGTACTGGTGGCAAACAAGAAACTACAGAAATTGTTACTGTAGAAGAAGATGGCAAGGAACCGGAAACCACAGTTACGGTTCAGGAACTTCCGGAAGATGAAGTTCACTTCTTGGAAAGACCTGAATTTAGGAAACCTGAATACATTGAAGAAATGCCGGAACAAGTCCAAGTTACAGAAGTTGTTTCGAGGGATGGAACCAGCAAAAAGAAAGTGGTGAAAAAGCGTGTAATCAAGAAACGTACTGGTGGCAAACAAGAAACTACAGAAATTGTTACTGTAGAAGAAGATGGCAAGGAACCGGAAACCACAGTTACGGTTCAGGAACTTCCGGAAGATGAAGTTCACTTCTTGGAAAGACCTGAATTTAGGAAACCTGAATACATTGAAGAAATGCCGGAACAAGTCCAAGTTACAGAAGTTGTTTCGAGGGATGGAACCAGCAAAAAGAAAGTGGTGAAAAAGCGTGTAATCAAGAAACGTACTGGTGGCAAACAAGAAACTACAGAAATTGTTACTGTAGAAGAAGATGGCAAGGAACCGGAAACCACAGTTACGGTTCAGGAACTTCCGGAAGATGAAGTTCACTTCTTGGAAAGACCTGAATTTAGGAAACCTGAATACATTGAAGAAATGCCGGAACAAGTCCAAGTTACAGAAGTTGTTTCGAGGGATGGAACCAGCAAAAAGAAAGTGGTGAAAAAGCGTGTAATCAAGAAACGTACTGGTGGCAAACAAGAAACTACAGAAATTGTTACTGTAGAAGAAGATGGCAAGGAACCGGAAACCACAGTTACGGTTCAGGAACTTCCGGAAGATGAAGTTCACTTCTTGGAAAGACCTGAATTTAGGAAACCTGAATACATTGAAGAAATGCCGGAACAAGTCCAAGTTACAGAAGTTGTTTCGAGGGATGGAACCAGCAAAAAGAAAGTGGTGAAAAAGCGTGTAATCAAGAAACGTACTGGTGGCAAACAAGAAACTACAGAAATTGTTACTGTAGAAGAAGATGGCAAGGAACCGGAAACCACAGTTACGGTTCAGGAACTTCCGGAAGATGAAGTTCACTTCTTGGAAAGACCTGAATTTAGGAAACCTGAATACATTGAAGAAATGCCGGAACAAGTCCAAGTTACAGAAGTTGTTTCGAGGGATGGAACCAGCAAAAAGAAAGTGGTGAAAAAGCGTGTAATCAAGAAACGTACTGGTGGCAAACAAGAAACTACAGAAATTGTTACTGTAGAAGAAGATGGCAAGGAACCGGAAACCACAGTTACGGTTCAGGAACTTCCGGAAGATGAAGTTCACTTCTTGGAAAGACCTGAATTTAGGAAACCTGAATACATTGAAGAAATGCCGGAACAAGTCCAAGTTACAGAAGTTGTTTCGAGGGATGGAACCAGCAAAAAGAAAGTGGTGAAAAAGCGTGTAATCAAGAAACGTACTGGTGGCAAACAAGAAACTACAGAAATTGTTACTGTAGAAGAAGATGGCAAGGAACCGGAAACCACAGTTACGGTTCAGGAACTTCCGGAAGATGAAGTTCACTTCTTGGAAAGACCTGAATTTAGGAAACCTGAATACATTGAAGAAATGCCGGAACAAGTCCAAGTTACAGAAGTTGTTTCGAGGGATGGAACCAGCAAAAAGAAAGTGGTGAAAAAGCGTGTAATCAAGAAACGTACTGGTGGCAAACAAGAAACTACAGAAATTGTTACTGTAGAAGAAGATGGCAAGGAACCGGAAACCACAGTTACGGTTCAGGAACTTCCGGAAGATGAAGTTCACTTCTTGGAAAGACCTGAATTTAGGAAACCTGAATACATTGAAGAAATGCCGGAACAAGTCCAAGTTACAGAAGTTGTTTCGAGGGATGGAACCAGCAAAAAGAAAGTGGTGAAAAAGCGTGTAATCAAGAAACGTACTGGTGGCAAACAAGAAACTACAGAAATTGTTACTGTAGAAGAAGATGGCAAGGAACCGGAAACCACAGTTACGGTTCAGGAACTTCCGGAAGATGAAGTTCACTTCTTGGAAAGACCTGAATTTAGGAAACCTGAATACATTGAAGAAATGCCGGAACAAGTCCAAGTTACAGAAGTTGTTTCGAGGGATGGAACCAGCAAAAAGAAAGTGGTGAAAAAGCGTGTAATCAAGAAACGTACTGGTGGCAAACAAGAAACTACAGAAATTGTTACTGTAGAAGAAGATGGCAAGGAACCGGAAACCACAGTTACGGTTCAGGAACTTCCGGAAGATGAAGTTCACTTCTTGGAAAGACCTGAATTTAGGAAACCTGAATACATTGAAGAAATGCCGGAACAAGTCCAAGTTACAGAAGTTGTTTCGAGGGATGGAACCAGCAAAAAGAAAGTGGTGAAAAAGCGTGTAATCAAGAAACGTACTGGTGGCAAACAAGAAACTACAGAAATTGTTACTGTAGAAGAAGATGGCAAGGAACCGGAAACCACAGTTACGGTTCAGGAACTTCCGGAAGATGAAGTTCACTTCTTGGAAAGACCTGAATTTAGGAAACCTGAATACATTGAAGAAATGCCGGAACAAGTCCAAGTTACAGAAGTTGTTTCGAGGGATGGAACCAGCAAAAAGAAAGTGGTGAAAAAGCGTGTAATCAAGAAACGTACTGGTGGCAAACAAGAAACTACAGAAATTGTTACTGTAGAAGAAGATGGCAAGGAACCGGAAACCACAGTTACGGTTCAGGAACTTCCGGAAGATGAAGTTCACTTCTTGGAAAGACCTGAATTTAGGAAACCTGAATACATTGAAGAAATGCCGGAACAAGTCCAAGTTACAGAAGTTGTTTCGAGGGATGGAACCAGCAAAAAGAAAGTGGTGAAAAAGCGTGTAATCAAGAAACGTACTGGTGGCAAACAAGAAACTACAGAAATTGTTACTGTAGAAGAAGATGGCAAGGAACCGGAAACCACAGTTACGGTTCAGGAACTTCCGGAAGATGAAGTTCACTTCTTGGAAAGACCTGAATTTAGGAAACCTGAATACATTGAAGAAATGCCGGAACAAGTCCAAGTTACAGAAGTTGTTTCGAGGGATGGAACCAGCAAAAAGAAAGTGGTGAAAAAGCGTGTAATCAAGAAACGTACTGGTGGCAAACAAGAAACTACAGAAATTGTTACTGTAGAAGAAGATGGCAAGGAACCGGAAACCACAGTTACGGTTCAGGAACTTCCGGAAGATGAAGTTCACTTCTTGGAAAGACCTGAATTTAGGAAACCTGAATACATTGAAGAAATGCCGGAACAAGTCCAAGTTACAGAAGTTGTTTCGAGGGATGGAACCAGCAAAAAGAAAGTGGTGAAAAAGCGTGTAATCAAGAAACGTACTGGTGGCAAACAAGAAACTACAGAAATTGTTACTGTAGAAGAAGATGGCAAGGAACCGGAAACCACAGTTACGGTTCAGGAACTTCCGGAAGATGAAGTTCACTTCTTGGAAAGACCTGAATTTAGGAAACCTGAATACATTGAAGAAATGCCGGAACAAGTCCAAGTTACAGAAGTTGTTTCGAGGGATGGAACCAGCAAAAAGAAAGTGGTGAAAAAGCGTGTAATCAAGAAACGTACTGGTGGCAAACAAGAAACTACAGAAATTGTTACTGTAGAAGAAGATGGCAAGGAACCGGAAACCACAGTTACGGTTCAGGAACTTCCGGAAGATGAAGTTCACTTCTTGGAAAGACCTGAATTTAGGAAACCTGAATACATTGAAGAAATGCCGGAACAAGTCCAAGTTACAGAAGTTGTTTCGAGGGATGGAACCAGCAAAAAGAAAGTGGTGAAAAAGCGTGTAATCAAGAAACGTACTGGTGGCAAACAAGAAACTACAGAAATTGTTACTGTAGAAGAAGATGGCAAGGAACCGGAAACCACAGTTACGGTTCAGGAACTTCCGGAAGATGAAGTTCACTTCTTGGAAAGACCTGAATTTAGGAAACCTGAATACATTGAAGAAATGCCGGAACAAGTCCAAGTTACAGAAGTTGTTTCGAGGGATGGAACCAGCAAAAAGAAAGTGGTGAAAAAGCGTGTAATCAAGAAACGTACTGGTGGCAAACAAGAAACTACAGAAATTGTTACTGTAGAAGAAGATGGCAAGGAACCGGAAACCACAGTTACGGTTCAGGAACTTCCGGAAGATGAAGTTCACTTCTTGGAAAGACCTGAATTTAGGAAACCTGAATACATTGAAGAAATGCCGGAACAAGTCCAAGTTACAGAAGTTGTTTCGAGGGATGGAACCAGCAAAAAGAAAGTGGTGAAAAAGCGTGTAATCAAGAAACGTACTGGTGGCAAACAAGAAACTACAGAAATTGTTACTGTAGAAGAAGATGGCAAGGAACCGGAAACCACAGTTACGGTTCAGGAACTTCCGGAAGATGAAGTTCACTTCTTGGAAAGACCTGAATTTAGGAAACCTGAATACATTGAAGAAATGCCGGAACAAGTCCAAGTTACAGAAGTTGTTTCGAGGGATGGAACCAGCAAAAAGAAAGTGGTGAAAAAGCGTGTAATCAAGAAACGTACTGGTGGCAAACAAGAAACTACAGAAATTGTTACTGTAGAAGAAGATGGCAAGGAACCGGAAACCACAGTTACGGTTCAGGAACTTCCGGAAGATGAAGTTCACTTCTTGGAAAGACCTGAATTTAGGAAACCTGAATACATTGAAGAAATGCCGGAACAAGTCCAAGTTACAGAAGTTGTTTCGAGGGATGGAACCAGCAAAAAGAAAGTGGTGAAAAAGCGTGTAATCAAGAAACGTACTGGTGGCAAACAAGAAACTACAGAAATTGTTACTGTAGAAGAAGATGGCAAGGAACCGGAAACCACAGTTACGGTTCAGGAACTTCCGGAAGATGAAGTTCACTTCTTGGAAAGACCTGAATTTAGGAAACCTGAATACATTGAAGAAATGCCGGAACAAGTCCAAGTTACAGAAGTTGTTTCGAGGGATGGAACCAGCAAAAAGAAAGTGGTGAAAAAGCGTGTAATCAAGAAACGTACTGGTGGCAAACAAGAAACTACAGAAATTGTTACTGTAGAAGAAGATGGCAAGGAACCGGAAACCACAGTTACGGTTCAGGAACTTCCGGAAGATGAAGTTCACTTCTTGGAAAGACCTGAATTTAGGAAACCTGAATACATTGAAGAAATGCCGGAACAAGTCCAAGTTACAGAAGTTGTTTCGAGGGATGGAACCAGCAAAAAGAAAGTGGTGAAAAAGCGTGTAATCAAGAAACGTACTGGTGGCAAACAAGAAACTACAGAAATTGTTACTGTAGAAGAAGATGGCAAGGAACCGGAAACCACAGTTACGGTTCAGGAACTTCCGGAAGATGAAGTTCACTTCTTGGAAAGACCTGAATTTAGGAAACCTGAATACATTGAAGAAATGCCGGAACAAGTCCAAGTTACAGAAGTTGTTTCGAGGGATGGAACCAGCAAAAAGAAAGTGGTGAAAAAGCGTGTAATCAAGAAACGTACTGGTGGCAAACAAGAAACTACAGAAATTGTTACTGTAGAAGAAGATGGCAAGGAACCGGAAACCACAGTTACGGTTCAGGAACTTCCGGAAGATGAAGTTCACTTCTTGGAAAGACCTGAATTTAGGAAACCTGAATACATTGAAGAAATGCCGGAACAAGTCCAAGTTACAGAAGTTGTTTCGAGGGATGGAACCAGCAAAAAGAAAGTGGTGAAAAAGCGTGTAATCAAGAAACGTACTGGTGGCAAACAAGAAACTACAGAAATTGTTACTGTAGAAGAAGATGGCAAGGAACCGGAAACCACAGTTACGGTTCAGGAACTTCCGGAAGATGAAGTTCACTTCTTGGAAAGACCTGAATTTAGGAAACCTGAATACATTGAAGAAATGCCGGAACAAGTCCAAGTTACAGAAGTTGTTTCGAGGGATGGAACCAGCAAAAAGAAAGTGGTGAAAAAGCGTGTAATCAAGAAACGTACTGGTGGCAAACAAGAAACTACAGAAATTGTTACTGTAGAAGAAGATGGCAAGGAACCGGAAACCACAGTTACGGTTCAGGAACTTCCGGAAGATGAAGTTCACTTCTTGGAAAGACCTGAATTTAGGAAACCTGAATACATTGAAGAAATGCCGGAACAAGTCCAAGTTACAGAAGTTGTTTCGAGGGATGGAACCAGCAAAAAGAAAGTGGTGAAAAAGCGTGTAATCAAGAAACGTACTGGTGGCAAACAAGAAACTACAGAAATTGTTACTGTAGAAGAAGATGGCAAGGAACCGGAAACCACAGTTACGGTTCAGGAACTTCCGGAAGATGAAGTTCACTTCTTGGAAAGACCTGAATTTAGGAAACCTGAATACATTGAAGAAATGCCGGAACAAGTCCAAGTTACAGAAGTTGTTTCGAGGGATGGAACCAGCAAAAAGAAAGTGGTGAAAAAGCGTGTAATCAAGAAACGTACTGGTGGCAAACAAGAAACTACAGAAATTGTTACTGTAGAAGAAGATGGCAAGGAACCGGAAACCACAGTTACGGTTCAGGAACTTCCGGAAGATGAAGTTCACTTCTTGGAAAGACCTGAATTTAGGAAACCTGAATACATTGAAGAAATGCCGGAACAAGTCCAAGTTACAGAAGTTGTTTCGAGGGATGGAACCAGCAAAAAGAAAGTGGTGAAAAAGCGTGTAATCAAGAAACGTACTGGTGGCAAACAAGAAACTACAGAAATTGTTACTGTAGAAGAAGATGGCAAGGAACCGGAAACCACAGTTACGGTTCAGGAACTTCCGGAAGATGAAGTTCACTTCTTGGAAAGACCTGAATTTAGGAAACCTGAATACATTGAAGAAATGCCGGAACAAGTCCAAGTTACAGAAGTTGTTTCGAGGGATGGAACCAGCAAAAAGAAAGTGGTGAAAAAGCGTGTAATCAAGAAACGTACTGGTGGCAAACAAGAAACTACAGAAATTGTTACTGTAGAAGAAGATGGCAAGGAACCGGAAACCACAGTTACGGTTCAGGAACTTCCGGAAGATGAAGTTCACTTCTTGGAAAGACCTGAATTTAGGAAACCTGAATACATTGAAGAAATGCCGGAACAAGTCCAAGTTACAGAAGTTGTTTCGAGGGATGGAACCAGCAAAAAGAAAGTGGTGAAAAAGCGTGTAATCAAGAAACGTACTGGTGGCAAACAAGAAACTACAGAAATTGTTACTGTAGAAGAAGATGGCAAGGAACCGGAAACCACAGTTACGGTTCAGGAACTTCCGGAAGATGAAGTTCACTTCTTGGAAAGACCTGAATTTAGGAAACCTGAATACATTGAAGAAATGCCGGAACAAGTCCAAGTTACAGAAGTTGTTTCGAGGGATGGAACCAGCAAAAAGAAAGTGGTGAAAAAGCGTGTAATCAAGAAACGTACTGGTGGCAAACAAGAAACTACAGAAATTGTTACTGTAGAAGAAGATGGCAAGGAACCGGAAACCACAGTTACGGTTCAGGAACTTCCGGAAGATGAAGTTCACTTCTTGGAAAGACCTGAATTTAGGAAACCTGAATACATTGAAGAAATGCCGGAACAAGTCCAAGTTACAGAAGTTGTTTCGAGGGATGGAACCAGCAAAAAGAAAGTGGTGAAAAAGCGTGTAATCAAGAAACGTACTGGTGGCAAACAAGAAACTACAGAAATTGTTACTGTAGAAGAAGATGGCAAGGAACCGGAAACCACAGTTACGGTTCAGGAACTTCCGGAAGATGAAGTTCACTTCTTGGAAAGACCTGAATTTAGGAAACCTGAATACATTGAAGAAATGCCGGAACAAGTCCAAGTTACAGAAGTTGTTTCGAGGGATGGAACCAGCAAAAAGAAAGTGGTGAAAAAGCGTGTAATCAAGAAACGTACTGGTGGCAAACAAGAAACTACAGAAATTGTTACTGTAGAAGAAGATGGCAAGGAACCGGAAACCACAGTTACGGTTCAGGAACTTCCGGAAGATGAAGTTCACTTCTTGGAAAGACCTGAATTTAGGAAACCTGAATACATTGAAGAAATGCCGGAACAAGTCCAAGTTACAGAAGTTGTTTCGAGGGATGGAACCAGCAAAAAGAAAGTGGTGAAAAAGCGTGTAATCAAGAAACGTACTGGTGGCAAACAAGAAACTACAGAAATTGTTACTGTAGAAGAAGATGGCAAGGAACCGGAAACCACAGTTACGGTTCAGGAACTTCCGGAAGATGAAGTTCACTTCTTGGAAAGACCTGAATTTAGGAAACCTGAATACATTGAAGAAATGCCGGAACAAGTCCAAGTTACAGAAGTTGTTTCGAGGGATGGAACCAGCAAAAAGAAAGTGGTGAAAAAGCGTGTAATCAAGAAACGTACTGGTGGCAAACAAGAAACTACAGAAATTGTTACTGTAGAAGAAGATGGCAAGGAACCGGAAACCACAGTTACGGTTCAGGAACTTCCGGAAGATGAAGTTCACTTCTTGGAAAGACCTGAATTTAGGAAACCTGAATACATTGAAGAAATGCCGGAACAAGTCCAAGTTACAGAAGTTGTTTCGAGGGATGGAACCAGCAAAAAGAAAGTGGTGAAAAAGCGTGTAATCAAGAAACGTACTGGTGGCAAACAAGAAACTACAGAAATTGTTACTGTAGAAGAAGATGGCAAGGAACCGGAAACCACAGTTACGGTTCAGGAACTTCCGGAAGATGAAGTTCACTTCTTGGAAAGACCTGAATTTAGGAAACCTGAATACATTGAAGAAATGCCGGAACAAGTCCAAGTTACAGAAGTTGTTTCGAGGGATGGAACCAGCAAAAAGAAAGTGGTGAAAAAGCGTGTAATCAAGAAACGTACTGGTGGCAAACAAGAAACTACAGAAATTGTTACTGTAGAAGAAGATGGCAAGGAACCGGAAACCACAGTTACGGTTCAGGAACTTCCGGAAGATGAAGTTCACTTCTTGGAAAGACCTGAATTTAGGAAACCTGAATACATTGAAGAAATGCCGGAACAAGTCCAAGTTACAGAAGTTGTTTCGAGGGATGGAACCAGCAAAAAGAAAGTGGTGAAAAAGCGTGTAATCAAGAAACGTACTGGTGGCAAACAAGAAACTACAGAAATTGTTACTGTAGAAGAAGATGGCAAGGAACCGGAAACCACAGTTACGGTTCAGGAACTTCCGGAAGATGAAGTTCACTTCTTGGAAAGACCTGAATTTAGGAAACCTGAATACATTGAAGAAATGCCGGAACAAGTCCAAGTTACAGAAGTTGTTTCGAGGGATGGAACCAGCAAAAAGAAAGTGGTGAAAAAGCGTGTAATCAAGAAACGTACTGGTGGCAAACAAGAAACTACAGAAATTGTTACTGTAGAAGAAGATGGCAAGGAACCGGAAACCACAGTTACGGTTCAGGAACTTCCGGAAGATGAAGTTCACTTCTTGGAAAGACCTGAATTTAGGAAACCTGAATACATTGAAGAAATGCCGGAACAAGTCCAAGTTACAGAAGTTGTTTCGAGGGATGGAACCAGCAAAAAGAAAGTGGTGAAAAAGCGTGTAATCAAGAAACGTACTGGTGGCAAACAAGAAACTACAGAAATTGTTACTGTAGAAGAAGATGGCAAGGAACCGGAAACCACAGTTACGGTTCAGGAACTTCCGGAAGATGAAGTTCACTTCTTGGAAAGACCTGAATTTAGGAAACCTGAATACATTGAAGAAATGCCGGAACAAGTCCAAGTTACAGAAGTTGTTTCGAGGGATGGAACCAGCAAAAAGAAAGTGGTGAAAAAGCGTGTAATCAAGAAACGTACTGGTGGCAAACAAGAAACTACAGAAATTGTTACTGTAGAAGAAGATGGCAAGGAACCGGAAACCACAGTTACGGTTCAGGAACTTCCGGAAGATGAAGTTCACTTCTTGGAAAGACCTGAATTTAGGAAACCTGAATACATTGAAGAAATGCCGGAACAAGTCCAAGTTACAGAAGTTGTTTCGAGGGATGGAACCAGCAAAAAGAAAGTGGTGAAAAAGCGTGTAATCAAGAAACGTACTGGTGGCAAACAAGAAACTACAGAAATTGTTACTGTAGAAGAAGATGGCAAGGAACCGGAAACCACAGTTACGGTTCAGGAACTTCCGGAAGATGAAGTTCACTTCTTGGAAAGACCTGAATTTAGGAAACCTGAATACATTGAAGAAATGCCGGAACAAGTCCAAGTTACAGAAGTTGTTTCGAGGGATGGAACCAGCAAAAAGAAAGTGGTGAAAAAGCGTGTAATCAAGAAACGTACTGGTGGCAAACAAGAAACTACAGAAATTGTTACTGTAGAAGAAGATGGCAAGGAACCGGAAACCACAGTTACGGTTCAGGAACTTCCGGAAGATGAAGTTCACTTCTTGGAAAGACCTGAATTTAGGAAACCTGAATACATTGAAGAAATGCCGGAACAAGTCCAAGTTACAGAAGTTGTTTCGAGGGATGGAACCAGCAAAAAGAAAGTGGTGAAAAAGCGTGTAATCAAGAAACGTACTGGTGGCAAACAAGAAACTACAGAAATTGTTACTGTAGAAGAAGATGGCAAGGAACCGGAAACCACAGTTACGGTTCAGGAACTTCCGGAAGATGAAGTTCACTTCTTGGAAAGACCTGAATTTAGGAAACCTGAATACATTGAAGAAATGCCGGAACAAGTCCAAGTTACAGAAGTTGTTTCGAGGGATGGAACCAGCAAAAAGAAAGTGGTGAAAAAGCGTGTAATCAAGAAACGTACTGGTGGCAAACAAGAAACTACAGAAATTGTTACTGTAGAAGAAGATGGCAAGGAACCGGAAACCACAGTTACGGTTCAGGAACTTCCGGAAGATGAAGTTCACTTCTTGGAAAGACCTGAATTTAGGAAACCTGAATACATTGAAGAAATGCCGGAACAAGTCCAAGTTACAGAAGTTGTTTCGAGGGATGGAACCAGCAAAAAGAAAGTGGTGAAAAAGCGTGTAATCAAGAAACGTACTGGTGGCAAACAAGAAACTACAGAAATTGTTACTGTAGAAGAAGATGGCAAGGAACCGGAAACCACAGTTACGGTTCAGGAACTTCCGGAAGATGAAGTTCACTTCTTGGAAAGACCTGAATTTAGGAAACCTGAATACATTGAAGAAATGCCGGAACAAGTCCAAGTTACAGAAGTTGTTTCGAGGGATGGAACCAGCAAAAAGAAAGTGGTGAAAAAGCGTGTAATCAAGAAACGTACTGGTGGCAAACAAGAAACTACAGAAATTGTTACTGTAGAAGAAGATGGCAAGGAACCGGAAACCACAGTTACGGTTCAGGAACTTCCGGAAGATGAAGTTCACTTCTTGGAAAGACCTGAATTTAGGAAACCTGAATACATTGAAGAAATGCCGGAACAAGTCCAAGTTACAGAAGTTGTTTCGAGGGATGGAACCAGCAAAAAGAAAGTGGTGAAAAAGCGTGTAATCAAGAAACGTACTGGTGGCAAACAAGAAACTACAGAAATTGTTACTGTAGAAGAAGATGGCAAGGAACCGGAAACCACAGTTACGGTTCAGGAACTTCCGGAAGATGAAGTTCACTTCTTGGAAAGACCTGAATTTAGGAAACCTGAATACATTGAAGAAATGCCGGAACAAGTCCAAGTTACAGAAGTTGTTTCGAGGGATGGAACCAGCAAAAAGAAAGTGGTGAAAAAGCGTGTAATCAAGAAACGTACTGGTGGCAAACAAGAAACTACAGAAATTGTTACTGTAGAAGAAGATGGCAAGGAACCGGAAACCACAGTTACGGTTCAGGAACTTCCGGAAGATGAAGTTCACTTCTTGGAAAGACCTGAATTTAGGAAACCTGAATACATTGAAGAAATGCCGGAACAAGTCCAAGTTACAGAAGTTGTTTCGAGGGATGGAACCAGCAAAAAGAAAGTGGTGAAAAAGCGTGTAATCAAGAAACGTACTGGTGGCAAACAAGAAACTACAGAAATTGTTACTGTAGAAGAAGATGGCAAGGAACCGGAAACCACAGTTACGGTTCAGGAACTTCCGGAAGATGAAGTTCACTTCTTGGAAAGACCTGAATTTAGGAAACCTGAATACATTGAAGAAATGCCGGAACAAGTCCAAGTTACAGAAGTTGTTTCGAGGGATGGAACCAGCAAAAAGAAAGTGGTGAAAAAGCGTGTAATCAAGAAACGTACTGGTGGCAAACAAGAAACTACAGAAATTGTTACTGTAGAAGAAGATGGCAAGGAACCGGAAACCACAGTTACGGTTCAGGAACTTCCGGAAGATGAAGTTCACTTCTTGGAAAGACCTGAATTTAGGAAACCTGAATACATTGAAGAAATGCCGGAACAAGTCCAAGTTACAGAAGTTGTTTCGAGGGATGGAACCAGCAAAAAGAAAGTGGTGAAAAAGCGTGTAATCAAGAAACGTACTGGTGGCAAACAAGAAACTACAGAAATTGTTACTGTAGAAGAAGATGGCAAGGAACCGGAAACCACAGTTACGGTTCAGGAACTTCCGGAAGATGAAGTTCACTTCTTGGAAAGACCTGAATTTAGGAAACCTGAATACATTGAAGAAATGCCGGAACAAGTCCAAGTTACAGAAGTTGTTTCGAGGGATGGAACCAGCAAAAAGAAAGTGGTGAAAAAGCGTGTAATCAAGAAACGTACTGGTGGCAAACAAGAAACTACAGAAATTGTTACTGTAGAAGAAGATGGCAAGGAACCGGAAACCACAGTTACGGTTCAGGAACTTCCGGAAGATGAAGTTCACTTCTTGGAAAGACCTGAATTTAGGAAACCTGAATACATTGAAGAAATGCCGGAACAAGTCCAAGTTACAGAAGTTGTTTCGAGGGATGGAACCAGCAAAAAGAAAGTGGTGAAAAAGCGTGTAATCAAGAAACGTACTGGTGGCAAACAAGAAACTACAGAAATTGTTACTGTAGAAGAAGATGGCAAGGAACCGGAAACCACAGTTACGGTTCAGGAACTTCCGGAAGATGAAGTTCACTTCTTGGAAAGACCTGAATTTAGGAAACCTGAATACATTGAAGAAATGCCGGAACAAGTCCAAGTTACAGAAGTTGTTTCGAGGGATGGAACCAGCAAAAAGAAAGTGGTGAAAAAGCGTGTAATCAAGAAACGTACTGGTGGCAAACAAGAAACTACAGAAATTGTTACTGTAGAAGAAGATGGCAAGGAACCGGAAACCACAGTTACGGTTCAGGAACTTCCGGAAGATGAAGTTCACTTCTTGGAAAGACCTGAATTTAGGAAACCTGAATACATTGAAGAAATGCCGGAACAAGTCCAAGTTACAGAAGTTGTTTCGAGGGATGGAACCAGCAAAAAGAAAGTGGTGAAAAAGCGTGTAATCAAGAAACGTACTGGTGGCAAACAAGAAACTACAGAAATTGTTACTGTAGAAGAAGATGGCAAGGAACCGGAAACCACAGTTACGGTTCAGGAACTTCCGGAAGATGAAGTTCACTTCTTGGAAAGACCTGAATTTAGGAAACCTGAATACATTGAAGAAATGCCGGAACAAGTCCAAGTTACAGAAGTTGTTTCGAGGGATGGAACCAGCAAAAAGAAAGTGGTGAAAAAGCGTGTAATCAAGAAACGTACTGGTGGCAAACAAGAAACTACAGAAATTGTTACTGTAGAAGAAGATGGCAAGGAACCGGAAACCACAGTTACGGTTCAGGAACTTCCGGAAGATGAAGTTCACTTCTTGGAAAGACCTGAATTTAGGAAACCTGAATACATTGAAGAAATGCCGGAACAAGTCCAAGTTACAGAAGTTGTTTCGAGGGATGGAACCAGCAAAAAGAAAGTGGTGAAAAAGCGTGTAATCAAGAAACGTACTGGTGGCAAACAAGAAACTACAGAAATTGTTACTGTAGAAGAAGATGGCAAGGAACCGGAAACCACAGTTACGGTTCAGGAACTTCCGGAAGATGAAGTTCACTTCTTGGAAAGACCTGAATTTAGGAAACCTGAATACATTGAAGAAATGCCGGAACAAGTCCAAGTTACAGAAGTTGTTTCGAGGGATGGAACCAGCAAAAAGAAAGTGGTGAAAAAGCGTGTAATCAAGAAACGTACTGGTGGCAAACAAGAAACTACAGAAATTGTTACTGTAGAAGAAGATGGCAAGGAACCGGAAACCACAGTTACGGTTCAGGAACTTCCGGAAGATGAAGTTCACTTCTTGGAAAGACCTGAATTTAGGAAACCTGAATACATTGAAGAAATGCCGGAACAAGTCCAAGTTACAGAAGTTGTTTCGAGGGATGGAACCAGCAAAAAGAAAGTGGTGAAAAAGCGTGTAATCAAGAAACGTACTGGTGGCAAACAAGAAACTACAGAAATTGTTACTGTAGAAGAAGATGGCAAGGAACCGGAAACCACAGTTACGGTTCAGGAACTTCCGGAAGATGAAGTTCACTTCTTGGAAAGACCTGAATTTAGGAAACCTGAATACATTGAAGAAATGCCGGAACAAGTCCAAGTTACAGAAGTTGTTTCGAGGGATGGAACCAGCAAAAAGAAAGTGGTGAAAAAGCGTGTAATCAAGAAACGTACTGGTGGCAAACAAGAAACTACAGAAATTGTTACTGTAGAAGAAGATGGCAAGGAACCGGAAACCACAGTTACGGTTCAGGAACTTCCGGAAGATGAAGTTCACTTCTTGGAAAGACCTGAATTTAGGAAACCTGAATACATTGAAGAAATGCCGGAACAAGTCCAAGTTACAGAAGTTGTTTCGAGGGATGGAACCAGCAAAAAGAAAGTGGTGAAAAAGCGTGTAATCAAGAAACGTACTGGTGGCAAACAAGAAACTACAGAAATTGTTACTGTAGAAGAAGATGGCAAGGAACCGGAAACCACAGTTACGGTTCAGGAACTTCCGGAAGATGAAGTTCACTTCTTGGAAAGACCTGAATTTAGGAAACCTGAATACATTGAAGAAATGCCGGAACAAGTCCAAGTTACAGAAGTTGTTTCGAGGGATGGAACCAGCAAAAAGAAAGTGGTGAAAAAGCGTGTAATCAAGAAACGTACTGGTGGCAAACAAGAAACTACAGAAATTGTTACTGTAGAAGAAGATGGCAAGGAACCGGAAACCACAGTTACGGTTCAGGAACTTCCGGAAGATGAAGTTCACTTCTTGGAAAGACCTGAATTTAGGAAACCTGAATACATTGAAGAAATGCCGGAACAAGTCCAAGTTACAGAAGTTGTTTCGAGGGATGGAACCAGCAAAAAGAAAGTGGTGAAAAAGCGTGTAATCAAGAAACGTACTGGTGGCAAACAAGAAACTACAGAAATTGTTACTGTAGAAGAAGATGGCAAGGAACCGGAAACCACAGTTACGGTTCAGGAACTTCCGGAAGATGAAGTTCACTTCTTGGAAAGACCTGAATTTAGGAAACCTGAATACATTGAAGAAATGCCGGAACAAGTCCAAGTTACAGAAGTTGTTTCGAGGGATGGAACCAGCAAAAAGAAAGTGGTGAAAAAGCGTGTAATCAAGAAACGTACTGGTGGCAAACAAGAAACTACAGAAATTGTTACTGTAGAAGAAGATGGCAAGGAACCGGAAACCACAGTTACGGTTCAGGAACTTCCGGAAGATGAAGTTCACTTCTTGGAAAGACCTGAATTTAGGAAACCTGAATACATTGAAGAAATGCCGGAACAAGTCCAAGTTACAGAAGTTGTTTCGAGGGATGGAACCAGCAAAAAGAAAGTGGTGAAAAAGCGTGTAATCAAGAAACGTACTGGTGGCAAACAAGAAACTACAGAAATTGTTACTGTAGAAGAAGATGGCAAGGAACCGGAAACCACAGTTACGGTTCAGGAACTTCCGGAAGATGAAGTTCACTTCTTGGAAAGACCTGAATTTAGGAAACCTGAATACATTGAAGAAATGCCGGAACAAGTCCAAGTTACAGAAGTTGTTTCGAGGGATGGAACCAGCAAAAAGAAAGTGGTGAAAAAGCGTGTAATCAAGAAACGTACTGGTGGCAAACAAGAAACTACAGAAATTGTTACTGTAGAAGAAGATGGCAAGGAACCGGAAACCACAGTTACGGTTCAGGAACTTCCGGAAGATGAAGTTCACTTCTTGGAAAGACCTGAATTTAGGAAACCTGAATACATTGAAGAAATGCCGGAACAAGTCCAAGTTACAGAAGTTGTTTCGAGGGATGGAACCAGCAAAAAGAAAGTGGTGAAAAAGCGTGTAATCAAGAAACGTACTGGTGGCAAACAAGAAACTACAGAAATTGTTACTGTAGAAGAAGATGGCAAGGAACCGGAAACCACAGTTACGGTTCAGGAACTTCCGGAAGATGAAGTTCACTTCTTGGAAAGACCTGAATTTAGGAAACCTGAATACATTGAAGAAATGCCGGAACAAGTCCAAGTTACAGAAGTTGTTTCGAGGGATGGAACCAGCAAAAAGAAAGTGGTGAAAAAGCGTGTAATCAAGAAACGTACTGGTGGCAAACAAGAAACTACAGAAATTGTTACTGTAGAAGAAGATGGCAAGGAACCGGAAACCACAGTTACGGTTCAGGAACTTCCGGAAGATGAAGTTCACTTCTTGGAAAGACCTGAATTTAGGAAACCTGAATACATTGAAGAAATGCCGGAACAAGTCCAAGTTACAGAAGTTGTTTCGAGGGATGGAACCAGCAAAAAGAAAGTGGTGAAAAAGCGTGTAATCAAGAAACGTACTGGTGGCAAACAAGAAACTACAGAAATTGTTACTGTAGAAGAAGATGGCAAGGAACCGGAAACCACAGTTACGGTTCAGGAACTTCCGGAAGATGAAGTTCACTTCTTGGAAAGACCTGAATTTAGGAAACCTGAATACATTGAAGAAATGCCGGAACAAGTCCAAGTTACAGAAGTTGTTTCGAGGGATGGAACCAGCAAAAAGAAAGTGGTGAAAAAGCGTGTAATCAAGAAACGTACTGGTGGCAAACAAGAAACTACAGAAATTGTTACTGTAGAAGAAGATGGCAAGGAACCGGAAACCACAGTTACGGTTCAGGAACTTCCGGAAGATGAAGTTCACTTCTTGGAAAGACCTGAATTTAGGAAACCTGAATACATTGAAGAAATGCCGGAACAAGTCCAAGTTACAGAAGTTGTTTCGAGGGATGGAACCAGCAAAAAGAAAGTGGTGAAAAAGCGTGTAATCAAGAAACGTACTGGTGGCAAACAAGAAACTACAGAAATTGTTACTGTAGAAGAAGATGGCAAGGAACCGGAAACCACAGTTACGGTTCAGGAACTTCCGGAAGATGAAGTTCACTTCTTGGAAAGACCTGAATTTAGGAAACCTGAATACATTGAAGAAATGCCGGAACAAGTCCAAGTTACAGAAGTTGTTTCGAGGGATGGAACCAGCAAAAAGAAAGTGGTGAAAAAGCGTGTAATCAAGAAACGTACTGGTGGCAAACAAGAAACTACAGAAATTGTTACTGTAGAAGAAGATGGCAAGGAACCGGAAACCACAGTTACGGTTCAGGAACTTCCGGAAGATGAAGTTCACTTCTTGGAAAGACCTGAATTTAGGAAACCTGAATACATTGAAGAAATGCCGGAACAAGTCCAAGTTACAGAAGTTGTTTCGAGGGATGGAACCAGCAAAAAGAAAGTGGTGAAAAAGCGTGTAATCAAGAAACGTACTGGTGGCAAACAAGAAACTACAGAAATTGTTACTGTAGAAGAAGATGGCAAGGAACCGGAAACCACAGTTACGGTTCAGGAACTTCCGGAAGATGAAGTTCACTTCTTGGAAAGACCTGAATTTAGGAAACCTGAATACATTGAAGAAATGCCGGAACAAGTCCAAGTTACAGAAGTTGTTTCGAGGGATGGAACCAGCAAAAAGAAAGTGGTGAAAAAGCGTGTAATCAAGAAACGTACTGGTGGCAAACAAGAAACTACAGAAATTGTTACTGTAGAAGAAGATGGCAAGGAACCGGAAACCACAGTTACGGTTCAGGAACTTCCGGAAGATGAAGTTCACTTCTTGGAAAGACCTGAATTTAGGAAACCTGAATACATTGAAGAAATGCCGGAACAAGTCCAAGTTACAGAAGTTGTTTCGAGGGATGGAACCAGCAAAAAGAAAGTGGTGAAAAAGCGTGTAATCAAGAAACGTACTGGTGGCAAACAAGAAACTACAGAAATTGTTACTGTAGAAGAAGATGGCAAGGAACCGGAAACCACAGTTACGGTTCAGGAACTTCCGGAAGATGAAGTTCACTTCTTGGAAAGACCTGAATTTAGGAAACCTGAATACATTGAAGAAATGCCGGAACAAGTCCAAGTTACAGAAGTTGTTTCGAGGGATGGAACCAGCAAAAAGAAAGTGGTGAAAAAGCGTGTAATCAAGAAACGTACTGGTGGCAAACAAGAAACTACAGAAATTGTTACTGTAGAAGAAGATGGCAAGGAACCGGAAACCACAGTTACGGTTCAGGAACTTCCGGAAGATGAAGTTCACTTCTTGGAAAGACCTGAATTTAGGAAACCTGAATACATTGAAGAAATGCCGGAACAAGTCCAAGTTACAGAAGTTGTTTCGAGGGATGGAACCAGCAAAAAGAAAGTGGTGAAAAAGCGTGTAATCAAGAAACGTACTGGTGGCAAACAAGAAACTACAGAAATTGTTACTGTAGAAGAAGATGGCAAGGAACCGGAAACCACAGTTACGGTTCAGGAACTTCCGGAAGATGAAGTTCACTTCTTGGAAAGACCTGAATTTAGGAAACCTGAATACATTGAAGAAATGCCGGAACAAGTCCAAGTTACAGAAGTTGTTTCGAGGGATGGAACCAGCAAAAAGAAAGTGGTGAAAAAGCGTGTAATCAAGAAACGTACTGGTGGCAAACAAGAAACTACAGAAATTGTTACTGTAGAAGAAGATGGCAAGGAACCGGAAACCACAGTTACGGTTCAGGAACTTCCGGAAGATGAAGTTCACTTCTTGGAAAGACCTGAATTTAGGAAACCTGAATACATTGAAGAAATGCCGGAACAAGTCCAAGTTACAGAAGTTGTTTCGAGGGATGGAACCAGCAAAAAGAAAGTGGTGAAAAAGCGTGTAATCAAGAAACGTACTGGTGGCAAACAAGAAACTACAGAAATTGTTACTGTAGAAGAAGATGGCAAGGAACCGGAAACCACAGTTACGGTTCAGGAACTTCCGGAAGATGAAGTTCACTTCTTGGAAAGACCTGAATTTAGGAAACCTGAATACATTGAAGAAATGCCGGAACAAGTCCAAGTTACAGAAGTTGTTTCGAGGGATGGAACCAGCAAAAAGAAAGTGGTGAAAAAGCGTGTAATCAAGAAACGTACTGGTGGCAAACAAGAAACTACAGAAATTGTTACTGTAGAAGAAGATGGCAAGGAACCGGAAACCACAGTTACGGTTCAGGAACTTCCGGAAGATGAAGTTCACTTCTTGGAAAGACCTGAATTTAGGAAACCTGAATACATTGAAGAAATGCCGGAACAAGTCCAAGTTACAGAAGTTGTTTCGAGGGATGGAACCAGCAAAAAGAAAGTGGTGAAAAAGCGTGTAATCAAGAAACGTACTGGTGGCAAACAAGAAACTACAGAAATTGTTACTGTAGAAGAAGATGGCAAGGAACCGGAAACCACAGTTACGGTTCAGGAACTTCCGGAAGATGAAGTTCACTTCTTGGAAAGACCTGAATTTAGGAAACCTGAATACATTGAAGAAATGCCGGAACAAGTCCAAGTTACAGAAGTTGTTTCGAGGGATGGAACCAGCAAAAAGAAAGTGGTGAAAAAGCGTGTAATCAAGAAACGTACTGGTGGCAAACAAGAAACTACAGAAATTGTTACTGTAGAAGAAGATGGCAAGGAACCGGAAACCACAGTTACGGTTCAGGAACTTCCGGAAGATGAAGTTCACTTCTTGGAAAGACCTGAATTTAGGAAACCTGAATACATTGAAGAAATGCCGGAACAAGTCCAAGTTACAGAAGTTGTTTCGAGGGATGGAACCAGCAAAAAGAAAGTGGTGAAAAAGCGTGTAATCAAGAAACGTACTGGTGGCAAACAAGAAACTACAGAAATTGTTACTGTAGAAGAAGATGGCAAGGAACCGGAAACCACAGTTACGGTTCAGGAACTTCCGGAAGATGAAGTTCACTTCTTGGAAAGACCTGAATTTAGGAAACCTGAATACATTGAAGAAATGCCGGAACAAGTCCAAGTTACAGAAGTTGTTTCGAGGGATGGAACCAGCAAAAAGAAAGTGGTGAAAAAGCGTGTAATCAAGAAACGTACTGGTGGCAAACAAGAAACTACAGAAATTGTTACTGTAGAAGAAGATGGCAAGGAACCGGAAACCACAGTTACGGTTCAGGAACTTCCGGAAGATGAAGTTCACTTCTTGGAAAGACCTGAATTTAGGAAACCTGAATACATTGAAGAAATGCCGGAACAAGTCCAAGTTACAGAAGTTGTTTCGAGGGATGGAACCAGCAAAAAGAAAGTGGTGAAAAAGCGTGTAATCAAGAAACGTACTGGTGGCAAACAAGAAACTACAGAAATTGTTACTGTAGAAGAAGATGGCAAGGAACCGGAAACCACAGTTACGGTTCAGGAACTTCCGGAAGATGAAGTTCACTTCTTGGAAAGACCTGAATTTAGGAAACCTGAATACATTGAAGAAATGCCGGAACAAGTCCAAGTTACAGAAGTTGTTTCGAGGGATGGAACCAGCAAAAAGAAAGTGGTGAAAAAGCGTGTAATCAAGAAACGTACTGGTGGCAAACAAGAAACTACAGAAATTGTTACTGTAGAAGAAGATGGCAAGGAACCGGAAACCACAGTTACGGTTCAGGAACTTCCGGAAGATGAAGTTCACTTCTTGGAAAGACCTGAATTTAGGAAACCTGAATACATTGAAGAAATGCCGGAACAAGTCCAAGTTACAGAAGTTGTTTCGAGGGATGGAACCAGCAAAAAGAAAGTGGTGAAAAAGCGTGTAATCAAGAAACGTACTGGTGGCAAACAAGAAACTACAGAAATTGTTACTGTAGAAGAAGATGGCAAGGAACCGGAAACCACAGTTACGGTTCAGGAACTTCCGGAAGATGAAGTTCACTTCTTGGAAAGACCTGAATTTAGGAAACCTGAATACATTGAAGAAATGCCGGAACAAGTCCAAGTTACAGAAGTTGTTTCGAGGGATGGAACCAGCAAAAAGAAAGTGGTGAAAAAGCGTGTAATCAAGAAACGTACTGGTGGCAAACAAGAAACTACAGAAATTGTTACTGTAGAAGAAGATGGCAAGGAACCGGAAACCACAGTTACGGTTCAGGAACTTCCGGAAGATGAAGTTCACTTCTTGGAAAGACCTGAATTTAGGAAACCTGAATACATTGAAGAAATGCCGGAACAAGTCCAAGTTACAGAAGTTGTTTCGAGGGATGGAACCAGCAAAAAGAAAGTGGTGAAAAAGCGTGTAATCAAGAAACGTACTGGTGGCAAACAAGAAACTACAGAAATTGTTACTGTAGAAGAAGATGGCAAGGAACCGGAAACCACAGTTACGGTTCAGGAACTTCCGGAAGATGAAGTTCACTTCTTGGAAAGACCTGAATTTAGGAAACCTGAATACATTGAAGAAATGCCGGAACAAGTCCAAGTTACAGAAGTTGTTTCGAGGGATGGAACCAGCAAAAAGAAAGTGGTGAAAAAGCGTGTAATCAAGAAACGTACTGGTGGCAAACAAGAAACTACAGAAATTGTTACTGTAGAAGAAGATGGCAAGGAACCGGAAACCACAGTTACGGTTCAGGAACTTCCGGAAGATGAAGTTCACTTCTTGGAAAGACCTGAATTTAGGAAACCTGAATACATTGAAGAAATGCCGGAACAAGTCCAAGTTACAGAAGTTGTTTCGAGGGATGGAACCAGCAAAAAGAAAGTGGTGAAAAAGCGTGTAATCAAGAAACGTACTGGTGGCAAACAAGAAACTACAGAAATTGTTACTGTAGAAGAAGATGGCAAGGAACCGGAAACCACAGTTACGGTTCAGGAACTTCCGGAAGATGAAGTTCACTTCTTGGAAAGACCTGAATTTAGGAAACCTGAATACATTGAAGAAATGCCGGAACAAGTCCAAGTTACAGAAGTTGTTTCGAGGGATGGAACCAGCAAAAAGAAAGTGGTGAAAAAGCGTGTAATCAAGAAACGTACTGGTGGCAAACAAGAAACTACAGAAATTGTTACTGTAGAAGAAGATGGCAAGGAACCGGAAACCACAGTTACGGTTCAGGAACTTCCGGAAGATGAAGTTCACTTCTTGGAAAGACCTGAATTTAGGAAACCTGAATACATTGAAGAAATGCCGGAACAAGTCCAAGTTACAGAAGTTGTTTCGAGGGATGGAACCAGCAAAAAGAAAGTGGTGAAAAAGCGTGTAATCAAGAAACGTACTGGTGGCAAACAAGAAACTACAGAAATTGTTACTGTAGAAGAAGATGGCAAGGAACCGGAAACCACAGTTACGGTTCAGGAACTTCCGGAAGATGAAGTTCACTTCTTGGAAAGACCTGAATTTAGGAAACCTGAATACATTGAAGAAATGCCGGAACAAGTCCAAGTTACAGAAGTTGTTTCGAGGGATGGAACCAGCAAAAAGAAAGTGGTGAAAAAGCGTGTAATCAAGAAACGTACTGGTGGCAAACAAGAAACTACAGAAATTGTTACTGTAGAAGAAGATGGCAAGGAACCGGAAACCACAGTTACGGTTCAGGAACTTCCGGAAGATGAAGTTCACTTCTTGGAAAGACCTGAATTTAGGAAACCTGAATACATTGAAGAAATGCCGGAACAAGTCCAAGTTACAGAAGTTGTTTCGAGGGATGGAACCAGCAAAAAGAAAGTGGTGAAAAAGCGTGTAATCAAGAAACGTACTGGTGGCAAACAAGAAACTACAGAAATTGTTACTGTAGAAGAAGATGGCAAGGAACCGGAAACCACAGTTACGGTTCAGGAACTTCCGGAAGATGAAGTTCACTTCTTGGAAAGACCTGAATTTAGGAAACCTGAATACATTGAAGAAATGCCGGAACAAGTCCAAGTTACAGAAGTTGTTTCGAGGGATGGAACCAGCAAAAAGAAAGTGGTGAAAAAGCGTGTAATCAAGAAACGTACTGGTGGCAAACAAGAAACTACAGAAATTGTTACTGTAGAAGAAGATGGCAAGGAACCGGAAACCACAGTTACGGTTCAGGAACTTCCGGAAGATGAAGTTCACTTCTTGGAAAGACCTGAATTTAGGAAACCTGAATACATTGAAGAAATGCCGGAACAAGTCCAAGTTACAGAAGTTGTTTCGAGGGATGGAACCAGCAAAAAGAAAGTGGTGAAAAAGCGTGTAATCAAGAAACGTACTGGTGGCAAACAAGAAACTACAGAAATTGTTACTGTAGAAGAAGATGGCAAGGAACCGGAAACCACAGTTACGGTTCAGGAACTTCCGGAAGATGAAGTTCACTTCTTGGAAAGACCTGAATTTAGGAAACCTGAATACATTGAAGAAATGCCGGAACAAGTCCAAGTTACAGAAGTTGTTTCGAGGGATGGAACCAGCAAAAAGAAAGTGGTGAAAAAGCGTGTAATCAAGAAACGTACTGGTGGCAAACAAGAAACTACAGAAATTGTTACTGTAGAAGAAGATGGCAAGGAACCGGAAACCACAGTTACGGTTCAGGAACTTCCGGAAGATGAAGTTCACTTCTTGGAAAGACCTGAATTTAGGAAACCTGAATACATTGAAGAAATGCCGGAACAAGTCCAAGTTACAGAAGTTGTTTCGAGGGATGGAACCAGCAAAAAGAAAGTGGTGAAAAAGCGTGTAATCAAGAAACGTACTGGTGGCAAACAAGAAACTACAGAAATTGTTACTGTAGAAGAAGATGGCAAGGAACCGGAAACCACAGTTACGGTTCAGGAACTTCCGGAAGATGAAGTTCACTTCTTGGAAAGACCTGAATTTAGGAAACCTGAATACATTGAAGAAATGCCGGAACAAGTCCAAGTTACAGAAGTTGTTTCGAGGGATGGAACCAGCAAAAAGAAAGTGGTGAAAAAGCGTGTAATCAAGAAACGTACTGGTGGCAAACAAGAAACTACAGAAATTGTTACTGTAGAAGAAGATGGCAAGGAACCGGAAACCACAGTTACGGTTCAGGAACTTCCGGAAGATGAAGTTCACTTCTTGGAAAGACCTGAATTTAGGAAACCTGAATACATTGAAGAAATGCCGGAACAAGTCCAAGTTACAGAAGTTGTTTCGAGGGATGGAACCAGCAAAAAGAAAGTGGTGAAAAAGCGTGTAATCAAGAAACGTACTGGTGGCAAACAAGAAACTACAGAAATTGTTACTGTAGAAGAAGATGGCAAGGAACCGGAAACCACAGTTACGGTTCAGGAACTTCCGGAAGATGAAGTTCACTTCTTGGAAAGACCTGAATTTAGGAAACCTGAATACATTGAAGAAATGCCGGAACAAGTCCAAGTTACAGAAGTTGTTTCGAGGGATGGAACCAGCAAAAAGAAAGTGGTGAAAAAGCGTGTAATCAAGAAACGTACTGGTGGCAAACAAGAAACTACAGAAATTGTTACTGTAGAAGAAGATGGCAAGGAACCGGAAACCACAGTTACGGTTCAGGAACTTCCGGAAGATGAAGTTCACTTCTTGGAAAGACCTGAATTTAGGAAACCTGAATACATTGAAGAAATGCCGGAACAAGTCCAAGTTACAGAAGTTGTTTCGAGGGATGGAACCAGCAAAAAGAAAGTGGTGAAAAAGCGTGTAATCAAGAAACGTACTGGTGGCAAACAAGAAACTACAGAAATTGTTACTGTAGAAGAAGATGGCAAGGAACCGGAAACCACAGTTACGGTTCAGGAACTTCCGGAAGATGAAGTTCACTTCTTGGAAAGACCTGAATTTAGGAAACCTGAATACATTGAAGAAATGCCGGAACAAGTCCAAGTTACAGAAGTTGTTTCGAGGGATGGAACCAGCAAAAAGAAAGTGGTGAAAAAGCGTGTAATCAAGAAACGTACTGGTGGCAAACAAGAAACTACAGAAATTGTTACTGTAGAAGAAGATGGCAAGGAACCGGAAACCACAGTTACGGTTCAGGAACTTCCGGAAGATGAAGTTCACTTCTTGGAAAGACCTGAATTTAGGAAACCTGAATACATTGAAGAAATGCCGGAACAAGTCCAAGTTACAGAAGTTGTTTCGAGGGATGGAACCAGCAAAAAGAAAGTGGTGAAAAAGCGTGTAATCAAGAAACGTACTGGTGGCAAACAAGAAACTACAGAAATTGTTACTGTAGAAGAAGATGGCAAGGAACCGGAAACCACAGTTACGGTTCAGGAACTTCCGGAAGATGAAGTTCACTTCTTGGAAAGACCTGAATTTAGGAAACCTGAATACATTGAAGAAATGCCGGAACAAGTCCAAGTTACAGAAGTTGTTTCGAGGGATGGAACCAGCAAAAAGAAAGTGGTGAAAAAGCGTGTAATCAAGAAACGTACTGGTGGCAAACAAGAAACTACAGAAATTGTTACTGTAGAAGAAGATGGCAAGGAACCGGAAACCACAGTTACGGTTCAGGAACTTCCGGAAGATGAAGTTCACTTCTTGGAAAGACCTGAATTTAGGAAACCTGAATACATTGAAGAAATGCCGGAACAAGTCCAAGTTACAGAAGTTGTTTCGAGGGATGGAACCAGCAAAAAGAAAGTGGTGAAAAAGCGTGTAATCAAGAAACGTACTGGTGGCAAACAAGAAACTACAGAAATTGTTACTGTAGAAGAAGATGGCAAGGAACCGGAAACCACAGTTACGGTTCAGGAACTTCCGGAAGATGAAGTTCACTTCTTGGAAAGACCTGAATTTAGGAAACCTGAATACATTGAAGAAATGCCGGAACAAGTCCAAGTTACAGAAGTTGTTTCGAGGGATGGAACCAGCAAAAAGAAAGTGGTGAAAAAGCGTGTAATCAAGAAACGTACTGGTGGCAAACAAGAAACTACAGAAATTGTTACTGTAGAAGAAGATGGCAAGGAACCGGAAACCACAGTTACGGTTCAGGAACTTCCGGAAGATGAAGTTCACTTCTTGGAAAGACCTGAATTTAGGAAACCTGAATACATTGAAGAAATGCCGGAACAAGTCCAAGTTACAGAAGTTGTTTCGAGGGATGGAACCAGCAAAAAGAAAGTGGTGAAAAAGCGTGTAATCAAGAAACGTACTGGTGGCAAACAAGAAACTACAGAAATTGTTACTGTAGAAGAAGATGGCAAGGAACCGGAAACCACAGTTACGGTTCAGGAACTTCCGGAAGATGAAGTTCACTTCTTGGAAAGACCTGAATTTAGGAAACCTGAATACATTGAAGAAATGCCGGAACAAGTCCAAGTTACAGAAGTTGTTTCGAGGGATGGAACCAGCAAAAAGAAAGTGGTGAAAAAGCGTGTAATCAAGAAACGTACTGGTGGCAAACAAGAAACTACAGAAATTGTTACTGTAGAAGAAGATGGCAAGGAACCGGAAACCACAGTTACGGTTCAGGAACTTCCGGAAGATGAAGTTCACTTCTTGGAAAGACCTGAATTTAGGAAACCTGAATACATTGAAGAAATGCCGGAACAAGTCCAAGTTACAGAAGTTGTTTCGAGGGATGGAACCAGCAAAAAGAAAGTGGTGAAAAAGCGTGTAATCAAGAAACGTACTGGTGGCAAACAAGAAACTACAGAAATTGTTACTGTAGAAGAAGATGGCAAGGAACCGGAAACCACAGTTACGGTTCAGGAACTTCCGGAAGATGAAGTTCACTTCTTGGAAAGACCTGAATTTAGGAAACCTGAATACATTGAAGAAATGCCGGAACAAGTCCAAGTTACAGAAGTTGTTTCGAGGGATGGAACCAGCAAAAAGAAAGTGGTGAAAAAGCGTGTAATCAAGAAACGTACTGGTGGCAAACAAGAAACTACAGAAATTGTTACTGTAGAAGAAGATGGCAAGGAACCGGAAACCACAGTTACGGTTCAGGAACTTCCGGAAGATGAAGTTCACTTCTTGGAAAGACCTGAATTTAGGAAACCTGAATACATTGAAGAAATGCCGGAACAAGTCCAAGTTACAGAAGTTGTTTCGAGGGATGGAACCAGCAAAAAGAAAGTGGTGAAAAAGCGTGTAATCAAGAAACGTACTGGTGGCAAACAAGAAACTACAGAAATTGTTACTGTAGAAGAAGATGGCAAGGAACCGGAAACCACAGTTACGGTTCAGGAACTTCCGGAAGATGAAGTTCACTTCTTGGAAAGACCTGAATTTAGGAAACCTGAATACATTGAAGAAATGCCGGAACAAGTCCAAGTTACAGAAGTTGTTTCGAGGGATGGAACCAGCAAAAAGAAAGTGGTGAAAAAGCGTGTAATCAAGAAACGTACTGGTGGCAAACAAGAAACTACAGAAATTGTTACTGTAGAAGAAGATGGCAAGGAACCGGAAACCACAGTTACGGTTCAGGAACTTCCGGAAGATGAAGTTCACTTCTTGGAAAGACCTGAATTTAGGAAACCTGAATACATTGAAGAAATGCCGGAACAAGTCCAAGTTACAGAAGTTGTTTCGAGGGATGGAACCAGCAAAAAGAAAGTGGTGAAAAAGCGTGTAATCAAGAAACGTACTGGTGGCAAACAAGAAACTACAGAAATTGTTACTGTAGAAGAAGATGGCAAGGAACCGGAAACCACAGTTACGGTTCAGGAACTTCCGGAAGATGAAGTTCACTTCTTGGAAAGACCTGAATTTAGGAAACCTGAATACATTGAAGAAATGCCGGAACAAGTCCAAGTTACAGAAGTTGTTTCGAGGGATGGAACCAGCAAAAAGAAAGTGGTGAAAAAGCGTGTAATCAAGAAACGTACTGGTGGCAAACAAGAAACTACAGAAATTGTTACTGTAGAAGAAGATGGCAAGGAACCGGAAACCACAGTTACGGTTCAGGAACTTCCGGAAGATGAAGTTCACTTCTTGGAAAGACCTGAATTTAGGAAACCTGAATACATTGAAGAAATGCCGGAACAAGTCCAAGTTACAGAAGTTGTTTCGAGGGATGGAACCAGCAAAAAGAAAGTGGTGAAAAAGCGTGTAATCAAGAAACGTACTGGTGGCAAACAAGAAACTACAGAAATTGTTACTGTAGAAGAAGATGGCAAGGAACCGGAAACCACAGTTACGGTTCAGGAACTTCCGGAAGATGAAGTTCACTTCTTGGAAAGACCTGAATTTAGGAAACCTGAATACATTGAAGAAATGCCGGAACAAGTCCAAGTTACAGAAGTTGTTTCGAGGGATGGAACCAGCAAAAAGAAAGTGGTGAAAAAGCGTGTAATCAAGAAACGTACTGGTGGCAAACAAGAAACTACAGAAATTGTTACTGTAGAAGAAGATGGCAAGGAACCGGAAACCACAGTTACGGTTCAGGAACTTCCGGAAGATGAAGTTCACTTCTTGGAAAGACCTGAATTTAGGAAACCTGAATACATTGAAGAAATGCCGGAACAAGTCCAAGTTACAGAAGTTGTTTCGAGGGATGGAACCAGCAAAAAGAAAGTGGTGAAAAAGCGTGTAATCAAGAAACGTACTGGTGGCAAACAAGAAACTACAGAAATTGTTACTGTAGAAGAAGATGGCAAGGAACCGGAAACCACAGTTACGGTTCAGGAACTTCCGGAAGATGAAGTTCACTTCTTGGAAAGACCTGAATTTAGGAAACCTGAATACATTGAAGAAATGCCGGAACAAGTCCAAGTTACAGAAGTTGTTTCGAGGGATGGAACCAGCAAAAAGAAAGTGGTGAAAAAGCGTGTAATCAAGAAACGTACTGGTGGCAAACAAGAAACTACAGAAATTGTTACTGTAGAAGAAGATGGCAAGGAACCGGAAACCACAGTTACGGTTCAGGAACTTCCGGAAGATGAAGTTCACTTCTTGGAAAGACCTGAATTTAGGAAACCTGAATACATTGAAGAAATGCCGGAACAAGTCCAAGTTACAGAAGTTGTTTCGAGGGATGGAACCAGCAAAAAGAAAGTGGTGAAAAAGCGTGTAATCAAGAAACGTACTGGTGGCAAACAAGAAACTACAGAAATTGTTACTGTAGAAGAAGATGGCAAGGAACCGGAAACCACAGTTACGGTTCAGGAACTTCCGGAAGATGAAGTTCACTTCTTGGAAAGACCTGAATTTAGGAAACCTGAATACATTGAAGAAATGCCGGAACAAGTCCAAGTTACAGAAGTTGTTTCGAGGGATGGAACCAGCAAAAAGAAAGTGGTGAAAAAGCGTGTAATCAAGAAACGTACTGGTGGCAAACAAGAAACTACAGAAATTGTTACTGTAGAAGAAGATGGCAAGGAACCGGAAACCACAGTTACGGTTCAGGAACTTCCGGAAGATGAAGTTCACTTCTTGGAAAGACCTGAATTTAGGAAACCTGAATACATTGAAGAAATGCCGGAACAAGTCCAAGTTACAGAAGTTGTTTCGAGGGATGGAACCAGCAAAAAGAAAGTGGTGAAAAAGCGTGTAATCAAGAAACGTACTGGTGGCAAACAAGAAACTACAGAAATTGTTACTGTAGAAGAAGATGGCAAGGAACCGGAAACCACAGTTACGGTTCAGGAACTTCCGGAAGATGAAGTTCACTTCTTGGAAAGACCTGAATTTAGGAAACCTGAATACATTGAAGAAATGCCGGAACAAGTCCAAGTTACAGAAGTTGTTTCGAGGGATGGAACCAGCAAAAAGAAAGTGGTGAAAAAGCGTGTAATCAAGAAACGTACTGGTGGCAAACAAGAAACTACAGAAATTGTTACTGTAGAAGAAGATGGCAAGGAACCGGAAACCACAGTTACGGTTCAGGAACTTCCGGAAGATGAAGTTCACTTCTTGGAAAGACCTGAATTTAGGAAACCTGAATACATTGAAGAAATGCCGGAACAAGTCCAAGTTACAGAAGTTGTTTCGAGGGATGGAACCAGCAAAAAGAAAGTGGTGAAAAAGCGTGTAATCAAGAAACGTACTGGTGGCAAACAAGAAACTACAGAAATTGTTACTGTAGAAGAAGATGGCAAGGAACCGGAAACCACAGTTACGGTTCAGGAACTTCCGGAAGATGAAGTTCACTTCTTGGAAAGACCTGAATTTAGGAAACCTGAATACATTGAAGAAATGCCGGAACAAGTCCAAGTTACAGAAGTTGTTTCGAGGGATGGAACCAGCAAAAAGAAAGTGGTGAAAAAGCGTGTAATCAAGAAACGTACTGGTGGCAAACAAGAAACTACAGAAATTGTTACTGTAGAAGAAGATGGCAAGGAACCGGAAACCACAGTTACGGTTCAGGAACTTCCGGAAGATGAAGTTCACTTCTTGGAAAGACCTGAATTTAGGAAACCTGAATACATTGAAGAAATGCCGGAACAAGTCCAAGTTACAGAAGTTGTTTCGAGGGATGGAACCAGCAAAAAGAAAGTGGTGAAAAAGCGTGTAATCAAGAAACGTACTGGTGGCAAACAAGAAACTACAGAAATTGTTACTGTAGAAGAAGATGGCAAGGAACCGGAAACCACAGTTACGGTTCAGGAACTTCCGGAAGATGAAGTTCACTTCTTGGAAAGACCTGAATTTAGGAAACCTGAATACATTGAAGAAATGCCGGAACAAGTCCAAGTTACAGAAGTTGTTTCGAGGGATGGAACCAGCAAAAAGAAAGTGGTGAAAAAGCGTGTAATCAAGAAACGTACTGGTGGCAAACAAGAAACTACAGAAATTGTTACTGTAGAAGAAGATGGCAAGGAACCGGAAACCACAGTTACGGTTCAGGAACTTCCGGAAGATGAAGTTCACTTCTTGGAAAGACCTGAATTTAGGAAACCTGAATACATTGAAGAAATGCCGGAACAAGTCCAAGTTACAGAAGTTGTTTCGAGGGATGGAACCAGCAAAAAGAAAGTGGTGAAAAAGCGTGTAATCAAGAAACGTACTGGTGGCAAACAAGAAACTACAGAAATTGTTACTGTAGAAGAAGATGGCAAGGAACCGGAAACCACAGTTACGGTTCAGGAACTTCCGGAAGATGAAGTTCACTTCTTGGAAAGACCTGAATTTAGGAAACCTGAATACATTGAAGAAATGCCGGAACAAGTCCAAGTTACAGAAGTTGTTTCGAGGGATGGAACCAGCAAAAAGAAAGTGGTGAAAAAGCGTGTAATCAAGAAACGTACTGGTGGCAAACAAGAAACTACAGAAATTGTTACTGTAGAAGAAGATGGCAAGGAACCGGAAACCACAGTTACGGTTCAGGAACTTCCGGAAGATGAAGTTCACTTCTTGGAAAGACCTGAATTTAGGAAACCTGAATACATTGAAGAAATGCCGGAACAAGTCCAAGTTACAGAAGTTGTTTCGAGGGATGGAACCAGCAAAAAGAAAGTGGTGAAAAAGCGTGTAATCAAGAAACGTACTGGTGGCAAACAAGAAACTACAGAAATTGTTACTGTAGAAGAAGATGGCAAGGAACCGGAAACCACAGTTACGGTTCAGGAACTTCCGGAAGATGAAGTTCACTTCTTGGAAAGACCTGAATTTAGGAAACCTGAATACATTGAAGAAATGCCGGAACAAGTCCAAGTTACAGAAGTTGTTTCGAGGGATGGAACCAGCAAAAAGAAAGTGGTGAAAAAGCGTGTAATCAAGAAACGTACTGGTGGCAAACAAGAAACTACAGAAATTGTTACTGTAGAAGAAGATGGCAAGGAACCGGAAACCACAGTTACGGTTCAGGAACTTCCGGAAGATGAAGTTCACTTCTTGGAAAGACCTGAATTTAGGAAACCTGAATACATTGAAGAAATGCCGGAACAAGTCCAAGTTACAGAAGTTGTTTCGAGGGATGGAACCAGCAAAAAGAAAGTGGTGAAAAAGCGTGTAATCAAGAAACGTACTGGTGGCAAACAAGAAACTACAGAAATTGTTACTGTAGAAGAAGATGGCAAGGAACCGGAAACCACAGTTACGGTTCAGGAACTTCCGGAAGATGAAGTTCACTTCTTGGAAAGACCTGAATTTAGGAAACCTGAATACATTGAAGAAATGCCGGAACAAGTCCAAGTTACAGAAGTTGTTTCGAGGGATGGAACCAGCAAAAAGAAAGTGGTGAAAAAGCGTGTAATCAAGAAACGTACTGGTGGCAAACAAGAAACTACAGAAATTGTTACTGTAGAAGAAGATGGCAAGGAACCGGAAACCACAGTTACGGTTCAGGAACTTCCGGAAGATGAAGTTCACTTCTTGGAAAGACCTGAATTTAGGAAACCTGAATACATTGAAGAAATGCCGGAACAAGTCCAAGTTACAGAAGTTGTTTCGAGGGATGGAACCAGCAAAAAGAAAGTGGTGAAAAAGCGTGTAATCAAGAAACGTACTGGTGGCAAACAAGAAACTACAGAAATTGTTACTGTAGAAGAAGATGGCAAGGAACCGGAAACCACAGTTACGGTTCAGGAACTTCCGGAAGATGAAGTTCACTTCTTGGAAAGACCTGAATTTAGGAAACCTGAATACATTGAAGAAATGCCGGAACAAGTCCAAGTTACAGAAGTTGTTTCGAGGGATGGAACCAGCAAAAAGAAAGTGGTGAAAAAGCGTGTAATCAAGAAACGTACTGGTGGCAAACAAGAAACTACAGAAATTGTTACTGTAGAAGAAGATGGCAAGGAACCGGAAACCACAGTTACGGTTCAGGAACTTCCGGAAGATGAAGTTCACTTCTTGGAAAGACCTGAATTTAGGAAACCTGAATACATTGAAGAAATGCCGGAACAAGTCCAAGTTACAGAAGTTGTTTCGAGGGATGGAACCAGCAAAAAGAAAGTGGTGAAAAAGCGTGTAATCAAGAAACGTACTGGTGGCAAACAAGAAACTACAGAAATTGTTACTGTAGAAGAAGATGGCAAGGAACCGGAAACCACAGTTACGGTTCAGGAACTTCCGGAAGATGAAGTTCACTTCTTGGAAAGACCTGAATTTAGGAAACCTGAATACATTGAAGAAATGCCGGAACAAGTCCAAGTTACAGAAGTTGTTTCGAGGGATGGAACCAGCAAAAAGAAAGTGGTGAAAAAGCGTGTAATCAAGAAACGTACTGGTGGCAAACAAGAAACTACAGAAATTGTTACTGTAGAAGAAGATGGCAAGGAACCGGAAACCACAGTTACGGTTCAGGAACTTCCGGAAGATGAAGTTCACTTCTTGGAAAGACCTGAATTTAGGAAACCTGAATACATTGAAGAAATGCCGGAACAAGTCCAAGTTACAGAAGTTGTTTCGAGGGATGGAACCAGCAAAAAGAAAGTGGTGAAAAAGCGTGTAATCAAGAAACGTACTGGTGGCAAACAAGAAACTACAGAAATTGTTACTGTAGAAGAAGATGGCAAGGAACCGGAAACCACAGTTACGGTTCAGGAACTTCCGGAAGATGAAGTTCACTTCTTGGAAAGACCTGAATTTAGGAAACCTGAATACATTGAAGAAATGCCGGAACAAGTCCAAGTTACAGAAGTTGTTTCGAGGGATGGAACCAGCAAAAAGAAAGTGGTGAAAAAGCGTGTAATCAAGAAACGTACTGGTGGCAAACAAGAAACTACAGAAATTGTTACTGTAGAAGAAGATGGCAAGGAACCGGAAACCACAGTTACGGTTCAGGAACTTCCGGAAGATGAAGTTCACTTCTTGGAAAGACCTGAATTTAGGAAACCTGAATACATTGAAGAAATGCCGGAACAAGTCCAAGTTACAGAAGTTGTTTCGAGGGATGGAACCAGCAAAAAGAAAGTGGTGAAAAAGCGTGTAATCAAGAAACGTACTGGTGGCAAACAAGAAACTACAGAAATTGTTACTGTAGAAGAAGATGGCAAGGAACCGGAAACCACAGTTACGGTTCAGGAACTTCCGGAAGATGAAGTTCACTTCTTGGAAAGACCTGAATTTAGGAAACCTGAATACATTGAAGAAATGCCGGAACAAGTCCAAGTTACAGAAGTTGTTTCGAGGGATGGAACCAGCAAAAAGAAAGTGGTGAAAAAGCGTGTAATCAAGAAACGTACTGGTGGCAAACAAGAAACTACAGAAATTGTTACTGTAGAAGAAGATGGCAAGGAACCGGAAACCACAGTTACGGTTCAGGAACTTCCGGAAGATGAAGTTCACTTCTTGGAAAGACCTGAATTTAGGAAACCTGAATACATTGAAGAAATGCCGGAACAAGTCCAAGTTACAGAAGTTGTTTCGAGGGATGGAACCAGCAAAAAGAAAGTGGTGAAAAAGCGTGTAATCAAGAAACGTACTGGTGGCAAACAAGAAACTACAGAAATTGTTACTGTAGAAGAAGATGGCAAGGAACCGGAAACCACAGTTACGGTTCAGGAACTTCCGGAAGATGAAGTTCACTTCTTGGAAAGACCTGAATTTAGGAAACCTGAATACATTGAAGAAATGCCGGAACAAGTCCAAGTTACAGAAGTTGTTTCGAGGGATGGAACCAGCAAAAAGAAAGTGGTGAAAAAGCGTGTAATCAAGAAACGTACTGGTGGCAAACAAGAAACTACAGAAATTGTTACTGTAGAAGAAGATGGCAAGGAACCGGAAACCACAGTTACGGTTCAGGAACTTCCGGAAGATGAAGTTCACTTCTTGGAAAGACCTGAATTTAGGAAACCTGAATACATTGAAGAAATGCCGGAACAAGTCCAAGTTACAGAAGTTGTTTCGAGGGATGGAACCAGCAAAAAGAAAGTGGTGAAAAAGCGTGTAATCAAGAAACGTACTGGTGGCAAACAAGAAACTACAGAAATTGTTACTGTAGAAGAAGATGGCAAGGAACCGGAAACCACAGTTACGGTTCAGGAACTTCCGGAAGATGAAGTTCACTTCTTGGAAAGACCTGAATTTAGGAAACCTGAATACATTGAAGAAATGCCGGAACAAGTCCAAGTTACAGAAGTTGTTTCGAGGGATGGAACCAGCAAAAAGAAAGTGGTGAAAAAGCGTGTAATCAAGAAACGTACTGGTGGCAAACAAGAAACTACAGAAATTGTTACTGTAGAAGAAGATGGCAAGGAACCGGAAACCACAGTTACGGTTCAGGAACTTCCGGAAGATGAAGTTCACTTCTTGGAAAGACCTGAATTTAGGAAACCTGAATACATTGAAGAAATGCCGGAACAAGTCCAAGTTACAGAAGTTGTTTCGAGGGATGGAACCAGCAAAAAGAAAGTGGTGAAAAAGCGTGTAATCAAGAAACGTACTGGTGGCAAACAAGAAACTACAGAAATTGTTACTGTAGAAGAAGATGGCAAGGAACCGGAAACCACAGTTACGGTTCAGGAACTTCCGGAAGATGAAGTTCACTTCTTGGAAAGACCTGAATTTAGGAAACCTGAATACATTGAAGAAATGCCGGAACAAGTCCAAGTTACAGAAGTTGTTTCGAGGGATGGAACCAGCAAAAAGAAAGTGGTGAAAAAGCGTGTAATCAAGAAACGTACTGGTGGCAAACAAGAAACTACAGAAATTGTTACTGTAGAAGAAGATGGCAAGGAACCGGAAACCACAGTTACGGTTCAGGAACTTCCGGAAGATGAAGTTCACTTCTTGGAAAGACCTGAATTTAGGAAACCTGAATACATTGAAGAAATGCCGGAACAAGTCCAAGTTACAGAAGTTGTTTCGAGGGATGGAACCAGCAAAAAGAAAGTGGTGAAAAAGCGTGTAATCAAGAAACGTACTGGTGGCAAACAAGAAACTACAGAAATTGTTACTGTAGAAGAAGATGGCAAGGAACCGGAAACCACAGTTACGGTTCAGGAACTTCCGGAAGATGAAGTTCACTTCTTGGAAAGACCTGAATTTAGGAAACCTGAATACATTGAAGAAATGCCGGAACAAGTCCAAGTTACAGAAGTTGTTTCGAGGGATGGAACCAGCAAAAAGAAAGTGGTGAAAAAGCGTGTAATCAAGAAACGTACTGGTGGCAAACAAGAAACTACAGAAATTGTTACTGTAGAAGAAGATGGCAAGGAACCGGAAACCACAGTTACGGTTCAGGAACTTCCGGAAGATGAAGTTCACTTCTTGGAAAGACCTGAATTTAGGAAACCTGAATACATTGAAGAAATGCCGGAACAAGTCCAAGTTACAGAAGTTGTTTCGAGGGATGGAACCAGCAAAAAGAAAGTGGTGAAAAAGCGTGTAATCAAGAAACGTACTGGTGGCAAACAAGAAACTACAGAAATTGTTACTGTAGAAGAAGATGGCAAGGAACCGGAAACCACAGTTACGGTTCAGGAACTTCCGGAAGATGAAGTTCACTTCTTGGAAAGACCTGAATTTAGGAAACCTGAATACATTGAAGAAATGCCGGAACAAGTCCAAGTTACAGAAGTTGTTTCGAGGGATGGAACCAGCAAAAAGAAAGTGGTGAAAAAGCGTGTAATCAAGAAACGTACTGGTGGCAAACAAGAAACTACAGAAATTGTTACTGTAGAAGAAGATGGCAAGGAACCGGAAACCACAGTTACGGTTCAGGAACTTCCGGAAGATGAAGTTCACTTCTTGGAAAGACCTGAATTTAGGAAACCTGAATACATTGAAGAAATGCCGGAACAAGTCCAAGTTACAGAAGTTGTTTCGAGGGATGGAACCAGCAAAAAGAAAGTGGTGAAAAAGCGTGTAATCAAGAAACGTACTGGTGGCAAACAAGAAACTACAGAAATTGTTACTGTAGAAGAAGATGGCAAGGAACCGGAAACCACAGTTACGGTTCAGGAACTTCCGGAAGATGAAGTTCACTTCTTGGAAAGACCTGAATTTAGGAAACCTGAATACATTGAAGAAATGCCGGAACAAGTCCAAGTTACAGAAGTTGTTTCGAGGGATGGAACCAGCAAAAAGAAAGTGGTGAAAAAGCGTGTAATCAAGAAACGTACTGGTGGCAAACAAGAAACTACAGAAATTGTTACTGTAGAAGAAGATGGCAAGGAACCGGAAACCACAGTTACGGTTCAGGAACTTCCGGAAGATGAAGTTCACTTCTTGGAAAGACCTGAATTTAGGAAACCTGAATACATTGAAGAAATGCCGGAACAAGTCCAAGTTACAGAAGTTGTTTCGAGGGATGGAACCAGCAAAAAGAAAGTGGTGAAAAAGCGTGTAATCAAGAAACGTACTGGTGGCAAACAAGAAACTACAGAAATTGTTACTGTAGAAGAAGATGGCAAGGAACCGGAAACCACAGTTACGGTTCAGGAACTTCCGGAAGATGAAGTTCACTTCTTGGAAAGACCTGAATTTAGGAAACCTGAATACATTGAAGAAATGCCGGAACAAGTCCAAGTTACAGAAGTTGTTTCGAGGGATGGAACCAGCAAAAAGAAAGTGGTGAAAAAGCGTGTAATCAAGAAACGTACTGGTGGCAAACAAGAAACTACAGAAATTGTTACTGTAGAAGAAGATGGCAAGGAACCGGAAACCACAGTTACGGTTCAGGAACTTCCGGAAGATGAAGTTCACTTCTTGGAAAGACCTGAATTTAGGAAACCTGAATACATTGAAGAAATGCCGGAACAAGTCCAAGTTACAGAAGTTGTTTCGAGGGATGGAACCAGCAAAAAGAAAGTGGTGAAAAAGCGTGTAATCAAGAAACGTACTGGTGGCAAACAAGAAACTACAGAAATTGTTACTGTAGAAGAAGATGGCAAGGAACCGGAAACCACAGTTACGGTTCAGGAACTTCCGGAAGATGAAGTTCACTTCTTGGAAAGACCTGAATTTAGGAAACCTGAATACATTGAAGAAATGCCGGAACAAGTCCAAGTTACAGAAGTTGTTTCGAGGGATGGAACCAGCAAAAAGAAAGTGGTGAAAAAGCGTGTAATCAAGAAACGTACTGGTGGCAAACAAGAAACTACAGAAATTGTTACTGTAGAAGAAGATGGCAAGGAACCGGAAACCACAGTTACGGTTCAGGAACTTCCGGAAGATGAAGTTCACTTCTTGGAAAGACCTGAATTTAGGAAACCTGAATACATTGAAGAAATGCCGGAACAAGTCCAAGTTACAGAAGTTGTTTCGAGGGATGGAACCAGCAAAAAGAAAGTGGTGAAAAAGCGTGTAATCAAGAAACGTACTGGTGGCAAACAAGAAACTACAGAAATTGTTACTGTAGAAGAAGATGGCAAGGAACCGGAAACCACAGTTACGGTTCAGGAACTTCCGGAAGATGAAGTTCACTTCTTGGAAAGACCTGAATTTAGGAAACCTGAATACATTGAAGAAATGCCGGAACAAGTCCAAGTTACAGAAGTTGTTTCGAGGGATGGAACCAGCAAAAAGAAAGTGGTGAAAAAGCGTGTAATCAAGAAACGTACTGGTGGCAAACAAGAAACTACAGAAATTGTTACTGTAGAAGAAGATGGCAAGGAACCGGAAACCACAGTTACGGTTCAGGAACTTCCGGAAGATGAAGTTCACTTCTTGGAAAGACCTGAATTTAGGAAACCTGAATACATTGAAGAAATGCCGGAACAAGTCCAAGTTACAGAAGTTGTTTCGAGGGATGGAACCAGCAAAAAGAAAGTGGTGAAAAAGCGTGTAATCAAGAAACGTACTGGTGGCAAACAAGAAACTACAGAAATTGTTACTGTAGAAGAAGATGGCAAGGAACCGGAAACCACAGTTACGGTTCAGGAACTTCCGGAAGATGAAGTTCACTTCTTGGAAAGACCTGAATTTAGGAAACCTGAATACATTGAAGAAATGCCGGAACAAGTCCAAGTTACAGAAGTTGTTTCGAGGGATGGAACCAGCAAAAAGAAAGTGGTGAAAAAGCGTGTAATCAAGAAACGTACTGGTGGCAAACAAGAAACTACAGAAATTGTTACTGTAGAAGAAGATGGCAAGGAACCGGAAACCACAGTTACGGTTCAGGAACTTCCGGAAGATGAAGTTCACTTCTTGGAAAGACCTGAATTTAGGAAACCTGAATACATTGAAGAAATGCCGGAACAAGTCCAAGTTACAGAAGTTGTTTCGAGGGATGGAACCAGCAAAAAGAAAGTGGTGAAAAAGCGTGTAATCAAGAAACGTACTGGTGGCAAACAAGAAACTACAGAAATTGTTACTGTAGAAGAAGATGGCAAGGAACCGGAAACCACAGTTACGGTTCAGGAACTTCCGGAAGATGAAGTTCACTTCTTGGAAAGACCTGAATTTAGGAAACCTGAATACATTGAAGAAATGCCGGAACAAGTCCAAGTTACAGAAGTTGTTTCGAGGGATGGAACCAGCAAAAAGAAAGTGGTGAAAAAGCGTGTAATCAAGAAACGTACTGGTGGCAAACAAGAAACTACAGAAATTGTTACTGTAGAAGAAGATGGCAAGGAACCGGAAACCACAGTTACGGTTCAGGAACTTCCGGAAGATGAAGTTCACTTCTTGGAAAGACCTGAATTTAGGAAACCTGAATACATTGAAGAAATGCCGGAACAAGTCCAAGTTACAGAAGTTGTTTCGAGGGATGGAACCAGCAAAAAGAAAGTGGTGAAAAAGCGTGTAATCAAGAAACGTACTGGTGGCAAACAAGAAACTACAGAAATTGTTACTGTAGAAGAAGATGGCAAGGAACCGGAAACCACAGTTACGGTTCAGGAACTTCCGGAAGATGAAGTTCACTTCTTGGAAAGACCTGAATTTAGGAAACCTGAATACATTGAAGAAATGCCGGAACAAGTCCAAGTTACAGAAGTTGTTTCGAGGGATGGAACCAGCAAAAAGAAAGTGGTGAAAAAGCGTGTAATCAAGAAACGTACTGGTGGCAAACAAGAAACTACAGAAATTGTTACTGTAGAAGAAGATGGCAAGGAACCGGAAACCACAGTTACGGTTCAGGAACTTCCGGAAGATGAAGTTCACTTCTTGGAAAGACCTGAATTTAGGAAACCTGAATACATTGAAGAAATGCCGGAACAAGTCCAAGTTACAGAAGTTGTTTCGAGGGATGGAACCAGCAAAAAGAAAGTGGTGAAAAAGCGTGTAATCAAGAAACGTACTGGTGGCAAACAAGAAACTACAGAAATTGTTACTGTAGAAGAAGATGGCAAGGAACCGGAAACCACAGTTACGGTTCAGGAACTTCCGGAAGATGAAGTTCACTTCTTGGAAAGACCTGAATTTAGGAAACCTGAATACATTGAAGAAATGCCGGAACAAGTCCAAGTTACAGAAGTTGTTTCGAGGGATGGAACCAGCAAAAAGAAAGTGGTGAAAAAGCGTGTAATCAAGAAACGTACTGGTGGCAAACAAGAAACTACAGAAATTGTTACTGTAGAAGAAGATGGCAAGGAACCGGAAACCACAGTTACGGTTCAGGAACTTCCGGAAGATGAAGTTCACTTCTTGGAAAGACCTGAATTTAGGAAACCTGAATACATTGAAGAAATGCCGGAACAAGTCCAAGTTACAGAAGTTGTTTCGAGGGATGGAACCAGCAAAAAGAAAGTGGTGAAAAAGCGTGTAATCAAGAAACGTACTGGTGGCAAACAAGAAACTACAGAAATTGTTACTGTAGAAGAAGATGGCAAGGAACCGGAAACCACAGTTACGGTTCAGGAACTTCCGGAAGATGAAGTTCACTTCTTGGAAAGACCTGAATTTAGGAAACCTGAATACATTGAAGAAATGCCGGAACAAGTCCAAGTTACAGAAGTTGTTTCGAGGGATGGAACCAGCAAAAAGAAAGTGGTGAAAAAGCGTGTAATCAAGAAACGTACTGGTGGCAAACAAGAAACTACAGAAATTGTTACTGTAGAAGAAGATGGCAAGGAACCGGAAACCACAGTTACGGTTCAGGAACTTCCGGAAGATGAAGTTCACTTCTTGGAAAGACCTGAATTTAGGAAACCTGAATACATTGAAGAAATGCCGGAACAAGTCCAAGTTACAGAAGTTGTTTCGAGGGATGGAACCAGCAAAAAGAAAGTGGTGAAAAAGCGTGTAATCAAGAAACGTACTGGTGGCAAACAAGAAACTACAGAAATTGTTACTGTAGAAGAAGATGGCAAGGAACCGGAAACCACAGTTACGGTTCAGGAACTTCCGGAAGATGAAGTTCACTTCTTGGAAAGACCTGAATTTAGGAAACCTGAATACATTGAAGAAATGCCGGAACAAGTCCAAGTTACAGAAGTTGTTTCGAGGGATGGAACCAGCAAAAAGAAAGTGGTGAAAAAGCGTGTAATCAAGAAACGTACTGGTGGCAAACAAGAAACTACAGAAATTGTTACTGTAGAAGAAGATGGCAAGGAACCGGAAACCACAGTTACGGTTCAGGAACTTCCGGAAGATGAAGTTCACTTCTTGGAAAGACCTGAATTTAGGAAACCTGAATACATTGAAGAAATGCCGGAACAAGTCCAAGTTACAGAAGTTGTTTCGAGGGATGGAACCAGCAAAAAGAAAGTGGTGAAAAAGCGTGTAATCAAGAAACGTACTGGTGGCAAACAAGAAACTACAGAAATTGTTACTGTAGAAGAAGATGGCAAGGAACCGGAAACCACAGTTACGGTTCAGGAACTTCCGGAAGATGAAGTTCACTTCTTGGAAAGACCTGAATTTAGGAAACCTGAATACATTGAAGAAATGCCGGAACAAGTCCAAGTTACAGAAGTTGTTTCGAGGGATGGAACCAGCAAAAAGAAAGTGGTGAAAAAGCGTGTAATCAAGAAACGTACTGGTGGCAAACAAGAAACTACAGAAATTGTTACTGTAGAAGAAGATGGCAAGGAACCGGAAACCACAGTTACGGTTCAGGAACTTCCGGAAGATGAAGTTCACTTCTTGGAAAGACCTGAATTTAGGAAACCTGAATACATTGAAGAAATGCCGGAACAAGTCCAAGTTACAGAAGTTGTTTCGAGGGATGGAACCAGCAAAAAGAAAGTGGTGAAAAAGCGTGTAATCAAGAAACGTACTGGTGGCAAACAAGAAACTACAGAAATTGTTACTGTAGAAGAAGATGGCAAGGAACCGGAAACCACAGTTACGGTTCAGGAACTTCCGGAAGATGAAGTTCACTTCTTGGAAAGACCTGAATTTAGGAAACCTGAATACATTGAAGAAATGCCGGAACAAGTCCAAGTTACAGAAGTTGTTTCGAGGGATGGAACCAGCAAAAAGAAAGTGGTGAAAAAGCGTGTAATCAAGAAACGTACTGGTGGCAAACAAGAAACTACAGAAATTGTTACTGTAGAAGAAGATGGCAAGGAACCGGAAACCACAGTTACGGTTCAGGAACTTCCGGAAGATGAAGTTCACTTCTTGGAAAGACCTGAATTTAGGAAACCTGAATACATTGAAGAAATGCCGGAACAAGTCCAAGTTACAGAAGTTGTTTCGAGGGATGGAACCAGCAAAAAGAAAGTGGTGAAAAAGCGTGTAATCAAGAAACGTACTGGTGGCAAACAAGAAACTACAGAAATTGTTACTGTAGAAGAAGATGGCAAGGAACCGGAAACCACAGTTACGGTTCAGGAACTTCCGGAAGATGAAGTTCACTTCTTGGAAAGACCTGAATTTAGGAAACCTGAATACATTGAAGAAATGCCGGAACAAGTCCAAGTTACAGAAGTTGTTTCGAGGGATGGAACCAGCAAAAAGAAAGTGGTGAAAAAGCGTGTAATCAAGAAACGTACTGGTGGCAAACAAGAAACTACAGAAATTGTTACTGTAGAAGAAGATGGCAAGGAACCGGAAACCACAGTTACGGTTCAGGAACTTCCGGAAGATGAAGTTCACTTCTTGGAAAGACCTGAATTTAGGAAACCTGAATACATTGAAGAAATGCCGGAACAAGTCCAAGTTACAGAAGTTGTTTCGAGGGATGGAACCAGCAAAAAGAAAGTGGTGAAAAAGCGTGTAATCAAGAAACGTACTGGTGGCAAACAAGAAACTACAGAAATTGTTACTGTAGAAGAAGATGGCAAGGAACCGGAAACCACAGTTACGGTTCAGGAACTTCCGGAAGATGAAGTTCACTTCTTGGAAAGACCTGAATTTAGGAAACCTGAATACATTGAAGAAATGCCGGAACAAGTCCAAGTTACAGAAGTTGTTTCGAGGGATGGAACCAGCAAAAAGAAAGTGGTGAAAAAGCGTGTAATCAAGAAACGTACTGGTGGCAAACAAGAAACTACAGAAATTGTTACTGTAGAAGAAGATGGCAAGGAACCGGAAACCACAGTTACGGTTCAGGAACTTCCGGAAGATGAAGTTCACTTCTTGGAAAGACCTGAATTTAGGAAACCTGAATACATTGAAGAAATGCCGGAACAAGTCCAAGTTACAGAAGTTGTTTCGAGGGATGGAACCAGCAAAAAGAAAGTGGTGAAAAAGCGTGTAATCAAGAAACGTACTGGTGGCAAACAAGAAACTACAGAAATTGTTACTGTAGAAGAAGATGGCAAGGAACCGGAAACCACAGTTACGGTTCAGGAACTTCCGGAAGATGAAGTTCACTTCTTGGAAAGACCTGAATTTAGGAAACCTGAATACATTGAAGAAATGCCGGAACAAGTCCAAGTTACAGAAGTTGTTTCGAGGGATGGAACCAGCAAAAAGAAAGTGGTGAAAAAGCGTGTAATCAAGAAACGTACTGGTGGCAAACAAGAAACTACAGAAATTGTTACTGTAGAAGAAGATGGCAAGGAACCGGAAACCACAGTTACGGTTCAGGAACTTCCGGAAGATGAAGTTCACTTCTTGGAAAGACCTGAATTTAGGAAACCTGAATACATTGAAGAAATGCCGGAACAAGTCCAAGTTACAGAAGTTGTTTCGAGGGATGGAACCAGCAAAAAGAAAGTGGTGAAAAAGCGTGTAATCAAGAAACGTACTGGTGGCAAACAAGAAACTACAGAAATTGTTACTGTAGAAGAAGATGGCAAGGAACCGGAAACCACAGTTACGGTTCAGGAACTTCCGGAAGATGAAGTTCACTTCTTGGAAAGACCTGAATTTAGGAAACCTGAATACATTGAAGAAATGCCGGAACAAGTCCAAGTTACAGAAGTTGTTTCGAGGGATGGAACCAGCAAAAAGAAAGTGGTGAAAAAGCGTGTAATCAAGAAACGTACTGGTGGCAAACAAGAAACTACAGAAATTGTTACTGTAGAAGAAGATGGCAAGGAACCGGAAACCACAGTTACGGTTCAGGAACTTCCGGAAGATGAAGTTCACTTCTTGGAAAGACCTGAATTTAGGAAACCTGAATACATTGAAGAAATGCCGGAACAAGTCCAAGTTACAGAAGTTGTTTCGAGGGATGGAACCAGCAAAAAGAAAGTGGTGAAAAAGCGTGTAATCAAGAAACGTACTGGTGGCAAACAAGAAACTACAGAAATTGTTACTGTAGAAGAAGATGGCAAGGAACCGGAAACCACAGTTACGGTTCAGGAACTTCCGGAAGATGAAGTTCACTTCTTGGAAAGACCTGAATTTAGGAAACCTGAATACATTGAAGAAATGCCGGAACAAGTCCAAGTTACAGAAGTTGTTTCGAGGGATGGAACCAGCAAAAAGAAAGTGGTGAAAAAGCGTGTAATCAAGAAACGTACTGGTGGCAAACAAGAAACTACAGAAATTGTTACTGTAGAAGAAGATGGCAAGGAACCGGAAACCACAGTTACGGTTCAGGAACTTCCGGAAGATGAAGTTCACTTCTTGGAAAGACCTGAATTTAGGAAACCTGAATACATTGAAGAAATGCCGGAACAAGTCCAAGTTACAGAAGTTGTTTCGAGGGATGGAACCAGCAAAAAGAAAGTGGTGAAAAAGCGTGTAATCAAGAAACGTACTGGTGGCAAACAAGAAACTACAGAAATTGTTACTGTAGAAGAAGATGGCAAGGAACCGGAAACCACAGTTACGGTTCAGGAACTTCCGGAAGATGAAGTTCACTTCTTGGAAAGACCTGAATTTAGGAAACCTGAATACATTGAAGAAATGCCGGAACAAGTCCAAGTTACAGAAGTTGTTTCGAGGGATGGAACCAGCAAAAAGAAAGTGGTGAAAAAGCGTGTAATCAAGAAACGTACTGGTGGCAAACAAGAAACTACAGAAATTGTTACTGTAGAAGAAGATGGCAAGGAACCGGAAACCACAGTTACGGTTCAGGAACTTCCGGAAGATGAAGTTCACTTCTTGGAAAGACCTGAATTTAGGAAACCTGAATACATTGAAGAAATGCCGGAACAAGTCCAAGTTACAGAAGTTGTTTCGAGGGATGGAACCAGCAAAAAGAAAGTGGTGAAAAAGCGTGTAATCAAGAAACGTACTGGTGGCAAACAAGAAACTACAGAAATTGTTACTGTAGAAGAAGATGGCAAGGAACCGGAAACCACAGTTACGGTTCAGGAACTTCCGGAAGATGAAGTTCACTTCTTGGAAAGACCTGAATTTAGGAAACCTGAATACATTGAAGAAATGCCGGAACAAGTCCAAGTTACAGAAGTTGTTTCGAGGGATGGAACCAGCAAAAAGAAAGTGGTGAAAAAGCGTGTAATCAAGAAACGTACTGGTGGCAAACAAGAAACTACAGAAATTGTTACTGTAGAAGAAGATGGCAAGGAACCGGAAACCACAGTTACGGTTCAGGAACTTCCGGAAGATGAAGTTCACTTCTTGGAAAGACCTGAATTTAGGAAACCTGAATACATTGAAGAAATGCCGGAACAAGTCCAAGTTACAGAAGTTGTTTCGAGGGATGGAACCAGCAAAAAGAAAGTGGTGAAAAAGCGTGTAATCAAGAAACGTACTGGTGGCAAACAAGAAACTACAGAAATTGTTACTGTAGAAGAAGATGGCAAGGAACCGGAAACCACAGTTACGGTTCAGGAACTTCCGGAAGATGAAGTTCACTTCTTGGAAAGACCTGAATTTAGGAAACCTGAATACATTGAAGAAATGCCGGAACAAGTCCAAGTTACAGAAGTTGTTTCGAGGGATGGAACCAGCAAAAAGAAAGTGGTGAAAAAGCGTGTAATCAAGAAACGTACTGGTGGCAAACAAGAAACTACAGAAATTGTTACTGTAGAAGAAGATGGCAAGGAACCGGAAACCACAGTTACGGTTCAGGAACTTCCGGAAGATGAAGTTCACTTCTTGGAAAGACCTGAATTTAGGAAACCTGAATACATTGAAGAAATGCCGGAACAAGTCCAAGTTACAGAAGTTGTTTCGAGGGATGGAACCAGCAAAAAGAAAGTGGTGAAAAAGCGTGTAATCAAGAAACGTACTGGTGGCAAACAAGAAACTACAGAAATTGTTACTGTAGAAGAAGATGGCAAGGAACCGGAAACCACAGTTACGGTTCAGGAACTTCCGGAAGATGAAGTTCACTTCTTGGAAAGACCTGAATTTAGGAAACCTGAATACATTGAAGAAATGCCGGAACAAGTCCAAGTTACAGAAGTTGTTTCGAGGGATGGAACCAGCAAAAAGAAAGTGGTGAAAAAGCGTGTAATCAAGAAACGTACTGGTGGCAAACAAGAAACTACAGAAATTGTTACTGTAGAAGAAGATGGCAAGGAACCGGAAACCACAGTTACGGTTCAGGAACTTCCGGAAGATGAAGTTCACTTCTTGGAAAGACCTGAATTTAGGAAACCTGAATACATTGAAGAAATGCCGGAACAAGTCCAAGTTACAGAAGTTGTTTCGAGGGATGGAACCAGCAAAAAGAAAGTGGTGAAAAAGCGTGTAATCAAGAAACGTACTGGTGGCAAACAAGAAACTACAGAAATTGTTACTGTAGAAGAAGATGGCAAGGAACCGGAAACCACAGTTACGGTTCAGGAACTTCCGGAAGATGAAGTTCACTTCTTGGAAAGACCTGAATTTAGGAAACCTGAATACATTGAAGAAATGCCGGAACAAGTCCAAGTTACAGAAGTTGTTTCGAGGGATGGAACCAGCAAAAAGAAAGTGGTGAAAAAGCGTGTAATCAAGAAACGTACTGGTGGCAAACAAGAAACTACAGAAATTGTTACTGTAGAAGAAGATGGCAAGGAACCGGAAACCACAGTTACGGTTCAGGAACTTCCGGAAGATGAAGTTCACTTCTTGGAAAGACCTGAATTTAGGAAACCTGAATACATTGAAGAAATGCCGGAACAAGTCCAAGTTACAGAAGTTGTTTCGAGGGATGGAACCAGCAAAAAGAAAGTGGTGAAAAAGCGTGTAATCAAGAAACGTACTGGTGGCAAACAAGAAACTACAGAAATTGTTACTGTAGAAGAAGATGGCAAGGAACCGGAAACCACAGTTACGGTTCAGGAACTTCCGGAAGATGAAGTTCACTTCTTGGAAAGACCTGAATTTAGGAAACCTGAATACATTGAAGAAATGCCGGAACAAGTCCAAGTTACAGAAGTTGTTTCGAGGGATGGAACCAGCAAAAAGAAAGTGGTGAAAAAGCGTGTAATCAAGAAACGTACTGGTGGCAAACAAGAAACTACAGAAATTGTTACTGTAGAAGAAGATGGCAAGGAACCGGAAACCACAGTTACGGTTCAGGAACTTCCGGAAGATGAAGTTCACTTCTTGGAAAGACCTGAATTTAGGAAACCTGAATACATTGAAGAAATGCCGGAACAAGTCCAAGTTACAGAAGTTGTTTCGAGGGATGGAACCAGCAAAAAGAAAGTGGTGAAAAAGCGTGTAATCAAGAAACGTACTGGTGGCAAACAAGAAACTACAGAAATTGTTACTGTAGAAGAAGATGGCAAGGAACCGGAAACCACAGTTACGGTTCAGGAACTTCCGGAAGATGAAGTTCACTTCTTGGAAAGACCTGAATTTAGGAAACCTGAATACATTGAAGAAATGCCGGAACAAGTCCAAGTTACAGAAGTTGTTTCGAGGGATGGAACCAGCAAAAAGAAAGTGGTGAAAAAGCGTGTAATCAAGAAACGTACTGGTGGCAAACAAGAAACTACAGAAATTGTTACTGTAGAAGAAGATGGCAAGGAACCGGAAACCACAGTTACGGTTCAGGAACTTCCGGAAGATGAAGTTCACTTCTTGGAAAGACCTGAATTTAGGAAACCTGAATACATTGAAGAAATGCCGGAACAAGTCCAAGTTACAGAAGTTGTTTCGAGGGATGGAACCAGCAAAAAGAAAGTGGTGAAAAAGCGTGTAATCAAGAAACGTACTGGTGGCAAACAAGAAACTACAGAAATTGTTACTGTAGAAGAAGATGGCAAGGAACCGGAAACCACAGTTACGGTTCAGGAACTTCCGGAAGATGAAGTTCACTTCTTGGAAAGACCTGAATTTAGGAAACCTGAATACATTGAAGAAATGCCGGAACAAGTCCAAGTTACAGAAGTTGTTTCGAGGGATGGAACCAGCAAAAAGAAAGTGGTGAAAAAGCGTGTAATCAAGAAACGTACTGGTGGCAAACAAGAAACTACAGAAATTGTTACTGTAGAAGAAGATGGCAAGGAACCGGAAACCACAGTTACGGTTCAGGAACTTCCGGAAGATGAAGTTCACTTCTTGGAAAGACCTGAATTTAGGAAACCTGAATACATTGAAGAAATGCCGGAACAAGTCCAAGTTACAGAAGTTGTTTCGAGGGATGGAACCAGCAAAAAGAAAGTGGTGAAAAAGCGTGTAATCAAGAAACGTACTGGTGGCAAACAAGAAACTACAGAAATTGTTACTGTAGAAGAAGATGGCAAGGAACCGGAAACCACAGTTACGGTTCAGGAACTTCCGGAAGATGAAGTTCACTTCTTGGAAAGACCTGAATTTAGGAAACCTGAATACATTGAAGAAATGCCGGAACAAGTCCAAGTTACAGAAGTTGTTTCGAGGGATGGAACCAGCAAAAAGAAAGTGGTGAAAAAGCGTGTAATCAAGAAACGTACTGGTGGCAAACAAGAAACTACAGAAATTGTTACTGTAGAAGAAGATGGCAAGGAACCGGAAACCACAGTTACGGTTCAGGAACTTCCGGAAGATGAAGTTCACTTCTTGGAAAGACCTGAATTTAGGAAACCTGAATACATTGAAGAAATGCCGGAACAAGTCCAAGTTACAGAAGTTGTTTCGAGGGATGGAACCAGCAAAAAGAAAGTGGTGAAAAAGCGTGTAATCAAGAAACGTACTGGTGGCAAACAAGAAACTACAGAAATTGTTACTGTAGAAGAAGATGGCAAGGAACCGGAAACCACAGTTACGGTTCAGGAACTTCCGGAAGATGAAGTTCACTTCTTGGAAAGACCTGAATTTAGGAAACCTGAATACATTGAAGAAATGCCGGAACAAGTCCAAGTTACAGAAGTTGTTTCGAGGGATGGAACCAGCAAAAAGAAAGTGGTGAAAAAGCGTGTAATCAAGAAACGTACTGGTGGCAAACAAGAAACTACAGAAATTGTTACTGTAGAAGAAGATGGCAAGGAACCGGAAACCACAGTTACGGTTCAGGAACTTCCGGAAGATGAAGTTCACTTCTTGGAAAGACCTGAATTTAGGAAACCTGAATACATTGAAGAAATGCCGGAACAAGTCCAAGTTACAGAAGTTGTTTCGAGGGATGGAACCAGCAAAAAGAAAGTGGTGAAAAAGCGTGTAATCAAGAAACGTACTGGTGGCAAACAAGAAACTACAGAAATTGTTACTGTAGAAGAAGATGGCAAGGAACCGGAAACCACAGTTACGGTTCAGGAACTTCCGGAAGATGAAGTTCACTTCTTGGAAAGACCTGAATTTAGGAAACCTGAATACATTGAAGAAATGCCGGAACAAGTCCAAGTTACAGAAGTTGTTTCGAGGGATGGAACCAGCAAAAAGAAAGTGGTGAAAAAGCGTGTAATCAAGAAACGTACTGGTGGCAAACAAGAAACTACAGAAATTGTTACTGTAGAAGAAGATGGCAAGGAACCGGAAACCACAGTTACGGTTCAGGAACTTCCGGAAGATGAAGTTCACTTCTTGGAAAGACCTGAATTTAGGAAACCTGAATACATTGAAGAAATGCCGGAACAAGTCCAAGTTACAGAAGTTGTTTCGAGGGATGGAACCAGCAAAAAGAAAGTGGTGAAAAAGCGTGTAATCAAGAAACGTACTGGTGGCAAACAAGAAACTACAGAAATTGTTACTGTAGAAGAAGATGGCAAGGAACCGGAAACCACAGTTACGGTTCAGGAACTTCCGGAAGATGAAGTTCACTTCTTGGAAAGACCTGAATTTAGGAAACCTGAATACATTGAAGAAATGCCGGAACAAGTCCAAGTTACAGAAGTTGTTTCGAGGGATGGAACCAGCAAAAAGAAAGTGGTGAAAAAGCGTGTAATCAAGAAACGTACTGGTGGCAAACAAGAAACTACAGAAATTGTTACTGTAGAAGAAGATGGCAAGGAACCGGAAACCACAGTTACGGTTCAGGAACTTCCGGAAGATGAAGTTCACTTCTTGGAAAGACCTGAATTTAGGAAACCTGAATACATTGAAGAAATGCCGGAACAAGTCCAAGTTACAGAAGTTGTTTCGAGGGATGGAACCAGCAAAAAGAAAGTGGTGAAAAAGCGTGTAATCAAGAAACGTACTGGTGGCAAACAAGAAACTACAGAAATTGTTACTGTAGAAGAAGATGGCAAGGAACCGGAAACCACAGTTACGGTTCAGGAACTTCCGGAAGATGAAGTTCACTTCTTGGAAAGACCTGAATTTAGGAAACCTGAATACATTGAAGAAATGCCGGAACAAGTCCAAGTTACAGAAGTTGTTTCGAGGGATGGAACCAGCAAAAAGAAAGTGGTGAAAAAGCGTGTAATCAAGAAACGTACTGGTGGCAAACAAGAAACTACAGAAATTGTTACTGTAGAAGAAGATGGCAAGGAACCGGAAACCACAGTTACGGTTCAGGAACTTCCGGAAGATGAAGTTCACTTCTTGGAAAGACCTGAATTTAGGAAACCTGAATACATTGAAGAAATGCCGGAACAAGTCCAAGTTACAGAAGTTGTTTCGAGGGATGGAACCAGCAAAAAGAAAGTGGTGAAAAAGCGTGTAATCAAGAAACGTACTGGTGGCAAACAAGAAACTACAGAAATTGTTACTGTAGAAGAAGATGGCAAGGAACCGGAAACCACAGTTACGGTTCAGGAACTTCCGGAAGATGAAGTTCACTTCTTGGAAAGACCTGAATTTAGGAAACCTGAATACATTGAAGAAATGCCGGAACAAGTCCAAGTTACAGAAGTTGTTTCGAGGGATGGAACCAGCAAAAAGAAAGTGGTGAAAAAGCGTGTAATCAAGAAACGTACTGGTGGCAAACAAGAAACTACAGAAATTGTTACTGTAGAAGAAGATGGCAAGGAACCGGAAACCACAGTTACGGTTCAGGAACTTCCGGAAGATGAAGTTCACTTCTTGGAAAGACCTGAATTTAGGAAACCTGAATACATTGAAGAAATGCCGGAACAAGTCCAAGTTACAGAAGTTGTTTCGAGGGATGGAACCAGCAAAAAGAAAGTGGTGAAAAAGCGTGTAATCAAGAAACGTACTGGTGGCAAACAAGAAACTACAGAAATTGTTACTGTAGAAGAAGATGGCAAGGAACCGGAAACCACAGTTACGGTTCAGGAACTTCCGGAAGATGAAGTTCACTTCTTGGAAAGACCTGAATTTAGGAAACCTGAATACATTGAAGAAATGCCGGAACAAGTCCAAGTTACAGAAGTTGTTTCGAGGGATGGAACCAGCAAAAAGAAAGTGGTGAAAAAGCGTGTAATCAAGAAACGTACTGGTGGCAAACAAGAAACTACAGAAATTGTTACTGTAGAAGAAGATGGCAAGGAACCGGAAACCACAGTTACGGTTCAGGAACTTCCGGAAGATGAAGTTCACTTCTTGGAAAGACCTGAATTTAGGAAACCTGAATACATTGAAGAAATGCCGGAACAAGTCCAAGTTACAGAAGTTGTTTCGAGGGATGGAACCAGCAAAAAGAAAGTGGTGAAAAAGCGTGTAATCAAGAAACGTACTGGTGGCAAACAAGAAACTACAGAAATTGTTACTGTAGAAGAAGATGGCAAGGAACCGGAAACCACAGTTACGGTTCAGGAACTTCCGGAAGATGAAGTTCACTTCTTGGAAAGACCTGAATTTAGGAAACCTGAATACATTGAAGAAATGCCGGAACAAGTCCAAGTTACAGAAGTTGTTTCGAGGGATGGAACCAGCAAAAAGAAAGTGGTGAAAAAGCGTGTAATCAAGAAACGTACTGGTGGCAAACAAGAAACTACAGAAATTGTTACTGTAGAAGAAGATGGCAAGGAACCGGAAACCACAGTTACGGTTCAGGAACTTCCGGAAGATGAAGTTCACTTCTTGGAAAGACCTGAATTTAGGAAACCTGAATACATTGAAGAAATGCCGGAACAAGTCCAAGTTACAGAAGTTGTTTCGAGGGATGGAACCAGCAAAAAGAAAGTGGTGAAAAAGCGTGTAATCAAGAAACGTACTGGTGGCAAACAAGAAACTACAGAAATTGTTACTGTAGAAGAAGATGGCAAGGAACCGGAAACCACAGTTACGGTTCAGGAACTTCCGGAAGATGAAGTTCACTTCTTGGAAAGACCTGAATTTAGGAAACCTGAATACATTGAAGAAATGCCGGAACAAGTCCAAGTTACAGAAGTTGTTTCGAGGGATGGAACCAGCAAAAAGAAAGTGGTGAAAAAGCGTGTAATCAAGAAACGTACTGGTGGCAAACAAGAAACTACAGAAATTGTTACTGTAGAAGAAGATGGCAAGGAACCGGAAACCACAGTTACGGTTCAGGAACTTCCGGAAGATGAAGTTCACTTCTTGGAAAGACCTGAATTTAGGAAACCTGAATACATTGAAGAAATGCCGGAACAAGTCCAAGTTACAGAAGTTGTTTCGAGGGATGGAACCAGCAAAAAGAAAGTGGTGAAAAAGCGTGTAATCAAGAAACGTACTGGTGGCAAACAAGAAACTACAGAAATTGTTACTGTAGAAGAAGATGGCAAGGAACCGGAAACCACAGTTACGGTTCAGGAACTTCCGGAAGATGAAGTTCACTTCTTGGAAAGACCTGAATTTAGGAAACCTGAATACATTGAAGAAATGCCGGAACAAGTCCAAGTTACAGAAGTTGTTTCGAGGGATGGAACCAGCAAAAAGAAAGTGGTGAAAAAGCGTGTAATCAAGAAACGTACTGGTGGCAAACAAGAAACTACAGAAATTGTTACTGTAGAAGAAGATGGCAAGGAACCGGAAACCACAGTTACGGTTCAGGAACTTCCGGAAGATGAAGTTCACTTCTTGGAAAGACCTGAATTTAGGAAACCTGAATACATTGAAGAAATGCCGGAACAAGTCCAAGTTACAGAAGTTGTTTCGAGGGATGGAACCAGCAAAAAGAAAGTGGTGAAAAAGCGTGTAATCAAGAAACGTACTGGTGGCAAACAAGAAACTACAGAAATTGTTACTGTAGAAGAAGATGGCAAGGAACCGGAAACCACAGTTACGGTTCAGGAACTTCCGGAAGATGAAGTTCACTTCTTGGAAAGACCTGAATTTAGGAAACCTGAATACATTGAAGAAATGCCGGAACAAGTCCAAGTTACAGAAGTTGTTTCGAGGGATGGAACCAGCAAAAAGAAAGTGGTGAAAAAGCGTGTAATCAAGAAACGTACTGGTGGCAAACAAGAAACTACAGAAATTGTTACTGTAGAAGAAGATGGCAAGGAACCGGAAACCACAGTTACGGTTCAGGAACTTCCGGAAGATGAAGTTCACTTCTTGGAAAGACCTGAATTTAGGAAACCTGAATACATTGAAGAAATGCCGGAACAAGTCCAAGTTACAGAAGTTGTTTCGAGGGATGGAACCAGCAAAAAGAAAGTGGTGAAAAAGCGTGTAATCAAGAAACGTACTGGTGGCAAACAAGAAACTACAGAAATTGTTACTGTAGAAGAAGATGGCAAGGAACCGGAAACCACAGTTACGGTTCAGGAACTTCCGGAAGATGAAGTTCACTTCTTGGAAAGACCTGAATTTAGGAAACCTGAATACATTGAAGAAATGCCGGAACAAGTCCAAGTTACAGAAGTTGTTTCGAGGGATGGAACCAGCAAAAAGAAAGTGGTGAAAAAGCGTGTAATCAAGAAACGTACTGGTGGCAAACAAGAAACTACAGAAATTGTTACTGTAGAAGAAGATGGCAAGGAACCGGAAACCACAGTTACGGTTCAGGAACTTCCGGAAGATGAAGTTCACTTCTTGGAAAGACCTGAATTTAGGAAACCTGAATACATTGAAGAAATGCCGGAACAAGTCCAAGTTACAGAAGTTGTTTCGAGGGATGGAACCAGCAAAAAGAAAGTGGTGAAAAAGCGTGTAATCAAGAAACGTACTGGTGGCAAACAAGAAACTACAGAAATTGTTACTGTAGAAGAAGATGGCAAGGAACCGGAAACCACAGTTACGGTTCAGGAACTTCCGGAAGATGAAGTTCACTTCTTGGAAAGACCTGAATTTAGGAAACCTGAATACATTGAAGAAATGCCGGAACAAGTCCAAGTTACAGAAGTTGTTTCGAGGGATGGAACCAGCAAAAAGAAAGTGGTGAAAAAGCGTGTAATCAAGAAACGTACTGGTGGCAAACAAGAAACTACAGAAATTGTTACTGTAGAAGAAGATGGCAAGGAACCGGAAACCACAGTTACGGTTCAGGAACTTCCGGAAGATGAAGTTCACTTCTTGGAAAGACCTGAATTTAGGAAACCTGAATACATTGAAGAAATGCCGGAACAAGTCCAAGTTACAGAAGTTGTTTCGAGGGATGGAACCAGCAAAAAGAAAGTGGTGAAAAAGCGTGTAATCAAGAAACGTACTGGTGGCAAACAAGAAACTACAGAAATTGTTACTGTAGAAGAAGATGGCAAGGAACCGGAAACCACAGTTACGGTTCAGGAACTTCCGGAAGATGAAGTTCACTTCTTGGAAAGACCTGAATTTAGGAAACCTGAATACATTGAAGAAATGCCGGAACAAGTCCAAGTTACAGAAGTTGTTTCGAGGGATGGAACCAGCAAAAAGAAAGTGGTGAAAAAGCGTGTAATCAAGAAACGTACTGGTGGCAAACAAGAAACTACAGAAATTGTTACTGTAGAAGAAGATGGCAAGGAACCGGAAACCACAGTTACGGTTCAGGAACTTCCGGAAGATGAAGTTCACTTCTTGGAAAGACCTGAATTTAGGAAACCTGAATACATTGAAGAAATGCCGGAACAAGTCCAAGTTACAGAAGTTGTTTCGAGGGATGGAACCAGCAAAAAGAAAGTGGTGAAAAAGCGTGTAATCAAGAAACGTACTGGTGGCAAACAAGAAACTACAGAAATTGTTACTGTAGAAGAAGATGGCAAGGAACCGGAAACCACAGTTACGGTTCAGGAACTTCCGGAAGATGAAGTTCACTTCTTGGAAAGACCTGAATTTAGGAAACCTGAATACATTGAAGAAATGCCGGAACAAGTCCAAGTTACAGAAGTTGTTTCGAGGGATGGAACCAGCAAAAAGAAAGTGGTGAAAAAGCGTGTAATCAAGAAACGTACTGGTGGCAAACAAGAAACTACAGAAATTGTTACTGTAGAAGAAGATGGCAAGGAACCGGAAACCACAGTTACGGTTCAGGAACTTCCGGAAGATGAAGTTCACTTCTTGGAAAGACCTGAATTTAGGAAACCTGAATACATTGAAGAAATGCCGGAACAAGTCCAAGTTACAGAAGTTGTTTCGAGGGATGGAACCAGCAAAAAGAAAGTGGTGAAAAAGCGTGTAATCAAGAAACGTACTGGTGGCAAACAAGAAACTACAGAAATTGTTACTGTAGAAGAAGATGGCAAGGAACCGGAAACCACAGTTACGGTTCAGGAACTTCCGGAAGATGAAGTTCACTTCTTGGAAAGACCTGAATTTAGGAAACCTGAATACATTGAAGAAATGCCGGAACAAGTCCAAGTTACAGAAGTTGTTTCGAGGGATGGAACCAGCAAAAAGAAAGTGGTGAAAAAGCGTGTAATCAAGAAACGTACTGGTGGCAAACAAGAAACTACAGAAATTGTTACTGTAGAAGAAGATGGCAAGGAACCGGAAACCACAGTTACGGTTCAGGAACTTCCGGAAGATGAAGTTCACTTCTTGGAAAGACCTGAATTTAGGAAACCTGAATACATTGAAGAAATGCCGGAACAAGTCCAAGTTACAGAAGTTGTTTCGAGGGATGGAACCAGCAAAAAGAAAGTGGTGAAAAAGCGTGTAATCAAGAAACGTACTGGTGGCAAACAAGAAACTACAGAAATTGTTACTGTAGAAGAAGATGGCAAGGAACCGGAAACCACAGTTACGGTTCAGGAACTTCCGGAAGATGAAGTTCACTTCTTGGAAAGACCTGAATTTAGGAAACCTGAATACATTGAAGAAATGCCGGAACAAGTCCAAGTTACAGAAGTTGTTTCGAGGGATGGAACCAGCAAAAAGAAAGTGGTGAAAAAGCGTGTAATCAAGAAACGTACTGGTGGCAAACAAGAAACTACAGAAATTGTTACTGTAGAAGAAGATGGCAAGGAACCGGAAACCACAGTTACGGTTCAGGAACTTCCGGAAGATGAAGTTCACTTCTTGGAAAGACCTGAATTTAGGAAACCTGAATACATTGAAGAAATGCCGGAACAAGTCCAAGTTACAGAAGTTGTTTCGAGGGATGGAACCAGCAAAAAGAAAGTGGTGAAAAAGCGTGTAATCAAGAAACGTACTGGTGGCAAACAAGAAACTACAGAAATTGTTACTGTAGAAGAAGATGGCAAGGAACCGGAAACCACAGTTACGGTTCAGGAACTTCCGGAAGATGAAGTTCACTTCTTGGAAAGACCTGAATTTAGGAAACCTGAATACATTGAAGAAATGCCGGAACAAGTCCAAGTTACAGAAGTTGTTTCGAGGGATGGAACCAGCAAAAAGAAAGTGGTGAAAAAGCGTGTAATCAAGAAACGTACTGGTGGCAAACAAGAAACTACAGAAATTGTTACTGTAGAAGAAGATGGCAAGGAACCGGAAACCACAGTTACGGTTCAGGAACTTCCGGAAGATGAAGTTCACTTCTTGGAAAGACCTGAATTTAGGAAACCTGAATACATTGAAGAAATGCCGGAACAAGTCCAAGTTACAGAAGTTGTTTCGAGGGATGGAACCAGCAAAAAGAAAGTGGTGAAAAAGCGTGTAATCAAGAAACGTACTGGTGGCAAACAAGAAACTACAGAAATTGTTACTGTAGAAGAAGATGGCAAGGAACCGGAAACCACAGTTACGGTTCAGGAACTTCCGGAAGATGAAGTTCACTTCTTGGAAAGACCTGAATTTAGGAAACCTGAATACATTGAAGAAATGCCGGAACAAGTCCAAGTTACAGAAGTTGTTTCGAGGGATGGAACCAGCAAAAAGAAAGTGGTGAAAAAGCGTGTAATCAAGAAACGTACTGGTGGCAAACAAGAAACTACAGAAATTGTTACTGTAGAAGAAGATGGCAAGGAACCGGAAACCACAGTTACGGTTCAGGAACTTCCGGAAGATGAAGTTCACTTCTTGGAAAGACCTGAATTTAGGAAACCTGAATACATTGAAGAAATGCCGGAACAAGTCCAAGTTACAGAAGTTGTTTCGAGGGATGGAACCAGCAAAAAGAAAGTGGTGAAAAAGCGTGTAATCAAGAAACGTACTGGTGGCAAACAAGAAACTACAGAAATTGTTACTGTAGAAGAAGATGGCAAGGAACCGGAAACCACAGTTACGGTTCAGGAACTTCCGGAAGATGAAGTTCACTTCTTGGAAAGACCTGAATTTAGGAAACCTGAATACATTGAAGAAATGCCGGAACAAGTCCAAGTTACAGAAGTTGTTTCGAGGGATGGAACCAGCAAAAAGAAAGTGGTGAAAAAGCGTGTAATCAAGAAACGTACTGGTGGCAAACAAGAAACTACAGAAATTGTTACTGTAGAAGAAGATGGCAAGGAACCGGAAACCACAGTTACGGTTCAGGAACTTCCGGAAGATGAAGTTCACTTCTTGGAAAGACCTGAATTTAGGAAACCTGAATACATTGAAGAAATGCCGGAACAAGTCCAAGTTACAGAAGTTGTTTCGAGGGATGGAACCAGCAAAAAGAAAGTGGTGAAAAAGCGTGTAATCAAGAAACGTACTGGTGGCAAACAAGAAACTACAGAAATTGTTACTGTAGAAGAAGATGGCAAGGAACCGGAAACCACAGTTACGGTTCAGGAACTTCCGGAAGATGAAGTTCACTTCTTGGAAAGACCTGAATTTAGGAAACCTGAATACATTGAAGAAATGCCGGAACAAGTCCAAGTTACAGAAGTTGTTTCGAGGGATGGAACCAGCAAAAAGAAAGTGGTGAAAAAGCGTGTAATCAAGAAACGTACTGGTGGCAAACAAGAAACTACAGAAATTGTTACTGTAGAAGAAGATGGCAAGGAACCGGAAACCACAGTTACGGTTCAGGAACTTCCGGAAGATGAAGTTCACTTCTTGGAAAGACCTGAATTTAGGAAACCTGAATACATTGAAGAAATGCCGGAACAAGTCCAAGTTACAGAAGTTGTTTCGAGGGATGGAACCAGCAAAAAGAAAGTGGTGAAAAAGCGTGTAATCAAGAAACGTACTGGTGGCAAACAAGAAACTACAGAAATTGTTACTGTAGAAGAAGATGGCAAGGAACCGGAAACCACAGTTACGGTTCAGGAACTTCCGGAAGATGAAGTTCACTTCTTGGAAAGACCTGAATTTAGGAAACCTGAATACATTGAAGAAATGCCGGAACAAGTCCAAGTTACAGAAGTTGTTTCGAGGGATGGAACCAGCAAAAAGAAAGTGGTGAAAAAGCGTGTAATCAAGAAACGTACTGGTGGCAAACAAGAAACTACAGAAATTGTTACTGTAGAAGAAGATGGCAAGGAACCGGAAACCACAGTTACGGTTCAGGAACTTCCGGAAGATGAAGTTCACTTCTTGGAAAGACCTGAATTTAGGAAACCTGAATACATTGAAGAAATGCCGGAACAAGTCCAAGTTACAGAAGTTGTTTCGAGGGATGGAACCAGCAAAAAGAAAGTGGTGAAAAAGCGTGTAATCAAGAAACGTACTGGTGGCAAACAAGAAACTACAGAAATTGTTACTGTAGAAGAAGATGGCAAGGAACCGGAAACCACAGTTACGGTTCAGGAACTTCCGGAAGATGAAGTTCACTTCTTGGAAAGACCTGAATTTAGGAAACCTGAATACATTGAAGAAATGCCGGAACAAGTCCAAGTTACAGAAGTTGTTTCGAGGGATGGAACCAGCAAAAAGAAAGTGGTGAAAAAGCGTGTAATCAAGAAACGTACTGGTGGCAAACAAGAAACTACAGAAATTGTTACTGTAGAAGAAGATGGCAAGGAACCGGAAACCACAGTTACGGTTCAGGAACTTCCGGAAGATGAAGTTCACTTCTTGGAAAGACCTGAATTTAGGAAACCTGAATACATTGAAGAAATGCCGGAACAAGTCCAAGTTACAGAAGTTGTTTCGAGGGATGGAACCAGCAAAAAGAAAGTGGTGAAAAAGCGTGTAATCAAGAAACGTACTGGTGGCAAACAAGAAACTACAGAAATTGTTACTGTAGAAGAAGATGGCAAGGAACCGGAAACCACAGTTACGGTTCAGGAACTTCCGGAAGATGAAGTTCACTTCTTGGAAAGACCTGAATTTAGGAAACCTGAATACATTGAAGAAATGCCGGAACAAGTCCAAGTTACAGAAGTTGTTTCGAGGGATGGAACCAGCAAAAAGAAAGTGGTGAAAAAGCGTGTAATCAAGAAACGTACTGGTGGCAAACAAGAAACTACAGAAATTGTTACTGTAGAAGAAGATGGCAAGGAACCGGAAACCACAGTTACGGTTCAGGAACTTCCGGAAGATGAAGTTCACTTCTTGGAAAGACCTGAATTTAGGAAACCTGAATACATTGAAGAAATGCCGGAACAAGTCCAAGTTACAGAAGTTGTTTCGAGGGATGGAACCAGCAAAAAGAAAGTGGTGAAAAAGCGTGTAATCAAGAAACGTACTGGTGGCAAACAAGAAACTACAGAAATTGTTACTGTAGAAGAAGATGGCAAGGAACCGGAAACCACAGTTACGGTTCAGGAACTTCCGGAAGATGAAGTTCACTTCTTGGAAAGACCTGAATTTAGGAAACCTGAATACATTGAAGAAATGCCGGAACAAGTCCAAGTTACAGAAGTTGTTTCGAGGGATGGAACCAGCAAAAAGAAAGTGGTGAAAAAGCGTGTAATCAAGAAACGTACTGGTGGCAAACAAGAAACTACAGAAATTGTTACTGTAGAAGAAGATGGCAAGGAACCGGAAACCACAGTTACGGTTCAGGAACTTCCGGAAGATGAAGTTCACTTCTTGGAAAGACCTGAATTTAGGAAACCTGAATACATTGAAGAAATGCCGGAACAAGTCCAAGTTACAGAAGTTGTTTCGAGGGATGGAACCAGCAAAAAGAAAGTGGTGAAAAAGCGTGTAATCAAGAAACGTACTGGTGGCAAACAAGAAACTACAGAAATTGTTACTGTAGAAGAAGATGGCAAGGAACCGGAAACCACAGTTACGGTTCAGGAACTTCCGGAAGATGAAGTTCACTTCTTGGAAAGACCTGAATTTAGGAAACCTGAATACATTGAAGAAATGCCGGAACAAGTCCAAGTTACAGAAGTTGTTTCGAGGGATGGAACCAGCAAAAAGAAAGTGGTGAAAAAGCGTGTAATCAAGAAACGTACTGGTGGCAAACAAGAAACTACAGAAATTGTTACTGTAGAAGAAGATGGCAAGGAACCGGAAACCACAGTTACGGTTCAGGAACTTCCGGAAGATGAAGTTCACTTCTTGGAAAGACCTGAATTTAGGAAACCTGAATACATTGAAGAAATGCCGGAACAAGTCCAAGTTACAGAAGTTGTTTCGAGGGATGGAACCAGCAAAAAGAAAGTGGTGAAAAAGCGTGTAATCAAGAAACGTACTGGTGGCAAACAAGAAACTACAGAAATTGTTACTGTAGAAGAAGATGGCAAGGAACCGGAAACCACAGTTACGGTTCAGGAACTTCCGGAAGATGAAGTTCACTTCTTGGAAAGACCTGAATTTAGGAAACCTGAATACATTGAAGAAATGCCGGAACAAGTCCAAGTTACAGAAGTTGTTTCGAGGGATGGAACCAGCAAAAAGAAAGTGGTGAAAAAGCGTGTAATCAAGAAACGTACTGGTGGCAAACAAGAAACTACAGAAATTGTTACTGTAGAAGAAGATGGCAAGGAACCGGAAACCACAGTTACGGTTCAGGAACTTCCGGAAGATGAAGTTCACTTCTTGGAAAGACCTGAATTTAGGAAACCTGAATACATTGAAGAAATGCCGGAACAAGTCCAAGTTACAGAAGTTGTTTCGAGGGATGGAACCAGCAAAAAGAAAGTGGTGAAAAAGCGTGTAATCAAGAAACGTACTGGTGGCAAACAAGAAACTACAGAAATTGTTACTGTAGAAGAAGATGGCAAGGAACCGGAAACCACAGTTACGGTTCAGGAACTTCCGGAAGATGAAGTTCACTTCTTGGAAAGACCTGAATTTAGGAAACCTGAATACATTGAAGAAATGCCGGAACAAGTCCAAGTTACAGAAGTTGTTTCGAGGGATGGAACCAGCAAAAAGAAAGTGGTGAAAAAGCGTGTAATCAAGAAACGTACTGGTGGCAAACAAGAAACTACAGAAATTGTTACTGTAGAAGAAGATGGCAAGGAACCGGAAACCACAGTTACGGTTCAGGAACTTCCGGAAGATGAAGTTCACTTCTTGGAAAGACCTGAATTTAGGAAACCTGAATACATTGAAGAAATGCCGGAACAAGTCCAAGTTACAGAAGTTGTTTCGAGGGATGGAACCAGCAAAAAGAAAGTGGTGAAAAAGCGTGTAATCAAGAAACGTACTGGTGGCAAACAAGAAACTACAGAAATTGTTACTGTAGAAGAAGATGGCAAGGAACCGGAAACCACAGTTACGGTTCAGGAACTTCCGGAAGATGAAGTTCACTTCTTGGAAAGACCTGAATTTAGGAAACCTGAATACATTGAAGAAATGCCGGAACAAGTCCAAGTTACAGAAGTTGTTTCGAGGGATGGAACCAGCAAAAAGAAAGTGGTGAAAAAGCGTGTAATCAAGAAACGTACTGGTGGCAAACAAGAAACTACAGAAATTGTTACTGTAGAAGAAGATGGCAAGGAACCGGAAACCACAGTTACGGTTCAGGAACTTCCGGAAGATGAAGTTCACTTCTTGGAAAGACCTGAATTTAGGAAACCTGAATACATTGAAGAAATGCCGGAACAAGTCCAAGTTACAGAAGTTGTTTCGAGGGATGGAACCAGCAAAAAGAAAGTGGTGAAAAAGCGTGTAATCAAGAAACGTACTGGTGGCAAACAAGAAACTACAGAAATTGTTACTGTAGAAGAAGATGGCAAGGAACCGGAAACCACAGTTACGGTTCAGGAACTTCCGGAAGATGAAGTTCACTTCTTGGAAAGACCTGAATTTAGGAAACCTGAATACATTGAAGAAATGCCGGAACAAGTCCAAGTTACAGAAGTTGTTTCGAGGGATGGAACCAGCAAAAAGAAAGTGGTGAAAAAGCGTGTAATCAAGAAACGTACTGGTGGCAAACAAGAAACTACAGAAATTGTTACTGTAGAAGAAGATGGCAAGGAACCGGAAACCACAGTTACGGTTCAGGAACTTCCGGAAGATGAAGTTCACTTCTTGGAAAGACCTGAATTTAGGAAACCTGAATACATTGAAGAAATGCCGGAACAAGTCCAAGTTACAGAAGTTGTTTCGAGGGATGGAACCAGCAAAAAGAAAGTGGTGAAAAAGCGTGTAATCAAGAAACGTACTGGTGGCAAACAAGAAACTACAGAAATTGTTACTGTAGAAGAAGATGGCAAGGAACCGGAAACCACAGTTACGGTTCAGGAACTTCCGGAAGATGAAGTTCACTTCTTGGAAAGACCTGAATTTAGGAAACCTGAATACATTGAAGAAATGCCGGAACAAGTCCAAGTTACAGAAGTTGTTTCGAGGGATGGAACCAGCAAAAAGAAAGTGGTGAAAAAGCGTGTAATCAAGAAACGTACTGGTGGCAAACAAGAAACTACAGAAATTGTTACTGTAGAAGAAGATGGCAAGGAACCGGAAACCACAGTTACGGTTCAGGAACTTCCGGAAGATGAAGTTCACTTCTTGGAAAGACCTGAATTTAGGAAACCTGAATACATTGAAGAAATGCCGGAACAAGTCCAAGTTACAGAAGTTGTTTCGAGGGATGGAACCAGCAAAAAGAAAGTGGTGAAAAAGCGTGTAATCAAGAAACGTACTGGTGGCAAACAAGAAACTACAGAAATTGTTACTGTAGAAGAAGATGGCAAGGAACCGGAAACCACAGTTACGGTTCAGGAACTTCCGGAAGATGAAGTTCACTTCTTGGAAAGACCTGAATTTAGGAAACCTGAATACATTGAAGAAATGCCGGAACAAGTCCAAGTTACAGAAGTTGTTTCGAGGGATGGAACCAGCAAAAAGAAAGTGGTGAAAAAGCGTGTAATCAAGAAACGTACTGGTGGCAAACAAGAAACTACAGAAATTGTTACTGTAGAAGAAGATGGCAAGGAACCGGAAACCACAGTTACGGTTCAGGAACTTCCGGAAGATGAAGTTCACTTCTTGGAAAGACCTGAATTTAGGAAACCTGAATACATTGAAGAAATGCCGGAACAAGTCCAAGTTACAGAAGTTGTTTCGAGGGATGGAACCAGCAAAAAGAAAGTGGTGAAAAAGCGTGTAATCAAGAAACGTACTGGTGGCAAACAAGAAACTACAGAAATTGTTACTGTAGAAGAAGATGGCAAGGAACCGGAAACCACAGTTACGGTTCAGGAACTTCCGGAAGATGAAGTTCACTTCTTGGAAAGACCTGAATTTAGGAAACCTGAATACATTGAAGAAATGCCGGAACAAGTCCAAGTTACAGAAGTTGTTTCGAGGGATGGAACCAGCAAAAAGAAAGTGGTGAAAAAGCGTGTAATCAAGAAACGTACTGGTGGCAAACAAGAAACTACAGAAATTGTTACTGTAGAAGAAGATGGCAAGGAACCGGAAACCACAGTTACGGTTCAGGAACTTCCGGAAGATGAAGTTCACTTCTTGGAAAGACCTGAATTTAGGAAACCTGAATACATTGAAGAAATGCCGGAACAAGTCCAAGTTACAGAAGTTGTTTCGAGGGATGGAACCAGCAAAAAGAAAGTGGTGAAAAAGCGTGTAATCAAGAAACGTACTGGTGGCAAACAAGAAACTACAGAAATTGTTACTGTAGAAGAAGATGGCAAGGAACCGGAAACCACAGTTACGGTTCAGGAACTTCCGGAAGATGAAGTTCACTTCTTGGAAAGACCTGAATTTAGGAAACCTGAATACATTGAAGAAATGCCGGAACAAGTCCAAGTTACAGAAGTTGTTTCGAGGGATGGAACCAGCAAAAAGAAAGTGGTGAAAAAGCGTGTAATCAAGAAACGTACTGGTGGCAAACAAGAAACTACAGAAATTGTTACTGTAGAAGAAGATGGCAAGGAACCGGAAACCACAGTTACGGTTCAGGAACTTCCGGAAGATGAAGTTCACTTCTTGGAAAGACCTGAATTTAGGAAACCTGAATACATTGAAGAAATGCCGGAACAAGTCCAAGTTACAGAAGTTGTTTCGAGGGATGGAACCAGCAAAAAGAAAGTGGTGAAAAAGCGTGTAATCAAGAAACGTACTGGTGGCAAACAAGAAACTACAGAAATTGTTACTGTAGAAGAAGATGGCAAGGAACCGGAAACCACAGTTACGGTTCAGGAACTTCCGGAAGATGAAGTTCACTTCTTGGAAAGACCTGAATTTAGGAAACCTGAATACATTGAAGAAATGCCGGAACAAGTCCAAGTTACAGAAGTTGTTTCGAGGGATGGAACCAGCAAAAAGAAAGTGGTGAAAAAGCGTGTAATCAAGAAACGTACTGGTGGCAAACAAGAAACTACAGAAATTGTTACTGTAGAAGAAGATGGCAAGGAACCGGAAACCACAGTTACGGTTCAGGAACTTCCGGAAGATGAAGTTCACTTCTTGGAAAGACCTGAATTTAGGAAACCTGAATACATTGAAGAAATGCCGGAACAAGTCCAAGTTACAGAAGTTGTTTCGAGGGATGGAACCAGCAAAAAGAAAGTGGTGAAAAAGCGTGTAATCAAGAAACGTACTGGTGGCAAACAAGAAACTACAGAAATTGTTACTGTAGAAGAAGATGGCAAGGAACCGGAAACCACAGTTACGGTTCAGGAACTTCCGGAAGATGAAGTTCACTTCTTGGAAAGACCTGAATTTAGGAAACCTGAATACATTGAAGAAATGCCGGAACAAGTCCAAGTTACAGAAGTTGTTTCGAGGGATGGAACCAGCAAAAAGAAAGTGGTGAAAAAGCGTGTAATCAAGAAACGTACTGGTGGCAAACAAGAAACTACAGAAATTGTTACTGTAGAAGAAGATGGCAAGGAACCGGAAACCACAGTTACGGTTCAGGAACTTCCGGAAGATGAAGTTCACTTCTTGGAAAGACCTGAATTTAGGAAACCTGAATACATTGAAGAAATGCCGGAACAAGTCCAAGTTACAGAAGTTGTTTCGAGGGATGGAACCAGCAAAAAGAAAGTGGTGAAAAAGCGTGTAATCAAGAAACGTACTGGTGGCAAACAAGAAACTACAGAAATTGTTACTGTAGAAGAAGATGGCAAGGAACCGGAAACCACAGTTACGGTTCAGGAACTTCCGGAAGATGAAGTTCACTTCTTGGAAAGACCTGAATTTAGGAAACCTGAATACATTGAAGAAATGCCGGAACAAGTCCAAGTTACAGAAGTTGTTTCGAGGGATGGAACCAGCAAAAAGAAAGTGGTGAAAAAGCGTGTAATCAAGAAACGTACTGGTGGCAAACAAGAAACTACAGAAATTGTTACTGTAGAAGAAGATGGCAAGGAACCGGAAACCACAGTTACGGTTCAGGAACTTCCGGAAGATGAAGTTCACTTCTTGGAAAGACCTGAATTTAGGAAACCTGAATACATTGAAGAAATGCCGGAACAAGTCCAAGTTACAGAAGTTGTTTCGAGGGATGGAACCAGCAAAAAGAAAGTGGTGAAAAAGCGTGTAATCAAGAAACGTACTGGTGGCAAACAAGAAACTACAGAAATTGTTACTGTAGAAGAAGATGGCAAGGAACCGGAAACCACAGTTACGGTTCAGGAACTTCCGGAAGATGAAGTTCACTTCTTGGAAAGACCTGAATTTAGGAAACCTGAATACATTGAAGAAATGCCGGAACAAGTCCAAGTTACAGAAGTTGTTTCGAGGGATGGAACCAGCAAAAAGAAAGTGGTGAAAAAGCGTGTAATCAAGAAACGTACTGGTGGCAAACAAGAAACTACAGAAATTGTTACTGTAGAAGAAGATGGCAAGGAACCGGAAACCACAGTTACGGTTCAGGAACTTCCGGAAGATGAAGTTCACTTCTTGGAAAGACCTGAATTTAGGAAACCTGAATACATTGAAGAAATGCCGGAACAAGTCCAAGTTACAGAAGTTGTTTCGAGGGATGGAACCAGCAAAAAGAAAGTGGTGAAAAAGCGTGTAATCAAGAAACGTACTGGTGGCAAACAAGAAACTACAGAAATTGTTACTGTAGAAGAAGATGGCAAGGAACCGGAAACCACAGTTACGGTTCAGGAACTTCCGGAAGATGAAGTTCACTTCTTGGAAAGACCTGAATTTAGGAAACCTGAATACATTGAAGAAATGCCGGAACAAGTCCAAGTTACAGAAGTTGTTTCGAGGGATGGAACCAGCAAAAAGAAAGTGGTGAAAAAGCGTGTAATCAAGAAACGTACTGGTGGCAAACAAGAAACTACAGAAATTGTTACTGTAGAAGAAGATGGCAAGGAACCGGAAACCACAGTTACGGTTCAGGAACTTCCGGAAGATGAAGTTCACTTCTTGGAAAGACCTGAATTTAGGAAACCTGAATACATTGAAGAAATGCCGGAACAAGTCCAAGTTACAGAAGTTGTTTCGAGGGATGGAACCAGCAAAAAGAAAGTGGTGAAAAAGCGTGTAATCAAGAAACGTACTGGTGGCAAACAAGAAACTACAGAAATTGTTACTGTAGAAGAAGATGGCAAGGAACCGGAAACCACAGTTACGGTTCAGGAACTTCCGGAAGATGAAGTTCACTTCTTGGAAAGACCTGAATTTAGGAAACCTGAATACATTGAAGAAATGCCGGAACAAGTCCAAGTTACAGAAGTTGTTTCGAGGGATGGAACCAGCAAAAAGAAAGTGGTGAAAAAGCGTGTAATCAAGAAACGTACTGGTGGCAAACAAGAAACTACAGAAATTGTTACTGTAGAAGAAGATGGCAAGGAACCGGAAACCACAGTTACGGTTCAGGAACTTCCGGAAGATGAAGTTCACTTCTTGGAAAGACCTGAATTTAGGAAACCTGAATACATTGAAGAAATGCCGGAACAAGTCCAAGTTACAGAAGTTGTTTCGAGGGATGGAACCAGCAAAAAGAAAGTGGTGAAAAAGCGTGTAATCAAGAAACGTACTGGTGGCAAACAAGAAACTACAGAAATTGTTACTGTAGAAGAAGATGGCAAGGAACCGGAAACCACAGTTACGGTTCAGGAACTTCCGGAAGATGAAGTTCACTTCTTGGAAAGACCTGAATTTAGGAAACCTGAATACATTGAAGAAATGCCGGAACAAGTCCAAGTTACAGAAGTTGTTTCGAGGGATGGAACCAGCAAAAAGAAAGTGGTGAAAAAGCGTGTAATCAAGAAACGTACTGGTGGCAAACAAGAAACTACAGAAATTGTTACTGTAGAAGAAGATGGCAAGGAACCGGAAACCACAGTTACGGTTCAGGAACTTCCGGAAGATGAAGTTCACTTCTTGGAAAGACCTGAATTTAGGAAACCTGAATACATTGAAGAAATGCCGGAACAAGTCCAAGTTACAGAAGTTGTTTCGAGGGATGGAACCAGCAAAAAGAAAGTGGTGAAAAAGCGTGTAATCAAGAAACGTACTGGTGGCAAACAAGAAACTACAGAAATTGTTACTGTAGAAGAAGATGGCAAGGAACCGGAAACCACAGTTACGGTTCAGGAACTTCCGGAAGATGAAGTTCACTTCTTGGAAAGACCTGAATTTAGGAAACCTGAATACATTGAAGAAATGCCGGAACAAGTCCAAGTTACAGAAGTTGTTTCGAGGGATGGAACCAGCAAAAAGAAAGTGGTGAAAAAGCGTGTAATCAAGAAACGTACTGGTGGCAAACAAGAAACTACAGAAATTGTTACTGTAGAAGAAGATGGCAAGGAACCGGAAACCACAGTTACGGTTCAGGAACTTCCGGAAGATGAAGTTCACTTCTTGGAAAGACCTGAATTTAGGAAACCTGAATACATTGAAGAAATGCCGGAACAAGTCCAAGTTACAGAAGTTGTTTCGAGGGATGGAACCAGCAAAAAGAAAGTGGTGAAAAAGCGTGTAATCAAGAAACGTACTGGTGGCAAACAAGAAACTACAGAAATTGTTACTGTAGAAGAAGATGGCAAGGAACCGGAAACCACAGTTACGGTTCAGGAACTTCCGGAAGATGAAGTTCACTTCTTGGAAAGACCTGAATTTAGGAAACCTGAATACATTGAAGAAATGCCGGAACAAGTCCAAGTTACAGAAGTTGTTTCGAGGGATGGAACCAGCAAAAAGAAAGTGGTGAAAAAGCGTGTAATCAAGAAACGTACTGGTGGCAAACAAGAAACTACAGAAATTGTTACTGTAGAAGAAGATGGCAAGGAACCGGAAACCACAGTTACGGTTCAGGAACTTCCGGAAGATGAAGTTCACTTCTTGGAAAGACCTGAATTTAGGAAACCTGAATACATTGAAGAAATGCCGGAACAAGTCCAAGTTACAGAAGTTGTTTCGAGGGATGGAACCAGCAAAAAGAAAGTGGTGAAAAAGCGTGTAATCAAGAAACGTACTGGTGGCAAACAAGAAACTACAGAAATTGTTACTGTAGAAGAAGATGGCAAGGAACCGGAAACCACAGTTACGGTTCAGGAACTTCCGGAAGATGAAGTTCACTTCTTGGAAAGACCTGAATTTAGGAAACCTGAATACATTGAAGAAATGCCGGAACAAGTCCAAGTTACAGAAGTTGTTTCGAGGGATGGAACCAGCAAAAAGAAAGTGGTGAAAAAGCGTGTAATCAAGAAACGTACTGGTGGCAAACAAGAAACTACAGAAATTGTTACTGTAGAAGAAGATGGCAAGGAACCGGAAACCACAGTTACGGTTCAGGAACTTCCGGAAGATGAAGTTCACTTCTTGGAAAGACCTGAATTTAGGAAACCTGAATACATTGAAGAAATGCCGGAACAAGTCCAAGTTACAGAAGTTGTTTCGAGGGATGGAACCAGCAAAAAGAAAGTGGTGAAAAAGCGTGTAATCAAGAAACGTACTGGTGGCAAACAAGAAACTACAGAAATTGTTACTGTAGAAGAAGATGGCAAGGAACCGGAAACCACAGTTACGGTTCAGGAACTTCCGGAAGATGAAGTTCACTTCTTGGAAAGACCTGAATTTAGGAAACCTGAATACATTGAAGAAATGCCGGAACAAGTCCAAGTTACAGAAGTTGTTTCGAGGGATGGAACCAGCAAAAAGAAAGTGGTGAAAAAGCGTGTAATCAAGAAACGTACTGGTGGCAAACAAGAAACTACAGAAATTGTTACTGTAGAAGAAGATGGCAAGGAACCGGAAACCACAGTTACGGTTCAGGAACTTCCGGAAGATGAAGTTCACTTCTTGGAAAGACCTGAATTTAGGAAACCTGAATACATTGAAGAAATGCCGGAACAAGTCCAAGTTACAGAAGTTGTTTCGAGGGATGGAACCAGCAAAAAGAAAGTGGTGAAAAAGCGTGTAATCAAGAAACGTACTGGTGGCAAACAAGAAACTACAGAAATTGTTACTGTAGAAGAAGATGGCAAGGAACCGGAAACCACAGTTACGGTTCAGGAACTTCCGGAAGATGAAGTTCACTTCTTGGAAAGACCTGAATTTAGGAAACCTGAATACATTGAAGAAATGCCGGAACAAGTCCAAGTTACAGAAGTTGTTTCGAGGGATGGAACCAGCAAAAAGAAAGTGGTGAAAAAGCGTGTAATCAAGAAACGTACTGGTGGCAAACAAGAAACTACAGAAATTGTTACTGTAGAAGAAGATGGCAAGGAACCGGAAACCACAGTTACGGTTCAGGAACTTCCGGAAGATGAAGTTCACTTCTTGGAAAGACCTGAATTTAGGAAACCTGAATACATTGAAGAAATGCCGGAACAAGTCCAAGTTACAGAAGTTGTTTCGAGGGATGGAACCAGCAAAAAGAAAGTGGTGAAAAAGCGTGTAATCAAGAAACGTACTGGTGGCAAACAAGAAACTACAGAAATTGTTACTGTAGAAGAAGATGGCAAGGAACCGGAAACCACAGTTACGGTTCAGGAACTTCCGGAAGATGAAGTTCACTTCTTGGAAAGACCTGAATTTAGGAAACCTGAATACATTGAAGAAATGCCGGAACAAGTCCAAGTTACAGAAGTTGTTTCGAGGGATGGAACCAGCAAAAAGAAAGTGGTGAAAAAGCGTGTAATCAAGAAACGTACTGGTGGCAAACAAGAAACTACAGAAATTGTTACTGTAGAAGAAGATGGCAAGGAACCGGAAACCACAGTTACGGTTCAGGAACTTCCGGAAGATGAAGTTCACTTCTTGGAAAGACCTGAATTTAGGAAACCTGAATACATTGAAGAAATGCCGGAACAAGTCCAAGTTACAGAAGTTGTTTCGAGGGATGGAACCAGCAAAAAGAAAGTGGTGAAAAAGCGTGTAATCAAGAAACGTACTGGTGGCAAACAAGAAACTACAGAAATTGTTACTGTAGAAGAAGATGGCAAGGAACCGGAAACCACAGTTACGGTTCAGGAACTTCCGGAAGATGAAGTTCACTTCTTGGAAAGACCTGAATTTAGGAAACCTGAATACATTGAAGAAATGCCGGAACAAGTCCAAGTTACAGAAGTTGTTTCGAGGGATGGAACCAGCAAAAAGAAAGTGGTGAAAAAGCGTGTAATCAAGAAACGTACTGGTGGCAAACAAGAAACTACAGAAATTGTTACTGTAGAAGAAGATGGCAAGGAACCGGAAACCACAGTTACGGTTCAGGAACTTCCGGAAGATGAAGTTCACTTCTTGGAAAGACCTGAATTTAGGAAACCTGAATACATTGAAGAAATGCCGGAACAAGTCCAAGTTACAGAAGTTGTTTCGAGGGATGGAACCAGCAAAAAGAAAGTGGTGAAAAAGCGTGTAATCAAGAAACGTACTGGTGGCAAACAAGAAACTACAGAAATTGTTACTGTAGAAGAAGATGGCAAGGAACCGGAAACCACAGTTACGGTTCAGGAACTTCCGGAAGATGAAGTTCACTTCTTGGAAAGACCTGAATTTAGGAAACCTGAATACATTGAAGAAATGCCGGAACAAGTCCAAGTTACAGAAGTTGTTTCGAGGGATGGAACCAGCAAAAAGAAAGTGGTGAAAAAGCGTGTAATCAAGAAACGTACTGGTGGCAAACAAGAAACTACAGAAATTGTTACTGTAGAAGAAGATGGCAAGGAACCGGAAACCACAGTTACGGTTCAGGAACTTCCGGAAGATGAAGTTCACTTCTTGGAAAGACCTGAATTTAGGAAACCTGAATACATTGAAGAAATGCCGGAACAAGTCCAAGTTACAGAAGTTGTTTCGAGGGATGGAACCAGCAAAAAGAAAGTGGTGAAAAAGCGTGTAATCAAGAAACGTACTGGTGGCAAACAAGAAACTACAGAAATTGTTACTGTAGAAGAAGATGGCAAGGAACCGGAAACCACAGTTACGGTTCAGGAACTTCCGGAAGATGAAGTTCACTTCTTGGAAAGACCTGAATTTAGGAAACCTGAATACATTGAAGAAATGCCGGAACAAGTCCAAGTTACAGAAGTTGTTTCGAGGGATGGAACCAGCAAAAAGAAAGTGGTGAAAAAGCGTGTAATCAAGAAACGTACTGGTGGCAAACAAGAAACTACAGAAATTGTTACTGTAGAAGAAGATGGCAAGGAACCGGAAACCACAGTTACGGTTCAGGAACTTCCGGAAGATGAAGTTCACTTCTTGGAAAGACCTGAATTTAGGAAACCTGAATACATTGAAGAAATGCCGGAACAAGTCCAAGTTACAGAAGTTGTTTCGAGGGATGGAACCAGCAAAAAGAAAGTGGTGAAAAAGCGTGTAATCAAGAAACGTACTGGTGGCAAACAAGAAACTACAGAAATTGTTACTGTAGAAGAAGATGGCAAGGAACCGGAAACCACAGTTACGGTTCAGGAACTTCCGGAAGATGAAGTTCACTTCTTGGAAAGACCTGAATTTAGGAAACCTGAATACATTGAAGAAATGCCGGAACAAGTCCAAGTTACAGAAGTTGTTTCGAGGGATGGAACCAGCAAAAAGAAAGTGGTGAAAAAGCGTGTAATCAAGAAACGTACTGGTGGCAAACAAGAAACTACAGAAATTGTTACTGTAGAAGAAGATGGCAAGGAACCGGAAACCACAGTTACGGTTCAGGAACTTCCGGAAGATGAAGTTCACTTCTTGGAAAGACCTGAATTTAGGAAACCTGAATACATTGAAGAAATGCCGGAACAAGTCCAAGTTACAGAAGTTGTTTCGAGGGATGGAACCAGCAAAAAGAAAGTGGTGAAAAAGCGTGTAATCAAGAAACGTACTGGTGGCAAACAAGAAACTACAGAAATTGTTACTGTAGAAGAAGATGGCAAGGAACCGGAAACCACAGTTACGGTTCAGGAACTTCCGGAAGATGAAGTTCACTTCTTGGAAAGACCTGAATTTAGGAAACCTGAATACATTGAAGAAATGCCGGAACAAGTCCAAGTTACAGAAGTTGTTTCGAGGGATGGAACCAGCAAAAAGAAAGTGGTGAAAAAGCGTGTAATCAAGAAACGTACTGGTGGCAAACAAGAAACTACAGAAATTGTTACTGTAGAAGAAGATGGCAAGGAACCGGAAACCACAGTTACGGTTCAGGAACTTCCGGAAGATGAAGTTCACTTCTTGGAAAGACCTGAATTTAGGAAACCTGAATACATTGAAGAAATGCCGGAACAAGTCCAAGTTACAGAAGTTGTTTCGAGGGATGGAACCAGCAAAAAGAAAGTGGTGAAAAAGCGTGTAATCAAGAAACGTACTGGTGGCAAACAAGAAACTACAGAAATTGTTACTGTAGAAGAAGATGGCAAGGAACCGGAAACCACAGTTACGGTTCAGGAACTTCCGGAAGATGAAGTTCACTTCTTGGAAAGACCTGAATTTAGGAAACCTGAATACATTGAAGAAATGCCGGAACAAGTCCAAGTTACAGAAGTTGTTTCGAGGGATGGAACCAGCAAAAAGAAAGTGGTGAAAAAGCGTGTAATCAAGAAACGTACTGGTGGCAAACAAGAAACTACAGAAATTGTTACTGTAGAAGAAGATGGCAAGGAACCGGAAACCACAGTTACGGTTCAGGAACTTCCGGAAGATGAAGTTCACTTCTTGGAAAGACCTGAATTTAGGAAACCTGAATACATTGAAGAAATGCCGGAACAAGTCCAAGTTACAGAAGTTGTTTCGAGGGATGGAACCAGCAAAAAGAAAGTGGTGAAAAAGCGTGTAATCAAGAAACGTACTGGTGGCAAACAAGAAACTACAGAAATTGTTACTGTAGAAGAAGATGGCAAGGAACCGGAAACCACAGTTACGGTTCAGGAACTTCCGGAAGATGAAGTTCACTTCTTGGAAAGACCTGAATTTAGGAAACCTGAATACATTGAAGAAATGCCGGAACAAGTCCAAGTTACAGAAGTTGTTTCGAGGGATGGAACCAGCAAAAAGAAAGTGGTGAAAAAGCGTGTAATCAAGAAACGTACTGGTGGCAAACAAGAAACTACAGAAATTGTTACTGTAGAAGAAGATGGCAAGGAACCGGAAACCACAGTTACGGTTCAGGAACTTCCGGAAGATGAAGTTCACTTCTTGGAAAGACCTGAATTTAGGAAACCTGAATACATTGAAGAAATGCCGGAACAAGTCCAAGTTACAGAAGTTGTTTCGAGGGATGGAACCAGCAAAAAGAAAGTGGTGAAAAAGCGTGTAATCAAGAAACGTACTGGTGGCAAACAAGAAACTACAGAAATTGTTACTGTAGAAGAAGATGGCAAGGAACCGGAAACCACAGTTACGGTTCAGGAACTTCCGGAAGATGAAGTTCACTTCTTGGAAAGACCTGAATTTAGGAAACCTGAATACATTGAAGAAATGCCGGAACAAGTCCAAGTTACAGAAGTTGTTTCGAGGGATGGAACCAGCAAAAAGAAAGTGGTGAAAAAGCGTGTAATCAAGAAACGTACTGGTGGCAAACAAGAAACTACAGAAATTGTTACTGTAGAAGAAGATGGCAAGGAACCGGAAACCACAGTTACGGTTCAGGAACTTCCGGAAGATGAAGTTCACTTCTTGGAAAGACCTGAATTTAGGAAACCTGAATACATTGAAGAAATGCCGGAACAAGTCCAAGTTACAGAAGTTGTTTCGAGGGATGGAACCAGCAAAAAGAAAGTGGTGAAAAAGCGTGTAATCAAGAAACGTACTGGTGGCAAACAAGAAACTACAGAAATTGTTACTGTAGAAGAAGATGGCAAGGAACCGGAAACCACAGTTACGGTTCAGGAACTTCCGGAAGATGAAGTTCACTTCTTGGAAAGACCTGAATTTAGGAAACCTGAATACATTGAAGAAATGCCGGAACAAGTCCAAGTTACAGAAGTTGTTTCGAGGGATGGAACCAGCAAAAAGAAAGTGGTGAAAAAGCGTGTAATCAAGAAACGTACTGGTGGCAAACAAGAAACTACAGAAATTGTTACTGTAGAAGAAGATGGCAAGGAACCGGAAACCACAGTTACGGTTCAGGAACTTCCGGAAGATGAAGTTCACTTCTTGGAAAGACCTGAATTTAGGAAACCTGAATACATTGAAGAAATGCCGGAACAAGTCCAAGTTACAGAAGTTGTTTCGAGGGATGGAACCAGCAAAAAGAAAGTGGTGAAAAAGCGTGTAATCAAGAAACGTACTGGTGGCAAACAAGAAACTACAGAAATTGTTACTGTAGAAGAAGATGGCAAGGAACCGGAAACCACAGTTACGGTTCAGGAACTTCCGGAAGATGAAGTTCACTTCTTGGAAAGACCTGAATTTAGGAAACCTGAATACATTGAAGAAATGCCGGAACAAGTCCAAGTTACAGAAGTTGTTTCGAGGGATGGAACCAGCAAAAAGAAAGTGGTGAAAAAGCGTGTAATCAAGAAACGTACTGGTGGCAAACAAGAAACTACAGAAATTGTTACTGTAGAAGAAGATGGCAAGGAACCGGAAACCACAGTTACGGTTCAGGAACTTCCGGAAGATGAAGTTCACTTCTTGGAAAGACCTGAATTTAGGAAACCTGAATACATTGAAGAAATGCCGGAACAAGTCCAAGTTACAGAAGTTGTTTCGAGGGATGGAACCAGCAAAAAGAAAGTGGTGAAAAAGCGTGTAATCAAGAAACGTACTGGTGGCAAACAAGAAACTACAGAAATTGTTACTGTAGAAGAAGATGGCAAGGAACCGGAAACCACAGTTACGGTTCAGGAACTTCCGGAAGATGAAGTTCACTTCTTGGAAAGACCTGAATTTAGGAAACCTGAATACATTGAAGAAATGCCGGAACAAGTCCAAGTTACAGAAGTTGTTTCGAGGGATGGAACCAGCAAAAAGAAAGTGGTGAAAAAGCGTGTAATCAAGAAACGTACTGGTGGCAAACAAGAAACTACAGAAATTGTTACTGTAGAAGAAGATGGCAAGGAACCGGAAACCACAGTTACGGTTCAGGAACTTCCGGAAGATGAAGTTCACTTCTTGGAAAGACCTGAATTTAGGAAACCTGAATACATTGAAGAAATGCCGGAACAAGTCCAAGTTACAGAAGTTGTTTCGAGGGATGGAACCAGCAAAAAGAAAGTGGTGAAAAAGCGTGTAATCAAGAAACGTACTGGTGGCAAACAAGAAACTACAGAAATTGTTACTGTAGAAGAAGATGGCAAGGAACCGGAAACCACAGTTACGGTTCAGGAACTTCCGGAAGATGAAGTTCACTTCTTGGAAAGACCTGAATTTAGGAAACCTGAATACATTGAAGAAATGCCGGAACAAGTCCAAGTTACAGAAGTTGTTTCGAGGGATGGAACCAGCAAAAAGAAAGTGGTGAAAAAGCGTGTAATCAAGAAACGTACTGGTGGCAAACAAGAAACTACAGAAATTGTTACTGTAGAAGAAGATGGCAAGGAACCGGAAACCACAGTTACGGTTCAGGAACTTCCGGAAGATGAAGTTCACTTCTTGGAAAGACCTGAATTTAGGAAACCTGAATACATTGAAGAAATGCCGGAACAAGTCCAAGTTACAGAAGTTGTTTCGAGGGATGGAACCAGCAAAAAGAAAGTGGTGAAAAAGCGTGTAATCAAGAAACGTACTGGTGGCAAACAAGAAACTACAGAAATTGTTACTGTAGAAGAAGATGGCAAGGAACCGGAAACCACAGTTACGGTTCAGGAACTTCCGGAAGATGAAGTTCACTTCTTGGAAAGACCTGAATTTAGGAAACCTGAATACATTGAAGAAATGCCGGAACAAGTCCAAGTTACAGAAGTTGTTTCGAGGGATGGAACCAGCAAAAAGAAAGTGGTGAAAAAGCGTGTAATCAAGAAACGTACTGGTGGCAAACAAGAAACTACAGAAATTGTTACTGTAGAAGAAGATGGCAAGGAACCGGAAACCACAGTTACGGTTCAGGAACTTCCGGAAGATGAAGTTCACTTCTTGGAAAGACCTGAATTTAGGAAACCTGAATACATTGAAGAAATGCCGGAACAAGTCCAAGTTACAGAAGTTGTTTCGAGGGATGGAACCAGCAAAAAGAAAGTGGTGAAAAAGCGTGTAATCAAGAAACGTACTGGTGGCAAACAAGAAACTACAGAAATTGTTACTGTAGAAGAAGATGGCAAGGAACCGGAAACCACAGTTACGGTTCAGGAACTTCCGGAAGATGAAGTTCACTTCTTGGAAAGACCTGAATTTAGGAAACCTGAATACATTGAAGAAATGCCGGAACAAGTCCAAGTTACAGAAGTTGTTTCGAGGGATGGAACCAGCAAAAAGAAAGTGGTGAAAAAGCGTGTAATCAAGAAACGTACTGGTGGCAAACAAGAAACTACAGAAATTGTTACTGTAGAAGAAGATGGCAAGGAACCGGAAACCACAGTTACGGTTCAGGAACTTCCGGAAGATGAAGTTCACTTCTTGGAAAGACCTGAATTTAGGAAACCTGAATACATTGAAGAAATGCCGGAACAAGTCCAAGTTACAGAAGTTGTTTCGAGGGATGGAACCAGCAAAAAGAAAGTGGTGAAAAAGCGTGTAATCAAGAAACGTACTGGTGGCAAACAAGAAACTACAGAAATTGTTACTGTAGAAGAAGATGGCAAGGAACCGGAAACCACAGTTACGGTTCAGGAACTTCCGGAAGATGAAGTTCACTTCTTGGAAAGACCTGAATTTAGGAAACCTGAATACATTGAAGAAATGCCGGAACAAGTCCAAGTTACAGAAGTTGTTTCGAGGGATGGAACCAGCAAAAAGAAAGTGGTGAAAAAGCGTGTAATCAAGAAACGTACTGGTGGCAAACAAGAAACTACAGAAATTGTTACTGTAGAAGAAGATGGCAAGGAACCGGAAACCACAGTTACGGTTCAGGAACTTCCGGAAGATGAAGTTCACTTCTTGGAAAGACCTGAATTTAGGAAACCTGAATACATTGAAGAAATGCCGGAACAAGTCCAAGTTACAGAAGTTGTTTCGAGGGATGGAACCAGCAAAAAGAAAGTGGTGAAAAAGCGTGTAATCAAGAAACGTACTGGTGGCAAACAAGAAACTACAGAAATTGTTACTGTAGAAGAAGATGGCAAGGAACCGGAAACCACAGTTACGGTTCAGGAACTTCCGGAAGATGAAGTTCACTTCTTGGAAAGACCTGAATTTAGGAAACCTGAATACATTGAAGAAATGCCGGAACAAGTCCAAGTTACAGAAGTTGTTTCGAGGGATGGAACCAGCAAAAAGAAAGTGGTGAAAAAGCGTGTAATCAAGAAACGTACTGGTGGCAAACAAGAAACTACAGAAATTGTTACTGTAGAAGAAGATGGCAAGGAACCGGAAACCACAGTTACGGTTCAGGAACTTCCGGAAGATGAAGTTCACTTCTTGGAAAGACCTGAATTTAGGAAACCTGAATACATTGAAGAAATGCCGGAACAAGTCCAAGTTACAGAAGTTGTTTCGAGGGATGGAACCAGCAAAAAGAAAGTGGTGAAAAAGCGTGTAATCAAGAAACGTACTGGTGGCAAACAAGAAACTACAGAAATTGTTACTGTAGAAGAAGATGGCAAGGAACCGGAAACCACAGTTACGGTTCAGGAACTTCCGGAAGATGAAGTTCACTTCTTGGAAAGACCTGAATTTAGGAAACCTGAATACATTGAAGAAATGCCGGAACAAGTCCAAGTTACAGAAGTTGTTTCGAGGGATGGAACCAGCAAAAAGAAAGTGGTGAAAAAGCGTGTAATCAAGAAACGTACTGGTGGCAAACAAGAAACTACAGAAATTGTTACTGTAGAAGAAGATGGCAAGGAACCGGAAACCACAGTTACGGTTCAGGAACTTCCGGAAGATGAAGTTCACTTCTTGGAAAGACCTGAATTTAGGAAACCTGAATACATTGAAGAAATGCCGGAACAAGTCCAAGTTACAGAAGTTGTTTCGAGGGATGGAACCAGCAAAAAGAAAGTGGTGAAAAAGCGTGTAATCAAGAAACGTACTGGTGGCAAACAAGAAACTACAGAAATTGTTACTGTAGAAGAAGATGGCAAGGAACCGGAAACCACAGTTACGGTTCAGGAACTTCCGGAAGATGAAGTTCACTTCTTGGAAAGACCTGAATTTAGGAAACCTGAATACATTGAAGAAATGCCGGAACAAGTCCAAGTTACAGAAGTTGTTTCGAGGGATGGAACCAGCAAAAAGAAAGTGGTGAAAAAGCGTGTAATCAAGAAACGTACTGGTGGCAAACAAGAAACTACAGAAATTGTTACTGTAGAAGAAGATGGCAAGGAACCGGAAACCACAGTTACGGTTCAGGAACTTCCGGAAGATGAAGTTCACTTCTTGGAAAGACCTGAATTTAGGAAACCTGAATACATTGAAGAAATGCCGGAACAAGTCCAAGTTACAGAAGTTGTTTCGAGGGATGGAACCAGCAAAAAGAAAGTGGTGAAAAAGCGTGTAATCAAGAAACGTACTGGTGGCAAACAAGAAACTACAGAAATTGTTACTGTAGAAGAAGATGGCAAGGAACCGGAAACCACAGTTACGGTTCAGGAACTTCCGGAAGATGAAGTTCACTTCTTGGAAAGACCTGAATTTAGGAAACCTGAATACATTGAAGAAATGCCGGAACAAGTCCAAGTTACAGAAGTTGTTTCGAGGGATGGAACCAGCAAAAAGAAAGTGGTGAAAAAGCGTGTAATCAAGAAACGTACTGGTGGCAAACAAGAAACTACAGAAATTGTTACTGTAGAAGAAGATGGCAAGGAACCGGAAACCACAGTTACGGTTCAGGAACTTCCGGAAGATGAAGTTCACTTCTTGGAAAGACCTGAATTTAGGAAACCTGAATACATTGAAGAAATGCCGGAACAAGTCCAAGTTACAGAAGTTGTTTCGAGGGATGGAACCAGCAAAAAGAAAGTGGTGAAAAAGCGTGTAATCAAGAAACGTACTGGTGGCAAACAAGAAACTACAGAAATTGTTACTGTAGAAGAAGATGGCAAGGAACCGGAAACCACAGTTACGGTTCAGGAACTTCCGGAAGATGAAGTTCACTTCTTGGAAAGACCTGAATTTAGGAAACCTGAATACATTGAAGAAATGCCGGAACAAGTCCAAGTTACAGAAGTTGTTTCGAGGGATGGAACCAGCAAAAAGAAAGTGGTGAAAAAGCGTGTAATCAAGAAACGTACTGGTGGCAAACAAGAAACTACAGAAATTGTTACTGTAGAAGAAGATGGCAAGGAACCGGAAACCACAGTTACGGTTCAGGAACTTCCGGAAGATGAAGTTCACTTCTTGGAAAGACCTGAATTTAGGAAACCTGAATACATTGAAGAAATGCCGGAACAAGTCCAAGTTACAGAAGTTGTTTCGAGGGATGGAACCAGCAAAAAGAAAGTGGTGAAAAAGCGTGTAATCAAGAAACGTACTGGTGGCAAACAAGAAACTACAGAAATTGTTACTGTAGAAGAAGATGGCAAGGAACCGGAAACCACAGTTACGGTTCAGGAACTTCCGGAAGATGAAGTTCACTTCTTGGAAAGACCTGAATTTAGGAAACCTGAATACATTGAAGAAATGCCGGAACAAGTCCAAGTTACAGAAGTTGTTTCGAGGGATGGAACCAGCAAAAAGAAAGTGGTGAAAAAGCGTGTAATCAAGAAACGTACTGGTGGCAAACAAGAAACTACAGAAATTGTTACTGTAGAAGAAGATGGCAAGGAACCGGAAACCACAGTTACGGTTCAGGAACTTCCGGAAGATGAAGTTCACTTCTTGGAAAGACCTGAATTTAGGAAACCTGAATACATTGAAGAAATGCCGGAACAAGTCCAAGTTACAGAAGTTGTTTCGAGGGATGGAACCAGCAAAAAGAAAGTGGTGAAAAAGCGTGTAATCAAGAAACGTACTGGTGGCAAACAAGAAACTACAGAAATTGTTACTGTAGAAGAAGATGGCAAGGAACCGGAAACCACAGTTACGGTTCAGGAACTTCCGGAAGATGAAGTTCACTTCTTGGAAAGACCTGAATTTAGGAAACCTGAATACATTGAAGAAATGCCGGAACAAGTCCAAGTTACAGAAGTTGTTTCGAGGGATGGAACCAGCAAAAAGAAAGTGGTGAAAAAGCGTGTAATCAAGAAACGTACTGGTGGCAAACAAGAAACTACAGAAATTGTTACTGTAGAAGAAGATGGCAAGGAACCGGAAACCACAGTTACGGTTCAGGAACTTCCGGAAGATGAAGTTCACTTCTTGGAAAGACCTGAATTTAGGAAACCTGAATACATTGAAGAAATGCCGGAACAAGTCCAAGTTACAGAAGTTGTTTCGAGGGATGGAACCAGCAAAAAGAAAGTGGTGAAAAAGCGTGTAATCAAGAAACGTACTGGTGGCAAACAAGAAACTACAGAAATTGTTACTGTAGAAGAAGATGGCAAGGAACCGGAAACCACAGTTACGGTTCAGGAACTTCCGGAAGATGAAGTTCACTTCTTGGAAAGACCTGAATTTAGGAAACCTGAATACATTGAAGAAATGCCGGAACAAGTCCAAGTTACAGAAGTTGTTTCGAGGGATGGAACCAGCAAAAAGAAAGTGGTGAAAAAGCGTGTAATCAAGAAACGTACTGGTGGCAAACAAGAAACTACAGAAATTGTTACTGTAGAAGAAGATGGCAAGGAACCGGAAACCACAGTTACGGTTCAGGAACTTCCGGAAGATGAAGTTCACTTCTTGGAAAGACCTGAATTTAGGAAACCTGAATACATTGAAGAAATGCCGGAACAAGTCCAAGTTACAGAAGTTGTTTCGAGGGATGGAACCAGCAAAAAGAAAGTGGTGAAAAAGCGTGTAATCAAGAAACGTACTGGTGGCAAACAAGAAACTACAGAAATTGTTACTGTAGAAGAAGATGGCAAGGAACCGGAAACCACAGTTACGGTTCAGGAACTTCCGGAAGATGAAGTTCACTTCTTGGAAAGACCTGAATTTAGGAAACCTGAATACATTGAAGAAATGCCGGAACAAGTCCAAGTTACAGAAGTTGTTTCGAGGGATGGAACCAGCAAAAAGAAAGTGGTGAAAAAGCGTGTAATCAAGAAACGTACTGGTGGCAAACAAGAAACTACAGAAATTGTTACTGTAGAAGAAGATGGCAAGGAACCGGAAACCACAGTTACGGTTCAGGAACTTCCGGAAGATGAAGTTCACTTCTTGGAAAGACCTGAATTTAGGAAACCTGAATACATTGAAGAAATGCCGGAACAAGTCCAAGTTACAGAAGTTGTTTCGAGGGATGGAACCAGCAAAAAGAAAGTGGTGAAAAAGCGTGTAATCAAGAAACGTACTGGTGGCAAACAAGAAACTACAGAAATTGTTACTGTAGAAGAAGATGGCAAGGAACCGGAAACCACAGTTACGGTTCAGGAACTTCCGGAAGATGAAGTTCACTTCTTGGAAAGACCTGAATTTAGGAAACCTGAATACATTGAAGAAATGCCGGAACAAGTCCAAGTTACAGAAGTTGTTTCGAGGGATGGAACCAGCAAAAAGAAAGTGGTGAAAAAGCGTGTAATCAAGAAACGTACTGGTGGCAAACAAGAAACTACAGAAATTGTTACTGTAGAAGAAGATGGCAAGGAACCGGAAACCACAGTTACGGTTCAGGAACTTCCGGAAGATGAAGTTCACTTCTTGGAAAGACCTGAATTTAGGAAACCTGAATACATTGAAGAAATGCCGGAACAAGTCCAAGTTACAGAAGTTGTTTCGAGGGATGGAACCAGCAAAAAGAAAGTGGTGAAAAAGCGTGTAATCAAGAAACGTACTGGTGGCAAACAAGAAACTACAGAAATTGTTACTGTAGAAGAAGATGGCAAGGAACCGGAAACCACAGTTACGGTTCAGGAACTTCCGGAAGATGAAGTTCACTTCTTGGAAAGACCTGAATTTAGGAAACCTGAATACATTGAAGAAATGCCGGAACAAGTCCAAGTTACAGAAGTTGTTTCGAGGGATGGAACCAGCAAAAAGAAAGTGGTGAAAAAGCGTGTAATCAAGAAACGTACTGGTGGCAAACAAGAAACTACAGAAATTGTTACTGTAGAAGAAGATGGCAAGGAACCGGAAACCACAGTTACGGTTCAGGAACTTCCGGAAGATGAAGTTCACTTCTTGGAAAGACCTGAATTTAGGAAACCTGAATACATTGAAGAAATGCCGGAACAAGTCCAAGTTACAGAAGTTGTTTCGAGGGATGGAACCAGCAAAAAGAAAGTGGTGAAAAAGCGTGTAATCAAGAAACGTACTGGTGGCAAACAAGAAACTACAGAAATTGTTACTGTAGAAGAAGATGGCAAGGAACCGGAAACCACAGTTACGGTTCAGGAACTTCCGGAAGATGAAGTTCACTTCTTGGAAAGACCTGAATTTAGGAAACCTGAATACATTGAAGAAATGCCGGAACAAGTCCAAGTTACAGAAGTTGTTTCGAGGGATGGAACCAGCAAAAAGAAAGTGGTGAAAAAGCGTGTAATCAAGAAACGTACTGGTGGCAAACAAGAAACTACAGAAATTGTTACTGTAGAAGAAGATGGCAAGGAACCGGAAACCACAGTTACGGTTCAGGAACTTCCGGAAGATGAAGTTCACTTCTTGGAAAGACCTGAATTTAGGAAACCTGAATACATTGAAGAAATGCCGGAACAAGTCCAAGTTACAGAAGTTGTTTCGAGGGATGGAACCAGCAAAAAGAAAGTGGTGAAAAAGCGTGTAATCAAGAAACGTACTGGTGGCAAACAAGAAACTACAGAAATTGTTACTGTAGAAGAAGATGGCAAGGAACCGGAAACCACAGTTACGGTTCAGGAACTTCCGGAAGATGAAGTTCACTTCTTGGAAAGACCTGAATTTAGGAAACCTGAATACATTGAAGAAATGCCGGAACAAGTCCAAGTTACAGAAGTTGTTTCGAGGGATGGAACCAGCAAAAAGAAAGTGGTGAAAAAGCGTGTAATCAAGAAACGTACTGGTGGCAAACAAGAAACTACAGAAATTGTTACTGTAGAAGAAGATGGCAAGGAACCGGAAACCACAGTTACGGTTCAGGAACTTCCGGAAGATGAAGTTCACTTCTTGGAAAGACCTGAATTTAGGAAACCTGAATACATTGAAGAAATGCCGGAACAAGTCCAAGTTACAGAAGTTGTTTCGAGGGATGGAACCAGCAAAAAGAAAGTGGTGAAAAAGCGTGTAATCAAGAAACGTACTGGTGGCAAACAAGAAACTACAGAAATTGTTACTGTAGAAGAAGATGGCAAGGAACCGGAAACCACAGTTACGGTTCAGGAACTTCCGGAAGATGAAGTTCACTTCTTGGAAAGACCTGAATTTAGGAAACCTGAATACATTGAAGAAATGCCGGAACAAGTCCAAGTTACAGAAGTTGTTTCGAGGGATGGAACCAGCAAAAAGAAAGTGGTGAAAAAGCGTGTAATCAAGAAACGTACTGGTGGCAAACAAGAAACTACAGAAATTGTTACTGTAGAAGAAGATGGCAAGGAACCGGAAACCACAGTTACGGTTCAGGAACTTCCGGAAGATGAAGTTCACTTCTTGGAAAGACCTGAATTTAGGAAACCTGAATACATTGAAGAAATGCCGGAACAAGTCCAAGTTACAGAAGTTGTTTCGAGGGATGGAACCAGCAAAAAGAAAGTGGTGAAAAAGCGTGTAATCAAGAAACGTACTGGTGGCAAACAAGAAACTACAGAAATTGTTACTGTAGAAGAAGATGGCAAGGAACCGGAAACCACAGTTACGGTTCAGGAACTTCCGGAAGATGAAGTTCACTTCTTGGAAAGACCTGAATTTAGGAAACCTGAATACATTGAAGAAATGCCGGAACAAGTCCAAGTTACAGAAGTTGTTTCGAGGGATGGAACCAGCAAAAAGAAAGTGGTGAAAAAGCGTGTAATCAAGAAACGTACTGGTGGCAAACAAGAAACTACAGAAATTGTTACTGTAGAAGAAGATGGCAAGGAACCGGAAACCACAGTTACGGTTCAGGAACTTCCGGAAGATGAAGTTCACTTCTTGGAAAGACCTGAATTTAGGAAACCTGAATACATTGAAGAAATGCCGGAACAAGTCCAAGTTACAGAAGTTGTTTCGAGGGATGGAACCAGCAAAAAGAAAGTGGTGAAAAAGCGTGTAATCAAGAAACGTACTGGTGGCAAACAAGAAACTACAGAAATTGTTACTGTAGAAGAAGATGGCAAGGAACCGGAAACCACAGTTACGGTTCAGGAACTTCCGGAAGATGAAGTTCACTTCTTGGAAAGACCTGAATTTAGGAAACCTGAATACATTGAAGAAATGCCGGAACAAGTCCAAGTTACAGAAGTTGTTTCGAGGGATGGAACCAGCAAAAAGAAAGTGGTGAAAAAGCGTGTAATCAAGAAACGTACTGGTGGCAAACAAGAAACTACAGAAATTGTTACTGTAGAAGAAGATGGCAAGGAACCGGAAACCACAGTTACGGTTCAGGAACTTCCGGAAGATGAAGTTCACTTCTTGGAAAGACCTGAATTTAGGAAACCTGAATACATTGAAGAAATGCCGGAACAAGTCCAAGTTACAGAAGTTGTTTCGAGGGATGGAACCAGCAAAAAGAAAGTGGTGAAAAAGCGTGTAATCAAGAAACGTACTGGTGGCAAACAAGAAACTACAGAAATTGTTACTGTAGAAGAAGATGGCAAGGAACCGGAAACCACAGTTACGGTTCAGGAACTTCCGGAAGATGAAGTTCACTTCTTGGAAAGACCTGAATTTAGGAAACCTGAATACATTGAAGAAATGCCGGAACAAGTCCAAGTTACAGAAGTTGTTTCGAGGGATGGAACCAGCAAAAAGAAAGTGGTGAAAAAGCGTGTAATCAAGAAACGTACTGGTGGCAAACAAGAAACTACAGAAATTGTTACTGTAGAAGAAGATGGCAAGGAACCGGAAACCACAGTTACGGTTCAGGAACTTCCGGAAGATGAAGTTCACTTCTTGGAAAGACCTGAATTTAGGAAACCTGAATACATTGAAGAAATGCCGGAACAAGTCCAAGTTACAGAAGTTGTTTCGAGGGATGGAACCAGCAAAAAGAAAGTGGTGAAAAAGCGTGTAATCAAGAAACGTACTGGTGGCAAACAAGAAACTACAGAAATTGTTACTGTAGAAGAAGATGGCAAGGAACCGGAAACCACAGTTACGGTTCAGGAACTTCCGGAAGATGAAGTTCACTTCTTGGAAAGACCTGAATTTAGGAAACCTGAATACATTGAAGAAATGCCGGAACAAGTCCAAGTTACAGAAGTTGTTTCGAGGGATGGAACCAGCAAAAAGAAAGTGGTGAAAAAGCGTGTAATCAAGAAACGTACTGGTGGCAAACAAGAAACTACAGAAATTGTTACTGTAGAAGAAGATGGCAAGGAACCGGAAACCACAGTTACGGTTCAGGAACTTCCGGAAGATGAAGTTCACTTCTTGGAAAGACCTGAATTTAGGAAACCTGAATACATTGAAGAAATGCCGGAACAAGTCCAAGTTACAGAAGTTGTTTCGAGGGATGGAACCAGCAAAAAGAAAGTGGTGAAAAAGCGTGTAATCAAGAAACGTACTGGTGGCAAACAAGAAACTACAGAAATTGTTACTGTAGAAGAAGATGGCAAGGAACCGGAAACCACAGTTACGGTTCAGGAACTTCCGGAAGATGAAGTTCACTTCTTGGAAAGACCTGAATTTAGGAAACCTGAATACATTGAAGAAATGCCGGAACAAGTCCAAGTTACAGAAGTTGTTTCGAGGGATGGAACCAGCAAAAAGAAAGTGGTGAAAAAGCGTGTAATCAAGAAACGTACTGGTGGCAAACAAGAAACTACAGAAATTGTTACTGTAGAAGAAGATGGCAAGGAACCGGAAACCACAGTTACGGTTCAGGAACTTCCGGAAGATGAAGTTCACTTCTTGGAAAGACCTGAATTTAGGAAACCTGAATACATTGAAGAAATGCCGGAACAAGTCCAAGTTACAGAAGTTGTTTCGAGGGATGGAACCAGCAAAAAGAAAGTGGTGAAAAAGCGTGTAATCAAGAAACGTACTGGTGGCAAACAAGAAACTACAGAAATTGTTACTGTAGAAGAAGATGGCAAGGAACCGGAAACCACAGTTACGGTTCAGGAACTTCCGGAAGATGAAGTTCACTTCTTGGAAAGACCTGAATTTAGGAAACCTGAATACATTGAAGAAATGCCGGAACAAGTCCAAGTTACAGAAGTTGTTTCGAGGGATGGAACCAGCAAAAAGAAAGTGGTGAAAAAGCGTGTAATCAAGAAACGTACTGGTGGCAAACAAGAAACTACAGAAATTGTTACTGTAGAAGAAGATGGCAAGGAACCGGAAACCACAGTTACGGTTCAGGAACTTCCGGAAGATGAAGTTCACTTCTTGGAAAGACCTGAATTTAGGAAACCTGAATACATTGAAGAAATGCCGGAACAAGTCCAAGTTACAGAAGTTGTTTCGAGGGATGGAACCAGCAAAAAGAAAGTGGTGAAAAAGCGTGTAATCAAGAAACGTACTGGTGGCAAACAAGAAACTACAGAAATTGTTACTGTAGAAGAAGATGGCAAGGAACCGGAAACCACAGTTACGGTTCAGGAACTTCCGGAAGATGAAGTTCACTTCTTGGAAAGACCTGAATTTAGGAAACCTGAATACATTGAAGAAATGCCGGAACAAGTCCAAGTTACAGAAGTTGTTTCGAGGGATGGAACCAGCAAAAAGAAAGTGGTGAAAAAGCGTGTAATCAAGAAACGTACTGGTGGCAAACAAGAAACTACAGAAATTGTTACTGTAGAAGAAGATGGCAAGGAACCGGAAACCACAGTTACGGTTCAGGAACTTCCGGAAGATGAAGTTCACTTCTTGGAAAGACCTGAATTTAGGAAACCTGAATACATTGAAGAAATGCCGGAACAAGTCCAAGTTACAGAAGTTGTTTCGAGGGATGGAACCAGCAAAAAGAAAGTGGTGAAAAAGCGTGTAATCAAGAAACGTACTGGTGGCAAACAAGAAACTACAGAAATTGTTACTGTAGAAGAAGATGGCAAGGAACCGGAAACCACAGTTACGGTTCAGGAACTTCCGGAAGATGAAGTTCACTTCTTGGAAAGACCTGAATTTAGGAAACCTGAATACATTGAAGAAATGCCGGAACAAGTCCAAGTTACAGAAGTTGTTTCGAGGGATGGAACCAGCAAAAAGAAAGTGGTGAAAAAGCGTGTAATCAAGAAACGTACTGGTGGCAAACAAGAAACTACAGAAATTGTTACTGTAGAAGAAGATGGCAAGGAACCGGAAACCACAGTTACGGTTCAGGAACTTCCGGAAGATGAAGTTCACTTCTTGGAAAGACCTGAATTTAGGAAACCTGAATACATTGAAGAAATGCCGGAACAAGTCCAAGTTACAGAAGTTGTTTCGAGGGATGGAACCAGCAAAAAGAAAGTGGTGAAAAAGCGTGTAATCAAGAAACGTACTGGTGGCAAACAAGAAACTACAGAAATTGTTACTGTAGAAGAAGATGGCAAGGAACCGGAAACCACAGTTACGGTTCAGGAACTTCCGGAAGATGAAGTTCACTTCTTGGAAAGACCTGAATTTAGGAAACCTGAATACATTGAAGAAATGCCGGAACAAGTCCAAGTTACAGAAGTTGTTTCGAGGGATGGAACCAGCAAAAAGAAAGTGGTGAAAAAGCGTGTAATCAAGAAACGTACTGGTGGCAAACAAGAAACTACAGAAATTGTTACTGTAGAAGAAGATGGCAAGGAACCGGAAACCACAGTTACGGTTCAGGAACTTCCGGAAGATGAAGTTCACTTCTTGGAAAGACCTGAATTTAGGAAACCTGAATACATTGAAGAAATGCCGGAACAAGTCCAAGTTACAGAAGTTGTTTCGAGGGATGGAACCAGCAAAAAGAAAGTGGTGAAAAAGCGTGTAATCAAGAAACGTACTGGTGGCAAACAAGAAACTACAGAAATTGTTACTGTAGAAGAAGATGGCAAGGAACCGGAAACCACAGTTACGGTTCAGGAACTTCCGGAAGATGAAGTTCACTTCTTGGAAAGACCTGAATTTAGGAAACCTGAATACATTGAAGAAATGCCGGAACAAGTCCAAGTTACAGAAGTTGTTTCGAGGGATGGAACCAGCAAAAAGAAAGTGGTGAAAAAGCGTGTAATCAAGAAACGTACTGGTGGCAAACAAGAAACTACAGAAATTGTTACTGTAGAAGAAGATGGCAAGGAACCGGAAACCACAGTTACGGTTCAGGAACTTCCGGAAGATGAAGTTCACTTCTTGGAAAGACCTGAATTTAGGAAACCTGAATACATTGAAGAAATGCCGGAACAAGTCCAAGTTACAGAAGTTGTTTCGAGGGATGGAACCAGCAAAAAGAAAGTGGTGAAAAAGCGTGTAATCAAGAAACGTACTGGTGGCAAACAAGAAACTACAGAAATTGTTACTGTAGAAGAAGATGGCAAGGAACCGGAAACCACAGTTACGGTTCAGGAACTTCCGGAAGATGAAGTTCACTTCTTGGAAAGACCTGAATTTAGGAAACCTGAATACATTGAAGAAATGCCGGAACAAGTCCAAGTTACAGAAGTTGTTTCGAGGGATGGAACCAGCAAAAAGAAAGTGGTGAAAAAGCGTGTAATCAAGAAACGTACTGGTGGCAAACAAGAAACTACAGAAATTGTTACTGTAGAAGAAGATGGCAAGGAACCGGAAACCACAGTTACGGTTCAGGAACTTCCGGAAGATGAAGTTCACTTCTTGGAAAGACCTGAATTTAGGAAACCTGAATACATTGAAGAAATGCCGGAACAAGTCCAAGTTACAGAAGTTGTTTCGAGGGATGGAACCAGCAAAAAGAAAGTGGTGAAAAAGCGTGTAATCAAGAAACGTACTGGTGGCAAACAAGAAACTACAGAAATTGTTACTGTAGAAGAAGATGGCAAGGAACCGGAAACCACAGTTACGGTTCAGGAACTTCCGGAAGATGAAGTTCACTTCTTGGAAAGACCTGAATTTAGGAAACCTGAATACATTGAAGAAATGCCGGAACAAGTCCAAGTTACAGAAGTTGTTTCGAGGGATGGAACCAGCAAAAAGAAAGTGGTGAAAAAGCGTGTAATCAAGAAACGTACTGGTGGCAAACAAGAAACTACAGAAATTGTTACTGTAGAAGAAGATGGCAAGGAACCGGAAACCACAGTTACGGTTCAGGAACTTCCGGAAGATGAAGTTCACTTCTTGGAAAGACCTGAATTTAGGAAACCTGAATACATTGAAGAAATGCCGGAACAAGTCCAAGTTACAGAAGTTGTTTCGAGGGATGGAACCAGCAAAAAGAAAGTGGTGAAAAAGCGTGTAATCAAGAAACGTACTGGTGGCAAACAAGAAACTACAGAAATTGTTACTGTAGAAGAAGATGGCAAGGAACCGGAAACCACAGTTACGGTTCAGGAACTTCCGGAAGATGAAGTTCACTTCTTGGAAAGACCTGAATTTAGGAAACCTGAATACATTGAAGAAATGCCGGAACAAGTCCAAGTTACAGAAGTTGTTTCGAGGGATGGAACCAGCAAAAAGAAAGTGGTGAAAAAGCGTGTAATCAAGAAACGTACTGGTGGCAAACAAGAAACTACAGAAATTGTTACTGTAGAAGAAGATGGCAAGGAACCGGAAACCACAGTTACGGTTCAGGAACTTCCGGAAGATGAAGTTCACTTCTTGGAAAGACCTGAATTTAGGAAACCTGAATACATTGAAGAAATGCCGGAACAAGTCCAAGTTACAGAAGTTGTTTCGAGGGATGGAACCAGCAAAAAGAAAGTGGTGAAAAAGCGTGTAATCAAGAAACGTACTGGTGGCAAACAAGAAACTACAGAAATTGTTACTGTAGAAGAAGATGGCAAGGAACCGGAAACCACAGTTACGGTTCAGGAACTTCCGGAAGATGAAGTTCACTTCTTGGAAAGACCTGAATTTAGGAAACCTGAATACATTGAAGAAATGCCGGAACAAGTCCAAGTTACAGAAGTTGTTTCGAGGGATGGAACCAGCAAAAAGAAAGTGGTGAAAAAGCGTGTAATCAAGAAACGTACTGGTGGCAAACAAGAAACTACAGAAATTGTTACTGTAGAAGAAGATGGCAAGGAACCGGAAACCACAGTTACGGTTCAGGAACTTCCGGAAGATGAAGTTCACTTCTTGGAAAGACCTGAATTTAGGAAACCTGAATACATTGAAGAAATGCCGGAACAAGTCCAAGTTACAGAAGTTGTTTCGAGGGATGGAACCAGCAAAAAGAAAGTGGTGAAAAAGCGTGTAATCAAGAAACGTACTGGTGGCAAACAAGAAACTACAGAAATTGTTACTGTAGAAGAAGATGGCAAGGAACCGGAAACCACAGTTACGGTTCAGGAACTTCCGGAAGATGAAGTTCACTTCTTGGAAAGACCTGAATTTAGGAAACCTGAATACATTGAAGAAATGCCGGAACAAGTCCAAGTTACAGAAGTTGTTTCGAGGGATGGAACCAGCAAAAAGAAAGTGGTGAAAAAGCGTGTAATCAAGAAACGTACTGGTGGCAAACAAGAAACTACAGAAATTGTTACTGTAGAAGAAGATGGCAAGGAACCGGAAACCACAGTTACGGTTCAGGAACTTCCGGAAGATGAAGTTCACTTCTTGGAAAGACCTGAATTTAGGAAACCTGAATACATTGAAGAAATGCCGGAACAAGTCCAAGTTACAGAAGTTGTTTCGAGGGATGGAACCAGCAAAAAGAAAGTGGTGAAAAAGCGTGTAATCAAGAAACGTACTGGTGGCAAACAAGAAACTACAGAAATTGTTACTGTAGAAGAAGATGGCAAGGAACCGGAAACCACAGTTACGGTTCAGGAACTTCCGGAAGATGAAGTTCACTTCTTGGAAAGACCTGAATTTAGGAAACCTGAATACATTGAAGAAATGCCGGAACAAGTCCAAGTTACAGAAGTTGTTTCGAGGGATGGAACCAGCAAAAAGAAAGTGGTGAAAAAGCGTGTAATCAAGAAACGTACTGGTGGCAAACAAGAAACTACAGAAATTGTTACTGTAGAAGAAGATGGCAAGGAACCGGAAACCACAGTTACGGTTCAGGAACTTCCGGAAGATGAAGTTCACTTCTTGGAAAGACCTGAATTTAGGAAACCTGAATACATTGAAGAAATGCCGGAACAAGTCCAAGTTACAGAAGTTGTTTCGAGGGATGGAACCAGCAAAAAGAAAGTGGTGAAAAAGCGTGTAATCAAGAAACGTACTGGTGGCAAACAAGAAACTACAGAAATTGTTACTGTAGAAGAAGATGGCAAGGAACCGGAAACCACAGTTACGGTTCAGGAACTTCCGGAAGATGAAGTTCACTTCTTGGAAAGACCTGAATTTAGGAAACCTGAATACATTGAAGAAATGCCGGAACAAGTCCAAGTTACAGAAGTTGTTTCGAGGGATGGAACCAGCAAAAAGAAAGTGGTGAAAAAGCGTGTAATCAAGAAACGTACTGGTGGCAAACAAGAAACTACAGAAATTGTTACTGTAGAAGAAGATGGCAAGGAACCGGAAACCACAGTTACGGTTCAGGAACTTCCGGAAGATGAAGTTCACTTCTTGGAAAGACCTGAATTTAGGAAACCTGAATACATTGAAGAAATGCCGGAACAAGTCCAAGTTACAGAAGTTGTTTCGAGGGATGGAACCAGCAAAAAGAAAGTGGTGAAAAAGCGTGTAATCAAGAAACGTACTGGTGGCAAACAAGAAACTACAGAAATTGTTACTGTAGAAGAAGATGGCAAGGAACCGGAAACCACAGTTACGGTTCAGGAACTTCCGGAAGATGAAGTTCACTTCTTGGAAAGACCTGAATTTAGGAAACCTGAATACATTGAAGAAATGCCGGAACAAGTCCAAGTTACAGAAGTTGTTTCGAGGGATGGAACCAGCAAAAAGAAAGTGGTGAAAAAGCGTGTAATCAAGAAACGTACTGGTGGCAAACAAGAAACTACAGAAATTGTTACTGTAGAAGAAGATGGCAAGGAACCGGAAACCACAGTTACGGTTCAGGAACTTCCGGAAGATGAAGTTCACTTCTTGGAAAGACCTGAATTTAGGAAACCTGAATACATTGAAGAAATGCCGGAACAAGTCCAAGTTACAGAAGTTGTTTCGAGGGATGGAACCAGCAAAAAGAAAGTGGTGAAAAAGCGTGTAATCAAGAAACGTACTGGTGGCAAACAAGAAACTACAGAAATTGTTACTGTAGAAGAAGATGGCAAGGAACCGGAAACCACAGTTACGGTTCAGGAACTTCCGGAAGATGAAGTTCACTTCTTGGAAAGACCTGAATTTAGGAAACCTGAATACATTGAAGAAATGCCGGAACAAGTCCAAGTTACAGAAGTTGTTTCGAGGGATGGAACCAGCAAAAAGAAAGTGGTGAAAAAGCGTGTAATCAAGAAACGTACTGGTGGCAAACAAGAAACTACAGAAATTGTTACTGTAGAAGAAGATGGCAAGGAACCGGAAACCACAGTTACGGTTCAGGAACTTCCGGAAGATGAAGTTCACTTCTTGGAAAGACCTGAATTTAGGAAACCTGAATACATTGAAGAAATGCCGGAACAAGTCCAAGTTACAGAAGTTGTTTCGAGGGATGGAACCAGCAAAAAGAAAGTGGTGAAAAAGCGTGTAATCAAGAAACGTACTGGTGGCAAACAAGAAACTACAGAAATTGTTACTGTAGAAGAAGATGGCAAGGAACCGGAAACCACAGTTACGGTTCAGGAACTTCCGGAAGATGAAGTTCACTTCTTGGAAAGACCTGAATTTAGGAAACCTGAATACATTGAAGAAATGCCGGAACAAGTCCAAGTTACAGAAGTTGTTTCGAGGGATGGAACCAGCAAAAAGAAAGTGGTGAAAAAGCGTGTAATCAAGAAACGTACTGGTGGCAAACAAGAAACTACAGAAATTGTTACTGTAGAAGAAGATGGCAAGGAACCGGAAACCACAGTTACGGTTCAGGAACTTCCGGAAGATGAAGTTCACTTCTTGGAAAGACCTGAATTTAGGAAACCTGAATACATTGAAGAAATGCCGGAACAAGTCCAAGTTACAGAAGTTGTTTCGAGGGATGGAACCAGCAAAAAGAAAGTGGTGAAAAAGCGTGTAATCAAGAAACGTACTGGTGGCAAACAAGAAACTACAGAAATTGTTACTGTAGAAGAAGATGGCAAGGAACCGGAAACCACAGTTACGGTTCAGGAACTTCCGGAAGATGAAGTTCACTTCTTGGAAAGACCTGAATTTAGGAAACCTGAATACATTGAAGAAATGCCGGAACAAGTCCAAGTTACAGAAGTTGTTTCGAGGGATGGAACCAGCAAAAAGAAAGTGGTGAAAAAGCGTGTAATCAAGAAACGTACTGGTGGCAAACAAGAAACTACAGAAATTGTTACTGTAGAAGAAGATGGCAAGGAACCGGAAACCACAGTTACGGTTCAGGAACTTCCGGAAGATGAAGTTCACTTCTTGGAAAGACCTGAATTTAGGAAACCTGAATACATTGAAGAAATGCCGGAACAAGTCCAAGTTACAGAAGTTGTTTCGAGGGATGGAACCAGCAAAAAGAAAGTGGTGAAAAAGCGTGTAATCAAGAAACGTACTGGTGGCAAACAAGAAACTACAGAAATTGTTACTGTAGAAGAAGATGGCAAGGAACCGGAAACCACAGTTACGGTTCAGGAACTTCCGGAAGATGAAGTTCACTTCTTGGAAAGACCTGAATTTAGGAAACCTGAATACATTGAAGAAATGCCGGAACAAGTCCAAGTTACAGAAGTTGTTTCGAGGGATGGAACCAGCAAAAAGAAAGTGGTGAAAAAGCGTGTAATCAAGAAACGTACTGGTGGCAAACAAGAAACTACAGAAATTGTTACTGTAGAAGAAGATGGCAAGGAACCGGAAACCACAGTTACGGTTCAGGAACTTCCGGAAGATGAAGTTCACTTCTTGGAAAGACCTGAATTTAGGAAACCTGAATACATTGAAGAAATGCCGGAACAAGTCCAAGTTACAGAAGTTGTTTCGAGGGATGGAACCAGCAAAAAGAAAGTGGTGAAAAAGCGTGTAATCAAGAAACGTACTGGTGGCAAACAAGAAACTACAGAAATTGTTACTGTAGAAGAAGATGGCAAGGAACCGGAAACCACAGTTACGGTTCAGGAACTTCCGGAAGATGAAGTTCACTTCTTGGAAAGACCTGAATTTAGGAAACCTGAATACATTGAAGAAATGCCGGAACAAGTCCAAGTTACAGAAGTTGTTTCGAGGGATGGAACCAGCAAAAAGAAAGTGGTGAAAAAGCGTGTAATCAAGAAACGTACTGGTGGCAAACAAGAAACTACAGAAATTGTTACTGTAGAAGAAGATGGCAAGGAACCGGAAACCACAGTTACGGTTCAGGAACTTCCGGAAGATGAAGTTCACTTCTTGGAAAGACCTGAATTTAGGAAACCTGAATACATTGAAGAAATGCCGGAACAAGTCCAAGTTACAGAAGTTGTTTCGAGGGATGGAACCAGCAAAAAGAAAGTGGTGAAAAAGCGTGTAATCAAGAAACGTACTGGTGGCAAACAAGAAACTACAGAAATTGTTACTGTAGAAGAAGATGGCAAGGAACCGGAAACCACAGTTACGGTTCAGGAACTTCCGGAAGATGAAGTTCACTTCTTGGAAAGACCTGAATTTAGGAAACCTGAATACATTGAAGAAATGCCGGAACAAGTCCAAGTTACAGAAGTTGTTTCGAGGGATGGAACCAGCAAAAAGAAAGTGGTGAAAAAGCGTGTAATCAAGAAACGTACTGGTGGCAAACAAGAAACTACAGAAATTGTTACTGTAGAAGAAGATGGCAAGGAACCGGAAACCACAGTTACGGTTCAGGAACTTCCGGAAGATGAAGTTCACTTCTTGGAAAGACCTGAATTTAGGAAACCTGAATACATTGAAGAAATGCCGGAACAAGTCCAAGTTACAGAAGTTGTTTCGAGGGATGGAACCAGCAAAAAGAAAGTGGTGAAAAAGCGTGTAATCAAGAAACGTACTGGTGGCAAACAAGAAACTACAGAAATTGTTACTGTAGAAGAAGATGGCAAGGAACCGGAAACCACAGTTACGGTTCAGGAACTTCCGGAAGATGAAGTTCACTTCTTGGAAAGACCTGAATTTAGGAAACCTGAATACATTGAAGAAATGCCGGAACAAGTCCAAGTTACAGAAGTTGTTTCGAGGGATGGAACCAGCAAAAAGAAAGTGGTGAAAAAGCGTGTAATCAAGAAACGTACTGGTGGCAAACAAGAAACTACAGAAATTGTTACTGTAGAAGAAGATGGCAAGGAACCGGAAACCACAGTTACGGTTCAGGAACTTCCGGAAGATGAAGTTCACTTCTTGGAAAGACCTGAATTTAGGAAACCTGAATACATTGAAGAAATGCCGGAACAAGTCCAAGTTACAGAAGTTGTTTCGAGGGATGGAACCAGCAAAAAGAAAGTGGTGAAAAAGCGTGTAATCAAGAAACGTACTGGTGGCAAACAAGAAACTACAGAAATTGTTACTGTAGAAGAAGATGGCAAGGAACCGGAAACCACAGTTACGGTTCAGGAACTTCCGGAAGATGAAGTTCACTTCTTGGAAAGACCTGAATTTAGGAAACCTGAATACATTGAAGAAATGCCGGAACAAGTCCAAGTTACAGAAGTTGTTTCGAGGGATGGAACCAGCAAAAAGAAAGTGGTGAAAAAGCGTGTAATCAAGAAACGTACTGGTGGCAAACAAGAAACTACAGAAATTGTTACTGTAGAAGAAGATGGCAAGGAACCGGAAACCACAGTTACGGTTCAGGAACTTCCGGAAGATGAAGTTCACTTCTTGGAAAGACCTGAATTTAGGAAACCTGAATACATTGAAGAAATGCCGGAACAAGTCCAAGTTACAGAAGTTGTTTCGAGGGATGGAACCAGCAAAAAGAAAGTGGTGAAAAAGCGTGTAATCAAGAAACGTACTGGTGGCAAACAAGAAACTACAGAAATTGTTACTGTAGAAGAAGATGGCAAGGAACCGGAAACCACAGTTACGGTTCAGGAACTTCCGGAAGATGAAGTTCACTTCTTGGAAAGACCTGAATTTAGGAAACCTGAATACATTGAAGAAATGCCGGAACAAGTCCAAGTTACAGAAGTTGTTTCGAGGGATGGAACCAGCAAAAAGAAAGTGGTGAAAAAGCGTGTAATCAAGAAACGTACTGGTGGCAAACAAGAAACTACAGAAATTGTTACTGTAGAAGAAGATGGCAAGGAACCGGAAACCACAGTTACGGTTCAGGAACTTCCGGAAGATGAAGTTCACTTCTTGGAAAGACCTGAATTTAGGAAACCTGAATACATTGAAGAAATGCCGGAACAAGTCCAAGTTACAGAAGTTGTTTCGAGGGATGGAACCAGCAAAAAGAAAGTGGTGAAAAAGCGTGTAATCAAGAAACGTACTGGTGGCAAACAAGAAACTACAGAAATTGTTACTGTAGAAGAAGATGGCAAGGAACCGGAAACCACAGTTACGGTTCAGGAACTTCCGGAAGATGAAGTTCACTTCTTGGAAAGACCTGAATTTAGGAAACCTGAATACATTGAAGAAATGCCGGAACAAGTCCAAGTTACAGAAGTTGTTTCGAGGGATGGAACCAGCAAAAAGAAAGTGGTGAAAAAGCGTGTAATCAAGAAACGTACTGGTGGCAAACAAGAAACTACAGAAATTGTTACTGTAGAAGAAGATGGCAAGGAACCGGAAACCACAGTTACGGTTCAGGAACTTCCGGAAGATGAAGTTCACTTCTTGGAAAGACCTGAATTTAGGAAACCTGAATACATTGAAGAAATGCCGGAACAAGTCCAAGTTACAGAAGTTGTTTCGAGGGATGGAACCAGCAAAAAGAAAGTGGTGAAAAAGCGTGTAATCAAGAAACGTACTGGTGGCAAACAAGAAACTACAGAAATTGTTACTGTAGAAGAAGATGGCAAGGAACCGGAAACCACAGTTACGGTTCAGGAACTTCCGGAAGATGAAGTTCACTTCTTGGAAAGACCTGAATTTAGGAAACCTGAATACATTGAAGAAATGCCGGAACAAGTCCAAGTTACAGAAGTTGTTTCGAGGGATGGAACCAGCAAAAAGAAAGTGGTGAAAAAGCGTGTAATCAAGAAACGTACTGGTGGCAAACAAGAAACTACAGAAATTGTTACTGTAGAAGAAGATGGCAAGGAACCGGAAACCACAGTTACGGTTCAGGAACTTCCGGAAGATGAAGTTCACTTCTTGGAAAGACCTGAATTTAGGAAACCTGAATACATTGAAGAAATGCCGGAACAAGTCCAAGTTACAGAAGTTGTTTCGAGGGATGGAACCAGCAAAAAGAAAGTGGTGAAAAAGCGTGTAATCAAGAAACGTACTGGTGGCAAACAAGAAACTACAGAAATTGTTACTGTAGAAGAAGATGGCAAGGAACCGGAAACCACAGTTACGGTTCAGGAACTTCCGGAAGATGAAGTTCACTTCTTGGAAAGACCTGAATTTAGGAAACCTGAATACATTGAAGAAATGCCGGAACAAGTCCAAGTTACAGAAGTTGTTTCGAGGGATGGAACCAGCAAAAAGAAAGTGGTGAAAAAGCGTGTAATCAAGAAACGTACTGGTGGCAAACAAGAAACTACAGAAATTGTTACTGTAGAAGAAGATGGCAAGGAACCGGAAACCACAGTTACGGTTCAGGAACTTCCGGAAGATGAAGTTCACTTCTTGGAAAGACCTGAATTTAGGAAACCTGAATACATTGAAGAAATGCCGGAACAAGTCCAAGTTACAGAAGTTGTTTCGAGGGATGGAACCAGCAAAAAGAAAGTGGTGAAAAAGCGTGTAATCAAGAAACGTACTGGTGGCAAACAAGAAACTACAGAAATTGTTACTGTAGAAGAAGATGGCAAGGAACCGGAAACCACAGTTACGGTTCAGGAACTTCCGGAAGATGAAGTTCACTTCTTGGAAAGACCTGAATTTAGGAAACCTGAATACATTGAAGAAATGCCGGAACAAGTCCAAGTTACAGAAGTTGTTTCGAGGGATGGAACCAGCAAAAAGAAAGTGGTGAAAAAGCGTGTAATCAAGAAACGTACTGGTGGCAAACAAGAAACTACAGAAATTGTTACTGTAGAAGAAGATGGCAAGGAACCGGAAACCACAGTTACGGTTCAGGAACTTCCGGAAGATGAAGTTCACTTCTTGGAAAGACCTGAATTTAGGAAACCTGAATACATTGAAGAAATGCCGGAACAAGTCCAAGTTACAGAAGTTGTTTCGAGGGATGGAACCAGCAAAAAGAAAGTGGTGAAAAAGCGTGTAATCAAGAAACGTACTGGTGGCAAACAAGAAACTACAGAAATTGTTACTGTAGAAGAAGATGGCAAGGAACCGGAAACCACAGTTACGGTTCAGGAACTTCCGGAAGATGAAGTTCACTTCTTGGAAAGACCTGAATTTAGGAAACCTGAATACATTGAAGAAATGCCGGAACAAGTCCAAGTTACAGAAGTTGTTTCGAGGGATGGAACCAGCAAAAAGAAAGTGGTGAAAAAGCGTGTAATCAAGAAACGTACTGGTGGCAAACAAGAAACTACAGAAATTGTTACTGTAGAAGAAGATGGCAAGGAACCGGAAACCACAGTTACGGTTCAGGAACTTCCGGAAGATGAAGTTCACTTCTTGGAAAGACCTGAATTTAGGAAACCTGAATACATTGAAGAAATGCCGGAACAAGTCCAAGTTACAGAAGTTGTTTCGAGGGATGGAACCAGCAAAAAGAAAGTGGTGAAAAAGCGTGTAATCAAGAAACGTACTGGTGGCAAACAAGAAACTACAGAAATTGTTACTGTAGAAGAAGATGGCAAGGAACCGGAAACCACAGTTACGGTTCAGGAACTTCCGGAAGATGAAGTTCACTTCTTGGAAAGACCTGAATTTAGGAAACCTGAATACATTGAAGAAATGCCGGAACAAGTCCAAGTTACAGAAGTTGTTTCGAGGGATGGAACCAGCAAAAAGAAAGTGGTGAAAAAGCGTGTAATCAAGAAACGTACTGGTGGCAAACAAGAAACTACAGAAATTGTTACTGTAGAAGAAGATGGCAAGGAACCGGAAACCACAGTTACGGTTCAGGAACTTCCGGAAGATGAAGTTCACTTCTTGGAAAGACCTGAATTTAGGAAACCTGAATACATTGAAGAAATGCCGGAACAAGTCCAAGTTACAGAAGTTGTTTCGAGGGATGGAACCAGCAAAAAGAAAGTGGTGAAAAAGCGTGTAATCAAGAAACGTACTGGTGGCAAACAAGAAACTACAGAAATTGTTACTGTAGAAGAAGATGGCAAGGAACCGGAAACCACAGTTACGGTTCAGGAACTTCCGGAAGATGAAGTTCACTTCTTGGAAAGACCTGAATTTAGGAAACCTGAATACATTGAAGAAATGCCGGAACAAGTCCAAGTTACAGAAGTTGTTTCGAGGGATGGAACCAGCAAAAAGAAAGTGGTGAAAAAGCGTGTAATCAAGAAACGTACTGGTGGCAAACAAGAAACTACAGAAATTGTTACTGTAGAAGAAGATGGCAAGGAACCGGAAACCACAGTTACGGTTCAGGAACTTCCGGAAGATGAAGTTCACTTCTTGGAAAGACCTGAATTTAGGAAACCTGAATACATTGAAGAAATGCCGGAACAAGTCCAAGTTACAGAAGTTGTTTCGAGGGATGGAACCAGCAAAAAGAAAGTGGTGAAAAAGCGTGTAATCAAGAAACGTACTGGTGGCAAACAAGAAACTACAGAAATTGTTACTGTAGAAGAAGATGGCAAGGAACCGGAAACCACAGTTACGGTTCAGGAACTTCCGGAAGATGAAGTTCACTTCTTGGAAAGACCTGAATTTAGGAAACCTGAATACATTGAAGAAATGCCGGAACAAGTCCAAGTTACAGAAGTTGTTTCGAGGGATGGAACCAGCAAAAAGAAAGTGGTGAAAAAGCGTGTAATCAAGAAACGTACTGGTGGCAAACAAGAAACTACAGAAATTGTTACTGTAGAAGAAGATGGCAAGGAACCGGAAACCACAGTTACGGTTCAGGAACTTCCGGAAGATGAAGTTCACTTCTTGGAAAGACCTGAATTTAGGAAACCTGAATACATTGAAGAAATGCCGGAACAAGTCCAAGTTACAGAAGTTGTTTCGAGGGATGGAACCAGCAAAAAGAAAGTGGTGAAAAAGCGTGTAATCAAGAAACGTACTGGTGGCAAACAAGAAACTACAGAAATTGTTACTGTAGAAGAAGATGGCAAGGAACCGGAAACCACAGTTACGGTTCAGGAACTTCCGGAAGATGAAGTTCACTTCTTGGAAAGACCTGAATTTAGGAAACCTGAATACATTGAAGAAATGCCGGAACAAGTCCAAGTTACAGAAGTTGTTTCGAGGGATGGAACCAGCAAAAAGAAAGTGGTGAAAAAGCGTGTAATCAAGAAACGTACTGGTGGCAAACAAGAAACTACAGAAATTGTTACTGTAGAAGAAGATGGCAAGGAACCGGAAACCACAGTTACGGTTCAGGAACTTCCGGAAGATGAAGTTCACTTCTTGGAAAGACCTGAATTTAGGAAACCTGAATACATTGAAGAAATGCCGGAACAAGTCCAAGTTACAGAAGTTGTTTCGAGGGATGGAACCAGCAAAAAGAAAGTGGTGAAAAAGCGTGTAATCAAGAAACGTACTGGTGGCAAACAAGAAACTACAGAAATTGTTACTGTAGAAGAAGATGGCAAGGAACCGGAAACCACAGTTACGGTTCAGGAACTTCCGGAAGATGAAGTTCACTTCTTGGAAAGACCTGAATTTAGGAAACCTGAATACATTGAAGAAATGCCGGAACAAGTCCAAGTTACAGAAGTTGTTTCGAGGGATGGAACCAGCAAAAAGAAAGTGGTGAAAAAGCGTGTAATCAAGAAACGTACTGGTGGCAAACAAGAAACTACAGAAATTGTTACTGTAGAAGAAGATGGCAAGGAACCGGAAACCACAGTTACGGTTCAGGAACTTCCGGAAGATGAAGTTCACTTCTTGGAAAGACCTGAATTTAGGAAACCTGAATACATTGAAGAAATGCCGGAACAAGTCCAAGTTACAGAAGTTGTTTCGAGGGATGGAACCAGCAAAAAGAAAGTGGTGAAAAAGCGTGTAATCAAGAAACGTACTGGTGGCAAACAAGAAACTACAGAAATTGTTACTGTAGAAGAAGATGGCAAGGAACCGGAAACCACAGTTACGGTTCAGGAACTTCCGGAAGATGAAGTTCACTTCTTGGAAAGACCTGAATTTAGGAAACCTGAATACATTGAAGAAATGCCGGAACAAGTCCAAGTTACAGAAGTTGTTTCGAGGGATGGAACCAGCAAAAAGAAAGTGGTGAAAAAGCGTGTAATCAAGAAACGTACTGGTGGCAAACAAGAAACTACAGAAATTGTTACTGTAGAAGAAGATGGCAAGGAACCGGAAACCACAGTTACGGTTCAGGAACTTCCGGAAGATGAAGTTCACTTCTTGGAAAGACCTGAATTTAGGAAACCTGAATACATTGAAGAAATGCCGGAACAAGTCCAAGTTACAGAAGTTGTTTCGAGGGATGGAACCAGCAAAAAGAAAGTGGTGAAAAAGCGTGTAATCAAGAAACGTACTGGTGGCAAACAAGAAACTACAGAAATTGTTACTGTAGAAGAAGATGGCAAGGAACCGGAAACCACAGTTACGGTTCAGGAACTTCCGGAAGATGAAGTTCACTTCTTGGAAAGACCTGAATTTAGGAAACCTGAATACATTGAAGAAATGCCGGAACAAGTCCAAGTTACAGAAGTTGTTTCGAGGGATGGAACCAGCAAAAAGAAAGTGGTGAAAAAGCGTGTAATCAAGAAACGTACTGGTGGCAAACAAGAAACTACAGAAATTGTTACTGTAGAAGAAGATGGCAAGGAACCGGAAACCACAGTTACGGTTCAGGAACTTCCGGAAGATGAAGTTCACTTCTTGGAAAGACCTGAATTTAGGAAACCTGAATACATTGAAGAAATGCCGGAACAAGTCCAAGTTACAGAAGTTGTTTCGAGGGATGGAACCAGCAAAAAGAAAGTGGTGAAAAAGCGTGTAATCAAGAAACGTACTGGTGGCAAACAAGAAACTACAGAAATTGTTACTGTAGAAGAAGATGGCAAGGAACCGGAAACCACAGTTACGGTTCAGGAACTTCCGGAAGATGAAGTTCACTTCTTGGAAAGACCTGAATTTAGGAAACCTGAATACATTGAAGAAATGCCGGAACAAGTCCAAGTTACAGAAGTTGTTTCGAGGGATGGAACCAGCAAAAAGAAAGTGGTGAAAAAGCGTGTAATCAAGAAACGTACTGGTGGCAAACAAGAAACTACAGAAATTGTTACTGTAGAAGAAGATGGCAAGGAACCGGAAACCACAGTTACGGTTCAGGAACTTCCGGAAGATGAAGTTCACTTCTTGGAAAGACCTGAATTTAGGAAACCTGAATACATTGAAGAAATGCCGGAACAAGTCCAAGTTACAGAAGTTGTTTCGAGGGATGGAACCAGCAAAAAGAAAGTGGTGAAAAAGCGTGTAATCAAGAAACGTACTGGTGGCAAACAAGAAACTACAGAAATTGTTACTGTAGAAGAAGATGGCAAGGAACCGGAAACCACAGTTACGGTTCAGGAACTTCCGGAAGATGAAGTTCACTTCTTGGAAAGACCTGAATTTAGGAAACCTGAATACATTGAAGAAATGCCGGAACAAGTCCAAGTTACAGAAGTTGTTTCGAGGGATGGAACCAGCAAAAAGAAAGTGGTGAAAAAGCGTGTAATCAAGAAACGTACTGGTGGCAAACAAGAAACTACAGAAATTGTTACTGTAGAAGAAGATGGCAAGGAACCGGAAACCACAGTTACGGTTCAGGAACTTCCGGAAGATGAAGTTCACTTCTTGGAAAGACCTGAATTTAGGAAACCTGAATACATTGAAGAAATGCCGGAACAAGTCCAAGTTACAGAAGTTGTTTCGAGGGATGGAACCAGCAAAAAGAAAGTGGTGAAAAAGCGTGTAATCAAGAAACGTACTGGTGGCAAACAAGAAACTACAGAAATTGTTACTGTAGAAGAAGATGGCAAGGAACCGGAAACCACAGTTACGGTTCAGGAACTTCCGGAAGATGAAGTTCACTTCTTGGAAAGACCTGAATTTAGGAAACCTGAATACATTGAAGAAATGCCGGAACAAGTCCAAGTTACAGAAGTTGTTTCGAGGGATGGAACCAGCAAAAAGAAAGTGGTGAAAAAGCGTGTAATCAAGAAACGTACTGGTGGCAAACAAGAAACTACAGAAATTGTTACTGTAGAAGAAGATGGCAAGGAACCGGAAACCACAGTTACGGTTCAGGAACTTCCGGAAGATGAAGTTCACTTCTTGGAAAGACCTGAATTTAGGAAACCTGAATACATTGAAGAAATGCCGGAACAAGTCCAAGTTACAGAAGTTGTTTCGAGGGATGGAACCAGCAAAAAGAAAGTGGTGAAAAAGCGTGTAATCAAGAAACGTACTGGTGGCAAACAAGAAACTACAGAAATTGTTACTGTAGAAGAAGATGGCAAGGAACCGGAAACCACAGTTACGGTTCAGGAACTTCCGGAAGATGAAGTTCACTTCTTGGAAAGACCTGAATTTAGGAAACCTGAATACATTGAAGAAATGCCGGAACAAGTCCAAGTTACAGAAGTTGTTTCGAGGGATGGAACCAGCAAAAAGAAAGTGGTGAAAAAGCGTGTAATCAAGAAACGTACTGGTGGCAAACAAGAAACTACAGAAATTGTTACTGTAGAAGAAGATGGCAAGGAACCGGAAACCACAGTTACGGTTCAGGAACTTCCGGAAGATGAAGTTCACTTCTTGGAAAGACCTGAATTTAGGAAACCTGAATACATTGAAGAAATGCCGGAACAAGTCCAAGTTACAGAAGTTGTTTCGAGGGATGGAACCAGCAAAAAGAAAGTGGTGAAAAAGCGTGTAATCAAGAAACGTACTGGTGGCAAACAAGAAACTACAGAAATTGTTACTGTAGAAGAAGATGGCAAGGAACCGGAAACCACAGTTACGGTTCAGGAACTTCCGGAAGATGAAGTTCACTTCTTGGAAAGACCTGAATTTAGGAAACCTGAATACATTGAAGAAATGCCGGAACAAGTCCAAGTTACAGAAGTTGTTTCGAGGGATGGAACCAGCAAAAAGAAAGTGGTGAAAAAGCGTGTAATCAAGAAACGTACTGGTGGCAAACAAGAAACTACAGAAATTGTTACTGTAGAAGAAGATGGCAAGGAACCGGAAACCACAGTTACGGTTCAGGAACTTCCGGAAGATGAAGTTCACTTCTTGGAAAGACCTGAATTTAGGAAACCTGAATACATTGAAGAAATGCCGGAACAAGTCCAAGTTACAGAAGTTGTTTCGAGGGATGGAACCAGCAAAAAGAAAGTGGTGAAAAAGCGTGTAATCAAGAAACGTACTGGTGGCAAACAAGAAACTACAGAAATTGTTACTGTAGAAGAAGATGGCAAGGAACCGGAAACCACAGTTACGGTTCAGGAACTTCCGGAAGATGAAGTTCACTTCTTGGAAAGACCTGAATTTAGGAAACCTGAATACATTGAAGAAATGCCGGAACAAGTCCAAGTTACAGAAGTTGTTTCGAGGGATGGAACCAGCAAAAAGAAAGTGGTGAAAAAGCGTGTAATCAAGAAACGTACTGGTGGCAAACAAGAAACTACAGAAATTGTTACTGTAGAAGAAGATGGCAAGGAACCGGAAACCACAGTTACGGTTCAGGAACTTCCGGAAGATGAAGTTCACTTCTTGGAAAGACCTGAATTTAGGAAACCTGAATACATTGAAGAAATGCCGGAACAAGTCCAAGTTACAGAAGTTGTTTCGAGGGATGGAACCAGCAAAAAGAAAGTGGTGAAAAAGCGTGTAATCAAGAAACGTACTGGTGGCAAACAAGAAACTACAGAAATTGTTACTGTAGAAGAAGATGGCAAGGAACCGGAAACCACAGTTACGGTTCAGGAACTTCCGGAAGATGAAGTTCACTTCTTGGAAAGACCTGAATTTAGGAAACCTGAATACATTGAAGAAATGCCGGAACAAGTCCAAGTTACAGAAGTTGTTTCGAGGGATGGAACCAGCAAAAAGAAAGTGGTGAAAAAGCGTGTAATCAAGAAACGTACTGGTGGCAAACAAGAAACTACAGAAATTGTTACTGTAGAAGAAGATGGCAAGGAACCGGAAACCACAGTTACGGTTCAGGAACTTCCGGAAGATGAAGTTCACTTCTTGGAAAGACCTGAATTTAGGAAACCTGAATACATTGAAGAAATGCCGGAACAAGTCCAAGTTACAGAAGTTGTTTCGAGGGATGGAACCAGCAAAAAGAAAGTGGTGAAAAAGCGTGTAATCAAGAAACGTACTGGTGGCAAACAAGAAACTACAGAAATTGTTACTGTAGAAGAAGATGGCAAGGAACCGGAAACCACAGTTACGGTTCAGGAACTTCCGGAAGATGAAGTTCACTTCTTGGAAAGACCTGAATTTAGGAAACCTGAATACATTGAAGAAATGCCGGAACAAGTCCAAGTTACAGAAGTTGTTTCGAGGGATGGAACCAGCAAAAAGAAAGTGGTGAAAAAGCGTGTAATCAAGAAACGTACTGGTGGCAAACAAGAAACTACAGAAATTGTTACTGTAGAAGAAGATGGCAAGGAACCGGAAACCACAGTTACGGTTCAGGAACTTCCGGAAGATGAAGTTCACTTCTTGGAAAGACCTGAATTTAGGAAACCTGAATACATTGAAGAAATGCCGGAACAAGTCCAAGTTACAGAAGTTGTTTCGAGGGATGGAACCAGCAAAAAGAAAGTGGTGAAAAAGCGTGTAATCAAGAAACGTACTGGTGGCAAACAAGAAACTACAGAAATTGTTACTGTAGAAGAAGATGGCAAGGAACCGGAAACCACAGTTACGGTTCAGGAACTTCCGGAAGATGAAGTTCACTTCTTGGAAAGACCTGAATTTAGGAAACCTGAATACATTGAAGAAATGCCGGAACAAGTCCAAGTTACAGAAGTTGTTTCGAGGGATGGAACCAGCAAAAAGAAAGTGGTGAAAAAGCGTGTAATCAAGAAACGTACTGGTGGCAAACAAGAAACTACAGAAATTGTTACTGTAGAAGAAGATGGCAAGGAACCGGAAACCACAGTTACGGTTCAGGAACTTCCGGAAGATGAAGTTCACTTCTTGGAAAGACCTGAATTTAGGAAACCTGAATACATTGAAGAAATGCCGGAACAAGTCCAAGTTACAGAAGTTGTTTCGAGGGATGGAACCAGCAAAAAGAAAGTGGTGAAAAAGCGTGTAATCAAGAAACGTACTGGTGGCAAACAAGAAACTACAGAAATTGTTACTGTAGAAGAAGATGGCAAGGAACCGGAAACCACAGTTACGGTTCAGGAACTTCCGGAAGATGAAGTTCACTTCTTGGAAAGACCTGAATTTAGGAAACCTGAATACATTGAAGAAATGCCGGAACAAGTCCAAGTTACAGAAGTTGTTTCGAGGGATGGAACCAGCAAAAAGAAAGTGGTGAAAAAGCGTGTAATCAAGAAACGTACTGGTGGCAAACAAGAAACTACAGAAATTGTTACTGTAGAAGAAGATGGCAAGGAACCGGAAACCACAGTTACGGTTCAGGAACTTCCGGAAGATGAAGTTCACTTCTTGGAAAGACCTGAATTTAGGAAACCTGAATACATTGAAGAAATGCCGGAACAAGTCCAAGTTACAGAAGTTGTTTCGAGGGATGGAACCAGCAAAAAGAAAGTGGTGAAAAAGCGTGTAATCAAGAAACGTACTGGTGGCAAACAAGAAACTACAGAAATTGTTACTGTAGAAGAAGATGGCAAGGAACCGGAAACCACAGTTACGGTTCAGGAACTTCCGGAAGATGAAGTTCACTTCTTGGAAAGACCTGAATTTAGGAAACCTGAATACATTGAAGAAATGCCGGAACAAGTCCAAGTTACAGAAGTTGTTTCGAGGGATGGAACCAGCAAAAAGAAAGTGGTGAAAAAGCGTGTAATCAAGAAACGTACTGGTGGCAAACAAGAAACTACAGAAATTGTTACTGTAGAAGAAGATGGCAAGGAACCGGAAACCACAGTTACGGTTCAGGAACTTCCGGAAGATGAAGTTCACTTCTTGGAAAGACCTGAATTTAGGAAACCTGAATACATTGAAGAAATGCCGGAACAAGTCCAAGTTACAGAAGTTGTTTCGAGGGATGGAACCAGCAAAAAGAAAGTGGTGAAAAAGCGTGTAATCAAGAAACGTACTGGTGGCAAACAAGAAACTACAGAAATTGTTACTGTAGAAGAAGATGGCAAGGAACCGGAAACCACAGTTACGGTTCAGGAACTTCCGGAAGATGAAGTTCACTTCTTGGAAAGACCTGAATTTAGGAAACCTGAATACATTGAAGAAATGCCGGAACAAGTCCAAGTTACAGAAGTTGTTTCGAGGGATGGAACCAGCAAAAAGAAAGTGGTGAAAAAGCGTGTAATCAAGAAACGTACTGGTGGCAAACAAGAAACTACAGAAATTGTTACTGTAGAAGAAGATGGCAAGGAACCGGAAACCACAGTTACGGTTCAGGAACTTCCGGAAGATGAAGTTCACTTCTTGGAAAGACCTGAATTTAGGAAACCTGAATACATTGAAGAAATGCCGGAACAAGTCCAAGTTACAGAAGTTGTTTCGAGGGATGGAACCAGCAAAAAGAAAGTGGTGAAAAAGCGTGTAATCAAGAAACGTACTGGTGGCAAACAAGAAACTACAGAAATTGTTACTGTAGAAGAAGATGGCAAGGAACCGGAAACCACAGTTACGGTTCAGGAACTTCCGGAAGATGAAGTTCACTTCTTGGAAAGACCTGAATTTAGGAAACCTGAATACATTGAAGAAATGCCGGAACAAGTCCAAGTTACAGAAGTTGTTTCGAGGGATGGAACCAGCAAAAAGAAAGTGGTGAAAAAGCGTGTAATCAAGAAACGTACTGGTGGCAAACAAGAAACTACAGAAATTGTTACTGTAGAAGAAGATGGCAAGGAACCGGAAACCACAGTTACGGTTCAGGAACTTCCGGAAGATGAAGTTCACTTCTTGGAAAGACCTGAATTTAGGAAACCTGAATACATTGAAGAAATGCCGGAACAAGTCCAAGTTACAGAAGTTGTTTCGAGGGATGGAACCAGCAAAAAGAAAGTGGTGAAAAAGCGTGTAATCAAGAAACGTACTGGTGGCAAACAAGAAACTACAGAAATTGTTACTGTAGAAGAAGATGGCAAGGAACCGGAAACCACAGTTACGGTTCAGGAACTTCCGGAAGATGAAGTTCACTTCTTGGAAAGACCTGAATTTAGGAAACCTGAATACATTGAAGAAATGCCGGAACAAGTCCAAGTTACAGAAGTTGTTTCGAGGGATGGAACCAGCAAAAAGAAAGTGGTGAAAAAGCGTGTAATCAAGAAACGTACTGGTGGCAAACAAGAAACTACAGAAATTGTTACTGTAGAAGAAGATGGCAAGGAACCGGAAACCACAGTTACGGTTCAGGAACTTCCGGAAGATGAAGTTCACTTCTTGGAAAGACCTGAATTTAGGAAACCTGAATACATTGAAGAAATGCCGGAACAAGTCCAAGTTACAGAAGTTGTTTCGAGGGATGGAACCAGCAAAAAGAAAGTGGTGAAAAAGCGTGTAATCAAGAAACGTACTGGTGGCAAACAAGAAACTACAGAAATTGTTACTGTAGAAGAAGATGGCAAGGAACCGGAAACCACAGTTACGGTTCAGGAACTTCCGGAAGATGAAGTTCACTTCTTGGAAAGACCTGAATTTAGGAAACCTGAATACATTGAAGAAATGCCGGAACAAGTCCAAGTTACAGAAGTTGTTTCGAGGGATGGAACCAGCAAAAAGAAAGTGGTGAAAAAGCGTGTAATCAAGAAACGTACTGGTGGCAAACAAGAAACTACAGAAATTGTTACTGTAGAAGAAGATGGCAAGGAACCGGAAACCACAGTTACGGTTCAGGAACTTCCGGAAGATGAAGTTCACTTCTTGGAAAGACCTGAATTTAGGAAACCTGAATACATTGAAGAAATGCCGGAACAAGTCCAAGTTACAGAAGTTGTTTCGAGGGATGGAACCAGCAAAAAGAAAGTGGTGAAAAAGCGTGTAATCAAGAAACGTACTGGTGGCAAACAAGAAACTACAGAAATTGTTACTGTAGAAGAAGATGGCAAGGAACCGGAAACCACAGTTACGGTTCAGGAACTTCCGGAAGATGAAGTTCACTTCTTGGAAAGACCTGAATTTAGGAAACCTGAATACATTGAAGAAATGCCGGAACAAGTCCAAGTTACAGAAGTTGTTTCGAGGGATGGAACCAGCAAAAAGAAAGTGGTGAAAAAGCGTGTAATCAAGAAACGTACTGGTGGCAAACAAGAAACTACAGAAATTGTTACTGTAGAAGAAGATGGCAAGGAACCGGAAACCACAGTTACGGTTCAGGAACTTCCGGAAGATGAAGTTCACTTCTTGGAAAGACCTGAATTTAGGAAACCTGAATACATTGAAGAAATGCCGGAACAAGTCCAAGTTACAGAAGTTGTTTCGAGGGATGGAACCAGCAAAAAGAAAGTGGTGAAAAAGCGTGTAATCAAGAAACGTACTGGTGGCAAACAAGAAACTACAGAAATTGTTACTGTAGAAGAAGATGGCAAGGAACCGGAAACCACAGTTACGGTTCAGGAACTTCCGGAAGATGAAGTTCACTTCTTGGAAAGACCTGAATTTAGGAAACCTGAATACATTGAAGAAATGCCGGAACAAGTCCAAGTTACAGAAGTTGTTTCGAGGGATGGAACCAGCAAAAAGAAAGTGGTGAAAAAGCGTGTAATCAAGAAACGTACTGGTGGCAAACAAGAAACTACAGAAATTGTTACTGTAGAAGAAGATGGCAAGGAACCGGAAACCACAGTTACGGTTCAGGAACTTCCGGAAGATGAAGTTCACTTCTTGGAAAGACCTGAATTTAGGAAACCTGAATACATTGAAGAAATGCCGGAACAAGTCCAAGTTACAGAAGTTGTTTCGAGGGATGGAACCAGCAAAAAGAAAGTGGTGAAAAAGCGTGTAATCAAGAAACGTACTGGTGGCAAACAAGAAACTACAGAAATTGTTACTGTAGAAGAAGATGGCAAGGAACCGGAAACCACAGTTACGGTTCAGGAACTTCCGGAAGATGAAGTTCACTTCTTGGAAAGACCTGAATTTAGGAAACCTGAATACATTGAAGAAATGCCGGAACAAGTCCAAGTTACAGAAGTTGTTTCGAGGGATGGAACCAGCAAAAAGAAAGTGGTGAAAAAGCGTGTAATCAAGAAACGTACTGGTGGCAAACAAGAAACTACAGAAATTGTTACTGTAGAAGAAGATGGCAAGGAACCGGAAACCACAGTTACGGTTCAGGAACTTCCGGAAGATGAAGTTCACTTCTTGGAAAGACCTGAATTTAGGAAACCTGAATACATTGAAGAAATGCCGGAACAAGTCCAAGTTACAGAAGTTGTTTCGAGGGATGGAACCAGCAAAAAGAAAGTGGTGAAAAAGCGTGTAATCAAGAAACGTACTGGTGGCAAACAAGAAACTACAGAAATTGTTACTGTAGAAGAAGATGGCAAGGAACCGGAAACCACAGTTACGGTTCAGGAACTTCCGGAAGATGAAGTTCACTTCTTGGAAAGACCTGAATTTAGGAAACCTGAATACATTGAAGAAATGCCGGAACAAGTCCAAGTTACAGAAGTTGTTTCGAGGGATGGAACCAGCAAAAAGAAAGTGGTGAAAAAGCGTGTAATCAAGAAACGTACTGGTGGCAAACAAGAAACTACAGAAATTGTTACTGTAGAAGAAGATGGCAAGGAACCGGAAACCACAGTTACGGTTCAGGAACTTCCGGAAGATGAAGTTCACTTCTTGGAAAGACCTGAATTTAGGAAACCTGAATACATTGAAGAAATGCCGGAACAAGTCCAAGTTACAGAAGTTGTTTCGAGGGATGGAACCAGCAAAAAGAAAGTGGTGAAAAAGCGTGTAATCAAGAAACGTACTGGTGGCAAACAAGAAACTACAGAAATTGTTACTGTAGAAGAAGATGGCAAGGAACCGGAAACCACAGTTACGGTTCAGGAACTTCCGGAAGATGAAGTTCACTTCTTGGAAAGACCTGAATTTAGGAAACCTGAATACATTGAAGAAATGCCGGAACAAGTCCAAGTTACAGAAGTTGTTTCGAGGGATGGAACCAGCAAAAAGAAAGTGGTGAAAAAGCGTGTAATCAAGAAACGTACTGGTGGCAAACAAGAAACTACAGAAATTGTTACTGTAGAAGAAGATGGCAAGGAACCGGAAACCACAGTTACGGTTCAGGAACTTCCGGAAGATGAAGTTCACTTCTTGGAAAGACCTGAATTTAGGAAACCTGAATACATTGAAGAAATGCCGGAACAAGTCCAAGTTACAGAAGTTGTTTCGAGGGATGGAACCAGCAAAAAGAAAGTGGTGAAAAAGCGTGTAATCAAGAAACGTACTGGTGGCAAACAAGAAACTACAGAAATTGTTACTGTAGAAGAAGATGGCAAGGAACCGGAAACCACAGTTACGGTTCAGGAACTTCCGGAAGATGAAGTTCACTTCTTGGAAAGACCTGAATTTAGGAAACCTGAATACATTGAAGAAATGCCGGAACAAGTCCAAGTTACAGAAGTTGTTTCGAGGGATGGAACCAGCAAAAAGAAAGTGGTGAAAAAGCGTGTAATCAAGAAACGTACTGGTGGCAAACAAGAAACTACAGAAATTGTTACTGTAGAAGAAGATGGCAAGGAACCGGAAACCACAGTTACGGTTCAGGAACTTCCGGAAGATGAAGTTCACTTCTTGGAAAGACCTGAATTTAGGAAACCTGAATACATTGAAGAAATGCCGGAACAAGTCCAAGTTACAGAAGTTGTTTCGAGGGATGGAACCAGCAAAAAGAAAGTGGTGAAAAAGCGTGTAATCAAGAAACGTACTGGTGGCAAACAAGAAACTACAGAAATTGTTACTGTAGAAGAAGATGGCAAGGAACCGGAAACCACAGTTACGGTTCAGGAACTTCCGGAAGATGAAGTTCACTTCTTGGAAAGACCTGAATTTAGGAAACCTGAATACATTGAAGAAATGCCGGAACAAGTCCAAGTTACAGAAGTTGTTTCGAGGGATGGAACCAGCAAAAAGAAAGTGGTGAAAAAGCGTGTAATCAAGAAACGTACTGGTGGCAAACAAGAAACTACAGAAATTGTTACTGTAGAAGAAGATGGCAAGGAACCGGAAACCACAGTTACGGTTCAGGAACTTCCGGAAGATGAAGTTCACTTCTTGGAAAGACCTGAATTTAGGAAACCTGAATACATTGAAGAAATGCCGGAACAAGTCCAAGTTACAGAAGTTGTTTCGAGGGATGGAACCAGCAAAAAGAAAGTGGTGAAAAAGCGTGTAATCAAGAAACGTACTGGTGGCAAACAAGAAACTACAGAAATTGTTACTGTAGAAGAAGATGGCAAGGAACCGGAAACCACAGTTACGGTTCAGGAACTTCCGGAAGATGAAGTTCACTTCTTGGAAAGACCTGAATTTAGGAAACCTGAATACATTGAAGAAATGCCGGAACAAGTCCAAGTTACAGAAGTTGTTTCGAGGGATGGAACCAGCAAAAAGAAAGTGGTGAAAAAGCGTGTAATCAAGAAACGTACTGGTGGCAAACAAGAAACTACAGAAATTGTTACTGTAGAAGAAGATGGCAAGGAACCGGAAACCACAGTTACGGTTCAGGAACTTCCGGAAGATGAAGTTCACTTCTTGGAAAGACCTGAATTTAGGAAACCTGAATACATTGAAGAAATGCCGGAACAAGTCCAAGTTACAGAAGTTGTTTCGAGGGATGGAACCAGCAAAAAGAAAGTGGTGAAAAAGCGTGTAATCAAGAAACGTACTGGTGGCAAACAAGAAACTACAGAAATTGTTACTGTAGAAGAAGATGGCAAGGAACCGGAAACCACAGTTACGGTTCAGGAACTTCCGGAAGATGAAGTTCACTTCTTGGAAAGACCTGAATTTAGGAAACCTGAATACATTGAAGAAATGCCGGAACAAGTCCAAGTTACAGAAGTTGTTTCGAGGGATGGAACCAGCAAAAAGAAAGTGGTGAAAAAGCGTGTAATCAAGAAACGTACTGGTGGCAAACAAGAAACTACAGAAATTGTTACTGTAGAAGAAGATGGCAAGGAACCGGAAACCACAGTTACGGTTCAGGAACTTCCGGAAGATGAAGTTCACTTCTTGGAAAGACCTGAATTTAGGAAACCTGAATACATTGAAGAAATGCCGGAACAAGTCCAAGTTACAGAAGTTGTTTCGAGGGATGGAACCAGCAAAAAGAAAGTGGTGAAAAAGCGTGTAATCAAGAAACGTACTGGTGGCAAACAAGAAACTACAGAAATTGTTACTGTAGAAGAAGATGGCAAGGAACCGGAAACCACAGTTACGGTTCAGGAACTTCCGGAAGATGAAGTTCACTTCTTGGAAAGACCTGAATTTAGGAAACCTGAATACATTGAAGAAATGCCGGAACAAGTCCAAGTTACAGAAGTTGTTTCGAGGGATGGAACCAGCAAAAAGAAAGTGGTGAAAAAGCGTGTAATCAAGAAACGTACTGGTGGCAAACAAGAAACTACAGAAATTGTTACTGTAGAAGAAGATGGCAAGGAACCGGAAACCACAGTTACGGTTCAGGAACTTCCGGAAGATGAAGTTCACTTCTTGGAAAGACCTGAATTTAGGAAACCTGAATACATTGAAGAAATGCCGGAACAAGTCCAAGTTACAGAAGTTGTTTCGAGGGATGGAACCAGCAAAAAGAAAGTGGTGAAAAAGCGTGTAATCAAGAAACGTACTGGTGGCAAACAAGAAACTACAGAAATTGTTACTGTAGAAGAAGATGGCAAGGAACCGGAAACCACAGTTACGGTTCAGGAACTTCCGGAAGATGAAGTTCACTTCTTGGAAAGACCTGAATTTAGGAAACCTGAATACATTGAAGAAATGCCGGAACAAGTCCAAGTTACAGAAGTTGTTTCGAGGGATGGAACCAGCAAAAAGAAAGTGGTGAAAAAGCGTGTAATCAAGAAACGTACTGGTGGCAAACAAGAAACTACAGAAATTGTTACTGTAGAAGAAGATGGCAAGGAACCGGAAACCACAGTTACGGTTCAGGAACTTCCGGAAGATGAAGTTCACTTCTTGGAAAGACCTGAATTTAGGAAACCTGAATACATTGAAGAAATGCCGGAACAAGTCCAAGTTACAGAAGTTGTTTCGAGGGATGGAACCAGCAAAAAGAAAGTGGTGAAAAAGCGTGTAATCAAGAAACGTACTGGTGGCAAACAAGAAACTACAGAAATTGTTACTGTAGAAGAAGATGGCAAGGAACCGGAAACCACAGTTACGGTTCAGGAACTTCCGGAAGATGAAGTTCACTTCTTGGAAAGACCTGAATTTAGGAAACCTGAATACATTGAAGAAATGCCGGAACAAGTCCAAGTTACAGAAGTTGTTTCGAGGGATGGAACCAGCAAAAAGAAAGTGGTGAAAAAGCGTGTAATCAAGAAACGTACTGGTGGCAAACAAGAAACTACAGAAATTGTTACTGTAGAAGAAGATGGCAAGGAACCGGAAACCACAGTTACGGTTCAGGAACTTCCGGAAGATGAAGTTCACTTCTTGGAAAGACCTGAATTTAGGAAACCTGAATACATTGAAGAAATGCCGGAACAAGTCCAAGTTACAGAAGTTGTTTCGAGGGATGGAACCAGCAAAAAGAAAGTGGTGAAAAAGCGTGTAATCAAGAAACGTACTGGTGGCAAACAAGAAACTACAGAAATTGTTACTGTAGAAGAAGATGGCAAGGAACCGGAAACCACAGTTACGGTTCAGGAACTTCCGGAAGATGAAGTTCACTTCTTGGAAAGACCTGAATTTAGGAAACCTGAATACATTGAAGAAATGCCGGAACAAGTCCAAGTTACAGAAGTTGTTTCGAGGGATGGAACCAGCAAAAAGAAAGTGGTGAAAAAGCGTGTAATCAAGAAACGTACTGGTGGCAAACAAGAAACTACAGAAATTGTTACTGTAGAAGAAGATGGCAAGGAACCGGAAACCACAGTTACGGTTCAGGAACTTCCGGAAGATGAAGTTCACTTCTTGGAAAGACCTGAATTTAGGAAACCTGAATACATTGAAGAAATGCCGGAACAAGTCCAAGTTACAGAAGTTGTTTCGAGGGATGGAACCAGCAAAAAGAAAGTGGTGAAAAAGCGTGTAATCAAGAAACGTACTGGTGGCAAACAAGAAACTACAGAAATTGTTACTGTAGAAGAAGATGGCAAGGAACCGGAAACCACAGTTACGGTTCAGGAACTTCCGGAAGATGAAGTTCACTTCTTGGAAAGACCTGAATTTAGGAAACCTGAATACATTGAAGAAATGCCGGAACAAGTCCAAGTTACAGAAGTTGTTTCGAGGGATGGAACCAGCAAAAAGAAAGTGGTGAAAAAGCGTGTAATCAAGAAACGTACTGGTGGCAAACAAGAAACTACAGAAATTGTTACTGTAGAAGAAGATGGCAAGGAACCGGAAACCACAGTTACGGTTCAGGAACTTCCGGAAGATGAAGTTCACTTCTTGGAAAGACCTGAATTTAGGAAACCTGAATACATTGAAGAAATGCCGGAACAAGTCCAAGTTACAGAAGTTGTTTCGAGGGATGGAACCAGCAAAAAGAAAGTGGTGAAAAAGCGTGTAATCAAGAAACGTACTGGTGGCAAACAAGAAACTACAGAAATTGTTACTGTAGAAGAAGATGGCAAGGAACCGGAAACCACAGTTACGGTTCAGGAACTTCCGGAAGATGAAGTTCACTTCTTGGAAAGACCTGAATTTAGGAAACCTGAATACATTGAAGAAATGCCGGAACAAGTCCAAGTTACAGAAGTTGTTTCGAGGGATGGAACCAGCAAAAAGAAAGTGGTGAAAAAGCGTGTAATCAAGAAACGTACTGGTGGCAAACAAGAAACTACAGAAATTGTTACTGTAGAAGAAGATGGCAAGGAACCGGAAACCACAGTTACGGTTCAGGAACTTCCGGAAGATGAAGTTCACTTCTTGGAAAGACCTGAATTTAGGAAACCTGAATACATTGAAGAAATGCCGGAACAAGTCCAAGTTACAGAAGTTGTTTCGAGGGATGGAACCAGCAAAAAGAAAGTGGTGAAAAAGCGTGTAATCAAGAAACGTACTGGTGGCAAACAAGAAACTACAGAAATTGTTACTGTAGAAGAAGATGGCAAGGAACCGGAAACCACAGTTACGGTTCAGGAACTTCCGGAAGATGAAGTTCACTTCTTGGAAAGACCTGAATTTAGGAAACCTGAATACATTGAAGAAATGCCGGAACAAGTCCAAGTTACAGAAGTTGTTTCGAGGGATGGAACCAGCAAAAAGAAAGTGGTGAAAAAGCGTGTAATCAAGAAACGTACTGGTGGCAAACAAGAAACTACAGAAATTGTTACTGTAGAAGAAGATGGCAAGGAACCGGAAACCACAGTTACGGTTCAGGAACTTCCGGAAGATGAAGTTCACTTCTTGGAAAGACCTGAATTTAGGAAACCTGAATACATTGAAGAAATGCCGGAACAAGTCCAAGTTACAGAAGTTGTTTCGAGGGATGGAACCAGCAAAAAGAAAGTGGTGAAAAAGCGTGTAATCAAGAAACGTACTGGTGGCAAACAAGAAACTACAGAAATTGTTACTGTAGAAGAAGATGGCAAGGAACCGGAAACCACAGTTACGGTTCAGGAACTTCCGGAAGATGAAGTTCACTTCTTGGAAAGACCTGAATTTAGGAAACCTGAATACATTGAAGAAATGCCGGAACAAGTCCAAGTTACAGAAGTTGTTTCGAGGGATGGAACCAGCAAAAAGAAAGTGGTGAAAAAGCGTGTAATCAAGAAACGTACTGGTGGCAAACAAGAAACTACAGAAATTGTTACTGTAGAAGAAGATGGCAAGGAACCGGAAACCACAGTTACGGTTCAGGAACTTCCGGAAGATGAAGTTCACTTCTTGGAAAGACCTGAATTTAGGAAACCTGAATACATTGAAGAAATGCCGGAACAAGTCCAAGTTACAGAAGTTGTTTCGAGGGATGGAACCAGCAAAAAGAAAGTGGTGAAAAAGCGTGTAATCAAGAAACGTACTGGTGGCAAACAAGAAACTACAGAAATTGTTACTGTAGAAGAAGATGGCAAGGAACCGGAAACCACAGTTACGGTTCAGGAACTTCCGGAAGATGAAGTTCACTTCTTGGAAAGACCTGAATTTAGGAAACCTGAATACATTGAAGAAATGCCGGAACAAGTCCAAGTTACAGAAGTTGTTTCGAGGGATGGAACCAGCAAAAAGAAAGTGGTGAAAAAGCGTGTAATCAAGAAACGTACTGGTGGCAAACAAGAAACTACAGAAATTGTTACTGTAGAAGAAGATGGCAAGGAACCGGAAACCACAGTTACGGTTCAGGAACTTCCGGAAGATGAAGTTCACTTCTTGGAAAGACCTGAATTTAGGAAACCTGAATACATTGAAGAAATGCCGGAACAAGTCCAAGTTACAGAAGTTGTTTCGAGGGATGGAACCAGCAAAAAGAAAGTGGTGAAAAAGCGTGTAATCAAGAAACGTACTGGTGGCAAACAAGAAACTACAGAAATTGTTACTGTAGAAGAAGATGGCAAGGAACCGGAAACCACAGTTACGGTTCAGGAACTTCCGGAAGATGAAGTTCACTTCTTGGAAAGACCTGAATTTAGGAAACCTGAATACATTGAAGAAATGCCGGAACAAGTCCAAGTTACAGAAGTTGTTTCGAGGGATGGAACCAGCAAAAAGAAAGTGGTGAAAAAGCGTGTAATCAAGAAACGTACTGGTGGCAAACAAGAAACTACAGAAATTGTTACTGTAGAAGAAGATGGCAAGGAACCGGAAACCACAGTTACGGTTCAGGAACTTCCGGAAGATGAAGTTCACTTCTTGGAAAGACCTGAATTTAGGAAACCTGAATACATTGAAGAAATGCCGGAACAAGTCCAAGTTACAGAAGTTGTTTCGAGGGATGGAACCAGCAAAAAGAAAGTGGTGAAAAAGCGTGTAATCAAGAAACGTACTGGTGGCAAACAAGAAACTACAGAAATTGTTACTGTAGAAGAAGATGGCAAGGAACCGGAAACCACAGTTACGGTTCAGGAACTTCCGGAAGATGAAGTTCACTTCTTGGAAAGACCTGAATTTAGGAAACCTGAATACATTGAAGAAATGCCGGAACAAGTCCAAGTTACAGAAGTTGTTTCGAGGGATGGAACCAGCAAAAAGAAAGTGGTGAAAAAGCGTGTAATCAAGAAACGTACTGGTGGCAAACAAGAAACTACAGAAATTGTTACTGTAGAAGAAGATGGCAAGGAACCGGAAACCACAGTTACGGTTCAGGAACTTCCGGAAGATGAAGTTCACTTCTTGGAAAGACCTGAATTTAGGAAACCTGAATACATTGAAGAAATGCCGGAACAAGTCCAAGTTACAGAAGTTGTTTCGAGGGATGGAACCAGCAAAAAGAAAGTGGTGAAAAAGCGTGTAATCAAGAAACGTACTGGTGGCAAACAAGAAACTACAGAAATTGTTACTGTAGAAGAAGATGGCAAGGAACCGGAAACCACAGTTACGGTTCAGGAACTTCCGGAAGATGAAGTTCACTTCTTGGAAAGACCTGAATTTAGGAAACCTGAATACATTGAAGAAATGCCGGAACAAGTCCAAGTTACAGAAGTTGTTTCGAGGGATGGAACCAGCAAAAAGAAAGTGGTGAAAAAGCGTGTAATCAAGAAACGTACTGGTGGCAAACAAGAAACTACAGAAATTGTTACTGTAGAAGAAGATGGCAAGGAACCGGAAACCACAGTTACGGTTCAGGAACTTCCGGAAGATGAAGTTCACTTCTTGGAAAGACCTGAATTTAGGAAACCTGAATACATTGAAGAAATGCCGGAACAAGTCCAAGTTACAGAAGTTGTTTCGAGGGATGGAACCAGCAAAAAGAAAGTGGTGAAAAAGCGTGTAATCAAGAAACGTACTGGTGGCAAACAAGAAACTACAGAAATTGTTACTGTAGAAGAAGATGGCAAGGAACCGGAAACCACAGTTACGGTTCAGGAACTTCCGGAAGATGAAGTTCACTTCTTGGAAAGACCTGAATTTAGGAAACCTGAATACATTGAAGAAATGCCGGAACAAGTCCAAGTTACAGAAGTTGTTTCGAGGGATGGAACCAGCAAAAAGAAAGTGGTGAAAAAGCGTGTAATCAAGAAACGTACTGGTGGCAAACAAGAAACTACAGAAATTGTTACTGTAGAAGAAGATGGCAAGGAACCGGAAACCACAGTTACGGTTCAGGAACTTCCGGAAGATGAAGTTCACTTCTTGGAAAGACCTGAATTTAGGAAACCTGAATACATTGAAGAAATGCCGGAACAAGTCCAAGTTACAGAAGTTGTTTCGAGGGATGGAACCAGCAAAAAGAAAGTGGTGAAAAAGCGTGTAATCAAGAAACGTACTGGTGGCAAACAAGAAACTACAGAAATTGTTACTGTAGAAGAAGATGGCAAGGAACCGGAAACCACAGTTACGGTTCAGGAACTTCCGGAAGATGAAGTTCACTTCTTGGAAAGACCTGAATTTAGGAAACCTGAATACATTGAAGAAATGCCGGAACAAGTCCAAGTTACAGAAGTTGTTTCGAGGGATGGAACCAGCAAAAAGAAAGTGGTGAAAAAGCGTGTAATCAAGAAACGTACTGGTGGCAAACAAGAAACTACAGAAATTGTTACTGTAGAAGAAGATGGCAAGGAACCGGAAACCACAGTTACGGTTCAGGAACTTCCGGAAGATGAAGTTCACTTCTTGGAAAGACCTGAATTTAGGAAACCTGAATACATTGAAGAAATGCCGGAACAAGTCCAAGTTACAGAAGTTGTTTCGAGGGATGGAACCAGCAAAAAGAAAGTGGTGAAAAAGCGTGTAATCAAGAAACGTACTGGTGGCAAACAAGAAACTACAGAAATTGTTACTGTAGAAGAAGATGGCAAGGAACCGGAAACCACAGTTACGGTTCAGGAACTTCCGGAAGATGAAGTTCACTTCTTGGAAAGACCTGAATTTAGGAAACCTGAATACATTGAAGAAATGCCGGAACAAGTCCAAGTTACAGAAGTTGTTTCGAGGGATGGAACCAGCAAAAAGAAAGTGGTGAAAAAGCGTGTAATCAAGAAACGTACTGGTGGCAAACAAGAAACTACAGAAATTGTTACTGTAGAAGAAGATGGCAAGGAACCGGAAACCACAGTTACGGTTCAGGAACTTCCGGAAGATGAAGTTCACTTCTTGGAAAGACCTGAATTTAGGAAACCTGAATACATTGAAGAAATGCCGGAACAAGTCCAAGTTACAGAAGTTGTTTCGAGGGATGGAACCAGCAAAAAGAAAGTGGTGAAAAAGCGTGTAATCAAGAAACGTACTGGTGGCAAACAAGAAACTACAGAAATTGTTACTGTAGAAGAAGATGGCAAGGAACCGGAAACCACAGTTACGGTTCAGGAACTTCCGGAAGATGAAGTTCACTTCTTGGAAAGACCTGAATTTAGGAAACCTGAATACATTGAAGAAATGCCGGAACAAGTCCAAGTTACAGAAGTTGTTTCGAGGGATGGAACCAGCAAAAAGAAAGTGGTGAAAAAGCGTGTAATCAAGAAACGTACTGGTGGCAAACAAGAAACTACAGAAATTGTTACTGTAGAAGAAGATGGCAAGGAACCGGAAACCACAGTTACGGTTCAGGAACTTCCGGAAGATGAAGTTCACTTCTTGGAAAGACCTGAATTTAGGAAACCTGAATACATTGAAGAAATGCCGGAACAAGTCCAAGTTACAGAAGTTGTTTCGAGGGATGGAACCAGCAAAAAGAAAGTGGTGAAAAAGCGTGTAATCAAGAAACGTACTGGTGGCAAACAAGAAACTACAGAAATTGTTACTGTAGAAGAAGATGGCAAGGAACCGGAAACCACAGTTACGGTTCAGGAACTTCCGGAAGATGAAGTTCACTTCTTGGAAAGACCTGAATTTAGGAAACCTGAATACATTGAAGAAATGCCGGAACAAGTCCAAGTTACAGAAGTTGTTTCGAGGGATGGAACCAGCAAAAAGAAAGTGGTGAAAAAGCGTGTAATCAAGAAACGTACTGGTGGCAAACAAGAAACTACAGAAATTGTTACTGTAGAAGAAGATGGCAAGGAACCGGAAACCACAGTTACGGTTCAGGAACTTCCGGAAGATGAAGTTCACTTCTTGGAAAGACCTGAATTTAGGAAACCTGAATACATTGAAGAAATGCCGGAACAAGTCCAAGTTACAGAAGTTGTTTCGAGGGATGGAACCAGCAAAAAGAAAGTGGTGAAAAAGCGTGTAATCAAGAAACGTACTGGTGGCAAACAAGAAACTACAGAAATTGTTACTGTAGAAGAAGATGGCAAGGAACCGGAAACCACAGTTACGGTTCAGGAACTTCCGGAAGATGAAGTTCACTTCTTGGAAAGACCTGAATTTAGGAAACCTGAATACATTGAAGAAATGCCGGAACAAGTCCAAGTTACAGAAGTTGTTTCGAGGGATGGAACCAGCAAAAAGAAAGTGGTGAAAAAGCGTGTAATCAAGAAACGTACTGGTGGCAAACAAGAAACTACAGAAATTGTTACTGTAGAAGAAGATGGCAAGGAACCGGAAACCACAGTTACGGTTCAGGAACTTCCGGAAGATGAAGTTCACTTCTTGGAAAGACCTGAATTTAGGAAACCTGAATACATTGAAGAAATGCCGGAACAAGTCCAAGTTACAGAAGTTGTTTCGAGGGATGGAACCAGCAAAAAGAAAGTGGTGAAAAAGCGTGTAATCAAGAAACGTACTGGTGGCAAACAAGAAACTACAGAAATTGTTACTGTAGAAGAAGATGGCAAGGAACCGGAAACCACAGTTACGGTTCAGGAACTTCCGGAAGATGAAGTTCACTTCTTGGAAAGACCTGAATTTAGGAAACCTGAATACATTGAAGAAATGCCGGAACAAGTCCAAGTTACAGAAGTTGTTTCGAGGGATGGAACCAGCAAAAAGAAAGTGGTGAAAAAGCGTGTAATCAAGAAACGTACTGGTGGCAAACAAGAAACTACAGAAATTGTTACTGTAGAAGAAGATGGCAAGGAACCGGAAACCACAGTTACGGTTCAGGAACTTCCGGAAGATGAAGTTCACTTCTTGGAAAGACCTGAATTTAGGAAACCTGAATACATTGAAGAAATGCCGGAACAAGTCCAAGTTACAGAAGTTGTTTCGAGGGATGGAACCAGCAAAAAGAAAGTGGTGAAAAAGCGTGTAATCAAGAAACGTACTGGTGGCAAACAAGAAACTACAGAAATTGTTACTGTAGAAGAAGATGGCAAGGAACCGGAAACCACAGTTACGGTTCAGGAACTTCCGGAAGATGAAGTTCACTTCTTGGAAAGACCTGAATTTAGGAAACCTGAATACATTGAAGAAATGCCGGAACAAGTCCAAGTTACAGAAGTTGTTTCGAGGGATGGAACCAGCAAAAAGAAAGTGGTGAAAAAGCGTGTAATCAAGAAACGTACTGGTGGCAAACAAGAAACTACAGAAATTGTTACTGTAGAAGAAGATGGCAAGGAACCGGAAACCACAGTTACGGTTCAGGAACTTCCGGAAGATGAAGTTCACTTCTTGGAAAGACCTGAATTTAGGAAACCTGAATACATTGAAGAAATGCCGGAACAAGTCCAAGTTACAGAAGTTGTTTCGAGGGATGGAACCAGCAAAAAGAAAGTGGTGAAAAAGCGTGTAATCAAGAAACGTACTGGTGGCAAACAAGAAACTACAGAAATTGTTACTGTAGAAGAAGATGGCAAGGAACCGGAAACCACAGTTACGGTTCAGGAACTTCCGGAAGATGAAGTTCACTTCTTGGAAAGACCTGAATTTAGGAAACCTGAATACATTGAAGAAATGCCGGAACAAGTCCAAGTTACAGAAGTTGTTTCGAGGGATGGAACCAGCAAAAAGAAAGTGGTGAAAAAGCGTGTAATCAAGAAACGTACTGGTGGCAAACAAGAAACTACAGAAATTGTTACTGTAGAAGAAGATGGCAAGGAACCGGAAACCACAGTTACGGTTCAGGAACTTCCGGAAGATGAAGTTCACTTCTTGGAAAGACCTGAATTTAGGAAACCTGAATACATTGAAGAAATGCCGGAACAAGTCCAAGTTACAGAAGTTGTTTCGAGGGATGGAACCAGCAAAAAGAAAGTGGTGAAAAAGCGTGTAATCAAGAAACGTACTGGTGGCAAACAAGAAACTACAGAAATTGTTACTGTAGAAGAAGATGGCAAGGAACCGGAAACCACAGTTACGGTTCAGGAACTTCCGGAAGATGAAGTTCACTTCTTGGAAAGACCTGAATTTAGGAAACCTGAATACATTGAAGAAATGCCGGAACAAGTCCAAGTTACAGAAGTTGTTTCGAGGGATGGAACCAGCAAAAAGAAAGTGGTGAAAAAGCGTGTAATCAAGAAACGTACTGGTGGCAAACAAGAAACTACAGAAATTGTTACTGTAGAAGAAGATGGCAAGGAACCGGAAACCACAGTTACGGTTCAGGAACTTCCGGAAGATGAAGTTCACTTCTTGGAAAGACCTGAATTTAGGAAACCTGAATACATTGAAGAAATGCCGGAACAAGTCCAAGTTACAGAAGTTGTTTCGAGGGATGGAACCAGCAAAAAGAAAGTGGTGAAAAAGCGTGTAATCAAGAAACGTACTGGTGGCAAACAAGAAACTACAGAAATTGTTACTGTAGAAGAAGATGGCAAGGAACCGGAAACCACAGTTACGGTTCAGGAACTTCCGGAAGATGAAGTTCACTTCTTGGAAAGACCTGAATTTAGGAAACCTGAATACATTGAAGAAATGCCGGAACAAGTCCAAGTTACAGAAGTTGTTTCGAGGGATGGAACCAGCAAAAAGAAAGTGGTGAAAAAGCGTGTAATCAAGAAACGTACTGGTGGCAAACAAGAAACTACAGAAATTGTTACTGTAGAAGAAGATGGCAAGGAACCGGAAACCACAGTTACGGTTCAGGAACTTCCGGAAGATGAAGTTCACTTCTTGGAAAGACCTGAATTTAGGAAACCTGAATACATTGAAGAAATGCCGGAACAAGTCCAAGTTACAGAAGTTGTTTCGAGGGATGGAACCAGCAAAAAGAAAGTGGTGAAAAAGCGTGTAATCAAGAAACGTACTGGTGGCAAACAAGAAACTACAGAAATTGTTACTGTAGAAGAAGATGGCAAGGAACCGGAAACCACAGTTACGGTTCAGGAACTTCCGGAAGATGAAGTTCACTTCTTGGAAAGACCTGAATTTAGGAAACCTGAATACATTGAAGAAATGCCGGAACAAGTCCAAGTTACAGAAGTTGTTTCGAGGGATGGAACCAGCAAAAAGAAAGTGGTGAAAAAGCGTGTAATCAAGAAACGTACTGGTGGCAAACAAGAAACTACAGAAATTGTTACTGTAGAAGAAGATGGCAAGGAACCGGAAACCACAGTTACGGTTCAGGAACTTCCGGAAGATGAAGTTCACTTCTTGGAAAGACCTGAATTTAGGAAACCTGAATACATTGAAGAAATGCCGGAACAAGTCCAAGTTACAGAAGTTGTTTCGAGGGATGGAACCAGCAAAAAGAAAGTGGTGAAAAAGCGTGTAATCAAGAAACGTACTGGTGGCAAACAAGAAACTACAGAAATTGTTACTGTAGAAGAAGATGGCAAGGAACCGGAAACCACAGTTACGGTTCAGGAACTTCCGGAAGATGAAGTTCACTTCTTGGAAAGACCTGAATTTAGGAAACCTGAATACATTGAAGAAATGCCGGAACAAGTCCAAGTTACAGAAGTTGTTTCGAGGGATGGAACCAGCAAAAAGAAAGTGGTGAAAAAGCGTGTAATCAAGAAACGTACTGGTGGCAAACAAGAAACTACAGAAATTGTTACTGTAGAAGAAGATGGCAAGGAACCGGAAACCACAGTTACGGTTCAGGAACTTCCGGAAGATGAAGTTCACTTCTTGGAAAGACCTGAATTTAGGAAACCTGAATACATTGAAGAAATGCCGGAACAAGTCCAAGTTACAGAAGTTGTTTCGAGGGATGGAACCAGCAAAAAGAAAGTGGTGAAAAAGCGTGTAATCAAGAAACGTACTGGTGGCAAACAAGAAACTACAGAAATTGTTACTGTAGAAGAAGATGGCAAGGAACCGGAAACCACAGTTACGGTTCAGGAACTTCCGGAAGATGAAGTTCACTTCTTGGAAAGACCTGAATTTAGGAAACCTGAATACATTGAAGAAATGCCGGAACAAGTCCAAGTTACAGAAGTTGTTTCGAGGGATGGAACCAGCAAAAAGAAAGTGGTGAAAAAGCGTGTAATCAAGAAACGTACTGGTGGCAAACAAGAAACTACAGAAATTGTTACTGTAGAAGAAGATGGCAAGGAACCGGAAACCACAGTTACGGTTCAGGAACTTCCGGAAGATGAAGTTCACTTCTTGGAAAGACCTGAATTTAGGAAACCTGAATACATTGAAGAAATGCCGGAACAAGTCCAAGTTACAGAAGTTGTTTCGAGGGATGGAACCAGCAAAAAGAAAGTGGTGAAAAAGCGTGTAATCAAGAAACGTACTGGTGGCAAACAAGAAACTACAGAAATTGTTACTGTAGAAGAAGATGGCAAGGAACCGGAAACCACAGTTACGGTTCAGGAACTTCCGGAAGATGAAGTTCACTTCTTGGAAAGACCTGAATTTAGGAAACCTGAATACATTGAAGAAATGCCGGAACAAGTCCAAGTTACAGAAGTTGTTTCGAGGGATGGAACCAGCAAAAAGAAAGTGGTGAAAAAGCGTGTAATCAAGAAACGTACTGGTGGCAAACAAGAAACTACAGAAATTGTTACTGTAGAAGAAGATGGCAAGGAACCGGAAACCACAGTTACGGTTCAGGAACTTCCGGAAGATGAAGTTCACTTCTTGGAAAGACCTGAATTTAGGAAACCTGAATACATTGAAGAAATGCCGGAACAAGTCCAAGTTACAGAAGTTGTTTCGAGGGATGGAACCAGCAAAAAGAAAGTGGTGAAAAAGCGTGTAATCAAGAAACGTACTGGTGGCAAACAAGAAACTACAGAAATTGTTACTGTAGAAGAAGATGGCAAGGAACCGGAAACCACAGTTACGGTTCAGGAACTTCCGGAAGATGAAGTTCACTTCTTGGAAAGACCTGAATTTAGGAAACCTGAATACATTGAAGAAATGCCGGAACAAGTCCAAGTTACAGAAGTTGTTTCGAGGGATGGAACCAGCAAAAAGAAAGTGGTGAAAAAGCGTGTAATCAAGAAACGTACTGGTGGCAAACAAGAAACTACAGAAATTGTTACTGTAGAAGAAGATGGCAAGGAACCGGAAACCACAGTTACGGTTCAGGAACTTCCGGAAGATGAAGTTCACTTCTTGGAAAGACCTGAATTTAGGAAACCTGAATACATTGAAGAAATGCCGGAACAAGTCCAAGTTACAGAAGTTGTTTCGAGGGATGGAACCAGCAAAAAGAAAGTGGTGAAAAAGCGTGTAATCAAGAAACGTACTGGTGGCAAACAAGAAACTACAGAAATTGTTACTGTAGAAGAAGATGGCAAGGAACCGGAAACCACAGTTACGGTTCAGGAACTTCCGGAAGATGAAGTTCACTTCTTGGAAAGACCTGAATTTAGGAAACCTGAATACATTGAAGAAATGCCGGAACAAGTCCAAGTTACAGAAGTTGTTTCGAGGGATGGAACCAGCAAAAAGAAAGTGGTGAAAAAGCGTGTAATCAAGAAACGTACTGGTGGCAAACAAGAAACTACAGAAATTGTTACTGTAGAAGAAGATGGCAAGGAACCGGAAACCACAGTTACGGTTCAGGAACTTCCGGAAGATGAAGTTCACTTCTTGGAAAGACCTGAATTTAGGAAACCTGAATACATTGAAGAAATGCCGGAACAAGTCCAAGTTACAGAAGTTGTTTCGAGGGATGGAACCAGCAAAAAGAAAGTGGTGAAAAAGCGTGTAATCAAGAAACGTACTGGTGGCAAACAAGAAACTACAGAAATTGTTACTGTAGAAGAAGATGGCAAGGAACCGGAAACCACAGTTACGGTTCAGGAACTTCCGGAAGATGAAGTTCACTTCTTGGAAAGACCTGAATTTAGGAAACCTGAATACATTGAAGAAATGCCGGAACAAGTCCAAGTTACAGAAGTTGTTTCGAGGGATGGAACCAGCAAAAAGAAAGTGGTGAAAAAGCGTGTAATCAAGAAACGTACTGGTGGCAAACAAGAAACTACAGAAATTGTTACTGTAGAAGAAGATGGCAAGGAACCGGAAACCACAGTTACGGTTCAGGAACTTCCGGAAGATGAAGTTCACTTCTTGGAAAGACCTGAATTTAGGAAACCTGAATACATTGAAGAAATGCCGGAACAAGTCCAAGTTACAGAAGTTGTTTCGAGGGATGGAACCAGCAAAAAGAAAGTGGTGAAAAAGCGTGTAATCAAGAAACGTACTGGTGGCAAACAAGAAACTACAGAAATTGTTACTGTAGAAGAAGATGGCAAGGAACCGGAAACCACAGTTACGGTTCAGGAACTTCCGGAAGATGAAGTTCACTTCTTGGAAAGACCTGAATTTAGGAAACCTGAATACATTGAAGAAATGCCGGAACAAGTCCAAGTTACAGAAGTTGTTTCGAGGGATGGAACCAGCAAAAAGAAAGTGGTGAAAAAGCGTGTAATCAAGAAACGTACTGGTGGCAAACAAGAAACTACAGAAATTGTTACTGTAGAAGAAGATGGCAAGGAACCGGAAACCACAGTTACGGTTCAGGAACTTCCGGAAGATGAAGTTCACTTCTTGGAAAGACCTGAATTTAGGAAACCTGAATACATTGAAGAAATGCCGGAACAAGTCCAAGTTACAGAAGTTGTTTCGAGGGATGGAACCAGCAAAAAGAAAGTGGTGAAAAAGCGTGTAATCAAGAAACGTACTGGTGGCAAACAAGAAACTACAGAAATTGTTACTGTAGAAGAAGATGGCAAGGAACCGGAAACCACAGTTACGGTTCAGGAACTTCCGGAAGATGAAGTTCACTTCTTGGAAAGACCTGAATTTAGGAAACCTGAATACATTGAAGAAATGCCGGAACAAGTCCAAGTTACAGAAGTTGTTTCGAGGGATGGAACCAGCAAAAAGAAAGTGGTGAAAAAGCGTGTAATCAAGAAACGTACTGGTGGCAAACAAGAAACTACAGAAATTGTTACTGTAGAAGAAGATGGCAAGGAACCGGAAACCACAGTTACGGTTCAGGAACTTCCGGAAGATGAAGTTCACTTCTTGGAAAGACCTGAATTTAGGAAACCTGAATACATTGAAGAAATGCCGGAACAAGTCCAAGTTACAGAAGTTGTTTCGAGGGATGGAACCAGCAAAAAGAAAGTGGTGAAAAAGCGTGTAATCAAGAAACGTACTGGTGGCAAACAAGAAACTACAGAAATTGTTACTGTAGAAGAAGATGGCAAGGAACCGGAAACCACAGTTACGGTTCAGGAACTTCCGGAAGATGAAGTTCACTTCTTGGAAAGACCTGAATTTAGGAAACCTGAATACATTGAAGAAATGCCGGAACAAGTCCAAGTTACAGAAGTTGTTTCGAGGGATGGAACCAGCAAAAAGAAAGTGGTGAAAAAGCGTGTAATCAAGAAACGTACTGGTGGCAAACAAGAAACTACAGAAATTGTTACTGTAGAAGAAGATGGCAAGGAACCGGAAACCACAGTTACGGTTCAGGAACTTCCGGAAGATGAAGTTCACTTCTTGGAAAGACCTGAATTTAGGAAACCTGAATACATTGAAGAAATGCCGGAACAAGTCCAAGTTACAGAAGTTGTTTCGAGGGATGGAACCAGCAAAAAGAAAGTGGTGAAAAAGCGTGTAATCAAGAAACGTACTGGTGGCAAACAAGAAACTACAGAAATTGTTACTGTAGAAGAAGATGGCAAGGAACCGGAAACCACAGTTACGGTTCAGGAACTTCCGGAAGATGAAGTTCACTTCTTGGAAAGACCTGAATTTAGGAAACCTGAATACATTGAAGAAATGCCGGAACAAGTCCAAGTTACAGAAGTTGTTTCGAGGGATGGAACCAGCAAAAAGAAAGTGGTGAAAAAGCGTGTAATCAAGAAACGTACTGGTGGCAAACAAGAAACTACAGAAATTGTTACTGTAGAAGAAGATGGCAAGGAACCGGAAACCACAGTTACGGTTCAGGAACTTCCGGAAGATGAAGTTCACTTCTTGGAAAGACCTGAATTTAGGAAACCTGAATACATTGAAGAAATGCCGGAACAAGTCCAAGTTACAGAAGTTGTTTCGAGGGATGGAACCAGCAAAAAGAAAGTGGTGAAAAAGCGTGTAATCAAGAAACGTACTGGTGGCAAACAAGAAACTACAGAAATTGTTACTGTAGAAGAAGATGGCAAGGAACCGGAAACCACAGTTACGGTTCAGGAACTTCCGGAAGATGAAGTTCACTTCTTGGAAAGACCTGAATTTAGGAAACCTGAATACATTGAAGAAATGCCGGAACAAGTCCAAGTTACAGAAGTTGTTTCGAGGGATGGAACCAGCAAAAAGAAAGTGGTGAAAAAGCGTGTAATCAAGAAACGTACTGGTGGCAAACAAGAAACTACAGAAATTGTTACTGTAGAAGAAGATGGCAAGGAACCGGAAACCACAGTTACGGTTCAGGAACTTCCGGAAGATGAAGTTCACTTCTTGGAAAGACCTGAATTTAGGAAACCTGAATACATTGAAGAAATGCCGGAACAAGTCCAAGTTACAGAAGTTGTTTCGAGGGATGGAACCAGCAAAAAGAAAGTGGTGAAAAAGCGTGTAATCAAGAAACGTACTGGTGGCAAACAAGAAACTACAGAAATTGTTACTGTAGAAGAAGATGGCAAGGAACCGGAAACCACAGTTACGGTTCAGGAACTTCCGGAAGATGAAGTTCACTTCTTGGAAAGACCTGAATTTAGGAAACCTGAATACATTGAAGAAATGCCGGAACAAGTCCAAGTTACAGAAGTTGTTTCGAGGGATGGAACCAGCAAAAAGAAAGTGGTGAAAAAGCGTGTAATCAAGAAACGTACTGGTGGCAAACAAGAAACTACAGAAATTGTTACTGTAGAAGAAGATGGCAAGGAACCGGAAACCACAGTTACGGTTCAGGAACTTCCGGAAGATGAAGTTCACTTCTTGGAAAGACCTGAATTTAGGAAACCTGAATACATTGAAGAAATGCCGGAACAAGTCCAAGTTACAGAAGTTGTTTCGAGGGATGGAACCAGCAAAAAGAAAGTGGTGAAAAAGCGTGTAATCAAGAAACGTACTGGTGGCAAACAAGAAACTACAGAAATTGTTACTGTAGAAGAAGATGGCAAGGAACCGGAAACCACAGTTACGGTTCAGGAACTTCCGGAAGATGAAGTTCACTTCTTGGAAAGACCTGAATTTAGGAAACCTGAATACATTGAAGAAATGCCGGAACAAGTCCAAGTTACAGAAGTTGTTTCGAGGGATGGAACCAGCAAAAAGAAAGTGGTGAAAAAGCGTGTAATCAAGAAACGTACTGGTGGCAAACAAGAAACTACAGAAATTGTTACTGTAGAAGAAGATGGCAAGGAACCGGAAACCACAGTTACGGTTCAGGAACTTCCGGAAGATGAAGTTCACTTCTTGGAAAGACCTGAATTTAGGAAACCTGAATACATTGAAGAAATGCCGGAACAAGTCCAAGTTACAGAAGTTGTTTCGAGGGATGGAACCAGCAAAAAGAAAGTGGTGAAAAAGCGTGTAATCAAGAAACGTACTGGTGGCAAACAAGAAACTACAGAAATTGTTACTGTAGAAGAAGATGGCAAGGAACCGGAAACCACAGTTACGGTTCAGGAACTTCCGGAAGATGAAGTTCACTTCTTGGAAAGACCTGAATTTAGGAAACCTGAATACATTGAAGAAATGCCGGAACAAGTCCAAGTTACAGAAGTTGTTTCGAGGGATGGAACCAGCAAAAAGAAAGTGGTGAAAAAGCGTGTAATCAAGAAACGTACTGGTGGCAAACAAGAAACTACAGAAATTGTTACTGTAGAAGAAGATGGCAAGGAACCGGAAACCACAGTTACGGTTCAGGAACTTCCGGAAGATGAAGTTCACTTCTTGGAAAGACCTGAATTTAGGAAACCTGAATACATTGAAGAAATGCCGGAACAAGTCCAAGTTACAGAAGTTGTTTCGAGGGATGGAACCAGCAAAAAGAAAGTGGTGAAAAAGCGTGTAATCAAGAAACGTACTGGTGGCAAACAAGAAACTACAGAAATTGTTACTGTAGAAGAAGATGGCAAGGAACCGGAAACCACAGTTACGGTTCAGGAACTTCCGGAAGATGAAGTTCACTTCTTGGAAAGACCTGAATTTAGGAAACCTGAATACATTGAAGAAATGCCGGAACAAGTCCAAGTTACAGAAGTTGTTTCGAGGGATGGAACCAGCAAAAAGAAAGTGGTGAAAAAGCGTGTAATCAAGAAACGTACTGGTGGCAAACAAGAAACTACAGAAATTGTTACTGTAGAAGAAGATGGCAAGGAACCGGAAACCACAGTTACGGTTCAGGAACTTCCGGAAGATGAAGTTCACTTCTTGGAAAGACCTGAATTTAGGAAACCTGAATACATTGAAGAAATGCCGGAACAAGTCCAAGTTACAGAAGTTGTTTCGAGGGATGGAACCAGCAAAAAGAAAGTGGTGAAAAAGCGTGTAATCAAGAAACGTACTGGTGGCAAACAAGAAACTACAGAAATTGTTACTGTAGAAGAAGATGGCAAGGAACCGGAAACCACAGTTACGGTTCAGGAACTTCCGGAAGATGAAGTTCACTTCTTGGAAAGACCTGAATTTAGGAAACCTGAATACATTGAAGAAATGCCGGAACAAGTCCAAGTTACAGAAGTTGTTTCGAGGGATGGAACCAGCAAAAAGAAAGTGGTGAAAAAGCGTGTAATCAAGAAACGTACTGGTGGCAAACAAGAAACTACAGAAATTGTTACTGTAGAAGAAGATGGCAAGGAACCGGAAACCACAGTTACGGTTCAGGAACTTCCGGAAGATGAAGTTCACTTCTTGGAAAGACCTGAATTTAGGAAACCTGAATACATTGAAGAAATGCCGGAACAAGTCCAAGTTACAGAAGTTGTTTCGAGGGATGGAACCAGCAAAAAGAAAGTGGTGAAAAAGCGTGTAATCAAGAAACGTACTGGTGGCAAACAAGAAACTACAGAAATTGTTACTGTAGAAGAAGATGGCAAGGAACCGGAAACCACAGTTACGGTTCAGGAACTTCCGGAAGATGAAGTTCACTTCTTGGAAAGACCTGAATTTAGGAAACCTGAATACATTGAAGAAATGCCGGAACAAGTCCAAGTTACAGAAGTTGTTTCGAGGGATGGAACCAGCAAAAAGAAAGTGGTGAAAAAGCGTGTAATCAAGAAACGTACTGGTGGCAAACAAGAAACTACAGAAATTGTTACTGTAGAAGAAGATGGCAAGGAACCGGAAACCACAGTTACGGTTCAGGAACTTCCGGAAGATGAAGTTCACTTCTTGGAAAGACCTGAATTTAGGAAACCTGAATACATTGAAGAAATGCCGGAACAAGTCCAAGTTACAGAAGTTGTTTCGAGGGATGGAACCAGCAAAAAGAAAGTGGTGAAAAAGCGTGTAATCAAGAAACGTACTGGTGGCAAACAAGAAACTACAGAAATTGTTACTGTAGAAGAAGATGGCAAGGAACCGGAAACCACAGTTACGGTTCAGGAACTTCCGGAAGATGAAGTTCACTTCTTGGAAAGACCTGAATTTAGGAAACCTGAATACATTGAAGAAATGCCGGAACAAGTCCAAGTTACAGAAGTTGTTTCGAGGGATGGAACCAGCAAAAAGAAAGTGGTGAAAAAGCGTGTAATCAAGAAACGTACTGGTGGCAAACAAGAAACTACAGAAATTGTTACTGTAGAAGAAGATGGCAAGGAACCGGAAACCACAGTTACGGTTCAGGAACTTCCGGAAGATGAAGTTCACTTCTTGGAAAGACCTGAATTTAGGAAACCTGAATACATTGAAGAAATGCCGGAACAAGTCCAAGTTACAGAAGTTGTTTCGAGGGATGGAACCAGCAAAAAGAAAGTGGTGAAAAAGCGTGTAATCAAGAAACGTACTGGTGGCAAACAAGAAACTACAGAAATTGTTACTGTAGAAGAAGATGGCAAGGAACCGGAAACCACAGTTACGGTTCAGGAACTTCCGGAAGATGAAGTTCACTTCTTGGAAAGACCTGAATTTAGGAAACCTGAATACATTGAAGAAATGCCGGAACAAGTCCAAGTTACAGAAGTTGTTTCGAGGGATGGAACCAGCAAAAAGAAAGTGGTGAAAAAGCGTGTAATCAAGAAACGTACTGGTGGCAAACAAGAAACTACAGAAATTGTTACTGTAGAAGAAGATGGCAAGGAACCGGAAACCACAGTTACGGTTCAGGAACTTCCGGAAGATGAAGTTCACTTCTTGGAAAGACCTGAATTTAGGAAACCTGAATACATTGAAGAAATGCCGGAACAAGTCCAAGTTACAGAAGTTGTTTCGAGGGATGGAACCAGCAAAAAGAAAGTGGTGAAAAAGCGTGTAATCAAGAAACGTACTGGTGGCAAACAAGAAACTACAGAAATTGTTACTGTAGAAGAAGATGGCAAGGAACCGGAAACCACAGTTACGGTTCAGGAACTTCCGGAAGATGAAGTTCACTTCTTGGAAAGACCTGAATTTAGGAAACCTGAATACATTGAAGAAATGCCGGAACAAGTCCAAGTTACAGAAGTTGTTTCGAGGGATGGAACCAGCAAAAAGAAAGTGGTGAAAAAGCGTGTAATCAAGAAACGTACTGGTGGCAAACAAGAAACTACAGAAATTGTTACTGTAGAAGAAGATGGCAAGGAACCGGAAACCACAGTTACGGTTCAGGAACTTCCGGAAGATGAAGTTCACTTCTTGGAAAGACCTGAATTTAGGAAACCTGAATACATTGAAGAAATGCCGGAACAAGTCCAAGTTACAGAAGTTGTTTCGAGGGATGGAACCAGCAAAAAGAAAGTGGTGAAAAAGCGTGTAATCAAGAAACGTACTGGTGGCAAACAAGAAACTACAGAAATTGTTACTGTAGAAGAAGATGGCAAGGAACCGGAAACCACAGTTACGGTTCAGGAACTTCCGGAAGATGAAGTTCACTTCTTGGAAAGACCTGAATTTAGGAAACCTGAATACATTGAAGAAATGCCGGAACAAGTCCAAGTTACAGAAGTTGTTTCGAGGGATGGAACCAGCAAAAAGAAAGTGGTGAAAAAGCGTGTAATCAAGAAACGTACTGGTGGCAAACAAGAAACTACAGAAATTGTTACTGTAGAAGAAGATGGCAAGGAACCGGAAACCACAGTTACGGTTCAGGAACTTCCGGAAGATGAAGTTCACTTCTTGGAAAGACCTGAATTTAGGAAACCTGAATACATTGAAGAAATGCCGGAACAAGTCCAAGTTACAGAAGTTGTTTCGAGGGATGGAACCAGCAAAAAGAAAGTGGTGAAAAAGCGTGTAATCAAGAAACGTACTGGTGGCAAACAAGAAACTACAGAAATTGTTACTGTAGAAGAAGATGGCAAGGAACCGGAAACCACAGTTACGGTTCAGGAACTTCCGGAAGATGAAGTTCACTTCTTGGAAAGACCTGAATTTAGGAAACCTGAATACATTGAAGAAATGCCGGAACAAGTCCAAGTTACAGAAGTTGTTTCGAGGGATGGAACCAGCAAAAAGAAAGTGGTGAAAAAGCGTGTAATCAAGAAACGTACTGGTGGCAAACAAGAAACTACAGAAATTGTTACTGTAGAAGAAGATGGCAAGGAACCGGAAACCACAGTTACGGTTCAGGAACTTCCGGAAGATGAAGTTCACTTCTTGGAAAGACCTGAATTTAGGAAACCTGAATACATTGAAGAAATGCCGGAACAAGTCCAAGTTACAGAAGTTGTTTCGAGGGATGGAACCAGCAAAAAGAAAGTGGTGAAAAAGCGTGTAATCAAGAAACGTACTGGTGGCAAACAAGAAACTACAGAAATTGTTACTGTAGAAGAAGATGGCAAGGAACCGGAAACCACAGTTACGGTTCAGGAACTTCCGGAAGATGAAGTTCACTTCTTGGAAAGACCTGAATTTAGGAAACCTGAATACATTGAAGAAATGCCGGAACAAGTCCAAGTTACAGAAGTTGTTTCGAGGGATGGAACCAGCAAAAAGAAAGTGGTGAAAAAGCGTGTAATCAAGAAACGTACTGGTGGCAAACAAGAAACTACAGAAATTGTTACTGTAGAAGAAGATGGCAAGGAACCGGAAACCACAGTTACGGTTCAGGAACTTCCGGAAGATGAAGTTCACTTCTTGGAAAGACCTGAATTTAGGAAACCTGAATACATTGAAGAAATGCCGGAACAAGTCCAAGTTACAGAAGTTGTTTCGAGGGATGGAACCAGCAAAAAGAAAGTGGTGAAAAAGCGTGTAATCAAGAAACGTACTGGTGGCAAACAAGAAACTACAGAAATTGTTACTGTAGAAGAAGATGGCAAGGAACCGGAAACCACAGTTACGGTTCAGGAACTTCCGGAAGATGAAGTTCACTTCTTGGAAAGACCTGAATTTAGGAAACCTGAATACATTGAAGAAATGCCGGAACAAGTCCAAGTTACAGAAGTTGTTTCGAGGGATGGAACCAGCAAAAAGAAAGTGGTGAAAAAGCGTGTAATCAAGAAACGTACTGGTGGCAAACAAGAAACTACAGAAATTGTTACTGTAGAAGAAGATGGCAAGGAACCGGAAACCACAGTTACGGTTCAGGAACTTCCGGAAGATGAAGTTCACTTCTTGGAAAGACCTGAATTTAGGAAACCTGAATACATTGAAGAAATGCCGGAACAAGTCCAAGTTACAGAAGTTGTTTCGAGGGATGGAACCAGCAAAAAGAAAGTGGTGAAAAAGCGTGTAATCAAGAAACGTACTGGTGGCAAACAAGAAACTACAGAAATTGTTACTGTAGAAGAAGATGGCAAGGAACCGGAAACCACAGTTACGGTTCAGGAACTTCCGGAAGATGAAGTTCACTTCTTGGAAAGACCTGAATTTAGGAAACCTGAATACATTGAAGAAATGCCGGAACAAGTCCAAGTTACAGAAGTTGTTTCGAGGGATGGAACCAGCAAAAAGAAAGTGGTGAAAAAGCGTGTAATCAAGAAACGTACTGGTGGCAAACAAGAAACTACAGAAATTGTTACTGTAGAAGAAGATGGCAAGGAACCGGAAACCACAGTTACGGTTCAGGAACTTCCGGAAGATGAAGTTCACTTCTTGGAAAGACCTGAATTTAGGAAACCTGAATACATTGAAGAAATGCCGGAACAAGTCCAAGTTACAGAAGTTGTTTCGAGGGATGGAACCAGCAAAAAGAAAGTGGTGAAAAAGCGTGTAATCAAGAAACGTACTGGTGGCAAACAAGAAACTACAGAAATTGTTACTGTAGAAGAAGATGGCAAGGAACCGGAAACCACAGTTACGGTTCAGGAACTTCCGGAAGATGAAGTTCACTTCTTGGAAAGACCTGAATTTAGGAAACCTGAATACATTGAAGAAATGCCGGAACAAGTCCAAGTTACAGAAGTTGTTTCGAGGGATGGAACCAGCAAAAAGAAAGTGGTGAAAAAGCGTGTAATCAAGAAACGTACTGGTGGCAAACAAGAAACTACAGAAATTGTTACTGTAGAAGAAGATGGCAAGGAACCGGAAACCACAGTTACGGTTCAGGAACTTCCGGAAGATGAAGTTCACTTCTTGGAAAGACCTGAATTTAGGAAACCTGAATACATTGAAGAAATGCCGGAACAAGTCCAAGTTACAGAAGTTGTTTCGAGGGATGGAACCAGCAAAAAGAAAGTGGTGAAAAAGCGTGTAATCAAGAAACGTACTGGTGGCAAACAAGAAACTACAGAAATTGTTACTGTAGAAGAAGATGGCAAGGAACCGGAAACCACAGTTACGGTTCAGGAACTTCCGGAAGATGAAGTTCACTTCTTGGAAAGACCTGAATTTAGGAAACCTGAATACATTGAAGAAATGCCGGAACAAGTCCAAGTTACAGAAGTTGTTTCGAGGGATGGAACCAGCAAAAAGAAAGTGGTGAAAAAGCGTGTAATCAAGAAACGTACTGGTGGCAAACAAGAAACTACAGAAATTGTTACTGTAGAAGAAGATGGCAAGGAACCGGAAACCACAGTTACGGTTCAGGAACTTCCGGAAGATGAAGTTCACTTCTTGGAAAGACCTGAATTTAGGAAACCTGAATACATTGAAGAAATGCCGGAACAAGTCCAAGTTACAGAAGTTGTTTCGAGGGATGGAACCAGCAAAAAGAAAGTGGTGAAAAAGCGTGTAATCAAGAAACGTACTGGTGGCAAACAAGAAACTACAGAAATTGTTACTGTAGAAGAAGATGGCAAGGAACCGGAAACCACAGTTACGGTTCAGGAACTTCCGGAAGATGAAGTTCACTTCTTGGAAAGACCTGAATTTAGGAAACCTGAATACATTGAAGAAATGCCGGAACAAGTCCAAGTTACAGAAGTTGTTTCGAGGGATGGAACCAGCAAAAAGAAAGTGGTGAAAAAGCGTGTAATCAAGAAACGTACTGGTGGCAAACAAGAAACTACAGAAATTGTTACTGTAGAAGAAGATGGCAAGGAACCGGAAACCACAGTTACGGTTCAGGAACTTCCGGAAGATGAAGTTCACTTCTTGGAAAGACCTGAATTTAGGAAACCTGAATACATTGAAGAAATGCCGGAACAAGTCCAAGTTACAGAAGTTGTTTCGAGGGATGGAACCAGCAAAAAGAAAGTGGTGAAAAAGCGTGTAATCAAGAAACGTACTGGTGGCAAACAAGAAACTACAGAAATTGTTACTGTAGAAGAAGATGGCAAGGAACCGGAAACCACAGTTACGGTTCAGGAACTTCCGGAAGATGAAGTTCACTTCTTGGAAAGACCTGAATTTAGGAAACCTGAATACATTGAAGAAATGCCGGAACAAGTCCAAGTTACAGAAGTTGTTTCGAGGGATGGAACCAGCAAAAAGAAAGTGGTGAAAAAGCGTGTAATCAAGAAACGTACTGGTGGCAAACAAGAAACTACAGAAATTGTTACTGTAGAAGAAGATGGCAAGGAACCGGAAACCACAGTTACGGTTCAGGAACTTCCGGAAGATGAAGTTCACTTCTTGGAAAGACCTGAATTTAGGAAACCTGAATACATTGAAGAAATGCCGGAACAAGTCCAAGTTACAGAAGTTGTTTCGAGGGATGGAACCAGCAAAAAGAAAGTGGTGAAAAAGCGTGTAATCAAGAAACGTACTGGTGGCAAACAAGAAACTACAGAAATTGTTACTGTAGAAGAAGATGGCAAGGAACCGGAAACCACAGTTACGGTTCAGGAACTTCCGGAAGATGAAGTTCACTTCTTGGAAAGACCTGAATTTAGGAAACCTGAATACATTGAAGAAATGCCGGAACAAGTCCAAGTTACAGAAGTTGTTTCGAGGGATGGAACCAGCAAAAAGAAAGTGGTGAAAAAGCGTGTAATCAAGAAACGTACTGGTGGCAAACAAGAAACTACAGAAATTGTTACTGTAGAAGAAGATGGCAAGGAACCGGAAACCACAGTTACGGTTCAGGAACTTCCGGAAGATGAAGTTCACTTCTTGGAAAGACCTGAATTTAGGAAACCTGAATACATTGAAGAAATGCCGGAACAAGTCCAAGTTACAGAAGTTGTTTCGAGGGATGGAACCAGCAAAAAGAAAGTGGTGAAAAAGCGTGTAATCAAGAAACGTACTGGTGGCAAACAAGAAACTACAGAAATTGTTACTGTAGAAGAAGATGGCAAGGAACCGGAAACCACAGTTACGGTTCAGGAACTTCCGGAAGATGAAGTTCACTTCTTGGAAAGACCTGAATTTAGGAAACCTGAATACATTGAAGAAATGCCGGAACAAGTCCAAGTTACAGAAGTTGTTTCGAGGGATGGAACCAGCAAAAAGAAAGTGGTGAAAAAGCGTGTAATCAAGAAACGTACTGGTGGCAAACAAGAAACTACAGAAATTGTTACTGTAGAAGAAGATGGCAAGGAACCGGAAACCACAGTTACGGTTCAGGAACTTCCGGAAGATGAAGTTCACTTCTTGGAAAGACCTGAATTTAGGAAACCTGAATACATTGAAGAAATGCCGGAACAAGTCCAAGTTACAGAAGTTGTTTCGAGGGATGGAACCAGCAAAAAGAAAGTGGTGAAAAAGCGTGTAATCAAGAAACGTACTGGTGGCAAACAAGAAACTACAGAAATTGTTACTGTAGAAGAAGATGGCAAGGAACCGGAAACCACAGTTACGGTTCAGGAACTTCCGGAAGATGAAGTTCACTTCTTGGAAAGACCTGAATTTAGGAAACCTGAATACATTGAAGAAATGCCGGAACAAGTCCAAGTTACAGAAGTTGTTTCGAGGGATGGAACCAGCAAAAAGAAAGTGGTGAAAAAGCGTGTAATCAAGAAACGTACTGGTGGCAAACAAGAAACTACAGAAATTGTTACTGTAGAAGAAGATGGCAAGGAACCGGAAACCACAGTTACGGTTCAGGAACTTCCGGAAGATGAAGTTCACTTCTTGGAAAGACCTGAATTTAGGAAACCTGAATACATTGAAGAAATGCCGGAACAAGTCCAAGTTACAGAAGTTGTTTCGAGGGATGGAACCAGCAAAAAGAAAGTGGTGAAAAAGCGTGTAATCAAGAAACGTACTGGTGGCAAACAAGAAACTACAGAAATTGTTACTGTAGAAGAAGATGGCAAGGAACCGGAAACCACAGTTACGGTTCAGGAACTTCCGGAAGATGAAGTTCACTTCTTGGAAAGACCTGAATTTAGGAAACCTGAATACATTGAAGAAATGCCGGAACAAGTCCAAGTTACAGAAGTTGTTTCGAGGGATGGAACCAGCAAAAAGAAAGTGGTGAAAAAGCGTGTAATCAAGAAACGTACTGGTGGCAAACAAGAAACTACAGAAATTGTTACTGTAGAAGAAGATGGCAAGGAACCGGAAACCACAGTTACGGTTCAGGAACTTCCGGAAGATGAAGTTCACTTCTTGGAAAGACCTGAATTTAGGAAACCTGAATACATTGAAGAAATGCCGGAACAAGTCCAAGTTACAGAAGTTGTTTCGAGGGATGGAACCAGCAAAAAGAAAGTGGTGAAAAAGCGTGTAATCAAGAAACGTACTGGTGGCAAACAAGAAACTACAGAAATTGTTACTGTAGAAGAAGATGGCAAGGAACCGGAAACCACAGTTACGGTTCAGGAACTTCCGGAAGATGAAGTTCACTTCTTGGAAAGACCTGAATTTAGGAAACCTGAATACATTGAAGAAATGCCGGAACAAGTCCAAGTTACAGAAGTTGTTTCGAGGGATGGAACCAGCAAAAAGAAAGTGGTGAAAAAGCGTGTAATCAAGAAACGTACTGGTGGCAAACAAGAAACTACAGAAATTGTTACTGTAGAAGAAGATGGCAAGGAACCGGAAACCACAGTTACGGTTCAGGAACTTCCGGAAGATGAAGTTCACTTCTTGGAAAGACCTGAATTTAGGAAACCTGAATACATTGAAGAAATGCCGGAACAAGTCCAAGTTACAGAAGTTGTTTCGAGGGATGGAACCAGCAAAAAGAAAGTGGTGAAAAAGCGTGTAATCAAGAAACGTACTGGTGGCAAACAAGAAACTACAGAAATTGTTACTGTAGAAGAAGATGGCAAGGAACCGGAAACCACAGTTACGGTTCAGGAACTTCCGGAAGATGAAGTTCACTTCTTGGAAAGACCTGAATTTAGGAAACCTGAATACATTGAAGAAATGCCGGAACAAGTCCAAGTTACAGAAGTTGTTTCGAGGGATGGAACCAGCAAAAAGAAAGTGGTGAAAAAGCGTGTAATCAAGAAACGTACTGGTGGCAAACAAGAAACTACAGAAATTGTTACTGTAGAAGAAGATGGCAAGGAACCGGAAACCACAGTTACGGTTCAGGAACTTCCGGAAGATGAAGTTCACTTCTTGGAAAGACCTGAATTTAGGAAACCTGAATACATTGAAGAAATGCCGGAACAAGTCCAAGTTACAGAAGTTGTTTCGAGGGATGGAACCAGCAAAAAGAAAGTGGTGAAAAAGCGTGTAATCAAGAAACGTACTGGTGGCAAACAAGAAACTACAGAAATTGTTACTGTAGAAGAAGATGGCAAGGAACCGGAAACCACAGTTACGGTTCAGGAACTTCCGGAAGATGAAGTTCACTTCTTGGAAAGACCTGAATTTAGGAAACCTGAATACATTGAAGAAATGCCGGAACAAGTCCAAGTTACAGAAGTTGTTTCGAGGGATGGAACCAGCAAAAAGAAAGTGGTGAAAAAGCGTGTAATCAAGAAACGTACTGGTGGCAAACAAGAAACTACAGAAATTGTTACTGTAGAAGAAGATGGCAAGGAACCGGAAACCACAGTTACGGTTCAGGAACTTCCGGAAGATGAAGTTCACTTCTTGGAAAGACCTGAATTTAGGAAACCTGAATACATTGAAGAAATGCCGGAACAAGTCCAAGTTACAGAAGTTGTTTCGAGGGATGGAACCAGCAAAAAGAAAGTGGTGAAAAAGCGTGTAATCAAGAAACGTACTGGTGGCAAACAAGAAACTACAGAAATTGTTACTGTAGAAGAAGATGGCAAGGAACCGGAAACCACAGTTACGGTTCAGGAACTTCCGGAAGATGAAGTTCACTTCTTGGAAAGACCTGAATTTAGGAAACCTGAATACATTGAAGAAATGCCGGAACAAGTCCAAGTTACAGAAGTTGTTTCGAGGGATGGAACCAGCAAAAAGAAAGTGGTGAAAAAGCGTGTAATCAAGAAACGTACTGGTGGCAAACAAGAAACTACAGAAATTGTTACTGTAGAAGAAGATGGCAAGGAACCGGAAACCACAGTTACGGTTCAGGAACTTCCGGAAGATGAAGTTCACTTCTTGGAAAGACCTGAATTTAGGAAACCTGAATACATTGAAGAAATGCCGGAACAAGTCCAAGTTACAGAAGTTGTTTCGAGGGATGGAACCAGCAAAAAGAAAGTGGTGAAAAAGCGTGTAATCAAGAAACGTACTGGTGGCAAACAAGAAACTACAGAAATTGTTACTGTAGAAGAAGATGGCAAGGAACCGGAAACCACAGTTACGGTTCAGGAACTTCCGGAAGATGAAGTTCACTTCTTGGAAAGACCTGAATTTAGGAAACCTGAATACATTGAAGAAATGCCGGAACAAGTCCAAGTTACAGAAGTTGTTTCGAGGGATGGAACCAGCAAAAAGAAAGTGGTGAAAAAGCGTGTAATCAAGAAACGTACTGGTGGCAAACAAGAAACTACAGAAATTGTTACTGTAGAAGAAGATGGCAAGGAACCGGAAACCACAGTTACGGTTCAGGAACTTCCGGAAGATGAAGTTCACTTCTTGGAAAGACCTGAATTTAGGAAACCTGAATACATTGAAGAAATGCCGGAACAAGTCCAAGTTACAGAAGTTGTTTCGAGGGATGGAACCAGCAAAAAGAAAGTGGTGAAAAAGCGTGTAATCAAGAAACGTACTGGTGGCAAACAAGAAACTACAGAAATTGTTACTGTAGAAGAAGATGGCAAGGAACCGGAAACCACAGTTACGGTTCAGGAACTTCCGGAAGATGAAGTTCACTTCTTGGAAAGACCTGAATTTAGGAAACCTGAATACATTGAAGAAATGCCGGAACAAGTCCAAGTTACAGAAGTTGTTTCGAGGGATGGAACCAGCAAAAAGAAAGTGGTGAAAAAGCGTGTAATCAAGAAACGTACTGGTGGCAAACAAGAAACTACAGAAATTGTTACTGTAGAAGAAGATGGCAAGGAACCGGAAACCACAGTTACGGTTCAGGAACTTCCGGAAGATGAAGTTCACTTCTTGGAAAGACCTGAATTTAGGAAACCTGAATACATTGAAGAAATGCCGGAACAAGTCCAAGTTACAGAAGTTGTTTCGAGGGATGGAACCAGCAAAAAGAAAGTGGTGAAAAAGCGTGTAATCAAGAAACGTACTGGTGGCAAACAAGAAACTACAGAAATTGTTACTGTAGAAGAAGATGGCAAGGAACCGGAAACCACAGTTACGGTTCAGGAACTTCCGGAAGATGAAGTTCACTTCTTGGAAAGACCTGAATTTAGGAAACCTGAATACATTGAAGAAATGCCGGAACAAGTCCAAGTTACAGAAGTTGTTTCGAGGGATGGAACCAGCAAAAAGAAAGTGGTGAAAAAGCGTGTAATCAAGAAACGTACTGGTGGCAAACAAGAAACTACAGAAATTGTTACTGTAGAAGAAGATGGCAAGGAACCGGAAACCACAGTTACGGTTCAGGAACTTCCGGAAGATGAAGTTCACTTCTTGGAAAGACCTGAATTTAGGAAACCTGAATACATTGAAGAAATGCCGGAACAAGTCCAAGTTACAGAAGTTGTTTCGAGGGATGGAACCAGCAAAAAGAAAGTGGTGAAAAAGCGTGTAATCAAGAAACGTACTGGTGGCAAACAAGAAACTACAGAAATTGTTACTGTAGAAGAAGATGGCAAGGAACCGGAAACCACAGTTACGGTTCAGGAACTTCCGGAAGATGAAGTTCACTTCTTGGAAAGACCTGAATTTAGGAAACCTGAATACATTGAAGAAATGCCGGAACAAGTCCAAGTTACAGAAGTTGTTTCGAGGGATGGAACCAGCAAAAAGAAAGTGGTGAAAAAGCGTGTAATCAAGAAACGTACTGGTGGCAAACAAGAAACTACAGAAATTGTTACTGTAGAAGAAGATGGCAAGGAACCGGAAACCACAGTTACGGTTCAGGAACTTCCGGAAGATGAAGTTCACTTCTTGGAAAGACCTGAATTTAGGAAACCTGAATACATTGAAGAAATGCCGGAACAAGTCCAAGTTACAGAAGTTGTTTCGAGGGATGGAACCAGCAAAAAGAAAGTGGTGAAAAAGCGTGTAATCAAGAAACGTACTGGTGGCAAACAAGAAACTACAGAAATTGTTACTGTAGAAGAAGATGGCAAGGAACCGGAAACCACAGTTACGGTTCAGGAACTTCCGGAAGATGAAGTTCACTTCTTGGAAAGACCTGAATTTAGGAAACCTGAATACATTGAAGAAATGCCGGAACAAGTCCAAGTTACAGAAGTTGTTTCGAGGGATGGAACCAGCAAAAAGAAAGTGGTGAAAAAGCGTGTAATCAAGAAACGTACTGGTGGCAAACAAGAAACTACAGAAATTGTTACTGTAGAAGAAGATGGCAAGGAACCGGAAACCACAGTTACGGTTCAGGAACTTCCGGAAGATGAAGTTCACTTCTTGGAAAGACCTGAATTTAGGAAACCTGAATACATTGAAGAAATGCCGGAACAAGTCCAAGTTACAGAAGTTGTTTCGAGGGATGGAACCAGCAAAAAGAAAGTGGTGAAAAAGCGTGTAATCAAGAAACGTACTGGTGGCAAACAAGAAACTACAGAAATTGTTACTGTAGAAGAAGATGGCAAGGAACCGGAAACCACAGTTACGGTTCAGGAACTTCCGGAAGATGAAGTTCACTTCTTGGAAAGACCTGAATTTAGGAAACCTGAATACATTGAAGAAATGCCGGAACAAGTCCAAGTTACAGAAGTTGTTTCGAGGGATGGAACCAGCAAAAAGAAAGTGGTGAAAAAGCGTGTAATCAAGAAACGTACTGGTGGCAAACAAGAAACTACAGAAATTGTTACTGTAGAAGAAGATGGCAAGGAACCGGAAACCACAGTTACGGTTCAGGAACTTCCGGAAGATGAAGTTCACTTCTTGGAAAGACCTGAATTTAGGAAACCTGAATACATTGAAGAAATGCCGGAACAAGTCCAAGTTACAGAAGTTGTTTCGAGGGATGGAACCAGCAAAAAGAAAGTGGTGAAAAAGCGTGTAATCAAGAAACGTACTGGTGGCAAACAAGAAACTACAGAAATTGTTACTGTAGAAGAAGATGGCAAGGAACCGGAAACCACAGTTACGGTTCAGGAACTTCCGGAAGATGAAGTTCACTTCTTGGAAAGACCTGAATTTAGGAAACCTGAATACATTGAAGAAATGCCGGAACAAGTCCAAGTTACAGAAGTTGTTTCGAGGGATGGAACCAGCAAAAAGAAAGTGGTGAAAAAGCGTGTAATCAAGAAACGTACTGGTGGCAAACAAGAAACTACAGAAATTGTTACTGTAGAAGAAGATGGCAAGGAACCGGAAACCACAGTTACGGTTCAGGAACTTCCGGAAGATGAAGTTCACTTCTTGGAAAGACCTGAATTTAGGAAACCTGAATACATTGAAGAAATGCCGGAACAAGTCCAAGTTACAGAAGTTGTTTCGAGGGATGGAACCAGCAAAAAGAAAGTGGTGAAAAAGCGTGTAATCAAGAAACGTACTGGTGGCAAACAAGAAACTACAGAAATTGTTACTGTAGAAGAAGATGGCAAGGAACCGGAAACCACAGTTACGGTTCAGGAACTTCCGGAAGATGAAGTTCACTTCTTGGAAAGACCTGAATTTAGGAAACCTGAATACATTGAAGAAATGCCGGAACAAGTCCAAGTTACAGAAGTTGTTTCGAGGGATGGAACCAGCAAAAAGAAAGTGGTGAAAAAGCGTGTAATCAAGAAACGTACTGGTGGCAAACAAGAAACTACAGAAATTGTTACTGTAGAAGAAGATGGCAAGGAACCGGAAACCACAGTTACGGTTCAGGAACTTCCGGAAGATGAAGTTCACTTCTTGGAAAGACCTGAATTTAGGAAACCTGAATACATTGAAGAAATGCCGGAACAAGTCCAAGTTACAGAAGTTGTTTCGAGGGATGGAACCAGCAAAAAGAAAGTGGTGAAAAAGCGTGTAATCAAGAAACGTACTGGTGGCAAACAAGAAACTACAGAAATTGTTACTGTAGAAGAAGATGGCAAGGAACCGGAAACCACAGTTACGGTTCAGGAACTTCCGGAAGATGAAGTTCACTTCTTGGAAAGACCTGAATTTAGGAAACCTGAATACATTGAAGAAATGCCGGAACAAGTCCAAGTTACAGAAGTTGTTTCGAGGGATGGAACCAGCAAAAAGAAAGTGGTGAAAAAGCGTGTAATCAAGAAACGTACTGGTGGCAAACAAGAAACTACAGAAATTGTTACTGTAGAAGAAGATGGCAAGGAACCGGAAACCACAGTTACGGTTCAGGAACTTCCGGAAGATGAAGTTCACTTCTTGGAAAGACCTGAATTTAGGAAACCTGAATACATTGAAGAAATGCCGGAACAAGTCCAAGTTACAGAAGTTGTTTCGAGGGATGGAACCAGCAAAAAGAAAGTGGTGAAAAAGCGTGTAATCAAGAAACGTACTGGTGGCAAACAAGAAACTACAGAAATTGTTACTGTAGAAGAAGATGGCAAGGAACCGGAAACCACAGTTACGGTTCAGGAACTTCCGGAAGATGAAGTTCACTTCTTGGAAAGACCTGAATTTAGGAAACCTGAATACATTGAAGAAATGCCGGAACAAGTCCAAGTTACAGAAGTTGTTTCGAGGGATGGAACCAGCAAAAAGAAAGTGGTGAAAAAGCGTGTAATCAAGAAACGTACTGGTGGCAAACAAGAAACTACAGAAATTGTTACTGTAGAAGAAGATGGCAAGGAACCGGAAACCACAGTTACGGTTCAGGAACTTCCGGAAGATGAAGTTCACTTCTTGGAAAGACCTGAATTTAGGAAACCTGAATACATTGAAGAAATGCCGGAACAAGTCCAAGTTACAGAAGTTGTTTCGAGGGATGGAACCAGCAAAAAGAAAGTGGTGAAAAAGCGTGTAATCAAGAAACGTACTGGTGGCAAACAAGAAACTACAGAAATTGTTACTGTAGAAGAAGATGGCAAGGAACCGGAAACCACAGTTACGGTTCAGGAACTTCCGGAAGATGAAGTTCACTTCTTGGAAAGACCTGAATTTAGGAAACCTGAATACATTGAAGAAATGCCGGAACAAGTCCAAGTTACAGAAGTTGTTTCGAGGGATGGAACCAGCAAAAAGAAAGTGGTGAAAAAGCGTGTAATCAAGAAACGTACTGGTGGCAAACAAGAAACTACAGAAATTGTTACTGTAGAAGAAGATGGCAAGGAACCGGAAACCACAGTTACGGTTCAGGAACTTCCGGAAGATGAAGTTCACTTCTTGGAAAGACCTGAATTTAGGAAACCTGAATACATTGAAGAAATGCCGGAACAAGTCCAAGTTACAGAAGTTGTTTCGAGGGATGGAACCAGCAAAAAGAAAGTGGTGAAAAAGCGTGTAATCAAGAAACGTACTGGTGGCAAACAAGAAACTACAGAAATTGTTACTGTAGAAGAAGATGGCAAGGAACCGGAAACCACAGTTACGGTTCAGGAACTTCCGGAAGATGAAGTTCACTTCTTGGAAAGACCTGAATTTAGGAAACCTGAATACATTGAAGAAATGCCGGAACAAGTCCAAGTTACAGAAGTTGTTTCGAGGGATGGAACCAGCAAAAAGAAAGTGGTGAAAAAGCGTGTAATCAAGAAACGTACTGGTGGCAAACAAGAAACTACAGAAATTGTTACTGTAGAAGAAGATGGCAAGGAACCGGAAACCACAGTTACGGTTCAGGAACTTCCGGAAGATGAAGTTCACTTCTTGGAAAGACCTGAATTTAGGAAACCTGAATACATTGAAGAAATGCCGGAACAAGTCCAAGTTACAGAAGTTGTTTCGAGGGATGGAACCAGCAAAAAGAAAGTGGTGAAAAAGCGTGTAATCAAGAAACGTACTGGTGGCAAACAAGAAACTACAGAAATTGTTACTGTAGAAGAAGATGGCAAGGAACCGGAAACCACAGTTACGGTTCAGGAACTTCCGGAAGATGAAGTTCACTTCTTGGAAAGACCTGAATTTAGGAAACCTGAATACATTGAAGAAATGCCGGAACAAGTCCAAGTTACAGAAGTTGTTTCGAGGGATGGAACCAGCAAAAAGAAAGTGGTGAAAAAGCGTGTAATCAAGAAACGTACTGGTGGCAAACAAGAAACTACAGAAATTGTTACTGTAGAAGAAGATGGCAAGGAACCGGAAACCACAGTTACGGTTCAGGAACTTCCGGAAGATGAAGTTCACTTCTTGGAAAGACCTGAATTTAGGAAACCTGAATACATTGAAGAAATGCCGGAACAAGTCCAAGTTACAGAAGTTGTTTCGAGGGATGGAACCAGCAAAAAGAAAGTGGTGAAAAAGCGTGTAATCAAGAAACGTACTGGTGGCAAACAAGAAACTACAGAAATTGTTACTGTAGAAGAAGATGGCAAGGAACCGGAAACCACAGTTACGGTTCAGGAACTTCCGGAAGATGAAGTTCACTTCTTGGAAAGACCTGAATTTAGGAAACCTGAATACATTGAAGAAATGCCGGAACAAGTCCAAGTTACAGAAGTTGTTTCGAGGGATGGAACCAGCAAAAAGAAAGTGGTGAAAAAGCGTGTAATCAAGAAACGTACTGGTGGCAAACAAGAAACTACAGAAATTGTTACTGTAGAAGAAGATGGCAAGGAACCGGAAACCACAGTTACGGTTCAGGAACTTCCGGAAGATGAAGTTCACTTCTTGGAAAGACCTGAATTTAGGAAACCTGAATACATTGAAGAAATGCCGGAACAAGTCCAAGTTACAGAAGTTGTTTCGAGGGATGGAACCAGCAAAAAGAAAGTGGTGAAAAAGCGTGTAATCAAGAAACGTACTGGTGGCAAACAAGAAACTACAGAAATTGTTACTGTAGAAGAAGATGGCAAGGAACCGGAAACCACAGTTACGGTTCAGGAACTTCCGGAAGATGAAGTTCACTTCTTGGAAAGACCTGAATTTAGGAAACCTGAATACATTGAAGAAATGCCGGAACAAGTCCAAGTTACAGAAGTTGTTTCGAGGGATGGAACCAGCAAAAAGAAAGTGGTGAAAAAGCGTGTAATCAAGAAACGTACTGGTGGCAAACAAGAAACTACAGAAATTGTTACTGTAGAAGAAGATGGCAAGGAACCGGAAACCACAGTTACGGTTCAGGAACTTCCGGAAGATGAAGTTCACTTCTTGGAAAGACCTGAATTTAGGAAACCTGAATACATTGAAGAAATGCCGGAACAAGTCCAAGTTACAGAAGTTGTTTCGAGGGATGGAACCAGCAAAAAGAAAGTGGTGAAAAAGCGTGTAATCAAGAAACGTACTGGTGGCAAACAAGAAACTACAGAAATTGTTACTGTAGAAGAAGATGGCAAGGAACCGGAAACCACAGTTACGGTTCAGGAACTTCCGGAAGATGAAGTTCACTTCTTGGAAAGACCTGAATTTAGGAAACCTGAATACATTGAAGAAATGCCGGAACAAGTCCAAGTTACAGAAGTTGTTTCGAGGGATGGAACCAGCAAAAAGAAAGTGGTGAAAAAGCGTGTAATCAAGAAACGTACTGGTGGCAAACAAGAAACTACAGAAATTGTTACTGTAGAAGAAGATGGCAAGGAACCGGAAACCACAGTTACGGTTCAGGAACTTCCGGAAGATGAAGTTCACTTCTTGGAAAGACCTGAATTTAGGAAACCTGAATACATTGAAGAAATGCCGGAACAAGTCCAAGTTACAGAAGTTGTTTCGAGGGATGGAACCAGCAAAAAGAAAGTGGTGAAAAAGCGTGTAATCAAGAAACGTACTGGTGGCAAACAAGAAACTACAGAAATTGTTACTGTAGAAGAAGATGGCAAGGAACCGGAAACCACAGTTACGGTTCAGGAACTTCCGGAAGATGAAGTTCACTTCTTGGAAAGACCTGAATTTAGGAAACCTGAATACATTGAAGAAATGCCGGAACAAGTCCAAGTTACAGAAGTTGTTTCGAGGGATGGAACCAGCAAAAAGAAAGTGGTGAAAAAGCGTGTAATCAAGAAACGTACTGGTGGCAAACAAGAAACTACAGAAATTGTTACTGTAGAAGAAGATGGCAAGGAACCGGAAACCACAGTTACGGTTCAGGAACTTCCGGAAGATGAAGTTCACTTCTTGGAAAGACCTGAATTTAGGAAACCTGAATACATTGAAGAAATGCCGGAACAAGTCCAAGTTACAGAAGTTGTTTCGAGGGATGGAACCAGCAAAAAGAAAGTGGTGAAAAAGCGTGTAATCAAGAAACGTACTGGTGGCAAACAAGAAACTACAGAAATTGTTACTGTAGAAGAAGATGGCAAGGAACCGGAAACCACAGTTACGGTTCAGGAACTTCCGGAAGATGAAGTTCACTTCTTGGAAAGACCTGAATTTAGGAAACCTGAATACATTGAAGAAATGCCGGAACAAGTCCAAGTTACAGAAGTTGTTTCGAGGGATGGAACCAGCAAAAAGAAAGTGGTGAAAAAGCGTGTAATCAAGAAACGTACTGGTGGCAAACAAGAAACTACAGAAATTGTTACTGTAGAAGAAGATGGCAAGGAACCGGAAACCACAGTTACGGTTCAGGAACTTCCGGAAGATGAAGTTCACTTCTTGGAAAGACCTGAATTTAGGAAACCTGAATACATTGAAGAAATGCCGGAACAAGTCCAAGTTACAGAAGTTGTTTCGAGGGATGGAACCAGCAAAAAGAAAGTGGTGAAAAAGCGTGTAATCAAGAAACGTACTGGTGGCAAACAAGAAACTACAGAAATTGTTACTGTAGAAGAAGATGGCAAGGAACCGGAAACCACAGTTACGGTTCAGGAACTTCCGGAAGATGAAGTTCACTTCTTGGAAAGACCTGAATTTAGGAAACCTGAATACATTGAAGAAATGCCGGAACAAGTCCAAGTTACAGAAGTTGTTTCGAGGGATGGAACCAGCAAAAAGAAAGTGGTGAAAAAGCGTGTAATCAAGAAACGTACTGGTGGCAAACAAGAAACTACAGAAATTGTTACTGTAGAAGAAGATGGCAAGGAACCGGAAACCACAGTTACGGTTCAGGAACTTCCGGAAGATGAAGTTCACTTCTTGGAAAGACCTGAATTTAGGAAACCTGAATACATTGAAGAAATGCCGGAACAAGTCCAAGTTACAGAAGTTGTTTCGAGGGATGGAACCAGCAAAAAGAAAGTGGTGAAAAAGCGTGTAATCAAGAAACGTACTGGTGGCAAACAAGAAACTACAGAAATTGTTACTGTAGAAGAAGATGGCAAGGAACCGGAAACCACAGTTACGGTTCAGGAACTTCCGGAAGATGAAGTTCACTTCTTGGAAAGACCTGAATTTAGGAAACCTGAATACATTGAAGAAATGCCGGAACAAGTCCAAGTTACAGAAGTTGTTTCGAGGGATGGAACCAGCAAAAAGAAAGTGGTGAAAAAGCGTGTAATCAAGAAACGTACTGGTGGCAAACAAGAAACTACAGAAATTGTTACTGTAGAAGAAGATGGCAAGGAACCGGAAACCACAGTTACGGTTCAGGAACTTCCGGAAGATGAAGTTCACTTCTTGGAAAGACCTGAATTTAGGAAACCTGAATACATTGAAGAAATGCCGGAACAAGTCCAAGTTACAGAAGTTGTTTCGAGGGATGGAACCAGCAAAAAGAAAGTGGTGAAAAAGCGTGTAATCAAGAAACGTACTGGTGGCAAACAAGAAACTACAGAAATTGTTACTGTAGAAGAAGATGGCAAGGAACCGGAAACCACAGTTACGGTTCAGGAACTTCCGGAAGATGAAGTTCACTTCTTGGAAAGACCTGAATTTAGGAAACCTGAATACATTGAAGAAATGCCGGAACAAGTCCAAGTTACAGAAGTTGTTTCGAGGGATGGAACCAGCAAAAAGAAAGTGGTGAAAAAGCGTGTAATCAAGAAACGTACTGGTGGCAAACAAGAAACTACAGAAATTGTTACTGTAGAAGAAGATGGCAAGGAACCGGAAACCACAGTTACGGTTCAGGAACTTCCGGAAGATGAAGTTCACTTCTTGGAAAGACCTGAATTTAGGAAACCTGAATACATTGAAGAAATGCCGGAACAAGTCCAAGTTACAGAAGTTGTTTCGAGGGATGGAACCAGCAAAAAGAAAGTGGTGAAAAAGCGTGTAATCAAGAAACGTACTGGTGGCAAACAAGAAACTACAGAAATTGTTACTGTAGAAGAAGATGGCAAGGAACCGGAAACCACAGTTACGGTTCAGGAACTTCCGGAAGATGAAGTTCACTTCTTGGAAAGACCTGAATTTAGGAAACCTGAATACATTGAAGAAATGCCGGAACAAGTCCAAGTTACAGAAGTTGTTTCGAGGGATGGAACCAGCAAAAAGAAAGTGGTGAAAAAGCGTGTAATCAAGAAACGTACTGGTGGCAAACAAGAAACTACAGAAATTGTTACTGTAGAAGAAGATGGCAAGGAACCGGAAACCACAGTTACGGTTCAGGAACTTCCGGAAGATGAAGTTCACTTCTTGGAAAGACCTGAATTTAGGAAACCTGAATACATTGAAGAAATGCCGGAACAAGTCCAAGTTACAGAAGTTGTTTCGAGGGATGGAACCAGCAAAAAGAAAGTGGTGAAAAAGCGTGTAATCAAGAAACGTACTGGTGGCAAACAAGAAACTACAGAAATTGTTACTGTAGAAGAAGATGGCAAGGAACCGGAAACCACAGTTACGGTTCAGGAACTTCCGGAAGATGAAGTTCACTTCTTGGAAAGACCTGAATTTAGGAAACCTGAATACATTGAAGAAATGCCGGAACAAGTCCAAGTTACAGAAGTTGTTTCGAGGGATGGAACCAGCAAAAAGAAAGTGGTGAAAAAGCGTGTAATCAAGAAACGTACTGGTGGCAAACAAGAAACTACAGAAATTGTTACTGTAGAAGAAGATGGCAAGGAACCGGAAACCACAGTTACGGTTCAGGAACTTCCGGAAGATGAAGTTCACTTCTTGGAAAGACCTGAATTTAGGAAACCTGAATACATTGAAGAAATGCCGGAACAAGTCCAAGTTACAGAAGTTGTTTCGAGGGATGGAACCAGCAAAAAGAAAGTGGTGAAAAAGCGTGTAATCAAGAAACGTACTGGTGGCAAACAAGAAACTACAGAAATTGTTACTGTAGAAGAAGATGGCAAGGAACCGGAAACCACAGTTACGGTTCAGGAACTTCCGGAAGATGAAGTTCACTTCTTGGAAAGACCTGAATTTAGGAAACCTGAATACATTGAAGAAATGCCGGAACAAGTCCAAGTTACAGAAGTTGTTTCGAGGGATGGAACCAGCAAAAAGAAAGTGGTGAAAAAGCGTGTAATCAAGAAACGTACTGGTGGCAAACAAGAAACTACAGAAATTGTTACTGTAGAAGAAGATGGCAAGGAACCGGAAACCACAGTTACGGTTCAGGAACTTCCGGAAGATGAAGTTCACTTCTTGGAAAGACCTGAATTTAGGAAACCTGAATACATTGAAGAAATGCCGGAACAAGTCCAAGTTACAGAAGTTGTTTCGAGGGATGGAACCAGCAAAAAGAAAGTGGTGAAAAAGCGTGTAATCAAGAAACGTACTGGTGGCAAACAAGAAACTACAGAAATTGTTACTGTAGAAGAAGATGGCAAGGAACCGGAAACCACAGTTACGGTTCAGGAACTTCCGGAAGATGAAGTTCACTTCTTGGAAAGACCTGAATTTAGGAAACCTGAATACATTGAAGAAATGCCGGAACAAGTCCAAGTTACAGAAGTTGTTTCGAGGGATGGAACCAGCAAAAAGAAAGTGGTGAAAAAGCGTGTAATCAAGAAACGTACTGGTGGCAAACAAGAAACTACAGAAATTGTTACTGTAGAAGAAGATGGCAAGGAACCGGAAACCACAGTTACGGTTCAGGAACTTCCGGAAGATGAAGTTCACTTCTTGGAAAGACCTGAATTTAGGAAACCTGAATACATTGAAGAAATGCCGGAACAAGTCCAAGTTACAGAAGTTGTTTCGAGGGATGGAACCAGCAAAAAGAAAGTGGTGAAAAAGCGTGTAATCAAGAAACGTACTGGTGGCAAACAAGAAACTACAGAAATTGTTACTGTAGAAGAAGATGGCAAGGAACCGGAAACCACAGTTACGGTTCAGGAACTTCCGGAAGATGAAGTTCACTTCTTGGAAAGACCTGAATTTAGGAAACCTGAATACATTGAAGAAATGCCGGAACAAGTCCAAGTTACAGAAGTTGTTTCGAGGGATGGAACCAGCAAAAAGAAAGTGGTGAAAAAGCGTGTAATCAAGAAACGTACTGGTGGCAAACAAGAAACTACAGAAATTGTTACTGTAGAAGAAGATGGCAAGGAACCGGAAACCACAGTTACGGTTCAGGAACTTCCGGAAGATGAAGTTCACTTCTTGGAAAGACCTGAATTTAGGAAACCTGAATACATTGAAGAAATGCCGGAACAAGTCCAAGTTACAGAAGTTGTTTCGAGGGATGGAACCAGCAAAAAGAAAGTGGTGAAAAAGCGTGTAATCAAGAAACGTACTGGTGGCAAACAAGAAACTACAGAAATTGTTACTGTAGAAGAAGATGGCAAGGAACCGGAAACCACAGTTACGGTTCAGGAACTTCCGGAAGATGAAGTTCACTTCTTGGAAAGACCTGAATTTAGGAAACCTGAATACATTGAAGAAATGCCGGAACAAGTCCAAGTTACAGAAGTTGTTTCGAGGGATGGAACCAGCAAAAAGAAAGTGGTGAAAAAGCGTGTAATCAAGAAACGTACTGGTGGCAAACAAGAAACTACAGAAATTGTTACTGTAGAAGAAGATGGCAAGGAACCGGAAACCACAGTTACGGTTCAGGAACTTCCGGAAGATGAAGTTCACTTCTTGGAAAGACCTGAATTTAGGAAACCTGAATACATTGAAGAAATGCCGGAACAAGTCCAAGTTACAGAAGTTGTTTCGAGGGATGGAACCAGCAAAAAGAAAGTGGTGAAAAAGCGTGTAATCAAGAAACGTACTGGTGGCAAACAAGAAACTACAGAAATTGTTACTGTAGAAGAAGATGGCAAGGAACCGGAAACCACAGTTACGGTTCAGGAACTTCCGGAAGATGAAGTTCACTTCTTGGAAAGACCTGAATTTAGGAAACCTGAATACATTGAAGAAATGCCGGAACAAGTCCAAGTTACAGAAGTTGTTTCGAGGGATGGAACCAGCAAAAAGAAAGTGGTGAAAAAGCGTGTAATCAAGAAACGTACTGGTGGCAAACAAGAAACTACAGAAATTGTTACTGTAGAAGAAGATGGCAAGGAACCGGAAACCACAGTTACGGTTCAGGAACTTCCGGAAGATGAAGTTCACTTCTTGGAAAGACCTGAATTTAGGAAACCTGAATACATTGAAGAAATGCCGGAACAAGTCCAAGTTACAGAAGTTGTTTCGAGGGATGGAACCAGCAAAAAGAAAGTGGTGAAAAAGCGTGTAATCAAGAAACGTACTGGTGGCAAACAAGAAACTACAGAAATTGTTACTGTAGAAGAAGATGGCAAGGAACCGGAAACCACAGTTACGGTTCAGGAACTTCCGGAAGATGAAGTTCACTTCTTGGAAAGACCTGAATTTAGGAAACCTGAATACATTGAAGAAATGCCGGAACAAGTCCAAGTTACAGAAGTTGTTTCGAGGGATGGAACCAGCAAAAAGAAAGTGGTGAAAAAGCGTGTAATCAAGAAACGTACTGGTGGCAAACAAGAAACTACAGAAATTGTTACTGTAGAAGAAGATGGCAAGGAACCGGAAACCACAGTTACGGTTCAGGAACTTCCGGAAGATGAAGTTCACTTCTTGGAAAGACCTGAATTTAGGAAACCTGAATACATTGAAGAAATGCCGGAACAAGTCCAAGTTACAGAAGTTGTTTCGAGGGATGGAACCAGCAAAAAGAAAGTGGTGAAAAAGCGTGTAATCAAGAAACGTACTGGTGGCAAACAAGAAACTACAGAAATTGTTACTGTAGAAGAAGATGGCAAGGAACCGGAAACCACAGTTACGGTTCAGGAACTTCCGGAAGATGAAGTTCACTTCTTGGAAAGACCTGAATTTAGGAAACCTGAATACATTGAAGAAATGCCGGAACAAGTCCAAGTTACAGAAGTTGTTTCGAGGGATGGAACCAGCAAAAAGAAAGTGGTGAAAAAGCGTGTAATCAAGAAACGTACTGGTGGCAAACAAGAAACTACAGAAATTGTTACTGTAGAAGAAGATGGCAAGGAACCGGAAACCACAGTTACGGTTCAGGAACTTCCGGAAGATGAAGTTCACTTCTTGGAAAGACCTGAATTTAGGAAACCTGAATACATTGAAGAAATGCCGGAACAAGTCCAAGTTACAGAAGTTGTTTCGAGGGATGGAACCAGCAAAAAGAAAGTGGTGAAAAAGCGTGTAATCAAGAAACGTACTGGTGGCAAACAAGAAACTACAGAAATTGTTACTGTAGAAGAAGATGGCAAGGAACCGGAAACCACAGTTACGGTTCAGGAACTTCCGGAAGATGAAGTTCACTTCTTGGAAAGACCTGAATTTAGGAAACCTGAATACATTGAAGAAATGCCGGAACAAGTCCAAGTTACAGAAGTTGTTTCGAGGGATGGAACCAGCAAAAAGAAAGTGGTGAAAAAGCGTGTAATCAAGAAACGTACTGGTGGCAAACAAGAAACTACAGAAATTGTTACTGTAGAAGAAGATGGCAAGGAACCGGAAACCACAGTTACGGTTCAGGAACTTCCGGAAGATGAAGTTCACTTCTTGGAAAGACCTGAATTTAGGAAACCTGAATACATTGAAGAAATGCCGGAACAAGTCCAAGTTACAGAAGTTGTTTCGAGGGATGGAACCAGCAAAAAGAAAGTGGTGAAAAAGCGTGTAATCAAGAAACGTACTGGTGGCAAACAAGAAACTACAGAAATTGTTACTGTAGAAGAAGATGGCAAGGAACCGGAAACCACAGTTACGGTTCAGGAACTTCCGGAAGATGAAGTTCACTTCTTGGAAAGACCTGAATTTAGGAAACCTGAATACATTGAAGAAATGCCGGAACAAGTCCAAGTTACAGAAGTTGTTTCGAGGGATGGAACCAGCAAAAAGAAAGTGGTGAAAAAGCGTGTAATCAAGAAACGTACTGGTGGCAAACAAGAAACTACAGAAATTGTTACTGTAGAAGAAGATGGCAAGGAACCGGAAACCACAGTTACGGTTCAGGAACTTCCGGAAGATGAAGTTCACTTCTTGGAAAGACCTGAATTTAGGAAACCTGAATACATTGAAGAAATGCCGGAACAAGTCCAAGTTACAGAAGTTGTTTCGAGGGATGGAACCAGCAAAAAGAAAGTGGTGAAAAAGCGTGTAATCAAGAAACGTACTGGTGGCAAACAAGAAACTACAGAAATTGTTACTGTAGAAGAAGATGGCAAGGAACCGGAAACCACAGTTACGGTTCAGGAACTTCCGGAAGATGAAGTTCACTTCTTGGAAAGACCTGAATTTAGGAAACCTGAATACATTGAAGAAATGCCGGAACAAGTCCAAGTTACAGAAGTTGTTTCGAGGGATGGAACCAGCAAAAAGAAAGTGGTGAAAAAGCGTGTAATCAAGAAACGTACTGGTGGCAAACAAGAAACTACAGAAATTGTTACTGTAGAAGAAGATGGCAAGGAACCGGAAACCACAGTTACGGTTCAGGAACTTCCGGAAGATGAAGTTCACTTCTTGGAAAGACCTGAATTTAGGAAACCTGAATACATTGAAGAAATGCCGGAACAAGTCCAAGTTACAGAAGTTGTTTCGAGGGATGGAACCAGCAAAAAGAAAGTGGTGAAAAAGCGTGTAATCAAGAAACGTACTGGTGGCAAACAAGAAACTACAGAAATTGTTACTGTAGAAGAAGATGGCAAGGAACCGGAAACCACAGTTACGGTTCAGGAACTTCCGGAAGATGAAGTTCACTTCTTGGAAAGACCTGAATTTAGGAAACCTGAATACATTGAAGAAATGCCGGAACAAGTCCAAGTTACAGAAGTTGTTTCGAGGGATGGAACCAGCAAAAAGAAAGTGGTGAAAAAGCGTGTAATCAAGAAACGTACTGGTGGCAAACAAGAAACTACAGAAATTGTTACTGTAGAAGAAGATGGCAAGGAACCGGAAACCACAGTTACGGTTCAGGAACTTCCGGAAGATGAAGTTCACTTCTTGGAAAGACCTGAATTTAGGAAACCTGAATACATTGAAGAAATGCCGGAACAAGTCCAAGTTACAGAAGTTGTTTCGAGGGATGGAACCAGCAAAAAGAAAGTGGTGAAAAAGCGTGTAATCAAGAAACGTACTGGTGGCAAACAAGAAACTACAGAAATTGTTACTGTAGAAGAAGATGGCAAGGAACCGGAAACCACAGTTACGGTTCAGGAACTTCCGGAAGATGAAGTTCACTTCTTGGAAAGACCTGAATTTAGGAAACCTGAATACATTGAAGAAATGCCGGAACAAGTCCAAGTTACAGAAGTTGTTTCGAGGGATGGAACCAGCAAAAAGAAAGTGGTGAAAAAGCGTGTAATCAAGAAACGTACTGGTGGCAAACAAGAAACTACAGAAATTGTTACTGTAGAAGAAGATGGCAAGGAACCGGAAACCACAGTTACGGTTCAGGAACTTCCGGAAGATGAAGTTCACTTCTTGGAAAGACCTGAATTTAGGAAACCTGAATACATTGAAGAAATGCCGGAACAAGTCCAAGTTACAGAAGTTGTTTCGAGGGATGGAACCAGCAAAAAGAAAGTGGTGAAAAAGCGTGTAATCAAGAAACGTACTGGTGGCAAACAAGAAACTACAGAAATTGTTACTGTAGAAGAAGATGGCAAGGAACCGGAAACCACAGTTACGGTTCAGGAACTTCCGGAAGATGAAGTTCACTTCTTGGAAAGACCTGAATTTAGGAAACCTGAATACATTGAAGAAATGCCGGAACAAGTCCAAGTTACAGAAGTTGTTTCGAGGGATGGAACCAGCAAAAAGAAAGTGGTGAAAAAGCGTGTAATCAAGAAACGTACTGGTGGCAAACAAGAAACTACAGAAATTGTTACTGTAGAAGAAGATGGCAAGGAACCGGAAACCACAGTTACGGTTCAGGAACTTCCGGAAGATGAAGTTCACTTCTTGGAAAGACCTGAATTTAGGAAACCTGAATACATTGAAGAAATGCCGGAACAAGTCCAAGTTACAGAAGTTGTTTCGAGGGATGGAACCAGCAAAAAGAAAGTGGTGAAAAAGCGTGTAATCAAGAAACGTACTGGTGGCAAACAAGAAACTACAGAAATTGTTACTGTAGAAGAAGATGGCAAGGAACCGGAAACCACAGTTACGGTTCAGGAACTTCCGGAAGATGAAGTTCACTTCTTGGAAAGACCTGAATTTAGGAAACCTGAATACATTGAAGAAATGCCGGAACAAGTCCAAGTTACAGAAGTTGTTTCGAGGGATGGAACCAGCAAAAAGAAAGTGGTGAAAAAGCGTGTAATCAAGAAACGTACTGGTGGCAAACAAGAAACTACAGAAATTGTTACTGTAGAAGAAGATGGCAAGGAACCGGAAACCACAGTTACGGTTCAGGAACTTCCGGAAGATGAAGTTCACTTCTTGGAAAGACCTGAATTTAGGAAACCTGAATACATTGAAGAAATGCCGGAACAAGTCCAAGTTACAGAAGTTGTTTCGAGGGATGGAACCAGCAAAAAGAAAGTGGTGAAAAAGCGTGTAATCAAGAAACGTACTGGTGGCAAACAAGAAACTACAGAAATTGTTACTGTAGAAGAAGATGGCAAGGAACCGGAAACCACAGTTACGGTTCAGGAACTTCCGGAAGATGAAGTTCACTTCTTGGAAAGACCTGAATTTAGGAAACCTGAATACATTGAAGAAATGCCGGAACAAGTCCAAGTTACAGAAGTTGTTTCGAGGGATGGAACCAGCAAAAAGAAAGTGGTGAAAAAGCGTGTAATCAAGAAACGTACTGGTGGCAAACAAGAAACTACAGAAATTGTTACTGTAGAAGAAGATGGCAAGGAACCGGAAACCACAGTTACGGTTCAGGAACTTCCGGAAGATGAAGTTCACTTCTTGGAAAGACCTGAATTTAGGAAACCTGAATACATTGAAGAAATGCCGGAACAAGTCCAAGTTACAGAAGTTGTTTCGAGGGATGGAACCAGCAAAAAGAAAGTGGTGAAAAAGCGTGTAATCAAGAAACGTACTGGTGGCAAACAAGAAACTACAGAAATTGTTACTGTAGAAGAAGATGGCAAGGAACCGGAAACCACAGTTACGGTTCAGGAACTTCCGGAAGATGAAGTTCACTTCTTGGAAAGACCTGAATTTAGGAAACCTGAATACATTGAAGAAATGCCGGAACAAGTCCAAGTTACAGAAGTTGTTTCGAGGGATGGAACCAGCAAAAAGAAAGTGGTGAAAAAGCGTGTAATCAAGAAACGTACTGGTGGCAAACAAGAAACTACAGAAATTGTTACTGTAGAAGAAGATGGCAAGGAACCGGAAACCACAGTTACGGTTCAGGAACTTCCGGAAGATGAAGTTCACTTCTTGGAAAGACCTGAATTTAGGAAACCTGAATACATTGAAGAAATGCCGGAACAAGTCCAAGTTACAGAAGTTGTTTCGAGGGATGGAACCAGCAAAAAGAAAGTGGTGAAAAAGCGTGTAATCAAGAAACGTACTGGTGGCAAACAAGAAACTACAGAAATTGTTACTGTAGAAGAAGATGGCAAGGAACCGGAAACCACAGTTACGGTTCAGGAACTTCCGGAAGATGAAGTTCACTTCTTGGAAAGACCTGAATTTAGGAAACCTGAATACATTGAAGAAATGCCGGAACAAGTCCAAGTTACAGAAGTTGTTTCGAGGGATGGAACCAGCAAAAAGAAAGTGGTGAAAAAGCGTGTAATCAAGAAACGTACTGGTGGCAAACAAGAAACTACAGAAATTGTTACTGTAGAAGAAGATGGCAAGGAACCGGAAACCACAGTTACGGTTCAGGAACTTCCGGAAGATGAAGTTCACTTCTTGGAAAGACCTGAATTTAGGAAACCTGAATACATTGAAGAAATGCCGGAACAAGTCCAAGTTACAGAAGTTGTTTCGAGGGATGGAACCAGCAAAAAGAAAGTGGTGAAAAAGCGTGTAATCAAGAAACGTACTGGTGGCAAACAAGAAACTACAGAAATTGTTACTGTAGAAGAAGATGGCAAGGAACCGGAAACCACAGTTACGGTTCAGGAACTTCCGGAAGATGAAGTTCACTTCTTGGAAAGACCTGAATTTAGGAAACCTGAATACATTGAAGAAATGCCGGAACAAGTCCAAGTTACAGAAGTTGTTTCGAGGGATGGAACCAGCAAAAAGAAAGTGGTGAAAAAGCGTGTAATCAAGAAACGTACTGGTGGCAAACAAGAAACTACAGAAATTGTTACTGTAGAAGAAGATGGCAAGGAACCGGAAACCACAGTTACGGTTCAGGAACTTCCGGAAGATGAAGTTCACTTCTTGGAAAGACCTGAATTTAGGAAACCTGAATACATTGAAGAAATGCCGGAACAAGTCCAAGTTACAGAAGTTGTTTCGAGGGATGGAACCAGCAAAAAGAAAGTGGTGAAAAAGCGTGTAATCAAGAAACGTACTGGTGGCAAACAAGAAACTACAGAAATTGTTACTGTAGAAGAAGATGGCAAGGAACCGGAAACCACAGTTACGGTTCAGGAACTTCCGGAAGATGAAGTTCACTTCTTGGAAAGACCTGAATTTAGGAAACCTGAATACATTGAAGAAATGCCGGAACAAGTCCAAGTTACAGAAGTTGTTTCGAGGGATGGAACCAGCAAAAAGAAAGTGGTGAAAAAGCGTGTAATCAAGAAACGTACTGGTGGCAAACAAGAAACTACAGAAATTGTTACTGTAGAAGAAGATGGCAAGGAACCGGAAACCACAGTTACGGTTCAGGAACTTCCGGAAGATGAAGTTCACTTCTTGGAAAGACCTGAATTTAGGAAACCTGAATACATTGAAGAAATGCCGGAACAAGTCCAAGTTACAGAAGTTGTTTCGAGGGATGGAACCAGCAAAAAGAAAGTGGTGAAAAAGCGTGTAATCAAGAAACGTACTGGTGGCAAACAAGAAACTACAGAAATTGTTACTGTAGAAGAAGATGGCAAGGAACCGGAAACCACAGTTACGGTTCAGGAACTTCCGGAAGATGAAGTTCACTTCTTGGAAAGACCTGAATTTAGGAAACCTGAATACATTGAAGAAATGCCGGAACAAGTCCAAGTTACAGAAGTTGTTTCGAGGGATGGAACCAGCAAAAAGAAAGTGGTGAAAAAGCGTGTAATCAAGAAACGTACTGGTGGCAAACAAGAAACTACAGAAATTGTTACTGTAGAAGAAGATGGCAAGGAACCGGAAACCACAGTTACGGTTCAGGAACTTCCGGAAGATGAAGTTCACTTCTTGGAAAGACCTGAATTTAGGAAACCTGAATACATTGAAGAAATGCCGGAACAAGTCCAAGTTACAGAAGTTGTTTCGAGGGATGGAACCAGCAAAAAGAAAGTGGTGAAAAAGCGTGTAATCAAGAAACGTACTGGTGGCAAACAAGAAACTACAGAAATTGTTACTGTAGAAGAAGATGGCAAGGAACCGGAAACCACAGTTACGGTTCAGGAACTTCCGGAAGATGAAGTTCACTTCTTGGAAAGACCTGAATTTAGGAAACCTGAATACATTGAAGAAATGCCGGAACAAGTCCAAGTTACAGAAGTTGTTTCGAGGGATGGAACCAGCAAAAAGAAAGTGGTGAAAAAGCGTGTAATCAAGAAACGTACTGGTGGCAAACAAGAAACTACAGAAATTGTTACTGTAGAAGAAGATGGCAAGGAACCGGAAACCACAGTTACGGTTCAGGAACTTCCGGAAGATGAAGTTCACTTCTTGGAAAGACCTGAATTTAGGAAACCTGAATACATTGAAGAAATGCCGGAACAAGTCCAAGTTACAGAAGTTGTTTCGAGGGATGGAACCAGCAAAAAGAAAGTGGTGAAAAAGCGTGTAATCAAGAAACGTACTGGTGGCAAACAAGAAACTACAGAAATTGTTACTGTAGAAGAAGATGGCAAGGAACCGGAAACCACAGTTACGGTTCAGGAACTTCCGGAAGATGAAGTTCACTTCTTGGAAAGACCTGAATTTAGGAAACCTGAATACATTGAAGAAATGCCGGAACAAGTCCAAGTTACAGAAGTTGTTTCGAGGGATGGAACCAGCAAAAAGAAAGTGGTGAAAAAGCGTGTAATCAAGAAACGTACTGGTGGCAAACAAGAAACTACAGAAATTGTTACTGTAGAAGAAGATGGCAAGGAACCGGAAACCACAGTTACGGTTCAGGAACTTCCGGAAGATGAAGTTCACTTCTTGGAAAGACCTGAATTTAGGAAACCTGAATACATTGAAGAAATGCCGGAACAAGTCCAAGTTACAGAAGTTGTTTCGAGGGATGGAACCAGCAAAAAGAAAGTGGTGAAAAAGCGTGTAATCAAGAAACGTACTGGTGGCAAACAAGAAACTACAGAAATTGTTACTGTAGAAGAAGATGGCAAGGAACCGGAAACCACAGTTACGGTTCAGGAACTTCCGGAAGATGAAGTTCACTTCTTGGAAAGACCTGAATTTAGGAAACCTGAATACATTGAAGAAATGCCGGAACAAGTCCAAGTTACAGAAGTTGTTTCGAGGGATGGAACCAGCAAAAAGAAAGTGGTGAAAAAGCGTGTAATCAAGAAACGTACTGGTGGCAAACAAGAAACTACAGAAATTGTTACTGTAGAAGAAGATGGCAAGGAACCGGAAACCACAGTTACGGTTCAGGAACTTCCGGAAGATGAAGTTCACTTCTTGGAAAGACCTGAATTTAGGAAACCTGAATACATTGAAGAAATGCCGGAACAAGTCCAAGTTACAGAAGTTGTTTCGAGGGATGGAACCAGCAAAAAGAAAGTGGTGAAAAAGCGTGTAATCAAGAAACGTACTGGTGGCAAACAAGAAACTACAGAAATTGTTACTGTAGAAGAAGATGGCAAGGAACCGGAAACCACAGTTACGGTTCAGGAACTTCCGGAAGATGAAGTTCACTTCTTGGAAAGACCTGAATTTAGGAAACCTGAATACATTGAAGAAATGCCGGAACAAGTCCAAGTTACAGAAGTTGTTTCGAGGGATGGAACCAGCAAAAAGAAAGTGGTGAAAAAGCGTGTAATCAAGAAACGTACTGGTGGCAAACAAGAAACTACAGAAATTGTTACTGTAGAAGAAGATGGCAAGGAACCGGAAACCACAGTTACGGTTCAGGAACTTCCGGAAGATGAAGTTCACTTCTTGGAAAGACCTGAATTTAGGAAACCTGAATACATTGAAGAAATGCCGGAACAAGTCCAAGTTACAGAAGTTGTTTCGAGGGATGGAACCAGCAAAAAGAAAGTGGTGAAAAAGCGTGTAATCAAGAAACGTACTGGTGGCAAACAAGAAACTACAGAAATTGTTACTGTAGAAGAAGATGGCAAGGAACCGGAAACCACAGTTACGGTTCAGGAACTTCCGGAAGATGAAGTTCACTTCTTGGAAAGACCTGAATTTAGGAAACCTGAATACATTGAAGAAATGCCGGAACAAGTCCAAGTTACAGAAGTTGTTTCGAGGGATGGAACCAGCAAAAAGAAAGTGGTGAAAAAGCGTGTAATCAAGAAACGTACTGGTGGCAAACAAGAAACTACAGAAATTGTTACTGTAGAAGAAGATGGCAAGGAACCGGAAACCACAGTTACGGTTCAGGAACTTCCGGAAGATGAAGTTCACTTCTTGGAAAGACCTGAATTTAGGAAACCTGAATACATTGAAGAAATGCCGGAACAAGTCCAAGTTACAGAAGTTGTTTCGAGGGATGGAACCAGCAAAAAGAAAGTGGTGAAAAAGCGTGTAATCAAGAAACGTACTGGTGGCAAACAAGAAACTACAGAAATTGTTACTGTAGAAGAAGATGGCAAGGAACCGGAAACCACAGTTACGGTTCAGGAACTTCCGGAAGATGAAGTTCACTTCTTGGAAAGACCTGAATTTAGGAAACCTGAATACATTGAAGAAATGCCGGAACAAGTCCAAGTTACAGAAGTTGTTTCGAGGGATGGAACCAGCAAAAAGAAAGTGGTGAAAAAGCGTGTAATCAAGAAACGTACTGGTGGCAAACAAGAAACTACAGAAATTGTTACTGTAGAAGAAGATGGCAAGGAACCGGAAACCACAGTTACGGTTCAGGAACTTCCGGAAGATGAAGTTCACTTCTTGGAAAGACCTGAATTTAGGAAACCTGAATACATTGAAGAAATGCCGGAACAAGTCCAAGTTACAGAAGTTGTTTCGAGGGATGGAACCAGCAAAAAGAAAGTGGTGAAAAAGCGTGTAATCAAGAAACGTACTGGTGGCAAACAAGAAACTACAGAAATTGTTACTGTAGAAGAAGATGGCAAGGAACCGGAAACCACAGTTACGGTTCAGGAACTTCCGGAAGATGAAGTTCACTTCTTGGAAAGACCTGAATTTAGGAAACCTGAATACATTGAAGAAATGCCGGAACAAGTCCAAGTTACAGAAGTTGTTTCGAGGGATGGAACCAGCAAAAAGAAAGTGGTGAAAAAGCGTGTAATCAAGAAACGTACTGGTGGCAAACAAGAAACTACAGAAATTGTTACTGTAGAAGAAGATGGCAAGGAACCGGAAACCACAGTTACGGTTCAGGAACTTCCGGAAGATGAAGTTCACTTCTTGGAAAGACCTGAATTTAGGAAACCTGAATACATTGAAGAAATGCCGGAACAAGTCCAAGTTACAGAAGTTGTTTCGAGGGATGGAACCAGCAAAAAGAAAGTGGTGAAAAAGCGTGTAATCAAGAAACGTACTGGTGGCAAACAAGAAACTACAGAAATTGTTACTGTAGAAGAAGATGGCAAGGAACCGGAAACCACAGTTACGGTTCAGGAACTTCCGGAAGATGAAGTTCACTTCTTGGAAAGACCTGAATTTAGGAAACCTGAATACATTGAAGAAATGCCGGAACAAGTCCAAGTTACAGAAGTTGTTTCGAGGGATGGAACCAGCAAAAAGAAAGTGGTGAAAAAGCGTGTAATCAAGAAACGTACTGGTGGCAAACAAGAAACTACAGAAATTGTTACTGTAGAAGAAGATGGCAAGGAACCGGAAACCACAGTTACGGTTCAGGAACTTCCGGAAGATGAAGTTCACTTCTTGGAAAGACCTGAATTTAGGAAACCTGAATACATTGAAGAAATGCCGGAACAAGTCCAAGTTACAGAAGTTGTTTCGAGGGATGGAACCAGCAAAAAGAAAGTGGTGAAAAAGCGTGTAATCAAGAAACGTACTGGTGGCAAACAAGAAACTACAGAAATTGTTACTGTAGAAGAAGATGGCAAGGAACCGGAAACCACAGTTACGGTTCAGGAACTTCCGGAAGATGAAGTTCACTTCTTGGAAAGACCTGAATTTAGGAAACCTGAATACATTGAAGAAATGCCGGAACAAGTCCAAGTTACAGAAGTTGTTTCGAGGGATGGAACCAGCAAAAAGAAAGTGGTGAAAAAGCGTGTAATCAAGAAACGTACTGGTGGCAAACAAGAAACTACAGAAATTGTTACTGTAGAAGAAGATGGCAAGGAACCGGAAACCACAGTTACGGTTCAGGAACTTCCGGAAGATGAAGTTCACTTCTTGGAAAGACCTGAATTTAGGAAACCTGAATACATTGAAGAAATGCCGGAACAAGTCCAAGTTACAGAAGTTGTTTCGAGGGATGGAACCAGCAAAAAGAAAGTGGTGAAAAAGCGTGTAATCAAGAAACGTACTGGTGGCAAACAAGAAACTACAGAAATTGTTACTGTAGAAGAAGATGGCAAGGAACCGGAAACCACAGTTACGGTTCAGGAACTTCCGGAAGATGAAGTTCACTTCTTGGAAAGACCTGAATTTAGGAAACCTGAATACATTGAAGAAATGCCGGAACAAGTCCAAGTTACAGAAGTTGTTTCGAGGGATGGAACCAGCAAAAAGAAAGTGGTGAAAAAGCGTGTAATCAAGAAACGTACTGGTGGCAAACAAGAAACTACAGAAATTGTTACTGTAGAAGAAGATGGCAAGGAACCGGAAACCACAGTTACGGTTCAGGAACTTCCGGAAGATGAAGTTCACTTCTTGGAAAGACCTGAATTTAGGAAACCTGAATACATTGAAGAAATGCCGGAACAAGTCCAAGTTACAGAAGTTGTTTCGAGGGATGGAACCAGCAAAAAGAAAGTGGTGAAAAAGCGTGTAATCAAGAAACGTACTGGTGGCAAACAAGAAACTACAGAAATTGTTACTGTAGAAGAAGATGGCAAGGAACCGGAAACCACAGTTACGGTTCAGGAACTTCCGGAAGATGAAGTTCACTTCTTGGAAAGACCTGAATTTAGGAAACCTGAATACATTGAAGAAATGCCGGAACAAGTCCAAGTTACAGAAGTTGTTTCGAGGGATGGAACCAGCAAAAAGAAAGTGGTGAAAAAGCGTGTAATCAAGAAACGTACTGGTGGCAAACAAGAAACTACAGAAATTGTTACTGTAGAAGAAGATGGCAAGGAACCGGAAACCACAGTTACGGTTCAGGAACTTCCGGAAGATGAAGTTCACTTCTTGGAAAGACCTGAATTTAGGAAACCTGAATACATTGAAGAAATGCCGGAACAAGTCCAAGTTACAGAAGTTGTTTCGAGGGATGGAACCAGCAAAAAGAAAGTGGTGAAAAAGCGTGTAATCAAGAAACGTACTGGTGGCAAACAAGAAACTACAGAAATTGTTACTGTAGAAGAAGATGGCAAGGAACCGGAAACCACAGTTACGGTTCAGGAACTTCCGGAAGATGAAGTTCACTTCTTGGAAAGACCTGAATTTAGGAAACCTGAATACATTGAAGAAATGCCGGAACAAGTCCAAGTTACAGAAGTTGTTTCGAGGGATGGAACCAGCAAAAAGAAAGTGGTGAAAAAGCGTGTAATCAAGAAACGTACTGGTGGCAAACAAGAAACTACAGAAATTGTTACTGTAGAAGAAGATGGCAAGGAACCGGAAACCACAGTTACGGTTCAGGAACTTCCGGAAGATGAAGTTCACTTCTTGGAAAGACCTGAATTTAGGAAACCTGAATACATTGAAGAAATGCCGGAACAAGTCCAAGTTACAGAAGTTGTTTCGAGGGATGGAACCAGCAAAAAGAAAGTGGTGAAAAAGCGTGTAATCAAGAAACGTACTGGTGGCAAACAAGAAACTACAGAAATTGTTACTGTAGAAGAAGATGGCAAGGAACCGGAAACCACAGTTACGGTTCAGGAACTTCCGGAAGATGAAGTTCACTTCTTGGAAAGACCTGAATTTAGGAAACCTGAATACATTGAAGAAATGCCGGAACAAGTCCAAGTTACAGAAGTTGTTTCGAGGGATGGAACCAGCAAAAAGAAAGTGGTGAAAAAGCGTGTAATCAAGAAACGTACTGGTGGCAAACAAGAAACTACAGAAATTGTTACTGTAGAAGAAGATGGCAAGGAACCGGAAACCACAGTTACGGTTCAGGAACTTCCGGAAGATGAAGTTCACTTCTTGGAAAGACCTGAATTTAGGAAACCTGAATACATTGAAGAAATGCCGGAACAAGTCCAAGTTACAGAAGTTGTTTCGAGGGATGGAACCAGCAAAAAGAAAGTGGTGAAAAAGCGTGTAATCAAGAAACGTACTGGTGGCAAACAAGAAACTACAGAAATTGTTACTGTAGAAGAAGATGGCAAGGAACCGGAAACCACAGTTACGGTTCAGGAACTTCCGGAAGATGAAGTTCACTTCTTGGAAAGACCTGAATTTAGGAAACCTGAATACATTGAAGAAATGCCGGAACAAGTCCAAGTTACAGAAGTTGTTTCGAGGGATGGAACCAGCAAAAAGAAAGTGGTGAAAAAGCGTGTAATCAAGAAACGTACTGGTGGCAAACAAGAAACTACAGAAATTGTTACTGTAGAAGAAGATGGCAAGGAACCGGAAACCACAGTTACGGTTCAGGAACTTCCGGAAGATGAAGTTCACTTCTTGGAAAGACCTGAATTTAGGAAACCTGAATACATTGAAGAAATGCCGGAACAAGTCCAAGTTACAGAAGTTGTTTCGAGGGATGGAACCAGCAAAAAGAAAGTGGTGAAAAAGCGTGTAATCAAGAAACGTACTGGTGGCAAACAAGAAACTACAGAAATTGTTACTGTAGAAGAAGATGGCAAGGAACCGGAAACCACAGTTACGGTTCAGGAACTTCCGGAAGATGAAGTTCACTTCTTGGAAAGACCTGAATTTAGGAAACCTGAATACATTGAAGAAATGCCGGAACAAGTCCAAGTTACAGAAGTTGTTTCGAGGGATGGAACCAGCAAAAAGAAAGTGGTGAAAAAGCGTGTAATCAAGAAACGTACTGGTGGCAAACAAGAAACTACAGAAATTGTTACTGTAGAAGAAGATGGCAAGGAACCGGAAACCACAGTTACGGTTCAGGAACTTCCGGAAGATGAAGTTCACTTCTTGGAAAGACCTGAATTTAGGAAACCTGAATACATTGAAGAAATGCCGGAACAAGTCCAAGTTACAGAAGTTGTTTCGAGGGATGGAACCAGCAAAAAGAAAGTGGTGAAAAAGCGTGTAATCAAGAAACGTACTGGTGGCAAACAAGAAACTACAGAAATTGTTACTGTAGAAGAAGATGGCAAGGAACCGGAAACCACAGTTACGGTTCAGGAACTTCCGGAAGATGAAGTTCACTTCTTGGAAAGACCTGAATTTAGGAAACCTGAATACATTGAAGAAATGCCGGAACAAGTCCAAGTTACAGAAGTTGTTTCGAGGGATGGAACCAGCAAAAAGAAAGTGGTGAAAAAGCGTGTAATCAAGAAACGTACTGGTGGCAAACAAGAAACTACAGAAATTGTTACTGTAGAAGAAGATGGCAAGGAACCGGAAACCACAGTTACGGTTCAGGAACTTCCGGAAGATGAAGTTCACTTCTTGGAAAGACCTGAATTTAGGAAACCTGAATACATTGAAGAAATGCCGGAACAAGTCCAAGTTACAGAAGTTGTTTCGAGGGATGGAACCAGCAAAAAGAAAGTGGTGAAAAAGCGTGTAATCAAGAAACGTACTGGTGGCAAACAAGAAACTACAGAAATTGTTACTGTAGAAGAAGATGGCAAGGAACCGGAAACCACAGTTACGGTTCAGGAACTTCCGGAAGATGAAGTTCACTTCTTGGAAAGACCTGAATTTAGGAAACCTGAATACATTGAAGAAATGCCGGAACAAGTCCAAGTTACAGAAGTTGTTTCGAGGGATGGAACCAGCAAAAAGAAAGTGGTGAAAAAGCGTGTAATCAAGAAACGTACTGGTGGCAAACAAGAAACTACAGAAATTGTTACTGTAGAAGAAGATGGCAAGGAACCGGAAACCACAGTTACGGTTCAGGAACTTCCGGAAGATGAAGTTCACTTCTTGGAAAGACCTGAATTTAGGAAACCTGAATACATTGAAGAAATGCCGGAACAAGTCCAAGTTACAGAAGTTGTTTCGAGGGATGGAACCAGCAAAAAGAAAGTGGTGAAAAAGCGTGTAATCAAGAAACGTACTGGTGGCAAACAAGAAACTACAGAAATTGTTACTGTAGAAGAAGATGGCAAGGAACCGGAAACCACAGTTACGGTTCAGGAACTTCCGGAAGATGAAGTTCACTTCTTGGAAAGACCTGAATTTAGGAAACCTGAATACATTGAAGAAATGCCGGAACAAGTCCAAGTTACAGAAGTTGTTTCGAGGGATGGAACCAGCAAAAAGAAAGTGGTGAAAAAGCGTGTAATCAAGAAACGTACTGGTGGCAAACAAGAAACTACAGAAATTGTTACTGTAGAAGAAGATGGCAAGGAACCGGAAACCACAGTTACGGTTCAGGAACTTCCGGAAGATGAAGTTCACTTCTTGGAAAGACCTGAATTTAGGAAACCTGAATACATTGAAGAAATGCCGGAACAAGTCCAAGTTACAGAAGTTGTTTCGAGGGATGGAACCAGCAAAAAGAAAGTGGTGAAAAAGCGTGTAATCAAGAAACGTACTGGTGGCAAACAAGAAACTACAGAAATTGTTACTGTAGAAGAAGATGGCAAGGAACCGGAAACCACAGTTACGGTTCAGGAACTTCCGGAAGATGAAGTTCACTTCTTGGAAAGACCTGAATTTAGGAAACCTGAATACATTGAAGAAATGCCGGAACAAGTCCAAGTTACAGAAGTTGTTTCGAGGGATGGAACCAGCAAAAAGAAAGTGGTGAAAAAGCGTGTAATCAAGAAACGTACTGGTGGCAAACAAGAAACTACAGAAATTGTTACTGTAGAAGAAGATGGCAAGGAACCGGAAACCACAGTTACGGTTCAGGAACTTCCGGAAGATGAAGTTCACTTCTTGGAAAGACCTGAATTTAGGAAACCTGAATACATTGAAGAAATGCCGGAACAAGTCCAAGTTACAGAAGTTGTTTCGAGGGATGGAACCAGCAAAAAGAAAGTGGTGAAAAAGCGTGTAATCAAGAAACGTACTGGTGGCAAACAAGAAACTACAGAAATTGTTACTGTAGAAGAAGATGGCAAGGAACCGGAAACCACAGTTACGGTTCAGGAACTTCCGGAAGATGAAGTTCACTTCTTGGAAAGACCTGAATTTAGGAAACCTGAATACATTGAAGAAATGCCGGAACAAGTCCAAGTTACAGAAGTTGTTTCGAGGGATGGAACCAGCAAAAAGAAAGTGGTGAAAAAGCGTGTAATCAAGAAACGTACTGGTGGCAAACAAGAAACTACAGAAATTGTTACTGTAGAAGAAGATGGCAAGGAACCGGAAACCACAGTTACGGTTCAGGAACTTCCGGAAGATGAAGTTCACTTCTTGGAAAGACCTGAATTTAGGAAACCTGAATACATTGAAGAAATGCCGGAACAAGTCCAAGTTACAGAAGTTGTTTCGAGGGATGGAACCAGCAAAAAGAAAGTGGTGAAAAAGCGTGTAATCAAGAAACGTACTGGTGGCAAACAAGAAACTACAGAAATTGTTACTGTAGAAGAAGATGGCAAGGAACCGGAAACCACAGTTACGGTTCAGGAACTTCCGGAAGATGAAGTTCACTTCTTGGAAAGACCTGAATTTAGGAAACCTGAATACATTGAAGAAATGCCGGAACAAGTCCAAGTTACAGAAGTTGTTTCGAGGGATGGAACCAGCAAAAAGAAAGTGGTGAAAAAGCGTGTAATCAAGAAACGTACTGGTGGCAAACAAGAAACTACAGAAATTGTTACTGTAGAAGAAGATGGCAAGGAACCGGAAACCACAGTTACGGTTCAGGAACTTCCGGAAGATGAAGTTCACTTCTTGGAAAGACCTGAATTTAGGAAACCTGAATACATTGAAGAAATGCCGGAACAAGTCCAAGTTACAGAAGTTGTTTCGAGGGATGGAACCAGCAAAAAGAAAGTGGTGAAAAAGCGTGTAATCAAGAAACGTACTGGTGGCAAACAAGAAACTACAGAAATTGTTACTGTAGAAGAAGATGGCAAGGAACCGGAAACCACAGTTACGGTTCAGGAACTTCCGGAAGATGAAGTTCACTTCTTGGAAAGACCTGAATTTAGGAAACCTGAATACATTGAAGAAATGCCGGAACAAGTCCAAGTTACAGAAGTTGTTTCGAGGGATGGAACCAGCAAAAAGAAAGTGGTGAAAAAGCGTGTAATCAAGAAACGTACTGGTGGCAAACAAGAAACTACAGAAATTGTTACTGTAGAAGAAGATGGCAAGGAACCGGAAACCACAGTTACGGTTCAGGAACTTCCGGAAGATGAAGTTCACTTCTTGGAAAGACCTGAATTTAGGAAACCTGAATACATTGAAGAAATGCCGGAACAAGTCCAAGTTACAGAAGTTGTTTCGAGGGATGGAACCAGCAAAAAGAAAGTGGTGAAAAAGCGTGTAATCAAGAAACGTACTGGTGGCAAACAAGAAACTACAGAAATTGTTACTGTAGAAGAAGATGGCAAGGAACCGGAAACCACAGTTACGGTTCAGGAACTTCCGGAAGATGAAGTTCACTTCTTGGAAAGACCTGAATTTAGGAAACCTGAATACATTGAAGAAATGCCGGAACAAGTCCAAGTTACAGAAGTTGTTTCGAGGGATGGAACCAGCAAAAAGAAAGTGGTGAAAAAGCGTGTAATCAAGAAACGTACTGGTGGCAAACAAGAAACTACAGAAATTGTTACTGTAGAAGAAGATGGCAAGGAACCGGAAACCACAGTTACGGTTCAGGAACTTCCGGAAGATGAAGTTCACTTCTTGGAAAGACCTGAATTTAGGAAACCTGAATACATTGAAGAAATGCCGGAACAAGTCCAAGTTACAGAAGTTGTTTCGAGGGATGGAACCAGCAAAAAGAAAGTGGTGAAAAAGCGTGTAATCAAGAAACGTACTGGTGGCAAACAAGAAACTACAGAAATTGTTACTGTAGAAGAAGATGGCAAGGAACCGGAAACCACAGTTACGGTTCAGGAACTTCCGGAAGATGAAGTTCACTTCTTGGAAAGACCTGAATTTAGGAAACCTGAATACATTGAAGAAATGCCGGAACAAGTCCAAGTTACAGAAGTTGTTTCGAGGGATGGAACCAGCAAAAAGAAAGTGGTGAAAAAGCGTGTAATCAAGAAACGTACTGGTGGCAAACAAGAAACTACAGAAATTGTTACTGTAGAAGAAGATGGCAAGGAACCGGAAACCACAGTTACGGTTCAGGAACTTCCGGAAGATGAAGTTCACTTCTTGGAAAGACCTGAATTTAGGAAACCTGAATACATTGAAGAAATGCCGGAACAAGTCCAAGTTACAGAAGTTGTTTCGAGGGATGGAACCAGCAAAAAGAAAGTGGTGAAAAAGCGTGTAATCAAGAAACGTACTGGTGGCAAACAAGAAACTACAGAAATTGTTACTGTAGAAGAAGATGGCAAGGAACCGGAAACCACAGTTACGGTTCAGGAACTTCCGGAAGATGAAGTTCACTTCTTGGAAAGACCTGAATTTAGGAAACCTGAATACATTGAAGAAATGCCGGAACAAGTCCAAGTTACAGAAGTTGTTTCGAGGGATGGAACCAGCAAAAAGAAAGTGGTGAAAAAGCGTGTAATCAAGAAACGTACTGGTGGCAAACAAGAAACTACAGAAATTGTTACTGTAGAAGAAGATGGCAAGGAACCGGAAACCACAGTTACGGTTCAGGAACTTCCGGAAGATGAAGTTCACTTCTTGGAAAGACCTGAATTTAGGAAACCTGAATACATTGAAGAAATGCCGGAACAAGTCCAAGTTACAGAAGTTGTTTCGAGGGATGGAACCAGCAAAAAGAAAGTGGTGAAAAAGCGTGTAATCAAGAAACGTACTGGTGGCAAACAAGAAACTACAGAAATTGTTACTGTAGAAGAAGATGGCAAGGAACCGGAAACCACAGTTACGGTTCAGGAACTTCCGGAAGATGAAGTTCACTTCTTGGAAAGACCTGAATTTAGGAAACCTGAATACATTGAAGAAATGCCGGAACAAGTCCAAGTTACAGAAGTTGTTTCGAGGGATGGAACCAGCAAAAAGAAAGTGGTGAAAAAGCGTGTAATCAAGAAACGTACTGGTGGCAAACAAGAAACTACAGAAATTGTTACTGTAGAAGAAGATGGCAAGGAACCGGAAACCACAGTTACGGTTCAGGAACTTCCGGAAGATGAAGTTCACTTCTTGGAAAGACCTGAATTTAGGAAACCTGAATACATTGAAGAAATGCCGGAACAAGTCCAAGTTACAGAAGTTGTTTCGAGGGATGGAACCAGCAAAAAGAAAGTGGTGAAAAAGCGTGTAATCAAGAAACGTACTGGTGGCAAACAAGAAACTACAGAAATTGTTACTGTAGAAGAAGATGGCAAGGAACCGGAAACCACAGTTACGGTTCAGGAACTTCCGGAAGATGAAGTTCACTTCTTGGAAAGACCTGAATTTAGGAAACCTGAATACATTGAAGAAATGCCGGAACAAGTCCAAGTTACAGAAGTTGTTTCGAGGGATGGAACCAGCAAAAAGAAAGTGGTGAAAAAGCGTGTAATCAAGAAACGTACTGGTGGCAAACAAGAAACTACAGAAATTGTTACTGTAGAAGAAGATGGCAAGGAACCGGAAACCACAGTTACGGTTCAGGAACTTCCGGAAGATGAAGTTCACTTCTTGGAAAGACCTGAATTTAGGAAACCTGAATACATTGAAGAAATGCCGGAACAAGTCCAAGTTACAGAAGTTGTTTCGAGGGATGGAACCAGCAAAAAGAAAGTGGTGAAAAAGCGTGTAATCAAGAAACGTACTGGTGGCAAACAAGAAACTACAGAAATTGTTACTGTAGAAGAAGATGGCAAGGAACCGGAAACCACAGTTACGGTTCAGGAACTTCCGGAAGATGAAGTTCACTTCTTGGAAAGACCTGAATTTAGGAAACCTGAATACATTGAAGAAATGCCGGAACAAGTCCAAGTTACAGAAGTTGTTTCGAGGGATGGAACCAGCAAAAAGAAAGTGGTGAAAAAGCGTGTAATCAAGAAACGTACTGGTGGCAAACAAGAAACTACAGAAATTGTTACTGTAGAAGAAGATGGCAAGGAACCGGAAACCACAGTTACGGTTCAGGAACTTCCGGAAGATGAAGTTCACTTCTTGGAAAGACCTGAATTTAGGAAACCTGAATACATTGAAGAAATGCCGGAACAAGTCCAAGTTACAGAAGTTGTTTCGAGGGATGGAACCAGCAAAAAGAAAGTGGTGAAAAAGCGTGTAATCAAGAAACGTACTGGTGGCAAACAAGAAACTACAGAAATTGTTACTGTAGAAGAAGATGGCAAGGAACCGGAAACCACAGTTACGGTTCAGGAACTTCCGGAAGATGAAGTTCACTTCTTGGAAAGACCTGAATTTAGGAAACCTGAATACATTGAAGAAATGCCGGAACAAGTCCAAGTTACAGAAGTTGTTTCGAGGGATGGAACCAGCAAAAAGAAAGTGGTGAAAAAGCGTGTAATCAAGAAACGTACTGGTGGCAAACAAGAAACTACAGAAATTGTTACTGTAGAAGAAGATGGCAAGGAACCGGAAACCACAGTTACGGTTCAGGAACTTCCGGAAGATGAAGTTCACTTCTTGGAAAGACCTGAATTTAGGAAACCTGAATACATTGAAGAAATGCCGGAACAAGTCCAAGTTACAGAAGTTGTTTCGAGGGATGGAACCAGCAAAAAGAAAGTGGTGAAAAAGCGTGTAATCAAGAAACGTACTGGTGGCAAACAAGAAACTACAGAAATTGTTACTGTAGAAGAAGATGGCAAGGAACCGGAAACCACAGTTACGGTTCAGGAACTTCCGGAAGATGAAGTTCACTTCTTGGAAAGACCTGAATTTAGGAAACCTGAATACATTGAAGAAATGCCGGAACAAGTCCAAGTTACAGAAGTTGTTTCGAGGGATGGAACCAGCAAAAAGAAAGTGGTGAAAAAGCGTGTAATCAAGAAACGTACTGGTGGCAAACAAGAAACTACAGAAATTGTTACTGTAGAAGAAGATGGCAAGGAACCGGAAACCACAGTTACGGTTCAGGAACTTCCGGAAGATGAAGTTCACTTCTTGGAAAGACCTGAATTTAGGAAACCTGAATACATTGAAGAAATGCCGGAACAAGTCCAAGTTACAGAAGTTGTTTCGAGGGATGGAACCAGCAAAAAGAAAGTGGTGAAAAAGCGTGTAATCAAGAAACGTACTGGTGGCAAACAAGAAACTACAGAAATTGTTACTGTAGAAGAAGATGGCAAGGAACCGGAAACCACAGTTACGGTTCAGGAACTTCCGGAAGATGAAGTTCACTTCTTGGAAAGACCTGAATTTAGGAAACCTGAATACATTGAAGAAATGCCGGAACAAGTCCAAGTTACAGAAGTTGTTTCGAGGGATGGAACCAGCAAAAAGAAAGTGGTGAAAAAGCGTGTAATCAAGAAACGTACTGGTGGCAAACAAGAAACTACAGAAATTGTTACTGTAGAAGAAGATGGCAAGGAACCGGAAACCACAGTTACGGTTCAGGAACTTCCGGAAGATGAAGTTCACTTCTTGGAAAGACCTGAATTTAGGAAACCTGAATACATTGAAGAAATGCCGGAACAAGTCCAAGTTACAGAAGTTGTTTCGAGGGATGGAACCAGCAAAAAGAAAGTGGTGAAAAAGCGTGTAATCAAGAAACGTACTGGTGGCAAACAAGAAACTACAGAAATTGTTACTGTAGAAGAAGATGGCAAGGAACCGGAAACCACAGTTACGGTTCAGGAACTTCCGGAAGATGAAGTTCACTTCTTGGAAAGACCTGAATTTAGGAAACCTGAATACATTGAAGAAATGCCGGAACAAGTCCAAGTTACAGAAGTTGTTTCGAGGGATGGAACCAGCAAAAAGAAAGTGGTGAAAAAGCGTGTAATCAAGAAACGTACTGGTGGCAAACAAGAAACTACAGAAATTGTTACTGTAGAAGAAGATGGCAAGGAACCGGAAACCACAGTTACGGTTCAGGAACTTCCGGAAGATGAAGTTCACTTCTTGGAAAGACCTGAATTTAGGAAACCTGAATACATTGAAGAAATGCCGGAACAAGTCCAAGTTACAGAAGTTGTTTCGAGGGATGGAACCAGCAAAAAGAAAGTGGTGAAAAAGCGTGTAATCAAGAAACGTACTGGTGGCAAACAAGAAACTACAGAAATTGTTACTGTAGAAGAAGATGGCAAGGAACCGGAAACCACAGTTACGGTTCAGGAACTTCCGGAAGATGAAGTTCACTTCTTGGAAAGACCTGAATTTAGGAAACCTGAATACATTGAAGAAATGCCGGAACAAGTCCAAGTTACAGAAGTTGTTTCGAGGGATGGAACCAGCAAAAAGAAAGTGGTGAAAAAGCGTGTAATCAAGAAACGTACTGGTGGCAAACAAGAAACTACAGAAATTGTTACTGTAGAAGAAGATGGCAAGGAACCGGAAACCACAGTTACGGTTCAGGAACTTCCGGAAGATGAAGTTCACTTCTTGGAAAGACCTGAATTTAGGAAACCTGAATACATTGAAGAAATGCCGGAACAAGTCCAAGTTACAGAAGTTGTTTCGAGGGATGGAACCAGCAAAAAGAAAGTGGTGAAAAAGCGTGTAATCAAGAAACGTACTGGTGGCAAACAAGAAACTACAGAAATTGTTACTGTAGAAGAAGATGGCAAGGAACCGGAAACCACAGTTACGGTTCAGGAACTTCCGGAAGATGAAGTTCACTTCTTGGAAAGACCTGAATTTAGGAAACCTGAATACATTGAAGAAATGCCGGAACAAGTCCAAGTTACAGAAGTTGTTTCGAGGGATGGAACCAGCAAAAAGAAAGTGGTGAAAAAGCGTGTAATCAAGAAACGTACTGGTGGCAAACAAGAAACTACAGAAATTGTTACTGTAGAAGAAGATGGCAAGGAACCGGAAACCACAGTTACGGTTCAGGAACTTCCGGAAGATGAAGTTCACTTCTTGGAAAGACCTGAATTTAGGAAACCTGAATACATTGAAGAAATGCCGGAACAAGTCCAAGTTACAGAAGTTGTTTCGAGGGATGGAACCAGCAAAAAGAAAGTGGTGAAAAAGCGTGTAATCAAGAAACGTACTGGTGGCAAACAAGAAACTACAGAAATTGTTACTGTAGAAGAAGATGGCAAGGAACCGGAAACCACAGTTACGGTTCAGGAACTTCCGGAAGATGAAGTTCACTTCTTGGAAAGACCTGAATTTAGGAAACCTGAATACATTGAAGAAATGCCGGAACAAGTCCAAGTTACAGAAGTTGTTTCGAGGGATGGAACCAGCAAAAAGAAAGTGGTGAAAAAGCGTGTAATCAAGAAACGTACTGGTGGCAAACAAGAAACTACAGAAATTGTTACTGTAGAAGAAGATGGCAAGGAACCGGAAACCACAGTTACGGTTCAGGAACTTCCGGAAGATGAAGTTCACTTCTTGGAAAGACCTGAATTTAGGAAACCTGAATACATTGAAGAAATGCCGGAACAAGTCCAAGTTACAGAAGTTGTTTCGAGGGATGGAACCAGCAAAAAGAAAGTGGTGAAAAAGCGTGTAATCAAGAAACGTACTGGTGGCAAACAAGAAACTACAGAAATTGTTACTGTAGAAGAAGATGGCAAGGAACCGGAAACCACAGTTACGGTTCAGGAACTTCCGGAAGATGAAGTTCACTTCTTGGAAAGACCTGAATTTAGGAAACCTGAATACATTGAAGAAATGCCGGAACAAGTCCAAGTTACAGAAGTTGTTTCGAGGGATGGAACCAGCAAAAAGAAAGTGGTGAAAAAGCGTGTAATCAAGAAACGTACTGGTGGCAAACAAGAAACTACAGAAATTGTTACTGTAGAAGAAGATGGCAAGGAACCGGAAACCACAGTTACGGTTCAGGAACTTCCGGAAGATGAAGTTCACTTCTTGGAAAGACCTGAATTTAGGAAACCTGAATACATTGAAGAAATGCCGGAACAAGTCCAAGTTACAGAAGTTGTTTCGAGGGATGGAACCAGCAAAAAGAAAGTGGTGAAAAAGCGTGTAATCAAGAAACGTACTGGTGGCAAACAAGAAACTACAGAAATTGTTACTGTAGAAGAAGATGGCAAGGAACCGGAAACCACAGTTACGGTTCAGGAACTTCCGGAAGATGAAGTTCACTTCTTGGAAAGACCTGAATTTAGGAAACCTGAATACATTGAAGAAATGCCGGAACAAGTCCAAGTTACAGAAGTTGTTTCGAGGGATGGAACCAGCAAAAAGAAAGTGGTGAAAAAGCGTGTAATCAAGAAACGTACTGGTGGCAAACAAGAAACTACAGAAATTGTTACTGTAGAAGAAGATGGCAAGGAACCGGAAACCACAGTTACGGTTCAGGAACTTCCGGAAGATGAAGTTCACTTCTTGGAAAGACCTGAATTTAGGAAACCTGAATACATTGAAGAAATGCCGGAACAAGTCCAAGTTACAGAAGTTGTTTCGAGGGATGGAACCAGCAAAAAGAAAGTGGTGAAAAAGCGTGTAATCAAGAAACGTACTGGTGGCAAACAAGAAACTACAGAAATTGTTACTGTAGAAGAAGATGGCAAGGAACCGGAAACCACAGTTACGGTTCAGGAACTTCCGGAAGATGAAGTTCACTTCTTGGAAAGACCTGAATTTAGGAAACCTGAATACATTGAAGAAATGCCGGAACAAGTCCAAGTTACAGAAGTTGTTTCGAGGGATGGAACCAGCAAAAAGAAAGTGGTGAAAAAGCGTGTAATCAAGAAACGTACTGGTGGCAAACAAGAAACTACAGAAATTGTTACTGTAGAAGAAGATGGCAAGGAACCGGAAACCACAGTTACGGTTCAGGAACTTCCGGAAGATGAAGTTCACTTCTTGGAAAGACCTGAATTTAGGAAACCTGAATACATTGAAGAAATGCCGGAACAAGTCCAAGTTACAGAAGTTGTTTCGAGGGATGGAACCAGCAAAAAGAAAGTGGTGAAAAAGCGTGTAATCAAGAAACGTACTGGTGGCAAACAAGAAACTACAGAAATTGTTACTGTAGAAGAAGATGGCAAGGAACCGGAAACCACAGTTACGGTTCAGGAACTTCCGGAAGATGAAGTTCACTTCTTGGAAAGACCTGAATTTAGGAAACCTGAATACATTGAAGAAATGCCGGAACAAGTCCAAGTTACAGAAGTTGTTTCGAGGGATGGAACCAGCAAAAAGAAAGTGGTGAAAAAGCGTGTAATCAAGAAACGTACTGGTGGCAAACAAGAAACTACAGAAATTGTTACTGTAGAAGAAGATGGCAAGGAACCGGAAACCACAGTTACGGTTCAGGAACTTCCGGAAGATGAAGTTCACTTCTTGGAAAGACCTGAATTTAGGAAACCTGAATACATTGAAGAAATGCCGGAACAAGTCCAAGTTACAGAAGTTGTTTCGAGGGATGGAACCAGCAAAAAGAAAGTGGTGAAAAAGCGTGTAATCAAGAAACGTACTGGTGGCAAACAAGAAACTACAGAAATTGTTACTGTAGAAGAAGATGGCAAGGAACCGGAAACCACAGTTACGGTTCAGGAACTTCCGGAAGATGAAGTTCACTTCTTGGAAAGACCTGAATTTAGGAAACCTGAATACATTGAAGAAATGCCGGAACAAGTCCAAGTTACAGAAGTTGTTTCGAGGGATGGAACCAGCAAAAAGAAAGTGGTGAAAAAGCGTGTAATCAAGAAACGTACTGGTGGCAAACAAGAAACTACAGAAATTGTTACTGTAGAAGAAGATGGCAAGGAACCGGAAACCACAGTTACGGTTCAGGAACTTCCGGAAGATGAAGTTCACTTCTTGGAAAGACCTGAATTTAGGAAACCTGAATACATTGAAGAAATGCCGGAACAAGTCCAAGTTACAGAAGTTGTTTCGAGGGATGGAACCAGCAAAAAGAAAGTGGTGAAAAAGCGTGTAATCAAGAAACGTACTGGTGGCAAACAAGAAACTACAGAAATTGTTACTGTAGAAGAAGATGGCAAGGAACCGGAAACCACAGTTACGGTTCAGGAACTTCCGGAAGATGAAGTTCACTTCTTGGAAAGACCTGAATTTAGGAAACCTGAATACATTGAAGAAATGCCGGAACAAGTCCAAGTTACAGAAGTTGTTTCGAGGGATGGAACCAGCAAAAAGAAAGTGGTGAAAAAGCGTGTAATCAAGAAACGTACTGGTGGCAAACAAGAAACTACAGAAATTGTTACTGTAGAAGAAGATGGCAAGGAACCGGAAACCACAGTTACGGTTCAGGAACTTCCGGAAGATGAAGTTCACTTCTTGGAAAGACCTGAATTTAGGAAACCTGAATACATTGAAGAAATGCCGGAACAAGTCCAAGTTACAGAAGTTGTTTCGAGGGATGGAACCAGCAAAAAGAAAGTGGTGAAAAAGCGTGTAATCAAGAAACGTACTGGTGGCAAACAAGAAACTACAGAAATTGTTACTGTAGAAGAAGATGGCAAGGAACCGGAAACCACAGTTACGGTTCAGGAACTTCCGGAAGATGAAGTTCACTTCTTGGAAAGACCTGAATTTAGGAAACCTGAATACATTGAAGAAATGCCGGAACAAGTCCAAGTTACAGAAGTTGTTTCGAGGGATGGAACCAGCAAAAAGAAAGTGGTGAAAAAGCGTGTAATCAAGAAACGTACTGGTGGCAAACAAGAAACTACAGAAATTGTTACTGTAGAAGAAGATGGCAAGGAACCGGAAACCACAGTTACGGTTCAGGAACTTCCGGAAGATGAAGTTCACTTCTTGGAAAGACCTGAATTTAGGAAACCTGAATACATTGAAGAAATGCCGGAACAAGTCCAAGTTACAGAAGTTGTTTCGAGGGATGGAACCAGCAAAAAGAAAGTGGTGAAAAAGCGTGTAATCAAGAAACGTACTGGTGGCAAACAAGAAACTACAGAAATTGTTACTGTAGAAGAAGATGGCAAGGAACCGGAAACCACAGTTACGGTTCAGGAACTTCCGGAAGATGAAGTTCACTTCTTGGAAAGACCTGAATTTAGGAAACCTGAATACATTGAAGAAATGCCGGAACAAGTCCAAGTTACAGAAGTTGTTTCGAGGGATGGAACCAGCAAAAAGAAAGTGGTGAAAAAGCGTGTAATCAAGAAACGTACTGGTGGCAAACAAGAAACTACAGAAATTGTTACTGTAGAAGAAGATGGCAAGGAACCGGAAACCACAGTTACGGTTCAGGAACTTCCGGAAGATGAAGTTCACTTCTTGGAAAGACCTGAATTTAGGAAACCTGAATACATTGAAGAAATGCCGGAACAAGTCCAAGTTACAGAAGTTGTTTCGAGGGATGGAACCAGCAAAAAGAAAGTGGTGAAAAAGCGTGTAATCAAGAAACGTACTGGTGGCAAACAAGAAACTACAGAAATTGTTACTGTAGAAGAAGATGGCAAGGAACCGGAAACCACAGTTACGGTTCAGGAACTTCCGGAAGATGAAGTTCACTTCTTGGAAAGACCTGAATTTAGGAAACCTGAATACATTGAAGAAATGCCGGAACAAGTCCAAGTTACAGAAGTTGTTTCGAGGGATGGAACCAGCAAAAAGAAAGTGGTGAAAAAGCGTGTAATCAAGAAACGTACTGGTGGCAAACAAGAAACTACAGAAATTGTTACTGTAGAAGAAGATGGCAAGGAACCGGAAACCACAGTTACGGTTCAGGAACTTCCGGAAGATGAAGTTCACTTCTTGGAAAGACCTGAATTTAGGAAACCTGAATACATTGAAGAAATGCCGGAACAAGTCCAAGTTACAGAAGTTGTTTCGAGGGATGGAACCAGCAAAAAGAAAGTGGTGAAAAAGCGTGTAATCAAGAAACGTACTGGTGGCAAACAAGAAACTACAGAAATTGTTACTGTAGAAGAAGATGGCAAGGAACCGGAAACCACAGTTACGGTTCAGGAACTTCCGGAAGATGAAGTTCACTTCTTGGAAAGACCTGAATTTAGGAAACCTGAATACATTGAAGAAATGCCGGAACAAGTCCAAGTTACAGAAGTTGTTTCGAGGGATGGAACCAGCAAAAAGAAAGTGGTGAAAAAGCGTGTAATCAAGAAACGTACTGGTGGCAAACAAGAAACTACAGAAATTGTTACTGTAGAAGAAGATGGCAAGGAACCGGAAACCACAGTTACGGTTCAGGAACTTCCGGAAGATGAAGTTCACTTCTTGGAAAGACCTGAATTTAGGAAACCTGAATACATTGAAGAAATGCCGGAACAAGTCCAAGTTACAGAAGTTGTTTCGAGGGATGGAACCAGCAAAAAGAAAGTGGTGAAAAAGCGTGTAATCAAGAAACGTACTGGTGGCAAACAAGAAACTACAGAAATTGTTACTGTAGAAGAAGATGGCAAGGAACCGGAAACCACAGTTACGGTTCAGGAACTTCCGGAAGATGAAGTTCACTTCTTGGAAAGACCTGAATTTAGGAAACCTGAATACATTGAAGAAATGCCGGAACAAGTCCAAGTTACAGAAGTTGTTTCGAGGGATGGAACCAGCAAAAAGAAAGTGGTGAAAAAGCGTGTAATCAAGAAACGTACTGGTGGCAAACAAGAAACTACAGAAATTGTTACTGTAGAAGAAGATGGCAAGGAACCGGAAACCACAGTTACGGTTCAGGAACTTCCGGAAGATGAAGTTCACTTCTTGGAAAGACCTGAATTTAGGAAACCTGAATACATTGAAGAAATGCCGGAACAAGTCCAAGTTACAGAAGTTGTTTCGAGGGATGGAACCAGCAAAAAGAAAGTGGTGAAAAAGCGTGTAATCAAGAAACGTACTGGTGGCAAACAAGAAACTACAGAAATTGTTACTGTAGAAGAAGATGGCAAGGAACCGGAAACCACAGTTACGGTTCAGGAACTTCCGGAAGATGAAGTTCACTTCTTGGAAAGACCTGAATTTAGGAAACCTGAATACATTGAAGAAATGCCGGAACAAGTCCAAGTTACAGAAGTTGTTTCGAGGGATGGAACCAGCAAAAAGAAAGTGGTGAAAAAGCGTGTAATCAAGAAACGTACTGGTGGCAAACAAGAAACTACAGAAATTGTTACTGTAGAAGAAGATGGCAAGGAACCGGAAACCACAGTTACGGTTCAGGAACTTCCGGAAGATGAAGTTCACTTCTTGGAAAGACCTGAATTTAGGAAACCTGAATACATTGAAGAAATGCCGGAACAAGTCCAAGTTACAGAAGTTGTTTCGAGGGATGGAACCAGCAAAAAGAAAGTGGTGAAAAAGCGTGTAATCAAGAAACGTACTGGTGGCAAACAAGAAACTACAGAAATTGTTACTGTAGAAGAAGATGGCAAGGAACCGGAAACCACAGTTACGGTTCAGGAACTTCCGGAAGATGAAGTTCACTTCTTGGAAAGACCTGAATTTAGGAAACCTGAATACATTGAAGAAATGCCGGAACAAGTCCAAGTTACAGAAGTTGTTTCGAGGGATGGAACCAGCAAAAAGAAAGTGGTGAAAAAGCGTGTAATCAAGAAACGTACTGGTGGCAAACAAGAAACTACAGAAATTGTTACTGTAGAAGAAGATGGCAAGGAACCGGAAACCACAGTTACGGTTCAGGAACTTCCGGAAGATGAAGTTCACTTCTTGGAAAGACCTGAATTTAGGAAACCTGAATACATTGAAGAAATGCCGGAACAAGTCCAAGTTACAGAAGTTGTTTCGAGGGATGGAACCAGCAAAAAGAAAGTGGTGAAAAAGCGTGTAATCAAGAAACGTACTGGTGGCAAACAAGAAACTACAGAAATTGTTACTGTAGAAGAAGATGGCAAGGAACCGGAAACCACAGTTACGGTTCAGGAACTTCCGGAAGATGAAGTTCACTTCTTGGAAAGACCTGAATTTAGGAAACCTGAATACATTGAAGAAATGCCGGAACAAGTCCAAGTTACAGAAGTTGTTTCGAGGGATGGAACCAGCAAAAAGAAAGTGGTGAAAAAGCGTGTAATCAAGAAACGTACTGGTGGCAAACAAGAAACTACAGAAATTGTTACTGTAGAAGAAGATGGCAAGGAACCGGAAACCACAGTTACGGTTCAGGAACTTCCGGAAGATGAAGTTCACTTCTTGGAAAGACCTGAATTTAGGAAACCTGAATACATTGAAGAAATGCCGGAACAAGTCCAAGTTACAGAAGTTGTTTCGAGGGATGGAACCAGCAAAAAGAAAGTGGTGAAAAAGCGTGTAATCAAGAAACGTACTGGTGGCAAACAAGAAACTACAGAAATTGTTACTGTAGAAGAAGATGGCAAGGAACCGGAAACCACAGTTACGGTTCAGGAACTTCCGGAAGATGAAGTTCACTTCTTGGAAAGACCTGAATTTAGGAAACCTGAATACATTGAAGAAATGCCGGAACAAGTCCAAGTTACAGAAGTTGTTTCGAGGGATGGAACCAGCAAAAAGAAAGTGGTGAAAAAGCGTGTAATCAAGAAACGTACTGGTGGCAAACAAGAAACTACAGAAATTGTTACTGTAGAAGAAGATGGCAAGGAACCGGAAACCACAGTTACGGTTCAGGAACTTCCGGAAGATGAAGTTCACTTCTTGGAAAGACCTGAATTTAGGAAACCTGAATACATTGAAGAAATGCCGGAACAAGTCCAAGTTACAGAAGTTGTTTCGAGGGATGGAACCAGCAAAAAGAAAGTGGTGAAAAAGCGTGTAATCAAGAAACGTACTGGTGGCAAACAAGAAACTACAGAAATTGTTACTGTAGAAGAAGATGGCAAGGAACCGGAAACCACAGTTACGGTTCAGGAACTTCCGGAAGATGAAGTTCACTTCTTGGAAAGACCTGAATTTAGGAAACCTGAATACATTGAAGAAATGCCGGAACAAGTCCAAGTTACAGAAGTTGTTTCGAGGGATGGAACCAGCAAAAAGAAAGTGGTGAAAAAGCGTGTAATCAAGAAACGTACTGGTGGCAAACAAGAAACTACAGAAATTGTTACTGTAGAAGAAGATGGCAAGGAACCGGAAACCACAGTTACGGTTCAGGAACTTCCGGAAGATGAAGTTCACTTCTTGGAAAGACCTGAATTTAGGAAACCTGAATACATTGAAGAAATGCCGGAACAAGTCCAAGTTACAGAAGTTGTTTCGAGGGATGGAACCAGCAAAAAGAAAGTGGTGAAAAAGCGTGTAATCAAGAAACGTACTGGTGGCAAACAAGAAACTACAGAAATTGTTACTGTAGAAGAAGATGGCAAGGAACCGGAAACCACAGTTACGGTTCAGGAACTTCCGGAAGATGAAGTTCACTTCTTGGAAAGACCTGAATTTAGGAAACCTGAATACATTGAAGAAATGCCGGAACAAGTCCAAGTTACAGAAGTTGTTTCGAGGGATGGAACCAGCAAAAAGAAAGTGGTGAAAAAGCGTGTAATCAAGAAACGTACTGGTGGCAAACAAGAAACTACAGAAATTGTTACTGTAGAAGAAGATGGCAAGGAACCGGAAACCACAGTTACGGTTCAGGAACTTCCGGAAGATGAAGTTCACTTCTTGGAAAGACCTGAATTTAGGAAACCTGAATACATTGAAGAAATGCCGGAACAAGTCCAAGTTACAGAAGTTGTTTCGAGGGATGGAACCAGCAAAAAGAAAGTGGTGAAAAAGCGTGTAATCAAGAAACGTACTGGTGGCAAACAAGAAACTACAGAAATTGTTACTGTAGAAGAAGATGGCAAGGAACCGGAAACCACAGTTACGGTTCAGGAACTTCCGGAAGATGAAGTTCACTTCTTGGAAAGACCTGAATTTAGGAAACCTGAATACATTGAAGAAATGCCGGAACAAGTCCAAGTTACAGAAGTTGTTTCGAGGGATGGAACCAGCAAAAAGAAAGTGGTGAAAAAGCGTGTAATCAAGAAACGTACTGGTGGCAAACAAGAAACTACAGAAATTGTTACTGTAGAAGAAGATGGCAAGGAACCGGAAACCACAGTTACGGTTCAGGAACTTCCGGAAGATGAAGTTCACTTCTTGGAAAGACCTGAATTTAGGAAACCTGAATACATTGAAGAAATGCCGGAACAAGTCCAAGTTACAGAAGTTGTTTCGAGGGATGGAACCAGCAAAAAGAAAGTGGTGAAAAAGCGTGTAATCAAGAAACGTACTGGTGGCAAACAAGAAACTACAGAAATTGTTACTGTAGAAGAAGATGGCAAGGAACCGGAAACCACAGTTACGGTTCAGGAACTTCCGGAAGATGAAGTTCACTTCTTGGAAAGACCTGAATTTAGGAAACCTGAATACATTGAAGAAATGCCGGAACAAGTCCAAGTTACAGAAGTTGTTTCGAGGGATGGAACCAGCAAAAAGAAAGTGGTGAAAAAGCGTGTAATCAAGAAACGTACTGGTGGCAAACAAGAAACTACAGAAATTGTTACTGTAGAAGAAGATGGCAAGGAACCGGAAACCACAGTTACGGTTCAGGAACTTCCGGAAGATGAAGTTCACTTCTTGGAAAGACCTGAATTTAGGAAACCTGAATACATTGAAGAAATGCCGGAACAAGTCCAAGTTACAGAAGTTGTTTCGAGGGATGGAACCAGCAAAAAGAAAGTGGTGAAAAAGCGTGTAATCAAGAAACGTACTGGTGGCAAACAAGAAACTACAGAAATTGTTACTGTAGAAGAAGATGGCAAGGAACCGGAAACCACAGTTACGGTTCAGGAACTTCCGGAAGATGAAGTTCACTTCTTGGAAAGACCTGAATTTAGGAAACCTGAATACATTGAAGAAATGCCGGAACAAGTCCAAGTTACAGAAGTTGTTTCGAGGGATGGAACCAGCAAAAAGAAAGTGGTGAAAAAGCGTGTAATCAAGAAACGTACTGGTGGCAAACAAGAAACTACAGAAATTGTTACTGTAGAAGAAGATGGCAAGGAACCGGAAACCACAGTTACGGTTCAGGAACTTCCGGAAGATGAAGTTCACTTCTTGGAAAGACCTGAATTTAGGAAACCTGAATACATTGAAGAAATGCCGGAACAAGTCCAAGTTACAGAAGTTGTTTCGAGGGATGGAACCAGCAAAAAGAAAGTGGTGAAAAAGCGTGTAATCAAGAAACGTACTGGTGGCAAACAAGAAACTACAGAAATTGTTACTGTAGAAGAAGATGGCAAGGAACCGGAAACCACAGTTACGGTTCAGGAACTTCCGGAAGATGAAGTTCACTTCTTGGAAAGACCTGAATTTAGGAAACCTGAATACATTGAAGAAATGCCGGAACAAGTCCAAGTTACAGAAGTTGTTTCGAGGGATGGAACCAGCAAAAAGAAAGTGGTGAAAAAGCGTGTAATCAAGAAACGTACTGGTGGCAAACAAGAAACTACAGAAATTGTTACTGTAGAAGAAGATGGCAAGGAACCGGAAACCACAGTTACGGTTCAGGAACTTCCGGAAGATGAAGTTCACTTCTTGGAAAGACCTGAATTTAGGAAACCTGAATACATTGAAGAAATGCCGGAACAAGTCCAAGTTACAGAAGTTGTTTCGAGGGATGGAACCAGCAAAAAGAAAGTGGTGAAAAAGCGTGTAATCAAGAAACGTACTGGTGGCAAACAAGAAACTACAGAAATTGTTACTGTAGAAGAAGATGGCAAGGAACCGGAAACCACAGTTACGGTTCAGGAACTTCCGGAAGATGAAGTTCACTTCTTGGAAAGACCTGAATTTAGGAAACCTGAATACATTGAAGAAATGCCGGAACAAGTCCAAGTTACAGAAGTTGTTTCGAGGGATGGAACCAGCAAAAAGAAAGTGGTGAAAAAGCGTGTAATCAAGAAACGTACTGGTGGCAAACAAGAAACTACAGAAATTGTTACTGTAGAAGAAGATGGCAAGGAACCGGAAACCACAGTTACGGTTCAGGAACTTCCGGAAGATGAAGTTCACTTCTTGGAAAGACCTGAATTTAGGAAACCTGAATACATTGAAGAAATGCCGGAACAAGTCCAAGTTACAGAAGTTGTTTCGAGGGATGGAACCAGCAAAAAGAAAGTGGTGAAAAAGCGTGTAATCAAGAAACGTACTGGTGGCAAACAAGAAACTACAGAAATTGTTACTGTAGAAGAAGATGGCAAGGAACCGGAAACCACAGTTACGGTTCAGGAACTTCCGGAAGATGAAGTTCACTTCTTGGAAAGACCTGAATTTAGGAAACCTGAATACATTGAAGAAATGCCGGAACAAGTCCAAGTTACAGAAGTTGTTTCGAGGGATGGAACCAGCAAAAAGAAAGTGGTGAAAAAGCGTGTAATCAAGAAACGTACTGGTGGCAAACAAGAAACTACAGAAATTGTTACTGTAGAAGAAGATGGCAAGGAACCGGAAACCACAGTTACGGTTCAGGAACTTCCGGAAGATGAAGTTCACTTCTTGGAAAGACCTGAATTTAGGAAACCTGAATACATTGAAGAAATGCCGGAACAAGTCCAAGTTACAGAAGTTGTTTCGAGGGATGGAACCAGCAAAAAGAAAGTGGTGAAAAAGCGTGTAATCAAGAAACGTACTGGTGGCAAACAAGAAACTACAGAAATTGTTACTGTAGAAGAAGATGGCAAGGAACCGGAAACCACAGTTACGGTTCAGGAACTTCCGGAAGATGAAGTTCACTTCTTGGAAAGACCTGAATTTAGGAAACCTGAATACATTGAAGAAATGCCGGAACAAGTCCAAGTTACAGAAGTTGTTTCGAGGGATGGAACCAGCAAAAAGAAAGTGGTGAAAAAGCGTGTAATCAAGAAACGTACTGGTGGCAAACAAGAAACTACAGAAATTGTTACTGTAGAAGAAGATGGCAAGGAACCGGAAACCACAGTTACGGTTCAGGAACTTCCGGAAGATGAAGTTCACTTCTTGGAAAGACCTGAATTTAGGAAACCTGAATACATTGAAGAAATGCCGGAACAAGTCCAAGTTACAGAAGTTGTTTCGAGGGATGGAACCAGCAAAAAGAAAGTGGTGAAAAAGCGTGTAATCAAGAAACGTACTGGTGGCAAACAAGAAACTACAGAAATTGTTACTGTAGAAGAAGATGGCAAGGAACCGGAAACCACAGTTACGGTTCAGGAACTTCCGGAAGATGAAGTTCACTTCTTGGAAAGACCTGAATTTAGGAAACCTGAATACATTGAAGAAATGCCGGAACAAGTCCAAGTTACAGAAGTTGTTTCGAGGGATGGAACCAGCAAAAAGAAAGTGGTGAAAAAGCGTGTAATCAAGAAACGTACTGGTGGCAAACAAGAAACTACAGAAATTGTTACTGTAGAAGAAGATGGCAAGGAACCGGAAACCACAGTTACGGTTCAGGAACTTCCGGAAGATGAAGTTCACTTCTTGGAAAGACCTGAATTTAGGAAACCTGAATACATTGAAGAAATGCCGGAACAAGTCCAAGTTACAGAAGTTGTTTCGAGGGATGGAACCAGCAAAAAGAAAGTGGTGAAAAAGCGTGTAATCAAGAAACGTACTGGTGGCAAACAAGAAACTACAGAAATTGTTACTGTAGAAGAAGATGGCAAGGAACCGGAAACCACAGTTACGGTTCAGGAACTTCCGGAAGATGAAGTTCACTTCTTGGAAAGACCTGAATTTAGGAAACCTGAATACATTGAAGAAATGCCGGAACAAGTCCAAGTTACAGAAGTTGTTTCGAGGGATGGAACCAGCAAAAAGAAAGTGGTGAAAAAGCGTGTAATCAAGAAACGTACTGGTGGCAAACAAGAAACTACAGAAATTGTTACTGTAGAAGAAGATGGCAAGGAACCGGAAACCACAGTTACGGTTCAGGAACTTCCGGAAGATGAAGTTCACTTCTTGGAAAGACCTGAATTTAGGAAACCTGAATACATTGAAGAAATGCCGGAACAAGTCCAAGTTACAGAAGTTGTTTCGAGGGATGGAACCAGCAAAAAGAAAGTGGTGAAAAAGCGTGTAATCAAGAAACGTACTGGTGGCAAACAAGAAACTACAGAAATTGTTACTGTAGAAGAAGATGGCAAGGAACCGGAAACCACAGTTACGGTTCAGGAACTTCCGGAAGATGAAGTTCACTTCTTGGAAAGACCTGAATTTAGGAAACCTGAATACATTGAAGAAATGCCGGAACAAGTCCAAGTTACAGAAGTTGTTTCGAGGGATGGAACCAGCAAAAAGAAAGTGGTGAAAAAGCGTGTAATCAAGAAACGTACTGGTGGCAAACAAGAAACTACAGAAATTGTTACTGTAGAAGAAGATGGCAAGGAACCGGAAACCACAGTTACGGTTCAGGAACTTCCGGAAGATGAAGTTCACTTCTTGGAAAGACCTGAATTTAGGAAACCTGAATACATTGAAGAAATGCCGGAACAAGTCCAAGTTACAGAAGTTGTTTCGAGGGATGGAACCAGCAAAAAGAAAGTGGTGAAAAAGCGTGTAATCAAGAAACGTACTGGTGGCAAACAAGAAACTACAGAAATTGTTACTGTAGAAGAAGATGGCAAGGAACCGGAAACCACAGTTACGGTTCAGGAACTTCCGGAAGATGAAGTTCACTTCTTGGAAAGACCTGAATTTAGGAAACCTGAATACATTGAAGAAATGCCGGAACAAGTCCAAGTTACAGAAGTTGTTTCGAGGGATGGAACCAGCAAAAAGAAAGTGGTGAAAAAGCGTGTAATCAAGAAACGTACTGGTGGCAAACAAGAAACTACAGAAATTGTTACTGTAGAAGAAGATGGCAAGGAACCGGAAACCACAGTTACGGTTCAGGAACTTCCGGAAGATGAAGTTCACTTCTTGGAAAGACCTGAATTTAGGAAACCTGAATACATTGAAGAAATGCCGGAACAAGTCCAAGTTACAGAAGTTGTTTCGAGGGATGGAACCAGCAAAAAGAAAGTGGTGAAAAAGCGTGTAATCAAGAAACGTACTGGTGGCAAACAAGAAACTACAGAAATTGTTACTGTAGAAGAAGATGGCAAGGAACCGGAAACCACAGTTACGGTTCAGGAACTTCCGGAAGATGAAGTTCACTTCTTGGAAAGACCTGAATTTAGGAAACCTGAATACATTGAAGAAATGCCGGAACAAGTCCAAGTTACAGAAGTTGTTTCGAGGGATGGAACCAGCAAAAAGAAAGTGGTGAAAAAGCGTGTAATCAAGAAACGTACTGGTGGCAAACAAGAAACTACAGAAATTGTTACTGTAGAAGAAGATGGCAAGGAACCGGAAACCACAGTTACGGTTCAGGAACTTCCGGAAGATGAAGTTCACTTCTTGGAAAGACCTGAATTTAGGAAACCTGAATACATTGAAGAAATGCCGGAACAAGTCCAAGTTACAGAAGTTGTTTCGAGGGATGGAACCAGCAAAAAGAAAGTGGTGAAAAAGCGTGTAATCAAGAAACGTACTGGTGGCAAACAAGAAACTACAGAAATTGTTACTGTAGAAGAAGATGGCAAGGAACCGGAAACCACAGTTACGGTTCAGGAACTTCCGGAAGATGAAGTTCACTTCTTGGAAAGACCTGAATTTAGGAAACCTGAATACATTGAAGAAATGCCGGAACAAGTCCAAGTTACAGAAGTTGTTTCGAGGGATGGAACCAGCAAAAAGAAAGTGGTGAAAAAGCGTGTAATCAAGAAACGTACTGGTGGCAAACAAGAAACTACAGAAATTGTTACTGTAGAAGAAGATGGCAAGGAACCGGAAACCACAGTTACGGTTCAGGAACTTCCGGAAGATGAAGTTCACTTCTTGGAAAGACCTGAATTTAGGAAACCTGAATACATTGAAGAAATGCCGGAACAAGTCCAAGTTACAGAAGTTGTTTCGAGGGATGGAACCAGCAAAAAGAAAGTGGTGAAAAAGCGTGTAATCAAGAAACGTACTGGTGGCAAACAAGAAACTACAGAAATTGTTACTGTAGAAGAAGATGGCAAGGAACCGGAAACCACAGTTACGGTTCAGGAACTTCCGGAAGATGAAGTTCACTTCTTGGAAAGACCTGAATTTAGGAAACCTGAATACATTGAAGAAATGCCGGAACAAGTCCAAGTTACAGAAGTTGTTTCGAGGGATGGAACCAGCAAAAAGAAAGTGGTGAAAAAGCGTGTAATCAAGAAACGTACTGGTGGCAAACAAGAAACTACAGAAATTGTTACTGTAGAAGAAGATGGCAAGGAACCGGAAACCACAGTTACGGTTCAGGAACTTCCGGAAGATGAAGTTCACTTCTTGGAAAGACCTGAATTTAGGAAACCTGAATACATTGAAGAAATGCCGGAACAAGTCCAAGTTACAGAAGTTGTTTCGAGGGATGGAACCAGCAAAAAGAAAGTGGTGAAAAAGCGTGTAATCAAGAAACGTACTGGTGGCAAACAAGAAACTACAGAAATTGTTACTGTAGAAGAAGATGGCAAGGAACCGGAAACCACAGTTACGGTTCAGGAACTTCCGGAAGATGAAGTTCACTTCTTGGAAAGACCTGAATTTAGGAAACCTGAATACATTGAAGAAATGCCGGAACAAGTCCAAGTTACAGAAGTTGTTTCGAGGGATGGAACCAGCAAAAAGAAAGTGGTGAAAAAGCGTGTAATCAAGAAACGTACTGGTGGCAAACAAGAAACTACAGAAATTGTTACTGTAGAAGAAGATGGCAAGGAACCGGAAACCACAGTTACGGTTCAGGAACTTCCGGAAGATGAAGTTCACTTCTTGGAAAGACCTGAATTTAGGAAACCTGAATACATTGAAGAAATGCCGGAACAAGTCCAAGTTACAGAAGTTGTTTCGAGGGATGGAACCAGCAAAAAGAAAGTGGTGAAAAAGCGTGTAATCAAGAAACGTACTGGTGGCAAACAAGAAACTACAGAAATTGTTACTGTAGAAGAAGATGGCAAGGAACCGGAAACCACAGTTACGGTTCAGGAACTTCCGGAAGATGAAGTTCACTTCTTGGAAAGACCTGAATTTAGGAAACCTGAATACATTGAAGAAATGCCGGAACAAGTCCAAGTTACAGAAGTTGTTTCGAGGGATGGAACCAGCAAAAAGAAAGTGGTGAAAAAGCGTGTAATCAAGAAACGTACTGGTGGCAAACAAGAAACTACAGAAATTGTTACTGTAGAAGAAGATGGCAAGGAACCGGAAACCACAGTTACGGTTCAGGAACTTCCGGAAGATGAAGTTCACTTCTTGGAAAGACCTGAATTTAGGAAACCTGAATACATTGAAGAAATGCCGGAACAAGTCCAAGTTACAGAAGTTGTTTCGAGGGATGGAACCAGCAAAAAGAAAGTGGTGAAAAAGCGTGTAATCAAGAAACGTACTGGTGGCAAACAAGAAACTACAGAAATTGTTACTGTAGAAGAAGATGGCAAGGAACCGGAAACCACAGTTACGGTTCAGGAACTTCCGGAAGATGAAGTTCACTTCTTGGAAAGACCTGAATTTAGGAAACCTGAATACATTGAAGAAATGCCGGAACAAGTCCAAGTTACAGAAGTTGTTTCGAGGGATGGAACCAGCAAAAAGAAAGTGGTGAAAAAGCGTGTAATCAAGAAACGTACTGGTGGCAAACAAGAAACTACAGAAATTGTTACTGTAGAAGAAGATGGCAAGGAACCGGAAACCACAGTTACGGTTCAGGAACTTCCGGAAGATGAAGTTCACTTCTTGGAAAGACCTGAATTTAGGAAACCTGAATACATTGAAGAAATGCCGGAACAAGTCCAAGTTACAGAAGTTGTTTCGAGGGATGGAACCAGCAAAAAGAAAGTGGTGAAAAAGCGTGTAATCAAGAAACGTACTGGTGGCAAACAAGAAACTACAGAAATTGTTACTGTAGAAGAAGATGGCAAGGAACCGGAAACCACAGTTACGGTTCAGGAACTTCCGGAAGATGAAGTTCACTTCTTGGAAAGACCTGAATTTAGGAAACCTGAATACATTGAAGAAATGCCGGAACAAGTCCAAGTTACAGAAGTTGTTTCGAGGGATGGAACCAGCAAAAAGAAAGTGGTGAAAAAGCGTGTAATCAAGAAACGTACTGGTGGCAAACAAGAAACTACAGAAATTGTTACTGTAGAAGAAGATGGCAAGGAACCGGAAACCACAGTTACGGTTCAGGAACTTCCGGAAGATGAAGTTCACTTCTTGGAAAGACCTGAATTTAGGAAACCTGAATACATTGAAGAAATGCCGGAACAAGTCCAAGTTACAGAAGTTGTTTCGAGGGATGGAACCAGCAAAAAGAAAGTGGTGAAAAAGCGTGTAATCAAGAAACGTACTGGTGGCAAACAAGAAACTACAGAAATTGTTACTGTAGAAGAAGATGGCAAGGAACCGGAAACCACAGTTACGGTTCAGGAACTTCCGGAAGATGAAGTTCACTTCTTGGAAAGACCTGAATTTAGGAAACCTGAATACATTGAAGAAATGCCGGAACAAGTCCAAGTTACAGAAGTTGTTTCGAGGGATGGAACCAGCAAAAAGAAAGTGGTGAAAAAGCGTGTAATCAAGAAACGTACTGGTGGCAAACAAGAAACTACAGAAATTGTTACTGTAGAAGAAGATGGCAAGGAACCGGAAACCACAGTTACGGTTCAGGAACTTCCGGAAGATGAAGTTCACTTCTTGGAAAGACCTGAATTTAGGAAACCTGAATACATTGAAGAAATGCCGGAACAAGTCCAAGTTACAGAAGTTGTTTCGAGGGATGGAACCAGCAAAAAGAAAGTGGTGAAAAAGCGTGTAATCAAGAAACGTACTGGTGGCAAACAAGAAACTACAGAAATTGTTACTGTAGAAGAAGATGGCAAGGAACCGGAAACCACAGTTACGGTTCAGGAACTTCCGGAAGATGAAGTTCACTTCTTGGAAAGACCTGAATTTAGGAAACCTGAATACATTGAAGAAATGCCGGAACAAGTCCAAGTTACAGAAGTTGTTTCGAGGGATGGAACCAGCAAAAAGAAAGTGGTGAAAAAGCGTGTAATCAAGAAACGTACTGGTGGCAAACAAGAAACTACAGAAATTGTTACTGTAGAAGAAGATGGCAAGGAACCGGAAACCACAGTTACGGTTCAGGAACTTCCGGAAGATGAAGTTCACTTCTTGGAAAGACCTGAATTTAGGAAACCTGAATACATTGAAGAAATGCCGGAACAAGTCCAAGTTACAGAAGTTGTTTCGAGGGATGGAACCAGCAAAAAGAAAGTGGTGAAAAAGCGTGTAATCAAGAAACGTACTGGTGGCAAACAAGAAACTACAGAAATTGTTACTGTAGAAGAAGATGGCAAGGAACCGGAAACCACAGTTACGGTTCAGGAACTTCCGGAAGATGAAGTTCACTTCTTGGAAAGACCTGAATTTAGGAAACCTGAATACATTGAAGAAATGCCGGAACAAGTCCAAGTTACAGAAGTTGTTTCGAGGGATGGAACCAGCAAAAAGAAAGTGGTGAAAAAGCGTGTAATCAAGAAACGTACTGGTGGCAAACAAGAAACTACAGAAATTGTTACTGTAGAAGAAGATGGCAAGGAACCGGAAACCACAGTTACGGTTCAGGAACTTCCGGAAGATGAAGTTCACTTCTTGGAAAGACCTGAATTTAGGAAACCTGAATACATTGAAGAAATGCCGGAACAAGTCCAAGTTACAGAAGTTGTTTCGAGGGATGGAACCAGCAAAAAGAAAGTGGTGAAAAAGCGTGTAATCAAGAAACGTACTGGTGGCAAACAAGAAACTACAGAAATTGTTACTGTAGAAGAAGATGGCAAGGAACCGGAAACCACAGTTACGGTTCAGGAACTTCCGGAAGATGAAGTTCACTTCTTGGAAAGACCTGAATTTAGGAAACCTGAATACATTGAAGAAATGCCGGAACAAGTCCAAGTTACAGAAGTTGTTTCGAGGGATGGAACCAGCAAAAAGAAAGTGGTGAAAAAGCGTGTAATCAAGAAACGTACTGGTGGCAAACAAGAAACTACAGAAATTGTTACTGTAGAAGAAGATGGCAAGGAACCGGAAACCACAGTTACGGTTCAGGAACTTCCGGAAGATGAAGTTCACTTCTTGGAAAGACCTGAATTTAGGAAACCTGAATACATTGAAGAAATGCCGGAACAAGTCCAAGTTACAGAAGTTGTTTCGAGGGATGGAACCAGCAAAAAGAAAGTGGTGAAAAAGCGTGTAATCAAGAAACGTACTGGTGGCAAACAAGAAACTACAGAAATTGTTACTGTAGAAGAAGATGGCAAGGAACCGGAAACCACAGTTACGGTTCAGGAACTTCCGGAAGATGAAGTTCACTTCTTGGAAAGACCTGAATTTAGGAAACCTGAATACATTGAAGAAATGCCGGAACAAGTCCAAGTTACAGAAGTTGTTTCGAGGGATGGAACCAGCAAAAAGAAAGTGGTGAAAAAGCGTGTAATCAAGAAACGTACTGGTGGCAAACAAGAAACTACAGAAATTGTTACTGTAGAAGAAGATGGCAAGGAACCGGAAACCACAGTTACGGTTCAGGAACTTCCGGAAGATGAAGTTCACTTCTTGGAAAGACCTGAATTTAGGAAACCTGAATACATTGAAGAAATGCCGGAACAAGTCCAAGTTACAGAAGTTGTTTCGAGGGATGGAACCAGCAAAAAGAAAGTGGTGAAAAAGCGTGTAATCAAGAAACGTACTGGTGGCAAACAAGAAACTACAGAAATTGTTACTGTAGAAGAAGATGGCAAGGAACCGGAAACCACAGTTACGGTTCAGGAACTTCCGGAAGATGAAGTTCACTTCTTGGAAAGACCTGAATTTAGGAAACCTGAATACATTGAAGAAATGCCGGAACAAGTCCAAGTTACAGAAGTTGTTTCGAGGGATGGAACCAGCAAAAAGAAAGTGGTGAAAAAGCGTGTAATCAAGAAACGTACTGGTGGCAAACAAGAAACTACAGAAATTGTTACTGTAGAAGAAGATGGCAAGGAACCGGAAACCACAGTTACGGTTCAGGAACTTCCGGAAGATGAAGTTCACTTCTTGGAAAGACCTGAATTTAGGAAACCTGAATACATTGAAGAAATGCCGGAACAAGTCCAAGTTACAGAAGTTGTTTCGAGGGATGGAACCAGCAAAAAGAAAGTGGTGAAAAAGCGTGTAATCAAGAAACGTACTGGTGGCAAACAAGAAACTACAGAAATTGTTACTGTAGAAGAAGATGGCAAGGAACCGGAAACCACAGTTACGGTTCAGGAACTTCCGGAAGATGAAGTTCACTTCTTGGAAAGACCTGAATTTAGGAAACCTGAATACATTGAAGAAATGCCGGAACAAGTCCAAGTTACAGAAGTTGTTTCGAGGGATGGAACCAGCAAAAAGAAAGTGGTGAAAAAGCGTGTAATCAAGAAACGTACTGGTGGCAAACAAGAAACTACAGAAATTGTTACTGTAGAAGAAGATGGCAAGGAACCGGAAACCACAGTTACGGTTCAGGAACTTCCGGAAGATGAAGTTCACTTCTTGGAAAGACCTGAATTTAGGAAACCTGAATACATTGAAGAAATGCCGGAACAAGTCCAAGTTACAGAAGTTGTTTCGAGGGATGGAACCAGCAAAAAGAAAGTGGTGAAAAAGCGTGTAATCAAGAAACGTACTGGTGGCAAACAAGAAACTACAGAAATTGTTACTGTAGAAGAAGATGGCAAGGAACCGGAAACCACAGTTACGGTTCAGGAACTTCCGGAAGATGAAGTTCACTTCTTGGAAAGACCTGAATTTAGGAAACCTGAATACATTGAAGAAATGCCGGAACAAGTCCAAGTTACAGAAGTTGTTTCGAGGGATGGAACCAGCAAAAAGAAAGTGGTGAAAAAGCGTGTAATCAAGAAACGTACTGGTGGCAAACAAGAAACTACAGAAATTGTTACTGTAGAAGAAGATGGCAAGGAACCGGAAACCACAGTTACGGTTCAGGAACTTCCGGAAGATGAAGTTCACTTCTTGGAAAGACCTGAATTTAGGAAACCTGAATACATTGAAGAAATGCCGGAACAAGTCCAAGTTACAGAAGTTGTTTCGAGGGATGGAACCAGCAAAAAGAAAGTGGTGAAAAAGCGTGTAATCAAGAAACGTACTGGTGGCAAACAAGAAACTACAGAAATTGTTACTGTAGAAGAAGATGGCAAGGAACCGGAAACCACAGTTACGGTTCAGGAACTTCCGGAAGATGAAGTTCACTTCTTGGAAAGACCTGAATTTAGGAAACCTGAATACATTGAAGAAATGCCGGAACAAGTCCAAGTTACAGAAGTTGTTTCGAGGGATGGAACCAGCAAAAAGAAAGTGGTGAAAAAGCGTGTAATCAAGAAACGTACTGGTGGCAAACAAGAAACTACAGAAATTGTTACTGTAGAAGAAGATGGCAAGGAACCGGAAACCACAGTTACGGTTCAGGAACTTCCGGAAGATGAAGTTCACTTCTTGGAAAGACCTGAATTTAGGAAACCTGAATACATTGAAGAAATGCCGGAACAAGTCCAAGTTACAGAAGTTGTTTCGAGGGATGGAACCAGCAAAAAGAAAGTGGTGAAAAAGCGTGTAATCAAGAAACGTACTGGTGGCAAACAAGAAACTACAGAAATTGTTACTGTAGAAGAAGATGGCAAGGAACCGGAAACCACAGTTACGGTTCAGGAACTTCCGGAAGATGAAGTTCACTTCTTGGAAAGACCTGAATTTAGGAAACCTGAATACATTGAAGAAATGCCGGAACAAGTCCAAGTTACAGAAGTTGTTTCGAGGGATGGAACCAGCAAAAAGAAAGTGGTGAAAAAGCGTGTAATCAAGAAACGTACTGGTGGCAAACAAGAAACTACAGAAATTGTTACTGTAGAAGAAGATGGCAAGGAACCGGAAACCACAGTTACGGTTCAGGAACTTCCGGAAGATGAAGTTCACTTCTTGGAAAGACCTGAATTTAGGAAACCTGAATACATTGAAGAAATGCCGGAACAAGTCCAAGTTACAGAAGTTGTTTCGAGGGATGGAACCAGCAAAAAGAAAGTGGTGAAAAAGCGTGTAATCAAGAAACGTACTGGTGGCAAACAAGAAACTACAGAAATTGTTACTGTAGAAGAAGATGGCAAGGAACCGGAAACCACAGTTACGGTTCAGGAACTTCCGGAAGATGAAGTTCACTTCTTGGAAAGACCTGAATTTAGGAAACCTGAATACATTGAAGAAATGCCGGAACAAGTCCAAGTTACAGAAGTTGTTTCGAGGGATGGAACCAGCAAAAAGAAAGTGGTGAAAAAGCGTGTAATCAAGAAACGTACTGGTGGCAAACAAGAAACTACAGAAATTGTTACTGTAGAAGAAGATGGCAAGGAACCGGAAACCACAGTTACGGTTCAGGAACTTCCGGAAGATGAAGTTCACTTCTTGGAAAGACCTGAATTTAGGAAACCTGAATACATTGAAGAAATGCCGGAACAAGTCCAAGTTACAGAAGTTGTTTCGAGGGATGGAACCAGCAAAAAGAAAGTGGTGAAAAAGCGTGTAATCAAGAAACGTACTGGTGGCAAACAAGAAACTACAGAAATTGTTACTGTAGAAGAAGATGGCAAGGAACCGGAAACCACAGTTACGGTTCAGGAACTTCCGGAAGATGAAGTTCACTTCTTGGAAAGACCTGAATTTAGGAAACCTGAATACATTGAAGAAATGCCGGAACAAGTCCAAGTTACAGAAGTTGTTTCGAGGGATGGAACCAGCAAAAAGAAAGTGGTGAAAAAGCGTGTAATCAAGAAACGTACTGGTGGCAAACAAGAAACTACAGAAATTGTTACTGTAGAAGAAGATGGCAAGGAACCGGAAACCACAGTTACGGTTCAGGAACTTCCGGAAGATGAAGTTCACTTCTTGGAAAGACCTGAATTTAGGAAACCTGAATACATTGAAGAAATGCCGGAACAAGTCCAAGTTACAGAAGTTGTTTCGAGGGATGGAACCAGCAAAAAGAAAGTGGTGAAAAAGCGTGTAATCAAGAAACGTACTGGTGGCAAACAAGAAACTACAGAAATTGTTACTGTAGAAGAAGATGGCAAGGAACCGGAAACCACAGTTACGGTTCAGGAACTTCCGGAAGATGAAGTTCACTTCTTGGAAAGACCTGAATTTAGGAAACCTGAATACATTGAAGAAATGCCGGAACAAGTCCAAGTTACAGAAGTTGTTTCGAGGGATGGAACCAGCAAAAAGAAAGTGGTGAAAAAGCGTGTAATCAAGAAACGTACTGGTGGCAAACAAGAAACTACAGAAATTGTTACTGTAGAAGAAGATGGCAAGGAACCGGAAACCACAGTTACGGTTCAGGAACTTCCGGAAGATGAAGTTCACTTCTTGGAAAGACCTGAATTTAGGAAACCTGAATACATTGAAGAAATGCCGGAACAAGTCCAAGTTACAGAAGTTGTTTCGAGGGATGGAACCAGCAAAAAGAAAGTGGTGAAAAAGCGTGTAATCAAGAAACGTACTGGTGGCAAACAAGAAACTACAGAAATTGTTACTGTAGAAGAAGATGGCAAGGAACCGGAAACCACAGTTACGGTTCAGGAACTTCCGGAAGATGAAGTTCACTTCTTGGAAAGACCTGAATTTAGGAAACCTGAATACATTGAAGAAATGCCGGAACAAGTCCAAGTTACAGAAGTTGTTTCGAGGGATGGAACCAGCAAAAAGAAAGTGGTGAAAAAGCGTGTAATCAAGAAACGTACTGGTGGCAAACAAGAAACTACAGAAATTGTTACTGTAGAAGAAGATGGCAAGGAACCGGAAACCACAGTTACGGTTCAGGAACTTCCGGAAGATGAAGTTCACTTCTTGGAAAGACCTGAATTTAGGAAACCTGAATACATTGAAGAAATGCCGGAACAAGTCCAAGTTACAGAAGTTGTTTCGAGGGATGGAACCAGCAAAAAGAAAGTGGTGAAAAAGCGTGTAATCAAGAAACGTACTGGTGGCAAACAAGAAACTACAGAAATTGTTACTGTAGAAGAAGATGGCAAGGAACCGGAAACCACAGTTACGGTTCAGGAACTTCCGGAAGATGAAGTTCACTTCTTGGAAAGACCTGAATTTAGGAAACCTGAATACATTGAAGAAATGCCGGAACAAGTCCAAGTTACAGAAGTTGTTTCGAGGGATGGAACCAGCAAAAAGAAAGTGGTGAAAAAGCGTGTAATCAAGAAACGTACTGGTGGCAAACAAGAAACTACAGAAATTGTTACTGTAGAAGAAGATGGCAAGGAACCGGAAACCACAGTTACGGTTCAGGAACTTCCGGAAGATGAAGTTCACTTCTTGGAAAGACCTGAATTTAGGAAACCTGAATACATTGAAGAAATGCCGGAACAAGTCCAAGTTACAGAAGTTGTTTCGAGGGATGGAACCAGCAAAAAGAAAGTGGTGAAAAAGCGTGTAATCAAGAAACGTACTGGTGGCAAACAAGAAACTACAGAAATTGTTACTGTAGAAGAAGATGGCAAGGAACCGGAAACCACAGTTACGGTTCAGGAACTTCCGGAAGATGAAGTTCACTTCTTGGAAAGACCTGAATTTAGGAAACCTGAATACATTGAAGAAATGCCGGAACAAGTCCAAGTTACAGAAGTTGTTTCGAGGGATGGAACCAGCAAAAAGAAAGTGGTGAAAAAGCGTGTAATCAAGAAACGTACTGGTGGCAAACAAGAAACTACAGAAATTGTTACTGTAGAAGAAGATGGCAAGGAACCGGAAACCACAGTTACGGTTCAGGAACTTCCGGAAGATGAAGTTCACTTCTTGGAAAGACCTGAATTTAGGAAACCTGAATACATTGAAGAAATGCCGGAACAAGTCCAAGTTACAGAAGTTGTTTCGAGGGATGGAACCAGCAAAAAGAAAGTGGTGAAAAAGCGTGTAATCAAGAAACGTACTGGTGGCAAACAAGAAACTACAGAAATTGTTACTGTAGAAGAAGATGGCAAGGAACCGGAAACCACAGTTACGGTTCAGGAACTTCCGGAAGATGAAGTTCACTTCTTGGAAAGACCTGAATTTAGGAAACCTGAATACATTGAAGAAATGCCGGAACAAGTCCAAGTTACAGAAGTTGTTTCGAGGGATGGAACCAGCAAAAAGAAAGTGGTGAAAAAGCGTGTAATCAAGAAACGTACTGGTGGCAAACAAGAAACTACAGAAATTGTTACTGTAGAAGAAGATGGCAAGGAACCGGAAACCACAGTTACGGTTCAGGAACTTCCGGAAGATGAAGTTCACTTCTTGGAAAGACCTGAATTTAGGAAACCTGAATACATTGAAGAAATGCCGGAACAAGTCCAAGTTACAGAAGTTGTTTCGAGGGATGGAACCAGCAAAAAGAAAGTGGTGAAAAAGCGTGTAATCAAGAAACGTACTGGTGGCAAACAAGAAACTACAGAAATTGTTACTGTAGAAGAAGATGGCAAGGAACCGGAAACCACAGTTACGGTTCAGGAACTTCCGGAAGATGAAGTTCACTTCTTGGAAAGACCTGAATTTAGGAAACCTGAATACATTGAAGAAATGCCGGAACAAGTCCAAGTTACAGAAGTTGTTTCGAGGGATGGAACCAGCAAAAAGAAAGTGGTGAAAAAGCGTGTAATCAAGAAACGTACTGGTGGCAAACAAGAAACTACAGAAATTGTTACTGTAGAAGAAGATGGCAAGGAACCGGAAACCACAGTTACGGTTCAGGAACTTCCGGAAGATGAAGTTCACTTCTTGGAAAGACCTGAATTTAGGAAACCTGAATACATTGAAGAAATGCCGGAACAAGTCCAAGTTACAGAAGTTGTTTCGAGGGATGGAACCAGCAAAAAGAAAGTGGTGAAAAAGCGTGTAATCAAGAAACGTACTGGTGGCAAACAAGAAACTACAGAAATTGTTACTGTAGAAGAAGATGGCAAGGAACCGGAAACCACAGTTACGGTTCAGGAACTTCCGGAAGATGAAGTTCACTTCTTGGAAAGACCTGAATTTAGGAAACCTGAATACATTGAAGAAATGCCGGAACAAGTCCAAGTTACAGAAGTTGTTTCGAGGGATGGAACCAGCAAAAAGAAAGTGGTGAAAAAGCGTGTAATCAAGAAACGTACTGGTGGCAAACAAGAAACTACAGAAATTGTTACTGTAGAAGAAGATGGCAAGGAACCGGAAACCACAGTTACGGTTCAGGAACTTCCGGAAGATGAAGTTCACTTCTTGGAAAGACCTGAATTTAGGAAACCTGAATACATTGAAGAAATGCCGGAACAAGTCCAAGTTACAGAAGTTGTTTCGAGGGATGGAACCAGCAAAAAGAAAGTGGTGAAAAAGCGTGTAATCAAGAAACGTACTGGTGGCAAACAAGAAACTACAGAAATTGTTACTGTAGAAGAAGATGGCAAGGAACCGGAAACCACAGTTACGGTTCAGGAACTTCCGGAAGATGAAGTTCACTTCTTGGAAAGACCTGAATTTAGGAAACCTGAATACATTGAAGAAATGCCGGAACAAGTCCAAGTTACAGAAGTTGTTTCGAGGGATGGAACCAGCAAAAAGAAAGTGGTGAAAAAGCGTGTAATCAAGAAACGTACTGGTGGCAAACAAGAAACTACAGAAATTGTTACTGTAGAAGAAGATGGCAAGGAACCGGAAACCACAGTTACGGTTCAGGAACTTCCGGAAGATGAAGTTCACTTCTTGGAAAGACCTGAATTTAGGAAACCTGAATACATTGAAGAAATGCCGGAACAAGTCCAAGTTACAGAAGTTGTTTCGAGGGATGGAACCAGCAAAAAGAAAGTGGTGAAAAAGCGTGTAATCAAGAAACGTACTGGTGGCAAACAAGAAACTACAGAAATTGTTACTGTAGAAGAAGATGGCAAGGAACCGGAAACCACAGTTACGGTTCAGGAACTTCCGGAAGATGAAGTTCACTTCTTGGAAAGACCTGAATTTAGGAAACCTGAATACATTGAAGAAATGCCGGAACAAGTCCAAGTTACAGAAGTTGTTTCGAGGGATGGAACCAGCAAAAAGAAAGTGGTGAAAAAGCGTGTAATCAAGAAACGTACTGGTGGCAAACAAGAAACTACAGAAATTGTTACTGTAGAAGAAGATGGCAAGGAACCGGAAACCACAGTTACGGTTCAGGAACTTCCGGAAGATGAAGTTCACTTCTTGGAAAGACCTGAATTTAGGAAACCTGAATACATTGAAGAAATGCCGGAACAAGTCCAAGTTACAGAAGTTGTTTCGAGGGATGGAACCAGCAAAAAGAAAGTGGTGAAAAAGCGTGTAATCAAGAAACGTACTGGTGGCAAACAAGAAACTACAGAAATTGTTACTGTAGAAGAAGATGGCAAGGAACCGGAAACCACAGTTACGGTTCAGGAACTTCCGGAAGATGAAGTTCACTTCTTGGAAAGACCTGAATTTAGGAAACCTGAATACATTGAAGAAATGCCGGAACAAGTCCAAGTTACAGAAGTTGTTTCGAGGGATGGAACCAGCAAAAAGAAAGTGGTGAAAAAGCGTGTAATCAAGAAACGTACTGGTGGCAAACAAGAAACTACAGAAATTGTTACTGTAGAAGAAGATGGCAAGGAACCGGAAACCACAGTTACGGTTCAGGAACTTCCGGAAGATGAAGTTCACTTCTTGGAAAGACCTGAATTTAGGAAACCTGAATACATTGAAGAAATGCCGGAACAAGTCCAAGTTACAGAAGTTGTTTCGAGGGATGGAACCAGCAAAAAGAAAGTGGTGAAAAAGCGTGTAATCAAGAAACGTACTGGTGGCAAACAAGAAACTACAGAAATTGTTACTGTAGAAGAAGATGGCAAGGAACCGGAAACCACAGTTACGGTTCAGGAACTTCCGGAAGATGAAGTTCACTTCTTGGAAAGACCTGAATTTAGGAAACCTGAATACATTGAAGAAATGCCGGAACAAGTCCAAGTTACAGAAGTTGTTTCGAGGGATGGAACCAGCAAAAAGAAAGTGGTGAAAAAGCGTGTAATCAAGAAACGTACTGGTGGCAAACAAGAAACTACAGAAATTGTTACTGTAGAAGAAGATGGCAAGGAACCGGAAACCACAGTTACGGTTCAGGAACTTCCGGAAGATGAAGTTCACTTCTTGGAAAGACCTGAATTTAGGAAACCTGAATACATTGAAGAAATGCCGGAACAAGTCCAAGTTACAGAAGTTGTTTCGAGGGATGGAACCAGCAAAAAGAAAGTGGTGAAAAAGCGTGTAATCAAGAAACGTACTGGTGGCAAACAAGAAACTACAGAAATTGTTACTGTAGAAGAAGATGGCAAGGAACCGGAAACCACAGTTACGGTTCAGGAACTTCCGGAAGATGAAGTTCACTTCTTGGAAAGACCTGAATTTAGGAAACCTGAATACATTGAAGAAATGCCGGAACAAGTCCAAGTTACAGAAGTTGTTTCGAGGGATGGAACCAGCAAAAAGAAAGTGGTGAAAAAGCGTGTAATCAAGAAACGTACTGGTGGCAAACAAGAAACTACAGAAATTGTTACTGTAGAAGAAGATGGCAAGGAACCGGAAACCACAGTTACGGTTCAGGAACTTCCGGAAGATGAAGTTCACTTCTTGGAAAGACCTGAATTTAGGAAACCTGAATACATTGAAGAAATGCCGGAACAAGTCCAAGTTACAGAAGTTGTTTCGAGGGATGGAACCAGCAAAAAGAAAGTGGTGAAAAAGCGTGTAATCAAGAAACGTACTGGTGGCAAACAAGAAACTACAGAAATTGTTACTGTAGAAGAAGATGGCAAGGAACCGGAAACCACAGTTACGGTTCAGGAACTTCCGGAAGATGAAGTTCACTTCTTGGAAAGACCTGAATTTAGGAAACCTGAATACATTGAAGAAATGCCGGAACAAGTCCAAGTTACAGAAGTTGTTTCGAGGGATGGAACCAGCAAAAAGAAAGTGGTGAAAAAGCGTGTAATCAAGAAACGTACTGGTGGCAAACAAGAAACTACAGAAATTGTTACTGTAGAAGAAGATGGCAAGGAACCGGAAACCACAGTTACGGTTCAGGAACTTCCGGAAGATGAAGTTCACTTCTTGGAAAGACCTGAATTTAGGAAACCTGAATACATTGAAGAAATGCCGGAACAAGTCCAAGTTACAGAAGTTGTTTCGAGGGATGGAACCAGCAAAAAGAAAGTGGTGAAAAAGCGTGTAATCAAGAAACGTACTGGTGGCAAACAAGAAACTACAGAAATTGTTACTGTAGAAGAAGATGGCAAGGAACCGGAAACCACAGTTACGGTTCAGGAACTTCCGGAAGATGAAGTTCACTTCTTGGAAAGACCTGAATTTAGGAAACCTGAATACATTGAAGAAATGCCGGAACAAGTCCAAGTTACAGAAGTTGTTTCGAGGGATGGAACCAGCAAAAAGAAAGTGGTGAAAAAGCGTGTAATCAAGAAACGTACTGGTGGCAAACAAGAAACTACAGAAATTGTTACTGTAGAAGAAGATGGCAAGGAACCGGAAACCACAGTTACGGTTCAGGAACTTCCGGAAGATGAAGTTCACTTCTTGGAAAGACCTGAATTTAGGAAACCTGAATACATTGAAGAAATGCCGGAACAAGTCCAAGTTACAGAAGTTGTTTCGAGGGATGGAACCAGCAAAAAGAAAGTGGTGAAAAAGCGTGTAATCAAGAAACGTACTGGTGGCAAACAAGAAACTACAGAAATTGTTACTGTAGAAGAAGATGGCAAGGAACCGGAAACCACAGTTACGGTTCAGGAACTTCCGGAAGATGAAGTTCACTTCTTGGAAAGACCTGAATTTAGGAAACCTGAATACATTGAAGAAATGCCGGAACAAGTCCAAGTTACAGAAGTTGTTTCGAGGGATGGAACCAGCAAAAAGAAAGTGGTGAAAAAGCGTGTAATCAAGAAACGTACTGGTGGCAAACAAGAAACTACAGAAATTGTTACTGTAGAAGAAGATGGCAAGGAACCGGAAACCACAGTTACGGTTCAGGAACTTCCGGAAGATGAAGTTCACTTCTTGGAAAGACCTGAATTTAGGAAACCTGAATACATTGAAGAAATGCCGGAACAAGTCCAAGTTACAGAAGTTGTTTCGAGGGATGGAACCAGCAAAAAGAAAGTGGTGAAAAAGCGTGTAATCAAGAAACGTACTGGTGGCAAACAAGAAACTACAGAAATTGTTACTGTAGAAGAAGATGGCAAGGAACCGGAAACCACAGTTACGGTTCAGGAACTTCCGGAAGATGAAGTTCACTTCTTGGAAAGACCTGAATTTAGGAAACCTGAATACATTGAAGAAATGCCGGAACAAGTCCAAGTTACAGAAGTTGTTTCGAGGGATGGAACCAGCAAAAAGAAAGTGGTGAAAAAGCGTGTAATCAAGAAACGTACTGGTGGCAAACAAGAAACTACAGAAATTGTTACTGTAGAAGAAGATGGCAAGGAACCGGAAACCACAGTTACGGTTCAGGAACTTCCGGAAGATGAAGTTCACTTCTTGGAAAGACCTGAATTTAGGAAACCTGAATACATTGAAGAAATGCCGGAACAAGTCCAAGTTACAGAAGTTGTTTCGAGGGATGGAACCAGCAAAAAGAAAGTGGTGAAAAAGCGTGTAATCAAGAAACGTACTGGTGGCAAACAAGAAACTACAGAAATTGTTACTGTAGAAGAAGATGGCAAGGAACCGGAAACCACAGTTACGGTTCAGGAACTTCCGGAAGATGAAGTTCACTTCTTGGAAAGACCTGAATTTAGGAAACCTGAATACATTGAAGAAATGCCGGAACAAGTCCAAGTTACAGAAGTTGTTTCGAGGGATGGAACCAGCAAAAAGAAAGTGGTGAAAAAGCGTGTAATCAAGAAACGTACTGGTGGCAAACAAGAAACTACAGAAATTGTTACTGTAGAAGAAGATGGCAAGGAACCGGAAACCACAGTTACGGTTCAGGAACTTCCGGAAGATGAAGTTCACTTCTTGGAAAGACCTGAATTTAGGAAACCTGAATACATTGAAGAAATGCCGGAACAAGTCCAAGTTACAGAAGTTGTTTCGAGGGATGGAACCAGCAAAAAGAAAGTGGTGAAAAAGCGTGTAATCAAGAAACGTACTGGTGGCAAACAAGAAACTACAGAAATTGTTACTGTAGAAGAAGATGGCAAGGAACCGGAAACCACAGTTACGGTTCAGGAACTTCCGGAAGATGAAGTTCACTTCTTGGAAAGACCTGAATTTAGGAAACCTGAATACATTGAAGAAATGCCGGAACAAGTCCAAGTTACAGAAGTTGTTTCGAGGGATGGAACCAGCAAAAAGAAAGTGGTGAAAAAGCGTGTAATCAAGAAACGTACTGGTGGCAAACAAGAAACTACAGAAATTGTTACTGTAGAAGAAGATGGCAAGGAACCGGAAACCACAGTTACGGTTCAGGAACTTCCGGAAGATGAAGTTCACTTCTTGGAAAGACCTGAATTTAGGAAACCTGAATACATTGAAGAAATGCCGGAACAAGTCCAAGTTACAGAAGTTGTTTCGAGGGATGGAACCAGCAAAAAGAAAGTGGTGAAAAAGCGTGTAATCAAGAAACGTACTGGTGGCAAACAAGAAACTACAGAAATTGTTACTGTAGAAGAAGATGGCAAGGAACCGGAAACCACAGTTACGGTTCAGGAACTTCCGGAAGATGAAGTTCACTTCTTGGAAAGACCTGAATTTAGGAAACCTGAATACATTGAAGAAATGCCGGAACAAGTCCAAGTTACAGAAGTTGTTTCGAGGGATGGAACCAGCAAAAAGAAAGTGGTGAAAAAGCGTGTAATCAAGAAACGTACTGGTGGCAAACAAGAAACTACAGAAATTGTTACTGTAGAAGAAGATGGCAAGGAACCGGAAACCACAGTTACGGTTCAGGAACTTCCGGAAGATGAAGTTCACTTCTTGGAAAGACCTGAATTTAGGAAACCTGAATACATTGAAGAAATGCCGGAACAAGTCCAAGTTACAGAAGTTGTTTCGAGGGATGGAACCAGCAAAAAGAAAGTGGTGAAAAAGCGTGTAATCAAGAAACGTACTGGTGGCAAACAAGAAACTACAGAAATTGTTACTGTAGAAGAAGATGGCAAGGAACCGGAAACCACAGTTACGGTTCAGGAACTTCCGGAAGATGAAGTTCACTTCTTGGAAAGACCTGAATTTAGGAAACCTGAATACATTGAAGAAATGCCGGAACAAGTCCAAGTTACAGAAGTTGTTTCGAGGGATGGAACCAGCAAAAAGAAAGTGGTGAAAAAGCGTGTAATCAAGAAACGTACTGGTGGCAAACAAGAAACTACAGAAATTGTTACTGTAGAAGAAGATGGCAAGGAACCGGAAACCACAGTTACGGTTCAGGAACTTCCGGAAGATGAAGTTCACTTCTTGGAAAGACCTGAATTTAGGAAACCTGAATACATTGAAGAAATGCCGGAACAAGTCCAAGTTACAGAAGTTGTTTCGAGGGATGGAACCAGCAAAAAGAAAGTGGTGAAAAAGCGTGTAATCAAGAAACGTACTGGTGGCAAACAAGAAACTACAGAAATTGTTACTGTAGAAGAAGATGGCAAGGAACCGGAAACCACAGTTACGGTTCAGGAACTTCCGGAAGATGAAGTTCACTTCTTGGAAAGACCTGAATTTAGGAAACCTGAATACATTGAAGAAATGCCGGAACAAGTCCAAGTTACAGAAGTTGTTTCGAGGGATGGAACCAGCAAAAAGAAAGTGGTGAAAAAGCGTGTAATCAAGAAACGTACTGGTGGCAAACAAGAAACTACAGAAATTGTTACTGTAGAAGAAGATGGCAAGGAACCGGAAACCACAGTTACGGTTCAGGAACTTCCGGAAGATGAAGTTCACTTCTTGGAAAGACCTGAATTTAGGAAACCTGAATACATTGAAGAAATGCCGGAACAAGTCCAAGTTACAGAAGTTGTTTCGAGGGATGGAACCAGCAAAAAGAAAGTGGTGAAAAAGCGTGTAATCAAGAAACGTACTGGTGGCAAACAAGAAACTACAGAAATTGTTACTGTAGAAGAAGATGGCAAGGAACCGGAAACCACAGTTACGGTTCAGGAACTTCCGGAAGATGAAGTTCACTTCTTGGAAAGACCTGAATTTAGGAAACCTGAATACATTGAAGAAATGCCGGAACAAGTCCAAGTTACAGAAGTTGTTTCGAGGGATGGAACCAGCAAAAAGAAAGTGGTGAAAAAGCGTGTAATCAAGAAACGTACTGGTGGCAAACAAGAAACTACAGAAATTGTTACTGTAGAAGAAGATGGCAAGGAACCGGAAACCACAGTTACGGTTCAGGAACTTCCGGAAGATGAAGTTCACTTCTTGGAAAGACCTGAATTTAGGAAACCTGAATACATTGAAGAAATGCCGGAACAAGTCCAAGTTACAGAAGTTGTTTCGAGGGATGGAACCAGCAAAAAGAAAGTGGTGAAAAAGCGTGTAATCAAGAAACGTACTGGTGGCAAACAAGAAACTACAGAAATTGTTACTGTAGAAGAAGATGGCAAGGAACCGGAAACCACAGTTACGGTTCAGGAACTTCCGGAAGATGAAGTTCACTTCTTGGAAAGACCTGAATTTAGGAAACCTGAATACATTGAAGAAATGCCGGAACAAGTCCAAGTTACAGAAGTTGTTTCGAGGGATGGAACCAGCAAAAAGAAAGTGGTGAAAAAGCGTGTAATCAAGAAACGTACTGGTGGCAAACAAGAAACTACAGAAATTGTTACTGTAGAAGAAGATGGCAAGGAACCGGAAACCACAGTTACGGTTCAGGAACTTCCGGAAGATGAAGTTCACTTCTTGGAAAGACCTGAATTTAGGAAACCTGAATACATTGAAGAAATGCCGGAACAAGTCCAAGTTACAGAAGTTGTTTCGAGGGATGGAACCAGCAAAAAGAAAGTGGTGAAAAAGCGTGTAATCAAGAAACGTACTGGTGGCAAACAAGAAACTACAGAAATTGTTACTGTAGAAGAAGATGGCAAGGAACCGGAAACCACAGTTACGGTTCAGGAACTTCCGGAAGATGAAGTTCACTTCTTGGAAAGACCTGAATTTAGGAAACCTGAATACATTGAAGAAATGCCGGAACAAGTCCAAGTTACAGAAGTTGTTTCGAGGGATGGAACCAGCAAAAAGAAAGTGGTGAAAAAGCGTGTAATCAAGAAACGTACTGGTGGCAAACAAGAAACTACAGAAATTGTTACTGTAGAAGAAGATGGCAAGGAACCGGAAACCACAGTTACGGTTCAGGAACTTCCGGAAGATGAAGTTCACTTCTTGGAAAGACCTGAATTTAGGAAACCTGAATACATTGAAGAAATGCCGGAACAAGTCCAAGTTACAGAAGTTGTTTCGAGGGATGGAACCAGCAAAAAGAAAGTGGTGAAAAAGCGTGTAATCAAGAAACGTACTGGTGGCAAACAAGAAACTACAGAAATTGTTACTGTAGAAGAAGATGGCAAGGAACCGGAAACCACAGTTACGGTTCAGGAACTTCCGGAAGATGAAGTTCACTTCTTGGAAAGACCTGAATTTAGGAAACCTGAATACATTGAAGAAATGCCGGAACAAGTCCAAGTTACAGAAGTTGTTTCGAGGGATGGAACCAGCAAAAAGAAAGTGGTGAAAAAGCGTGTAATCAAGAAACGTACTGGTGGCAAACAAGAAACTACAGAAATTGTTACTGTAGAAGAAGATGGCAAGGAACCGGAAACCACAGTTACGGTTCAGGAACTTCCGGAAGATGAAGTTCACTTCTTGGAAAGACCTGAATTTAGGAAACCTGAATACATTGAAGAAATGCCGGAACAAGTCCAAGTTACAGAAGTTGTTTCGAGGGATGGAACCAGCAAAAAGAAAGTGGTGAAAAAGCGTGTAATCAAGAAACGTACTGGTGGCAAACAAGAAACTACAGAAATTGTTACTGTAGAAGAAGATGGCAAGGAACCGGAAACCACAGTTACGGTTCAGGAACTTCCGGAAGATGAAGTTCACTTCTTGGAAAGACCTGAATTTAGGAAACCTGAATACATTGAAGAAATGCCGGAACAAGTCCAAGTTACAGAAGTTGTTTCGAGGGATGGAACCAGCAAAAAGAAAGTGGTGAAAAAGCGTGTAATCAAGAAACGTACTGGTGGCAAACAAGAAACTACAGAAATTGTTACTGTAGAAGAAGATGGCAAGGAACCGGAAACCACAGTTACGGTTCAGGAACTTCCGGAAGATGAAGTTCACTTCTTGGAAAGACCTGAATTTAGGAAACCTGAATACATTGAAGAAATGCCGGAACAAGTCCAAGTTACAGAAGTTGTTTCGAGGGATGGAACCAGCAAAAAGAAAGTGGTGAAAAAGCGTGTAATCAAGAAACGTACTGGTGGCAAACAAGAAACTACAGAAATTGTTACTGTAGAAGAAGATGGCAAGGAACCGGAAACCACAGTTACGGTTCAGGAACTTCCGGAAGATGAAGTTCACTTCTTGGAAAGACCTGAATTTAGGAAACCTGAATACATTGAAGAAATGCCGGAACAAGTCCAAGTTACAGAAGTTGTTTCGAGGGATGGAACCAGCAAAAAGAAAGTGGTGAAAAAGCGTGTAATCAAGAAACGTACTGGTGGCAAACAAGAAACTACAGAAATTGTTACTGTAGAAGAAGATGGCAAGGAACCGGAAACCACAGTTACGGTTCAGGAACTTCCGGAAGATGAAGTTCACTTCTTGGAAAGACCTGAATTTAGGAAACCTGAATACATTGAAGAAATGCCGGAACAAGTCCAAGTTACAGAAGTTGTTTCGAGGGATGGAACCAGCAAAAAGAAAGTGGTGAAAAAGCGTGTAATCAAGAAACGTACTGGTGGCAAACAAGAAACTACAGAAATTGTTACTGTAGAAGAAGATGGCAAGGAACCGGAAACCACAGTTACGGTTCAGGAACTTCCGGAAGATGAAGTTCACTTCTTGGAAAGACCTGAATTTAGGAAACCTGAATACATTGAAGAAATGCCGGAACAAGTCCAAGTTACAGAAGTTGTTTCGAGGGATGGAACCAGCAAAAAGAAAGTGGTGAAAAAGCGTGTAATCAAGAAACGTACTGGTGGCAAACAAGAAACTACAGAAATTGTTACTGTAGAAGAAGATGGCAAGGAACCGGAAACCACAGTTACGGTTCAGGAACTTCCGGAAGATGAAGTTCACTTCTTGGAAAGACCTGAATTTAGGAAACCTGAATACATTGAAGAAATGCCGGAACAAGTCCAAGTTACAGAAGTTGTTTCGAGGGATGGAACCAGCAAAAAGAAAGTGGTGAAAAAGCGTGTAATCAAGAAACGTACTGGTGGCAAACAAGAAACTACAGAAATTGTTACTGTAGAAGAAGATGGCAAGGAACCGGAAACCACAGTTACGGTTCAGGAACTTCCGGAAGATGAAGTTCACTTCTTGGAAAGACCTGAATTTAGGAAACCTGAATACATTGAAGAAATGCCGGAACAAGTCCAAGTTACAGAAGTTGTTTCGAGGGATGGAACCAGCAAAAAGAAAGTGGTGAAAAAGCGTGTAATCAAGAAACGTACTGGTGGCAAACAAGAAACTACAGAAATTGTTACTGTAGAAGAAGATGGCAAGGAACCGGAAACCACAGTTACGGTTCAGGAACTTCCGGAAGATGAAGTTCACTTCTTGGAAAGACCTGAATTTAGGAAACCTGAATACATTGAAGAAATGCCGGAACAAGTCCAAGTTACAGAAGTTGTTTCGAGGGATGGAACCAGCAAAAAGAAAGTGGTGAAAAAGCGTGTAATCAAGAAACGTACTGGTGGCAAACAAGAAACTACAGAAATTGTTACTGTAGAAGAAGATGGCAAGGAACCGGAAACCACAGTTACGGTTCAGGAACTTCCGGAAGATGAAGTTCACTTCTTGGAAAGACCTGAATTTAGGAAACCTGAATACATTGAAGAAATGCCGGAACAAGTCCAAGTTACAGAAGTTGTTTCGAGGGATGGAACCAGCAAAAAGAAAGTGGTGAAAAAGCGTGTAATCAAGAAACGTACTGGTGGCAAACAAGAAACTACAGAAATTGTTACTGTAGAAGAAGATGGCAAGGAACCGGAAACCACAGTTACGGTTCAGGAACTTCCGGAAGATGAAGTTCACTTCTTGGAAAGACCTGAATTTAGGAAACCTGAATACATTGAAGAAATGCCGGAACAAGTCCAAGTTACAGAAGTTGTTTCGAGGGATGGAACCAGCAAAAAGAAAGTGGTGAAAAAGCGTGTAATCAAGAAACGTACTGGTGGCAAACAAGAAACTACAGAAATTGTTACTGTAGAAGAAGATGGCAAGGAACCGGAAACCACAGTTACGGTTCAGGAACTTCCGGAAGATGAAGTTCACTTCTTGGAAAGACCTGAATTTAGGAAACCTGAATACATTGAAGAAATGCCGGAACAAGTCCAAGTTACAGAAGTTGTTTCGAGGGATGGAACCAGCAAAAAGAAAGTGGTGAAAAAGCGTGTAATCAAGAAACGTACTGGTGGCAAACAAGAAACTACAGAAATTGTTACTGTAGAAGAAGATGGCAAGGAACCGGAAACCACAGTTACGGTTCAGGAACTTCCGGAAGATGAAGTTCACTTCTTGGAAAGACCTGAATTTAGGAAACCTGAATACATTGAAGAAATGCCGGAACAAGTCCAAGTTACAGAAGTTGTTTCGAGGGATGGAACCAGCAAAAAGAAAGTGGTGAAAAAGCGTGTAATCAAGAAACGTACTGGTGGCAAACAAGAAACTACAGAAATTGTTACTGTAGAAGAAGATGGCAAGGAACCGGAAACCACAGTTACGGTTCAGGAACTTCCGGAAGATGAAGTTCACTTCTTGGAAAGACCTGAATTTAGGAAACCTGAATACATTGAAGAAATGCCGGAACAAGTCCAAGTTACAGAAGTTGTTTCGAGGGATGGAACCAGCAAAAAGAAAGTGGTGAAAAAGCGTGTAATCAAGAAACGTACTGGTGGCAAACAAGAAACTACAGAAATTGTTACTGTAGAAGAAGATGGCAAGGAACCGGAAACCACAGTTACGGTTCAGGAACTTCCGGAAGATGAAGTTCACTTCTTGGAAAGACCTGAATTTAGGAAACCTGAATACATTGAAGAAATGCCGGAACAAGTCCAAGTTACAGAAGTTGTTTCGAGGGATGGAACCAGCAAAAAGAAAGTGGTGAAAAAGCGTGTAATCAAGAAACGTACTGGTGGCAAACAAGAAACTACAGAAATTGTTACTGTAGAAGAAGATGGCAAGGAACCGGAAACCACAGTTACGGTTCAGGAACTTCCGGAAGATGAAGTTCACTTCTTGGAAAGACCTGAATTTAGGAAACCTGAATACATTGAAGAAATGCCGGAACAAGTCCAAGTTACAGAAGTTGTTTCGAGGGATGGAACCAGCAAAAAGAAAGTGGTGAAAAAGCGTGTAATCAAGAAACGTACTGGTGGCAAACAAGAAACTACAGAAATTGTTACTGTAGAAGAAGATGGCAAGGAACCGGAAACCACAGTTACGGTTCAGGAACTTCCGGAAGATGAAGTTCACTTCTTGGAAAGACCTGAATTTAGGAAACCTGAATACATTGAAGAAATGCCGGAACAAGTCCAAGTTACAGAAGTTGTTTCGAGGGATGGAACCAGCAAAAAGAAAGTGGTGAAAAAGCGTGTAATCAAGAAACGTACTGGTGGCAAACAAGAAACTACAGAAATTGTTACTGTAGAAGAAGATGGCAAGGAACCGGAAACCACAGTTACGGTTCAGGAACTTCCGGAAGATGAAGTTCACTTCTTGGAAAGACCTGAATTTAGGAAACCTGAATACATTGAAGAAATGCCGGAACAAGTCCAAGTTACAGAAGTTGTTTCGAGGGATGGAACCAGCAAAAAGAAAGTGGTGAAAAAGCGTGTAATCAAGAAACGTACTGGTGGCAAACAAGAAACTACAGAAATTGTTACTGTAGAAGAAGATGGCAAGGAACCGGAAACCACAGTTACGGTTCAGGAACTTCCGGAAGATGAAGTTCACTTCTTGGAAAGACCTGAATTTAGGAAACCTGAATACATTGAAGAAATGCCGGAACAAGTCCAAGTTACAGAAGTTGTTTCGAGGGATGGAACCAGCAAAAAGAAAGTGGTGAAAAAGCGTGTAATCAAGAAACGTACTGGTGGCAAACAAGAAACTACAGAAATTGTTACTGTAGAAGAAGATGGCAAGGAACCGGAAACCACAGTTACGGTTCAGGAACTTCCGGAAGATGAAGTTCACTTCTTGGAAAGACCTGAATTTAGGAAACCTGAATACATTGAAGAAATGCCGGAACAAGTCCAAGTTACAGAAGTTGTTTCGAGGGATGGAACCAGCAAAAAGAAAGTGGTGAAAAAGCGTGTAATCAAGAAACGTACTGGTGGCAAACAAGAAACTACAGAAATTGTTACTGTAGAAGAAGATGGCAAGGAACCGGAAACCACAGTTACGGTTCAGGAACTTCCGGAAGATGAAGTTCACTTCTTGGAAAGACCTGAATTTAGGAAACCTGAATACATTGAAGAAATGCCGGAACAAGTCCAAGTTACAGAAGTTGTTTCGAGGGATGGAACCAGCAAAAAGAAAGTGGTGAAAAAGCGTGTAATCAAGAAACGTACTGGTGGCAAACAAGAAACTACAGAAATTGTTACTGTAGAAGAAGATGGCAAGGAACCGGAAACCACAGTTACGGTTCAGGAACTTCCGGAAGATGAAGTTCACTTCTTGGAAAGACCTGAATTTAGGAAACCTGAATACATTGAAGAAATGCCGGAACAAGTCCAAGTTACAGAAGTTGTTTCGAGGGATGGAACCAGCAAAAAGAAAGTGGTGAAAAAGCGTGTAATCAAGAAACGTACTGGTGGCAAACAAGAAACTACAGAAATTGTTACTGTAGAAGAAGATGGCAAGGAACCGGAAACCACAGTTACGGTTCAGGAACTTCCGGAAGATGAAGTTCACTTCTTGGAAAGACCTGAATTTAGGAAACCTGAATACATTGAAGAAATGCCGGAACAAGTCCAAGTTACAGAAGTTGTTTCGAGGGATGGAACCAGCAAAAAGAAAGTGGTGAAAAAGCGTGTAATCAAGAAACGTACTGGTGGCAAACAAGAAACTACAGAAATTGTTACTGTAGAAGAAGATGGCAAGGAACCGGAAACCACAGTTACGGTTCAGGAACTTCCGGAAGATGAAGTTCACTTCTTGGAAAGACCTGAATTTAGGAAACCTGAATACATTGAAGAAATGCCGGAACAAGTCCAAGTTACAGAAGTTGTTTCGAGGGATGGAACCAGCAAAAAGAAAGTGGTGAAAAAGCGTGTAATCAAGAAACGTACTGGTGGCAAACAAGAAACTACAGAAATTGTTACTGTAGAAGAAGATGGCAAGGAACCGGAAACCACAGTTACGGTTCAGGAACTTCCGGAAGATGAAGTTCACTTCTTGGAAAGACCTGAATTTAGGAAACCTGAATACATTGAAGAAATGCCGGAACAAGTCCAAGTTACAGAAGTTGTTTCGAGGGATGGAACCAGCAAAAAGAAAGTGGTGAAAAAGCGTGTAATCAAGAAACGTACTGGTGGCAAACAAGAAACTACAGAAATTGTTACTGTAGAAGAAGATGGCAAGGAACCGGAAACCACAGTTACGGTTCAGGAACTTCCGGAAGATGAAGTTCACTTCTTGGAAAGACCTGAATTTAGGAAACCTGAATACATTGAAGAAATGCCGGAACAAGTCCAAGTTACAGAAGTTGTTTCGAGGGATGGAACCAGCAAAAAGAAAGTGGTGAAAAAGCGTGTAATCAAGAAACGTACTGGTGGCAAACAAGAAACTACAGAAATTGTTACTGTAGAAGAAGATGGCAAGGAACCGGAAACCACAGTTACGGTTCAGGAACTTCCGGAAGATGAAGTTCACTTCTTGGAAAGACCTGAATTTAGGAAACCTGAATACATTGAAGAAATGCCGGAACAAGTCCAAGTTACAGAAGTTGTTTCGAGGGATGGAACCAGCAAAAAGAAAGTGGTGAAAAAGCGTGTAATCAAGAAACGTACTGGTGGCAAACAAGAAACTACAGAAATTGTTACTGTAGAAGAAGATGGCAAGGAACCGGAAACCACAGTTACGGTTCAGGAACTTCCGGAAGATGAAGTTCACTTCTTGGAAAGACCTGAATTTAGGAAACCTGAATACATTGAAGAAATGCCGGAACAAGTCCAAGTTACAGAAGTTGTTTCGAGGGATGGAACCAGCAAAAAGAAAGTGGTGAAAAAGCGTGTAATCAAGAAACGTACTGGTGGCAAACAAGAAACTACAGAAATTGTTACTGTAGAAGAAGATGGCAAGGAACCGGAAACCACAGTTACGGTTCAGGAACTTCCGGAAGATGAAGTTCACTTCTTGGAAAGACCTGAATTTAGGAAACCTGAATACATTGAAGAAATGCCGGAACAAGTCCAAGTTACAGAAGTTGTTTCGAGGGATGGAACCAGCAAAAAGAAAGTGGTGAAAAAGCGTGTAATCAAGAAACGTACTGGTGGCAAACAAGAAACTACAGAAATTGTTACTGTAGAAGAAGATGGCAAGGAACCGGAAACCACAGTTACGGTTCAGGAACTTCCGGAAGATGAAGTTCACTTCTTGGAAAGACCTGAATTTAGGAAACCTGAATACATTGAAGAAATGCCGGAACAAGTCCAAGTTACAGAAGTTGTTTCGAGGGATGGAACCAGCAAAAAGAAAGTGGTGAAAAAGCGTGTAATCAAGAAACGTACTGGTGGCAAACAAGAAACTACAGAAATTGTTACTGTAGAAGAAGATGGCAAGGAACCGGAAACCACAGTTACGGTTCAGGAACTTCCGGAAGATGAAGTTCACTTCTTGGAAAGACCTGAATTTAGGAAACCTGAATACATTGAAGAAATGCCGGAACAAGTCCAAGTTACAGAAGTTGTTTCGAGGGATGGAACCAGCAAAAAGAAAGTGGTGAAAAAGCGTGTAATCAAGAAACGTACTGGTGGCAAACAAGAAACTACAGAAATTGTTACTGTAGAAGAAGATGGCAAGGAACCGGAAACCACAGTTACGGTTCAGGAACTTCCGGAAGATGAAGTTCACTTCTTGGAAAGACCTGAATTTAGGAAACCTGAATACATTGAAGAAATGCCGGAACAAGTCCAAGTTACAGAAGTTGTTTCGAGGGATGGAACCAGCAAAAAGAAAGTGGTGAAAAAGCGTGTAATCAAGAAACGTACTGGTGGCAAACAAGAAACTACAGAAATTGTTACTGTAGAAGAAGATGGCAAGGAACCGGAAACCACAGTTACGGTTCAGGAACTTCCGGAAGATGAAGTTCACTTCTTGGAAAGACCTGAATTTAGGAAACCTGAATACATTGAAGAAATGCCGGAACAAGTCCAAGTTACAGAAGTTGTTTCGAGGGATGGAACCAGCAAAAAGAAAGTGGTGAAAAAGCGTGTAATCAAGAAACGTACTGGTGGCAAACAAGAAACTACAGAAATTGTTACTGTAGAAGAAGATGGCAAGGAACCGGAAACCACAGTTACGGTTCAGGAACTTCCGGAAGATGAAGTTCACTTCTTGGAAAGACCTGAATTTAGGAAACCTGAATACATTGAAGAAATGCCGGAACAAGTCCAAGTTACAGAAGTTGTTTCGAGGGATGGAACCAGCAAAAAGAAAGTGGTGAAAAAGCGTGTAATCAAGAAACGTACTGGTGGCAAACAAGAAACTACAGAAATTGTTACTGTAGAAGAAGATGGCAAGGAACCGGAAACCACAGTTACGGTTCAGGAACTTCCGGAAGATGAAGTTCACTTCTTGGAAAGACCTGAATTTAGGAAACCTGAATACATTGAAGAAATGCCGGAACAAGTCCAAGTTACAGAAGTTGTTTCGAGGGATGGAACCAGCAAAAAGAAAGTGGTGAAAAAGCGTGTAATCAAGAAACGTACTGGTGGCAAACAAGAAACTACAGAAATTGTTACTGTAGAAGAAGATGGCAAGGAACCGGAAACCACAGTTACGGTTCAGGAACTTCCGGAAGATGAAGTTCACTTCTTGGAAAGACCTGAATTTAGGAAACCTGAATACATTGAAGAAATGCCGGAACAAGTCCAAGTTACAGAAGTTGTTTCGAGGGATGGAACCAGCAAAAAGAAAGTGGTGAAAAAGCGTGTAATCAAGAAACGTACTGGTGGCAAACAAGAAACTACAGAAATTGTTACTGTAGAAGAAGATGGCAAGGAACCGGAAACCACAGTTACGGTTCAGGAACTTCCGGAAGATGAAGTTCACTTCTTGGAAAGACCTGAATTTAGGAAACCTGAATACATTGAAGAAATGCCGGAACAAGTCCAAGTTACAGAAGTTGTTTCGAGGGATGGAACCAGCAAAAAGAAAGTGGTGAAAAAGCGTGTAATCAAGAAACGTACTGGTGGCAAACAAGAAACTACAGAAATTGTTACTGTAGAAGAAGATGGCAAGGAACCGGAAACCACAGTTACGGTTCAGGAACTTCCGGAAGATGAAGTTCACTTCTTGGAAAGACCTGAATTTAGGAAACCTGAATACATTGAAGAAATGCCGGAACAAGTCCAAGTTACAGAAGTTGTTTCGAGGGATGGAACCAGCAAAAAGAAAGTGGTGAAAAAGCGTGTAATCAAGAAACGTACTGGTGGCAAACAAGAAACTACAGAAATTGTTACTGTAGAAGAAGATGGCAAGGAACCGGAAACCACAGTTACGGTTCAGGAACTTCCGGAAGATGAAGTTCACTTCTTGGAAAGACCTGAATTTAGGAAACCTGAATACATTGAAGAAATGCCGGAACAAGTCCAAGTTACAGAAGTTGTTTCGAGGGATGGAACCAGCAAAAAGAAAGTGGTGAAAAAGCGTGTAATCAAGAAACGTACTGGTGGCAAACAAGAAACTACAGAAATTGTTACTGTAGAAGAAGATGGCAAGGAACCGGAAACCACAGTTACGGTTCAGGAACTTCCGGAAGATGAAGTTCACTTCTTGGAAAGACCTGAATTTAGGAAACCTGAATACATTGAAGAAATGCCGGAACAAGTCCAAGTTACAGAAGTTGTTTCGAGGGATGGAACCAGCAAAAAGAAAGTGGTGAAAAAGCGTGTAATCAAGAAACGTACTGGTGGCAAACAAGAAACTACAGAAATTGTTACTGTAGAAGAAGATGGCAAGGAACCGGAAACCACAGTTACGGTTCAGGAACTTCCGGAAGATGAAGTTCACTTCTTGGAAAGACCTGAATTTAGGAAACCTGAATACATTGAAGAAATGCCGGAACAAGTCCAAGTTACAGAAGTTGTTTCGAGGGATGGAACCAGCAAAAAGAAAGTGGTGAAAAAGCGTGTAATCAAGAAACGTACTGGTGGCAAACAAGAAACTACAGAAATTGTTACTGTAGAAGAAGATGGCAAGGAACCGGAAACCACAGTTACGGTTCAGGAACTTCCGGAAGATGAAGTTCACTTCTTGGAAAGACCTGAATTTAGGAAACCTGAATACATTGAAGAAATGCCGGAACAAGTCCAAGTTACAGAAGTTGTTTCGAGGGATGGAACCAGCAAAAAGAAAGTGGTGAAAAAGCGTGTAATCAAGAAACGTACTGGTGGCAAACAAGAAACTACAGAAATTGTTACTGTAGAAGAAGATGGCAAGGAACCGGAAACCACAGTTACGGTTCAGGAACTTCCGGAAGATGAAGTTCACTTCTTGGAAAGACCTGAATTTAGGAAACCTGAATACATTGAAGAAATGCCGGAACAAGTCCAAGTTACAGAAGTTGTTTCGAGGGATGGAACCAGCAAAAAGAAAGTGGTGAAAAAGCGTGTAATCAAGAAACGTACTGGTGGCAAACAAGAAACTACAGAAATTGTTACTGTAGAAGAAGATGGCAAGGAACCGGAAACCACAGTTACGGTTCAGGAACTTCCGGAAGATGAAGTTCACTTCTTGGAAAGACCTGAATTTAGGAAACCTGAATACATTGAAGAAATGCCGGAACAAGTCCAAGTTACAGAAGTTGTTTCGAGGGATGGAACCAGCAAAAAGAAAGTGGTGAAAAAGCGTGTAATCAAGAAACGTACTGGTGGCAAACAAGAAACTACAGAAATTGTTACTGTAGAAGAAGATGGCAAGGAACCGGAAACCACAGTTACGGTTCAGGAACTTCCGGAAGATGAAGTTCACTTCTTGGAAAGACCTGAATTTAGGAAACCTGAATACATTGAAGAAATGCCGGAACAAGTCCAAGTTACAGAAGTTGTTTCGAGGGATGGAACCAGCAAAAAGAAAGTGGTGAAAAAGCGTGTAATCAAGAAACGTACTGGTGGCAAACAAGAAACTACAGAAATTGTTACTGTAGAAGAAGATGGCAAGGAACCGGAAACCACAGTTACGGTTCAGGAACTTCCGGAAGATGAAGTTCACTTCTTGGAAAGACCTGAATTTAGGAAACCTGAATACATTGAAGAAATGCCGGAACAAGTCCAAGTTACAGAAGTTGTTTCGAGGGATGGAACCAGCAAAAAGAAAGTGGTGAAAAAGCGT